>JARQOD010000004.1:421035642-421135729 GCA_033576555.1 Oophaga sylvatica | reverse complement strand
CGTATATATTTTTGGGGGGGAGGGACTCCGCGACGGTTTCCCCTTTTTAAGGGAAAAGTTTGCATAGTGGGAAATGGTAGATGTATCAGGGGGGAAAATTTCCTTGTAAAATAGAAACGAAAACTTTTCTGGGCGACGTTTTAAAAAAAGCTGTCCTGGTGCTCTAAAGTTCCCAAAAATTCTTTTTGTAAGTCTCCCAATCTGAATTTGTTTGCTGCTGGGGGGGGGGGAAAGGGTATGCTGCGCAGAAAAAGGCGACATTCACTCCTCTTTGTTTTGCCCCCCCAAAAAACATCCCACAAAAATGAGGAAACCGTTGTTACCCTTTTGTTTTTTATGGAGAGGGGCCCGCTATGTGAGGTCACTTTATGAGGGTTTTTGTTAAAAAGTGCCAAAAACCCACTGAAAAATTGTGCTCCCCCCAAAATGGAGTCAGTGTGCAGCCCCGGGGGCAGGACATTTTTCCCAACACCATAACAATCCCTTTTTTCCTTTTTTTTTTTTGGAACCCTTCAAACGTTCACAAATCAAATTTTTACATGAATTTTTATTCTTGGGCCATTTCACAATTACGTTTAGACATTACGTTTGTTTTTTCCATTCGGGATTCACATTGGGTTTTTTTGTTACTTTTTTGGGTTTTGTTTTTAAATTTTTTTTTTTTTTTGCTACGAAAGTGACAGCTGAAAAAATATAGACTAATGTCCAATAAGTTCTGAATATCCGGGGAATTTATTTTTAAGGTCTTTTTTTCCATTTTATTCCTTTTTTTTTTTTTTAAAAAATATTTTGGGGGAGGGTGTTTTGTTATTTTTTCCTTTTTTTTTCTTATCGAACTACCTATTTAAACTTGAACAAGTCGAAAAAAAAGGGTCCAAAAAAAAAACCCAAAAATTTCAACAAAGCCCTGTAAAAATACCTAGAAGCAGAAACGCCGAGTTTCCGGGGTGAGTAGTTATCGCTAAGGTTGTGGGTTTAAAACAAAACCCAAAATTAAAATTTTTCCCTTTTTTTTGGGGGTTTAAAAAGGGGTTTTAAAAAAAAATTTAAATTTTAAAACTTTTTAAACCAAAACCAACAGTCTAAAATAAAAAAAGGGGCCCCGATTTATCATTCAGCTTTGCCGCCACTGTGGTAAACGGGTTTGTTTTATTAAAGGTCTCAACTTTTATATAAGTTGTCAGGGGGGGCCCCCTGGGTCCCCCGGACCAGTTTGGGTCAGGGTCCGCGGGGGGTCCAGACATCACGGGGGGCCGTGTTGCCAACATCACGGGGGGCCCCCCTTTGGCCAGACACCCACGGTGGTCCGCTGTGTCGAATCACGGGGTCCCTGTGGCCCGGGGACATCAGGGTGCTCCTTACTTGGATCATAAATTTTGGATGTGGGGCCCCCGGGGTCTAAAAGGGATTACTTTTCTCCCTTTGTTGCAGGGATTAGAAACCCCCCCCCTTTGGGGCGCTACTTTTGTGGGTTTTTTTCTTTTCCCCCTTTTTATTTAGGGGGGGGGTTTTTCCCCGGGTTAAACTAGGTATGCCTATTCGCCTATCGCACCGATGGGAAGCACGGCTTTATAATTCCTGTTGTGCGGTCGCTGCACAGCCAACGTCCCCCCATTCATTTCCAAAGGGGGCCCGTGAGAAGGAATGAGTGGGCATTGGGGGGTCCTAAATTACCATCCTTTCTTGTAAGGGGGAAAAACCCCCAAAAAAATTTTCTACTTTCCGTAGGGGGATCCCAGGGTGGAAAAACTCACCGCTCAGCAACTTTCACTTATCTTAAAAAAAATTTATTTCAACTGGTCTTCCCCTTTTTAAATCCAAAAAAAAATTCTGCCTTGGAAAAGTTCCTGGGTATGATGGGGGGGGTTTCTCGCCATTCATTCACCCCTGGTTCCATCTAAGTGTACCCCCCGTACCATTGTTGCATGTAGGTGGTTAAAAAAGCTGTCCTCCCTTTGGGGGGAGGCCCCCTGGGAATTGCGGTTAGCTTCATGGGGCAAAATTTGGGTGTGGGCTCCTTGCAAAAGTTTAAAAAAATATCTGACGATGGGCAAAGCAAGGGAAAAATTTATCCCCCAAATTCCCCCTTTGGTTTCTCAAATGGATAAACCCAAAAAATCGCTCTGACTAAAGGCCCTCTGCTGAGCATTTTTTTTTTTTTTTTTTTTTTTTTTCCGTGGGGTTGGGTCATATCCATGATCGCTTTCCTCATTGCAAAGGGGGAAAAAAAGAAAAACCATTTTTCCCCCTTTTTTCTTTAAAACTAGAAGGGGTAAGATTTGGGAAATCCCAATAACGCTACGTAAAAAGCAGCGAATTTCAAAATTTGGGGGGGTTTACCCCCGTGAACACACCCCAAGGGTGGAACAATAATGCGGCCCCTTTTTTAAGCCCGGTTTAGTGATTTGCCCCCCGAAACACATCTGTAAACCTCTGCACTTTCGGGCTATAAATGTTTGCAGTGGGGGGAGCTTCTGCAGATTGGATTGACAGGGCCTGGCTTTCTCGTCTGACTATTTTGGGTTGGGGGAAAAATGTGAATGGAAAAAATTGCTCCAGGCTGGGGGGTTCACCAATAAGTACAGGGAAATTTTGGGAAAAAATTTCCGAGCCTTTCCCTCAGCTTTCTGCATGACATCATTTTTCCTAGTCACCCACTCATCAGTGGAAGACCTAGGGTGTGATCCCCGTTCGTATTTTAGGAAGGGCAGTCCTGAAATTACAAAAAGTACTAAAACTTTCCCACAACTTTTTGTTCATCTTAATGCAGAGCACCCTATAAAGTTTCACTAGATTGTGCGGCTATGTGACATTTACCCGGGGTTGGGGGGGTCAAGTTTTATTAAAAAGGGGAAACTGTCAGTAATTTTAGCCCAAACCCCAAACTGAGAGCGGCATAATGTAAAAAACAGAAACCTGGTTAAAAGCGATGTGTCACTTTTCTGGGCTGCAACTATAGTTTTGATAATTTCCCGTGATAAAAACAGTGATTTTATATTAGGGACTATTAAACCAGCGCCAGTGTCCCCCATATTTTATGACCTTGTATAACTCCCCCATTTTTGGTAGCTTTCTTTACGATTTCACAGTGTATTAGAAAGCAGCCAATTTAGTGATGTGGGTGGGGTTATACAGAGCTCAGCATTCAGAGAACTGCTAGATACGAGCAGAGAAAACTGGGGTTTAAACACAAAAAGGGAAAACCCCGTAAGTGGCACATCGCTGGATTCCGGTTTTTGACACTACATCATGGTGCTCTCAGATAGAGTAGCAAAAAAAATGGTAAAAAATTTTTTTTTTTTGTAAAAATTAAAAATTTAAAAAACCTTTGTGCTTTTTTTGTGTTGAAAAAAAAAATTGGCTAAACCGTAATAAACCCTTTTCCCCCCTTTTACCTTTTGAAATTTTTGGTTTTTTTGTAAACCACTGAAGTCATTAAGTTGGGAGTGTTCACTTACTTAAAGGTGTTTCCCCCTAGTTCAAAACTGACCTATCCATAGGACGCTTATCAATATCAAATCAGTGGGGATGCAACATCTGGGCCCCTTTCTTCATGATCAGCGCACTCCTCTTGGTGGAGGCCGGGCGGGAAACTGTGTAAGGGCTTTGGGAAAAGCACACCCCTGTATTTTTGTCTATACTAGGTATTGAGCTTATCTTCCCCAAACACTTCAAAAGGGAAAAAAGGGAAAGGGCCCCAACAGAGTATATAGAGTTGTGCTGCTCTGGCTCTGCACATCCTGTACATTAGACTAATTCGGTTCCCAGTGCTGGACCCCACTGATTTTATTTTGATGAATATAAATATAAGGGCATTAAATCAGTCTTTTCACATTTCTAGTGTTGCTGTCACTTCCTGTTTGAAGGTCTTTTACCCACTGATCCTCAGAATGAAAGGACCACCATGCTGCTATTGGCCAGTGGCCACTCTGAACACAATCTCTTCGCTTGACTAAGCTATGCCCACAGTTCCCTGTAATCGGGTGGTTACAGGTATCACTTTGCAGGGGGAATTGTTGAGTGGCCCTGGTACCCTGTTGGTTTCCGGTATCAGACCCCCATTCAGTCAGAATACTGCATATCTGGATACTTAATGCCAATATCTCCTCATACGTAGAGTTCATACCTTTCTAACTGTAAAACTTTTGTTTTGTTCTAAAAACAGAATCTGACAGCAGTTATTATGCAATCTGAGAGCGCATGATGTTGGGGAAAAGACCCTGATTTAAGGCACTTGCTAGGCTGTTTGTAGTTTAAAAAAAAATCGTGTTTTGTCAGCATGAGATTATCACTAGAGGCAAGTTGTCTCATACCTTGTAGTCCTTCTGCTCTGTAACCATTCCTTCACCATGATTATCAGTTTTCTGCCTATGCACAGTGTACATAGAAAGTTCCCAAAATCATGATGTGGATGGATTATACAGATATCTGCATTCAGAGAAATTGTTAAACTTGCAGAAGCAGGGAAAAGTGATTTTATCAAACTACAGAAAACAGCACGGTAAGTCATACATTGTTGGAATCAGGGTATCTGCCCCTACATCATATTGCCCTCAGATTACATAGAAAAAACCCCGGGTCGCGATTTCCTTTAATCGGGCAGTAGCTATCAAAACAGAATTTTAAAAAGTGGTTTAAAAATCTGATACTTTTTAAGAAACATTTTGTTACCATTTATTGTCCTCTGAGAATGCTAGAGTATTCGGAAATAATAGAAATTCTGTTTCCTACAAGTACATTTTTGTTTTGTGCTCTATGCAATTCATTCAAATCAGTATCTCACAAGCCTTTGCAGTTTTATTGAAAGTGTCATTCTCCCTGGTTACAAGAAAATGTTACATTACGCGCCGAGCCTGACACCCTTTTTGAAATGTTTAGTGTGCAGTTAAAGTAAGACTGCGTTTACGGGATGTTCCCGCATGGTTTATTATCACACCTCCCGCCCGTGAGTTGCAATTAAATGTAGAAAACCCGGCGATTTAGCTGTACAAAGTTAAAGTATTCCCCAAAAACCAATGTGGTCTTAGAATAATGTACTCCTATATTTATTCATTTGCGTAAAATTTAAACCCTTTTTTTTAATCTGCCCAATTCTGCACATATCGCCCCTAAAGGTGGTTACACGCCCGGCTTTAAATTCCATTCATTGCTAACATCCCGTAGTTTCAGGTGCCCCGGCATTACCCCCTCCAGTGGCCCCCTCCCCTTTTTCTTTGCTCGTGACTTGGGTAGAATGAAGATTCTACTGCAAAGGTGTCACCAAAGGGTGACACCTCCTTTTTTTACAGTGCAACTCACAAAGGAAGCGCTTGTGCCTGTTTTAGTACTAAAAGGGAAGGCCCCCATAAAAAGATATGCATGATGGGGATATAAAGGGGCCAAAAAGGGGGAGATGCACGCATGAGGGGGTAAAAAAGGGGGCTAAGGGGGGTTACTTCATGGGGTTTTAAAAAAGGGGGGAAGGGAATATATTGCTGATGGGCTGTATATAAAGGGGCGAAGGAAATAACGCTGATGGGCTAAAAAAGGGGCTGAAGGGGAGATAGCTGCATGATGGGCTTATAAAGGGCTGGAGGAAGTATGTGCATGATGGGCTGTAAAAAAGGGGGGGAAGGAAGATATACTGCATGATGGGGGTGTTAAAAGGGGCTAAGGGGAAAGGGAATACGCATGTGGTGTGTATTTTTAAAACGTTGAGAGGAAGAGAATACTGCAGATTGCCTGTTATAAAGGGGGCTGAAAAAATATACCCGGATGTGACTAGGGTAAAAACGCGATTCGAGTTGTGTTTTTTTGCTGCTAGTAGATTGAGCGATTTTTCCCCATACCCAAATTCGGAATCGGGAATGTTCGCCCATATCACAAAAAAATCGGGCATACCGATACGAACCCCGGGAAATCCCTGTAAGTCAGGGGAAAAAAAAAACGAAATTAAAAAAAAAAAACCCCTTCTTCCCCTTTTTGGGGGTTTTAAATTTTACAAAAGGAAAACAAGAAAGAGAAAAAGAGGGAAAGTATTTTGGGGGGGTTGAGGAGACATTAAAGGCATAGATGTTTTTACCCAAAACCCAAGGAATAGCTTTAAATTTTTTTTTTTTTAGGGGAAAAACGTTGGGAAATTTACGAACAAATTGACAATGTTTTTAACCTTTTTTTTATTTAGTCAAAAAAATGTCTGTTTCACAATTTCCCCTGGTCTTTTCCCCCTTTTTTAAATTTTTACACATTTTTCCCCCTTTAAATTTTCGCAGCATCATCTTTCTATCAAATTATTCTTTTTTACCTTCTTAAAACTTCTAAAAAAATTCCATTCATCTTTTTGTTAACATTACTTATATTTTTCTTATTAAACAGGGTTTTTTATTCTATATTCTACTTCTATTTCTTTTCCCCCTTTATCCCCTTTTTTTTTAAAATTCTTATTTTGACAGACATTCCTTTCTTGTAACTGTAAAAAAACCCCCCCTTTTCATCCTTTTGTTCTTCTGTCACGAAAGATTTTTTAAATTTTTAAAAGTTTTTTTTTGTCCCCGGGTTTTTTTTTTGCCCAGCAGCAAACAATTTTTCCCCCGGGGGGCCCCGAGGGGAAAAAATCACCCCCATACACTGCTTATTTCTTTTGCTTGAATTTTGAGCATATATTTTTCTCTTTATTTTGGTCTTTACTTAATGTTCTTCGCTTTTTTTCTTTTCTTATTTTTCTTTTTCCTTGTTCGTATTTGTAGTTTGTCTTTTAAACCCTTTTTTTTCCTGTTGGTGATGGTACAAAAGCCCCAAAAAAAGTAACGAGGGCCAGCTGACGGCGGGGCCGGGGGGTCAGCAAAGGAAAAAAAAAATGGCCAAACCCCCGGCCGCGACGTTTCTGGGGGGGGGGTTACTAAGAGGAGGGACCTTTGCTCCAAAGCATACCAAGGACCCAGACTGCGGAACCGGGTTTCCAAAATGGAGGGACCAGGCCCCAAAAGGGGGTGCGGAAAACCCCCCCACGGGCGAAAACCCCGGGGGGTAGCAGAAGGGACAAAGCCCTGAAAAATAACGAGGGCCACTGACGGCTGGAACCCGGAGGGGGGGCAGAAGGAAAAAAGCCCAAAAACCCCAACCCGGGGCCAGCTGACGTTAAAGGGGGAAAAGGGGTTTCTAAGCAGGGGGTACCCTTTTCTCCCAAAACATTTCCCAAAGGGCCCGCAGCTTCTGGAATCGGATACCCACATGGGGGGCACCCAGGGCCCAAAAGGGAGCCCGGGGGAAAAAAAAGGGGGGGGGGGGAACCCGGGTGGGTAGAGAAGGGACAAAGCCAATGAAAATAAGAGGACCGTACGTGCTGGGGAAACCCCGGGGGGGCAGCAGAAAAAAAAAAGGCCAAAAAGGACAACCCGGGGCCACTACGTTTCTTTTGGGAAAAGGGGACAAGCGGGGGGACCGGGCTCCAAAGCCTACCAAAGGGCCGCAGACGTTTCGGAATCGGGTTAAAAGACTGGGGGCACCTAGGCCCAAAGGCACGCGGGAAAAAACCCCCGACGGTACTGGAACCCCCCGGGGGGGGGGGGGAGAAGGGGGAAACCCAAGAAAGTAAGGGGGACTGATTTTCCCCCAACCCGGAGGGTCACAGAAGGAAAAACCCCAAAGGGAAAACCAGGAAGGAGTTTCGGGGGAAAAGGGATAACGGGGTTTTGGGTCCCCCAAAACACCCGGACCCAGGACTTCTGGGGAAACCCAACCGACGGAGGAAGGCCAAACACTTTTGGGGGGAAAACTGCGGTTGGGAACCCCGGGGGGAGAGAAGGAAACCCCCCGGTTTTTGGAGGCAGCAGGAAAATTTTTTTTTTACACAGCAGGGGGCCCCTGACATTACTGAACCCCCTAACAAGGGGCAAGTGTAGACTTGCTAAAAGCATTCCCAAAAAAACAATGGGGGTGTTGAACCCCGGGGGGAAAAAAGAAGGGGGAGAAGAGAACTGGGGAGGGAGCAGGATTGTTTGCCGTTTACAAAAGCGGGGGCAGCTGACATTCTGAAAACCCCCGTAACCCCGGAGCAAGTGAGGGGGGTTGTAACCACTTTTCCCCCAAAAAACTGGCGGGTTGTAAACCCCGGGGTGAGAAAGAACATGGTGGGGGCAGAGGGTTTTTCCCTTACACAGCAGGGGGCAGCTACATTACTGAACCCCCCAACACGGAGCAAGGTTTGACTGTCTTAAAAGCACTTCCAAAACCCAAAAAGGGGGTTTGTAACCCGGGATAAGAAAAAAACGGGATGAGAAAAAAATTTTGGAGGGGCAGGATTGTTTCCGTTCACACAGCGGGGGAAAAACTGACATTTTGAACCCCCGTAAAAACAGGGGCAAGTGAAGGTAAAGCACTTGGGAAAAAAAATGGGGGGTTTGTAAACCCCCCCGGGGGAAAAAAAAAAGGTGGAGGGAAGGCCCTTTTTTCCCTTCACACAAACAGGGGAACAGCGACATTTCTGAACCCCGAAACGGGGCAAGGGGAGCTTTTGCTAACAGCACTTCCAGAAACAAAAGGCGGGGTTGTAACCCGGGATGGGAAAAGGGGAAAAAAGAACAGGGGGAGGCAGGATTTTTCCGTTCACACAGCGGGGGGAAAAACTGACATTATGAAACCCCCCCCAAACAGGGGAAGTGTAGACTGTGCTAACGCACTTTAGAAACAAAGGCGGTGTTGTAAACCCCGGGAAGAAGAAAAAAATGGGGGGCAGCAGGTTTTTGCCCTTCACACAGCAGGGGGCAGTGACATTACTGAAAACCCCCTAAAAAGGGGCAAATGTAGACTGGCTAACAGCACTTTCCCCGAAAAAAATGGCGGTGTTGAACCCGGGGTGAGAAGAAACATGGTGGGGGCAGCAGGGCTTTTTTCCCTTCACACAGCAGGGGGGAAAAAAAGACATTACTGAACCCCCTAAAAAGGGGGAAATGTAGACTGGCTAACAGCACTTCCAGAAACAAAAAGGGGGTGTTGTAACCCAAAAAAAAAAAGGGGTAGAAAAGAACATGGTGGAGGCAGAGGGTTTTTTGCCCTTTTCCCCCGAGGGGGAAAAGCTGAATTTCTGAAAACCCCTAAAAGGGGCAAGTGTAGACTGTGCTAACACCTTCCGAGAAAAAAACGGCGGGGTTTTTTCCCCGGGGGTAGAAAAGAAAATGGGGGGCAGCAGGGCTTTTTGCCGTTCACACAGCAGGGGGGAAAACTGACTTTTCTGAACCCCAGAAAAAAAGGGGGAAGGGGGGGACTGTGCTAACGCACTTCCCCCAAAAAAATGGCGGTTTTAACCCGGGATAAAGAGAAAAGGGGGAGGGAGAGGACTTTTGCCTTCCCAAAAGCAGGGGAACAAGGGTGGGGGAAAAAATTTTTTCTGAACCCCTAACACAGGGGCAAGTGAACTGTGCTAACAGCACTTCCAGAAACAACTGGGGGTGTTTTAACCCCCCGGGGGGGGAAGAAAAACATGGGGAGGCAAACAGGGTTTTTGCCCCCCACACAGCAGGGGGGAAAAGGGTGACATTTGAACCCCAGTAAAACAGGGGAAGGGACTGTGCAACCAATTCCGGGGAAACAAGGCGGTGTTGTAACCCCCGGGGAGAAAAAAAAATTTGGGGGGGGCACAGGGGCTTTTTGGTTCAAAAAAGCAGGGGGGAAAAACAAAAATTTCGAACCCCCCCAAAAAACAGGGGCAAAGGTTTTTCTGTCAAAAAGCCTTCCGGGAAAAAAAACTGGCGGTGTTGTAACCCCGGGGGGTGAAAAGAGAAAACCCTGGGGGAGGGGAGCAGGGGGGTTTTTCCCCCCACACAGCAGGGGGAAAAGCACTTTCGAACCCCCTAACACAGGAGCAATGTAACGGCTAACAGCACTTCCGAGAAAAAAAAGGGGGTTTGTTTAACCCCGGGGGGGGGAAAAAGAACTTGGAGGAGCAGGGTTTTTTTTGGGTTTACACGCAGGGACCTGAATTTTTGAAACCCCTAAAAAAGGGGAAGGTAGATGTCTAACCAAATTCCAGAAAAAACTGGGGGGGGTTGTAACCCCGGGGGGCGGGGGAAAAAACTGGGGAGGCAGCAAAGGGTTTTTGCCGTACAAAAACAGGGAAAAGTGACTTACTGAACCCATAACAAGGGGGAAATGTAGCTGTGCAACAGCACTTCCCCCAAACAAAATGGCGTGTTGTAAAACCCAGGGATGAGGGAAAGAACATTTTAGGCAGCAGGATTTTTTCCCTTCACCCCAGAGGGGGAAAAGCTCATACTGAACCCCAGTAAAAACAGGAGCAAAAATAGACTTTTAACACACTTCCCCGGGGAAAACTTTGGGGGGTTGTAACCCAGGGGGGAAAAAGAAAATGGTGGGGGCAGCGGGGCTTTTTTTCCCTTCCCACAGCAGGGGGGAAAAACGACATTACCCCCAACCCCTAACACAGGAGCAAGTGAATGTGCTAACACACTTCCGAGAAAAAACTGGCGGGGTTAACCCCCCGGAAAAAAAAAGGGGGGGAAATGGTGGAGGACAGGATTTTTTTCCGTTTAACAGCAGGGGGCAGGAAAATTACGAACCCCAGTAAAAAAGGGGGAAGGTAGAAAGTGCTAACAGCACTCCGAAAACAAATGGCGGTTTGAACCCCCGGGGGGAGAAGAGAAATGGTGGGGCAGCAGGACTTTTTGCCGTTTACACAGCAGGGGAACAGCTGACATTAAGAACCCCCCTAACCAGGAGAAGGGGTTTTGATGTGCAACAGCACTTCAAAACAAGGGGGTTTTTTAACCCAGGGGGAGAAAAAGGGAAAAAAAGGTGGAGGCAGCAGGATTTTTGCCCCCCCACAGCGGGAACAAACTGAAATTTCTGAAAAAACCCCCCAACACAGGGGGCAATTAGCCCGTGCTAACACACTTTTTTCCCCCAAAAAAAACTGGCGGTGTGTAACCCCCGGGGGGGAAAAACTGGGGGAGGCAGCGGGCTTTTTGCCGTTCACACACAGGGAACACTGACTTAGAACCCCCCCAACACGGGGCAAGTGTAGACGTGCTAAAAACACTTCCGAGAAACAACGGGGGTGTTGTAACCCGGGGGGTGAGAGAGAACATGGTGGAGGGAGCCCGGGTTTTTGCCGTTCACACGAAGGGGGAAAAGCTGAATTCTGAACCCCATAACACGGAGCAAGTTAAAAGTTAACAGACTTCCCCCGAAAAAAACTGGGGGTGTGGGGAAAAAAGGGGATAGAAGAGAACATGGGGGAGGCAGCAGGATTTTTGCCGTTTACAAAAACAGGGGAAAAAGTGCATTTCTGAACCCAGTAAAACAGGAGCAATGTAAAATGTGCTAAAACACTTCCGAGAAACAAAGGGGGGTTGTAACCCGGGGGGTGAAAGAAACATGGTGGGGGGAGCAGACTTTTTTCCTTTTACACAGCAGGGGAACGCTGACATTTTTTTGGGGAAACCCCGTAACACAGGAGCAAGTGTAAAAATGCTAACAGCACTTCCGAGAAACAAATGGCGGTGTTGTAACCCCCGGATAAAAAAAAAGGGAAAAACATGGGGGAGGAGCAGGATTTTTCCCCGTTCACACAGCGGGGGGAAAATGCATTACTGAACCCCAGAACACAGGACAAGTGTGGGACTGTGCTAACACATTTTCCCAGAAACAACGGGGTTTTGTAACCCAGGGGGGGTGAGAAGAGAACAGGTGGGGGCAGCAATTTTTGCCGCACCCCAAGGGGGGAACAGTACTTACAAACCCCCCTAAAAAAAGGGCAAGTTAGACGTGAAAAAGCTTTCCCCAAAACAATGGGGGTTTTTAAAACCCGGGATGAGAAGGAACATGGTGGGGCGCGGGATTTTTTTGCCGTTCCACAGCGGGGGAAAACGCTGACATTACTAAACCCCCCTTAAAAAGGAGCAAGTGTAGACGTGCTAAACATTTCCCCGGGGAAAAAACGGGGGGGTTTTTTAAAACCCCGGGTTTAGAAGAAACAGGATGAGAAGAGAACTTTTTGGAGGCACGGGGTTGTTCCCCTTTCCCCCAGCAGGGGAACAGCTACATTTTTGAACCCCAGAAACCCACAGGAGCAAGGTAAACTGTGTAACACACATTCCGAGAAAAAAAATGGCGTTTAAAAACCCCCAGGGTAAGAAAGAACGGGGGGGGGAAAGAAACAGGGATGAAAAAAAACAGGGCGAGGCAGAAAGGATTTTCCCCCGTTCAAAAAAGGGGGAAAAACACTGTTTTTACGCCCCCTAACGGGGAAAAAAAGTGTAACTGGGGCTAACATTTTTCCCCAAAGCAAAAAGGGGCGGTTTTGGGGACCCAGGGTAAAGGGGTTTTAAAAATTACTAATAAAGTATTTTCCTTGTTACGGGAAAATTTAAAAATGTCTATACTCCAAACAAAGAAATATAACCTTTTCCCATAAGATATGATTTTTTTTAAAAAAAAATTATAAAAAAAATTAAAAATTTTTGACAAAAAAAAACGCATACAAAAAAAAGTTAAAAGCAAGCAAACACAATAAAAATCGGTTAAAAAAATTCCTATAGGGTTTTAAAAAAAGCTACAAAAAATTTTCAAAACCTTTAAATTTAGGATAAGAAAACAGTTGTACACCTTTTTTCTTTTGCAAAAAATTTCACTAAAAATTTTTAAAAATATCTAAAATTTCCATCATGTAATACTGATAATTTTGGGGCAATCATTTATTTTTTAACAAAAAAAACCTTTAAAAATTTGCATAAAAAAAACCCCTATTTATCCCTGACGGGGGTTTTTGCAAGCATACAAGGGAAGATAAGGATTAAAGATGACACTGTTTACCCCACAGATGGGAATGGCGATGAAAAAATGTACCCAAAAAAGTTGCGTTACAAAAAACCCCTTTTTTTTTTTTTAATATCCCTTTATAAAAGGGTACGTGCAGTTCGGGCCCCTTTTTTTGGGGACGCACGCCCGGGTTTCCCCTCTGTGACGCGTTGGGTATTGGGGCCCTGTGGTCTTAAGCGGGAAAAAATTTTCCGGTGCGCATCTTTCATCATCGCAAGCAAACCGAAAAAACACAAAGGCGTTGTCAGATGCTTTACTCAAAACAGCACCAATGATGAAACAACACGCATGTCCCCTATTACAAAAAAAGCACAAAAAAAAGGGTGGGGGGTTGACACAGCTTTTTTTTTTAAAGGAAAATTTATTATATGCATTGTACAGGTGTGCTATTCAGTCAAAAAAAGATATCATTCACCTTTCATCATTGTCGTTTTTTCACCCCCATTTAAGGTATATATTTTGCTTTTTTTGACTATGCCTATTGATTTCCCCCAAGGTAATGCATGATTTTTTACGTTTTTTCATTTTTACAAAAACCTTTATGTATGGGCTGTTAAAATTTCTTAAACAAAATGTATTTTTTAAAATGACACAAATAAAGTAATGTTGAAGAGGACTTTTTCCACATGCCCTTTTTTGCACAATATTACAGGGTAATCACTCCCTTTTAAACAAATTTGGGTTTTATATTTACTTGTATGTTTTTTTTTCAAAGGAAAAAAAAACTGAAGTATAACCTTCCATGCAGCATTGTAAAAATTAACCACTTATGCACTTCCAACATTGCAGTTTTGAGTCATCATGATGTAGTTGGATTTGTCTAAGCTTTTGGGGGCCCAAAGGGTTTACCATCAGTACCCCCAGCCCAAATTTGGCTTTTTTTTTGCATTTGTTTTCGCATGGCCCAAACTGTAATAATATGTCAAAAAATTTTTGGGGTTAACCAAAATTTTGGGCAAAGCAAACCCCTTTTATGGTTTGAAAGTTGACGTTTAAAAAGTTTAAGTTTTGAAACATGGTTTTAGCCTCATATCTTTTTTAGGCATTTTTTTTCCCCCGAAGGTAGAGCAGTTTTTTTCCCCCGGGGCAACAGCAGGGAAAAGCGGGGGTTACCAAACCCCCAAAAAAACAGCGTTTTGTTTTCATTTGGCATCTAACCTTCTGGCAGAACTGCGCTTTAAGCCCGGGGTTTAAAAGGGGGGGTTTGGAAAAAGGGGGCCCTTTAAGGGGATTTTTTAAGTTGAAGTTGTAGTTAGCCTTTTTTTGCCAGACACACAGCGGGGGCAGCGGGTTACTAAACCCCCCCAAACACATCAGCGGATTTTTTCATTGTATCTAACACTTCTAGCACAACTACGCTGTTGAAGCCCGGGTCAAGGGGGGTGTGGGGAAAGGGCCCCGTATGGGGAGTTTAAAATTAAAATTTAGTTAGCACAGTAATTTTTGCCAACCAAAAGCGGGGAAAAAACACAGGCGTTACTAAACCCCCCAAAAAACATCACGTTTTTTTTCATTTGGCATCTAACATTCGAGAAAAAAGGCGTGTTAAGCCCCGGGGCAAGGGGGGTAGGCACAAAATATTGAGTTTTTCCCTTTTGGGTTTCGTGGCCATTCAAATGAAAAGTTTTTTCAAACAAAAAAAAATAAAATTTTTCTACGACAAAAAAAATGTAATTTCTTTTTCAAGAATAGAAAAAATTTTACTTACCCTCCTCGGGGTTTTATAAGTTTAATGGTAAAAATGAAAATAGGAAAAAATTCAAATTTTTGAGACTCCCGGTGCTTCATCAGGAAAAAAAACCCAAAAAAAGAAAAAAACATATTTTACAAAACAGGACACGGGGAAAAGCTAAGACAAGTGAGGGAGGGGCAATAGGGGGGGACCGGGAACAAAAAAAAAAAGGATGAAAATTTTCACCCCCAATACAATAAATTAATAATTTACCTGGGGCAAAAGACTTTGTATCCCCCGGGCATAGCATTTAGGGGTTTTGGGGTTTTCGGTTTAAAAATAATTAAAAAAGGGAAAAAAGTACAAATTTTTAAAAAATAAGTCATCAGACCTTTGCACTTTTTTGGGTGGGAAAGAATAATCAAAAGGTTTATTCATTCTTTTTCAATTAAAGGGAACTGCGTCTATTTCCCTTCCGGGGGCATGAAAAAACCCCAAAAAAAAACCCCCAAAAGAGGGCAATCAAATTTCGGGAAAAGTTACAATAATTTTTTTCACCCTGGAGATAATACAGTTCGAACACGCACTTACTTGCTTACCTATTGCACTTTTCCCTTTTTCCCGTTGTGTAAAAAATATTGATGCTTAATTTTTTTAGTTGCCCCCGATGAAGGGAGACTGAGTACCCTTAAATTTTCAATTTTTTCCATCTTTTCAGTTATCCTTTAAAAAAAAAAAACCCCACGCTCTAAAAAAGTCAAAATTTTTTTTCTATCTATGGTAAAACGGTACAAAGAAACACTTGTTTCAAATTTAAAAAGAAGAAAAAAAAAGAAAATACAAAAAAACGCTATTTTGCATCCAAAATAAAGGGAAAAAACAAAACCCCCAAAAAAAAAGGTAACAAAATAGGTTTTTAAATTTTAAAAAGAAAAAATCCATTTTTTTTTTTTGAATAATTTTTAAGGAACGTTTTTTTAAACCAAAAAAAAAAAGACAATTTTTTTTTAAAATTATCACTCATCATATCATCGAAAATTTTTTTGTGAAGTCACAGACTTTTTCAATTATTTAATTTCCCCAAAAAACGTAACTTTTCTATAGCATGTTGACACCCACGGGACTCAAAATTTTATTGATAACCAAAATAATGTACAATAAAAAAAAATTTTTTAAAAAAAAAAATTAGGCATTGTTTGTCACAATTTAAGTGTGGCCTGCAAGGAGGTAAAAAAAGGGGAAAAAGGAAGCAAAGGTAATTCTAGTCTGTATCGGGACATGGACCCTCTGAGGGTAACCCTTTGTTTTTACTGTACGTCAAAAAGTTGGGCTAAAATATCTTTTTTTGCTTGTAAGGGAAAAAAGGGGAAAAGAATGGGGGGTTGAAAAAAGTTTTAAACCGTAAACACTACCTTCCCCTGCCCCCGGAGGGTGGGGTACGGGGGAAAATTACTAAAAAAATGTGAGGTTAGCTGGGTTTTTACTAGGGACGCAAAAAAAAAAAGCAGTAAAAATTTTAAAATTTGTAATACCCCCCCATGACAAAAAAAAAAATTACTTTCCCCTTTTTAAAAACAATTTTACAAGACTAAAAAATGGTTGACCTGATTTTTAAATTTAGTACAGTTTTTCACAACATTGCCCAAATAACATCATGTGCCTATATACCAGTTTTAAATTTTATATCTTTTTGGGTTTTTTCAACAGCACTTGCGGGGAAAACTACCTATTGTCGTATGCATATCCCTTTTTCTAATTAAAAATTTATTTTTGGGGCATTTTTTAAACCAGTTTACAGCTGGCCTTTTTTATAAAATGGTGTTTGAAGAAAGTTGGATCAGTATTGTTTTTTAAGGGTCTTCATAAAAAAAAAACCCCTGATGATGATGATGAGGTTTTTAAAGATTCGTACACCCTTGACTGCTTATTTACAGTACAAAAATTTCCCCTTTAAAAAACATTAATTTTTTAAGTCTGAAATGTACTTTTAGCTTTTAATTTTTAAAATTGAAGAGTAACTATGTTTTATTTTTTGTTACCATTTCTAATGGACATGTGCAGATTTGCGCGGGTGAAAAAAATTTTTATTTGCCCCAAATTTGTCATAAAAATTTTATCATTAGGCCCCCCAAAAAAATTTACAATTTTATGTTTTTAGCAAACAAGCAGGGTGACGGCTCTTCCCTATTGGGGGGCATGTTAAAAAGGGTTTTTTTTGTGATGTGTAGGGAAAAGGGACATGGGTAACGTTGCGAACCCCCTTTTTTAAAAAGAAAACGAAACAAATTCGGGGGATCCGCCTTGTTCATTTTTAGGGAAAATAAGCCCTACATTTTCGGGGGAAGTGCATTTCACGGCTGTTAGTACAACCCCCCCCAGCACTAAAGACGCGCTCCGTAAAAAAACGGCCCGCAGGGGGAAGCCCACCTCCAATATACGGGAAGTTGGCCATGTATCCAGTTAGAGACCCCCAAAAAAAGAATGGGGAAGAGCCCCCCATAAAAAATGAAGGCAAAGCCAAGTATCTTCACCCTCTGCTTTTCGTTGCCCCCCCCTGCGGACCCTTTCCGGGGGGTAGCTTTGTGGCTGCCACAAAACTTTTCCACATTTTTAAAACTGGGCCTTTTCCCCCTTTCAAGGCCCCCCCGGGGCTCCCTCTTTTTGCAGAGGGTCTCCCCCACTGCCCCGCGCACAGAGCGCTTTGTAAAGCAGTAGCGCAGGGGTGCTCCCGGCAGTAAAAGGAAAACATTAGGGATTTTCACCAGTGGTTTTTGGTACTCCCCCTTTTACCTCCCGGGGGTTTAACTTTTGGGGAGGGGTTTTTTTTATTTTTTCCCGGAGCGAGGGTCAGGGGGGTGTACACCCAATAATCGACGCGTGAGAATGTGGGGGATGCGGGGGTTTTCTTAGGGAAACCCGCATAAACAACCCCTGTGCGCGACTCCCAACTGGGAAAGAAAAAGCGTCCCCCGAAAGGCGTTACTTGCCGCCTGCATACCCCACCCCCTTCTACTGACTGGGTTTTGTACTCCCCTGGGGGGGTTTCCCCCCTTTTTCCCCTCCCCTATCCCCCCCAAAAAGTGAGCCGCCCCCCTTTTTGAGGAACCACGTTGCGCTGACTTTCAAAGGGTAGGAATTTGTACTCCTCATCCCCCCCCTCTTCCAAAACCCTCCCCTTTTTCTTGCAGTGTTTTTTTAAGCGGGCGAAAAGGGGGGGCATCAGGGAAGTGATCATCTCCCCCCCATCCCGTTGATAACAAACCCCGCAAAACTGGGCCATGCCTTCAAGGGGGCCCCCATTGGGGGGAAAGGGTTGGAGGGCGCAAATTGGTTTATTGCCGATGCAGCGATACCCTAATTGGGCTGCTGCTCACAAACCGTCCCATAGTAACGTTGAATTCCACCGGTGGATACGTCACATAGATCGTGTTCGGGGAAGGGGCCCAATCTGGTTGGAGCTGCAATGCCGATCTGGCCATGCTGAATTTTGCAAGGGCCACTCTGGCGGGACCTTGCAGCAGTGCATAAACCCGGCCCTCAAAAAACCTGCACGACCAAGTTGGACATGTCCAACAGGATTTAGTGGGGGCCCAAAGGCCCAAGCTGCCCCCCAATTTGGCCTTTCAACACTCCCAAAACCGGCGGAGATTCGCGGAAAAAACCCACTCGCCCCCGCTGAGGGGTTTCCACCTCCTCCTGTGTGGCTTCGTTTTCCCCCGGAATTAATTTCAGAAGGCCTTTTTCCTTTTGGCCCCGGCTGTGCTCAATGGTCCTCGGGGAAGCGCCGGGGCCTGTGGAGAAACCGTGACGGCTCCTGCGCATGATTTGGGAAGGAGTAGGGGGAGGGTCAATGTGGACAGACTTATTCCGGCAACCTTGGGAGTTGGCAAAACCCCAAACAGCGCCCCCCAAATTTCCCCGGCCCACAACATTCCCCCCGGGGGATGAGTGAAAGGATCCCCCCGGCCCCGGGGTACTGGTCCCCGCATCGGGGGTCAGGTGGCCTTGCCGACGGCGTTTAGTAGGCATTTTTAATTTTTGCCTCAACATGCTTTTCAGACAGGACGGTTGCCGCGAAAAAAAAATCGGCTGGGACTTTGTATTTGGGCTGCCAATGCCATTAATTACGGAAACTGCTCCCCACCAAACACTTTAAAGGGGGCGGGGTTTTGCAATGCCAGCATTCAGAGCCTTGTCGTGGAGGGTTTTTCCCGGATGGCCGTCTTTTACCCATCCCCTGTGTACCGATGGCTTTTTTGTGGGGGTTTGGTGAGGAGACAGGGAATTTCATTTTGGGGTGAATAACAGGTTCTGGACAAAGTGACAAGGTTCTTCCGGCATCCTTTGAGGAAGCCGAACCACTGTGTGTGAACGGAGGAAGGGCCCAAAAGGACTGAAGAGTGGGTCTGCTTGGGTTTGGGGCCACCCCAGGTGTCTTTGTAACTAAAAAAAGTGCTTTGACCACATGTTTCCCTTTTTTTTTGTATTGGGGTTCGACACTTTTCCTCTTTTTAATTTTTTTTTTTTTTCACAGCTTGATTTTACATAGCAAATACTCTGCAACTTTCAAAAAGGACCACCAAGAATCCGGGGCCCGGTTTGGTGTTGTAAGAGAACTGCTCCGAAAAGGGGGCCAAAAGGGGGCTACAGGAAGCGAGTCTCAGCCTACCCTCCCTCTGTTTGGACGTTGGGGCAAAATCTTCTCAGAGGGGCCCACCACCCCTTCCTTTCCTCCGCCATGTTGGGTCTTGGGCCCCACATTCCCCCCCTACCCCCTTCCAACCCTGCGTTTTTGGGGGGTCTGGCCCCCTGCCACAGAAACTGGAACTGATCTATCAAACAGATGCTTCTGCTGTGCTCCCTCGGGGCTGGTCACCCCCTCTTAGATTCAGAGAGACCGCTGTTCCATCACTGCATACTCCTCTCTTCACATTCCCCAATGCTGCTTGGGTGGGCCCCGTTCCAAGAAAAGATTTGAGAAAAAAAAGCAAGCCGCTGGCTCCCCTACCCGGGCCCCCTACTGCCTGGGCAATTTTTGGAAAAGGGGTGAAGAGACTGATGGGTTTTTTTAACAGTGCTGTGGTCCTGAAGGATAAACATTGGGCTTTTTATTGGGTGCCACCAACCAAAAACGGCTTCAAAATTTTTTTTTCCGCAGGGGGGGGGGGACCGAAAATCCCCCAAAAAGCCTAAAGAAGCTTTACGGGGGAAAAAAAAAGGATGCGTGTCACTGGTTTTGGCAGCAGCCACAGAACCCCACGTCCTTCCCGTGCAAAAACCACGGCCCCCCACCACGCCCCCCTCCCTTTAAACCTTCTTATCTGGAAATTAAAGAAAGTCAAAAAGTTAAGGTTTTAAAAAAAAGGGGTTTTTCCTCAAGGGGTACCGTGAACCCCCCAGACAAATGTTCAGACTTGAAAGGCCCCCCTTTTGTACTTCTATTGTGTTTGCAACCCCAAGTATTTATACGATGGAAGGGTCACACAAAAAAATTAATTTTTTTCCCCAAAATGGACGCACCAATTAGAAAAAAAGTGAAGGATGAGGGGGTGGGGAAACCCCCCAGCAACTACAACCGGAGTGGGGTTGGGGAATTTTAATTTGGGGGGGTAATCTGCACTCACAAAAAAAAAACTAAAAACTACGTGAACACTGAAACCAAATATTACTATCTGTGAAAAGCTCCTTTTGTACTTCAAGGGGGTTTTAACCCAAAATTTTTTATACGGATAACGCGTCACACAAAGATTTTAAATTTTTTTCCCTAAAATGGGGCAACCAAAATTAAAAAAAATTAAAAGGTGAAAAGGAGTGGGGCCAGTCAGAATACAACCGGGAGGGTTGAATACAAACTGGAAAAGAAAACTGCACACAAAAGAAAAACTCACGACTACAGGAACATGAAACAAACATTACACTGTGAAAAACCCTTTTTTTACTTATAGGGTTTTTAACCAAAGTATTGTATGGAAAGGGAACGCGCACACAATAGTTAGATTTTTTTCCCCTAAATGGAGCACACCAATTAGAGAAAAAGTAAGGATGAGGCAGGCACAGCTCAGACTACAAGGCAGGTTGAAGTACAAATGGAGGTAACCCCCCAACAAAATGAAAAGCTCAAGACTCATGAACAAAAAAAAAACTATTCCTATCTGGAAAACCCTTTGTGTACTTCTATATTTTGAACCCCAATTTTTTGTATACGGATGGAAGGGTCACACAATTAGATTAGATTTTTTTCCAAAAAAATGGAGCACCCCAATTAAAAGGAAAAATGTGAAGGAAGGCAGGACACACGCTCACAGACAAACCGGGTGGTTAAAGTACAAATGAGCGTAATCTGCACTCACAAAAGAAAAGCTCACAGACACAGTGAACACGAAACAAAATATTCAAATTTTTTAAAAGCCCTTTGGTACTTCTATAGTGTTTGCAACCAATGTATTGAACGGAGGAAGCGCGTCACACTAATAGAAAATTTTTTTCCCCATAAAATGAGCAGCACCAATTAAGAAAAATGAAAAGGTAGGCAGTGACACACGCTCAGCAATACAAAGGGCAGGTTGAAGTACAAGGGGACGTAATCTGCACTAAAAAAAAATAAAACTCACAGACGCAGTGAAACTAAAACACATAATCAAATTGGAAAAGCTCCTTTGTTACTTTTATAGTGTTTGAACCCCATGTATTGTTTGGGGATGGAAACGTCAACTAATAATTTGATTTTTTTCTAAAAAAATGGCTGCCCCAAATTTCCCCAAAAATAAAAAAAAAAAAAGAGTCAGTGACACGTGCAGATGCCAAAAAAGGGGGTGATCAAGCAAACGGCGCGCCCCTGCACGTCCACCCACCTTGCACAGGCTTTAAAAAACCGGAAAAAGAAGTTTTAACGCTTTTGGAAACAAGCCTGCCTCAGCACATAGTCCCAAAAATCGCAATACTAACTTCCCTCAATGAGCAGAGTGCTTCTGTCCCTTACTGAGTTCACACCAGTGACGCTAAAATGGCGGCCCCCTTTTAAGTGCATTCTGACATCATTTCAGCACCAACACAGAAAACCCCTTATTAAGATGACCGCACATTCAGGATGTGCCCACACTTCGTGGGGTTCCCCCAGGGGGTGATAAAATCACTTGCCTCTCAAAAATTTTTGGGAATTCCCCTTCCCTTTCGATTTGAAAAAGTATCGGAATTAAATATGGAATTCCATAACGCGAATATCCCGATACCCAACTTGCGGTATCGGAATTCAAAAAATACTGCAGGATCAGGATGTAAACTGCAGATTCTGCCTATTGATGATTTGCAAGAAATTTTTTTTTTTATGCAAATTTTTGCACGAAAAACAGTTCACATCACTAATTTCTAGGCAGCTTTAAAATCACACTTATACTGCGGTTTGGAAAAGACATGAGAGGTGAGCCAGGAAAGCGCACCAACAAGGAAGAGGATCTGCAGCCTTGGAACAAGTGCGCTGGAAAGGTGTTTGAGCAAAAAAATAGGATTGGCCATTCAGCTACTGAAGTGGATACACCGAGGGACAGGGGGGGATGAAAAAAGAACAAAGGTACAAGAAAACACTTTTGATAAAAGGGGTTCCCCCAATAACCCTTTACCTAATAAAAACCCCATGGGGGCATTTTTTTAACAAAAAATTTTTTTTTTTTTTTTAAAGAAGGTACAATGTAAGTCTAAAAATAAATACTTTAATACCTTTAAAAGAGGATTTTTTTTTTTCCCCAAAATTTAAGATCCTCACATTCCCCCCTTTGATGTTAGACATCAAGAGAGCAAAATAGAAGAGCTTTATTTCCCCCCTAAAATTTTTAAAATTTTGGGGGCCCGATATCGATTTGTTACCCCCTTTCAGTTCCCCCTCGCCACATGCTGGTTCCTTTCTGAGTGGGCTTTCACTTTATTTGAAACGTGGGGGTCGAGACTCAAACGAAATGGGGGAAAAAGTAATTCCCCAAAAATGAATTCGGCCCAGGATCCTTTCTTCCCCAAACACATAATCCCCGGGGAAATGTTGGGGCCCGCCAAAGAATTTTAGACACAAACATTAGACTAAATCATCCAACTTTTCCGCTGTCTAATTTTATGGGGGGGGCCCCAAATGATATTGGTTCAGAAAGACCAGCTTTGCATTTTTTTCAATATTTTTTGGTACTTTGTTTTCCCCCAGTTGAGCTTCATTAAGTTTTGCAGCATCTCTTTATAGAGCCAGCCGCTTGGCTAAGCTAACCCCGCCCCTGTGTAGAAGAGAAACCGTTGTGGGGGCCGAAGTATCAAAAAACCCCTTATTCACATGTATTAGTTAATTCAAATTTTCCTTTTTTTTGGGATAAAAAAAAAAAACGAAAATAAAATGATCCTTTTCCTTAAGGAGACAAAATTCCAAAAAATTCCCTATTTACTTTATTTTTAAAAAAAAAAGTAGGCTCCCAAAATATTTTTCCAGGTGAAATCATGGTTTTTCCCTTTTTTTTTAAACTTTTTTTTTTTTTTTTTTACATTACGAAGGGGAAAAGTCATGGTGTCATTGTTATCTCATCCTTAAAGATTTGTTTTTTTTAAAAAGCCTACCACAAAATTTTATCCTCTTAAAAATTTTTCATCTCATTTTTATTACATTGTGCACTTTAAAATTCTTTTTTGCCTTTCTCCCCCCGTAATTTTCTCGTTTTGATTAGGTCTATGACATCACGTTTTTTAAAAAAACGGACATATGAACCCCTTTAAGCTCCAGAGAAGCAGGGGGTTTTTTCCCTTATGGTCTTTGACCGCAAAATCATTGGGGTAAAGGGGGGGCGAGAGTTGGTTCAGGGTTGGGAAAAATGATTTCTATTTTCTACGGGACAAGAATTTCCTGTTTCGTGCAGGAAAAGAGAATAAACGGGGAAAAAGGCAAAATAATTGTAAGTGCAGGAAAACTTTTTTTGACTGGCATTCCCATAACACTAGAGGTGTTAAAGTAGCGCAGCAAAACCTACGGCATGTCGGTTGGTACTGTTTTACTATTAAAATACAGTTTCATCATAAGATTTTTTTAAATTCATATAACGGCGCCGACTGACGCTGCTTTTTGGGGTTACTGACACAATCCTCGGACAGGGTTCTTAAGGACAAACTCTTTAAAAAAAAAACCTTACAGAGGAAAAAAAATGGATAAAAAAGGGAAACCAAGTGTCATTATTTTATTCCCCATTTTTAGAAGGACGAAAAGGAAAAACAACCGGAACAGAGCTTTAGTGCCCCCATAAATTTTAGACTGTGATGGACAACCCCCTCATATTGGGGCCCCGGGCCCCTTTTTCCCCCAAAGGATCCCCAAATTCGATTTTGGATTTCCAATCCATTTTTTTCCCCGTGAAAAATGCCGCAGAGTTGTTGCTCTGTATATGGTATCAGGAAAGATACCCCCGGCTGAATATGGTTCCCCTAGCAGTTACCACTTTTTTTGTGGCCTTTTTAGTTTCGATCAAAATTTGGGAAAAAATAAATCCCCAGGTCACCTTTTTTTTTTTTTTTTTTTTTTTTTGTCAATTGTAAAAAAAAATGGATTTGTAAAAGGATCATTAAGGGGGAAACCTACATTGTATTTTTTCTACTCTAATTATCGCACGAGTTTTATCCTAGCGAGTCATTACGTTTCCTGATCGTAAGACCAGTTGCCCCCCTAATTATACAGACATAGGAAAAATCAAGTTTTTAAAAATCAATACAATCCCCCGACCCCTTTTTTCATTTGACTCAGAGCCCCCCACCCCATTTACAGCGAATTCATTTTTAGCAGTGACCCCATAGGAATTAAAGGGTCCTTCACATTGAAAATGTATCTGCATGTTAGGACCAGACTGCGAGACTGCGTTTCAACCAAAGCAGCATCTCACTACCTCCCTTGCCCCTTTCTTCTAGTCATCGGGGCATTTTTCGAGTGGTTAAGTCCCTCTCGTATTTTGCGAGCTGCGAATCACCCCCTCCACATTATGAACACCCTGTGCAGAATGTGTGTTCAGAGGTTGTAATTTCGGCATCACCCGGGAGTGAGAGGTAACTATAACCCCCCTACCCACCCCAATATGGAAGAGACACTGCAGGGGGAAAAAAAATTTAATTTCCCCATTTTTTGGGCCCCGAAAAGGGTTCCGGCACGATTCAAACTACCGGTGATATTGATCCATGTTCCCCCCAAATAGTATTTCGTACGAACACATTCCCTTAAAAAAATGATTCGATCCAGAAAATTTACTTACAGTTTTGTAAGGGGGTTTCTGCCCTTGCGTAAAAAGAATGCTAATTTCAAAAATTTGGTCCAGGTCGATCCATACATTTTCACACTCAATAAATCTCTGAGAAATGGAAAAAAAGGCCCCCTTTTAAACATCCTGTGTCATGGCTGAGTGGAACCATTATTCACAAAAACAAACTGGGGGGGATGGGGGTCCCTTTTGGGTTTTTTTTGACGGATCCCCAAAAAATTCGCCCATTCAAAAACTTTTCCCAAAGCAACGTTTTTTTCCCCCAAAATGGCGGACTATGGCGGTCCGCCGCATCCCCCATTTTGTATAATGGCCGCCTAGGGGGGCGGACCCCTGGCATCCCCTTTGACGGAAATTTTCCCCCGGGTCCGTCGCCCCCTAGAAACCCCTTTAAAATTTGCTAAAACGTCCCCGGCCTCCCTCTCTCTGACCTTTTACATCCATTTTTACACTTTTCTGACGGATCCGCCATTTCACTCTTGGGGCGGACGTCACACGACTGGTTGAAAGAGGCCTAAAAATCTAAGTTGGTGAAAGTGAGAAAATTTAGGCATAAAATTAATTTATGGGATCAAAATAACTAAAAATTGTCATGTGCCTATGTATTCACCCCTTTTACTATGAAGCCCCTAAAAATTCCTGGTGTAAAGCATTACCGTCATAAGTCAACATGCTTGGTGACAGGGAACACCACCTGGTGCTACTAAGTTCCAGGTCTGTTATATAGATTTACCTGTTCGGGAAAACCACAGATGCTGCAAACCATTAAGCAAGAGGCACCACTAAACAAACAACACCTGAAGACCAAGAGATCTCCAAACAGTCGGGCGACAAAAGTTGGTGAGAAGTACAAGTCGGGTTGGGTTATTAAAAAAAAAAAATCCCAATCTCGAGTAGCGCATCAAATCCATTTATATCAAAATAAAGAACATGGTACCCCAATAAACCCTTTGAGGGTTTCCCACCAAAATACTTAGCCCGGGCAAGGAGGGTATTAACAAGGGGCAGCCAGAAACCAAGGTAACCCTGAGGCTAAGTTCACACTTGCGGAATTTGCCGCGGAAATTTCCGCGGCAACCCCACTTCTCCTGCAGGAAATACGCACTTTTTTTTGTATCTGTTTCCCGCCGAAAATACTTTTTAAAGGAAATTTTGCTTGAGAATGCTAGCGTTTTCCTAGGATTGTTAGCACCCGCTTGGAAAACTGATTGACAGGTTGGTCACAAAGAGTCAAACATAGTTTTTGGACAATGTGACCAACTTTTTACTATTGATGCCGCCTATGTCGCATCAATAGAAAAAAGATCTAATGTAAAATAAAAAAAAAAAATAATAAATAATGATATTCTCACCTTCCGGGGCCCCCGCGCTTCCCCCGCCTTCAGCGACCTCCCGGCAACTCCTCCCAAGGATGCTTTGCACAAATCACACCGTGACGTACATCTCGCGAGACCCTATGCCATTGGGTGATTTCGCAAAGGACCTTGGGACCGGAATTGCCGGGAGCGTCGCGAAGGCGGGAAGGCTGCGGGGCCGCGGGAAGGTGCGGGGGCCGCCGGAAGGTGAGAATAAAATATTTTTTATTTTAATTATTGTTTTACCAGGGATATGGACCCGGGGCCTGGAGGGAGTCTCCCTCCTCCAGACCCTGGGTACCACCGCCATGAACCGCTTCATTCCGCAAAATTAATAACATGTTGCTTTTTTTTCCGCCCAAGCGTTTTTTTCGCGGAAAAAAAAACGCAAAAGTGGCCAAAACAGGGGGAATCATTAACATGTATAGGATGCTTAATGCTTGCGTTTTTATCGGTTTTTACCGGGGAAAAACCCGCGGAAAAACCGCGAAAAAAACGCAATTATTCCGATCGGGCACTTAGCCTGAAGGAGCTGCGATTTCCCATACGATCAAAATAAGCCATTCACAAGGTGGCTTTTGGTAAGAGTGGGAGAAAAAAGTTTTGCTTACACACAAAAATTGAAGGTTCCTTTGAGTTTGCCAAAAGACTTTGGGGGAGACTCCCCAAATGTATGGAGGAAGTGCTGTGGTCAATGAGAACAAAATTGAATTTTTTTGGCCAGCCAGGTACTTTTTTGCGGGCACCAAACCAACACAGCTCATTCCCCCAAGAACACCATCCCTAAGTGAAAATGGTGGCTGCAGCATCTCGTGGGAATGTTTTTTGGCAGCGGGACGGGAAAATTGTCCAAGCAAGAAGGAGATGGATGGTGCGAAATGCAGGGATATTTGGAGCCAAACCTGTTTGTCCAGTGATTTGAGGCGGGACGGGGTTTCATCTTCAAACAAGGTTTAAATTTCTGTAAAAGGCTGTGGAATTATGGCGCTATGCAATCAGTAAAATATAAATAACAAGACAATGACCCAAAGAACTGCAAAGCAACACTTTGAGTTGTTTTAAGGAGAGCATGTACTGTAAATAGTTTGGGTGGCCTGTCTAAGCCCAGACCTTAATCTATTGAGAACTTGGCAGACTTGAAGATTGCTGTTCACCAGAGGAAACCTCTAATTGAAGGAGCTGAGCATTTTGCCTTGAGGAATGGGCAGAAATCCCCCTGGAAAGTCATAGTGTTATCCAAAGGACTTGCTGCTGTAATTTTCGGCAAATGGAGGCTTACAAAGTTTGGGGGGTGAATAGTTTTACATGAAATTTTAGCTCTTTTTTTTATTTGTTGTTTGCTTCACAATAAAAAGAAAACCAAATTTTTTTTACAGTCACAGGTGTTCTTTACATGAATGATGCAAGCCCTGAAAAAACACCGTTAAATCCCAGTTGTGGGGGGGCTGGTGAATACTTTTGAAAGCCACTGTTTGAGGTTGTCAAGATTGGGTGGAGACCCGTGGCTGGGGCCCTAAAACATGGGCCCGCTTGATTTTGCCACTGGTGTGTAATTCGGCCTAAGAGTTCATTTTCATAAAAAAGTTACTTCCCAATTCCCTCTATAAGATGCGCCATTTCTGGGGTGGCGAGAGCTGATGTTTTTTTGCCTGGTGGGGGGCAATATAATTGCCCCTTTCCTGCATTAAATCAGCCCGCAGCTGTCTGCCAGCCTTTGCGGACAATTTTTTTAAAGGGGGGCCCCAGTCAATTTTTTTTCTGGGGTTCCCCTTTTAAATAGCCAGTAAAGCTAAGAAAACATCTGTGAGCTGATATTTTAAAAGCCTGGGAACCTTTATTTATATCTCTTTCCCAGAATAATAACAACAGCCCCAGCCATCGGCTTTCCCTCTGTGTTTATGAAAATTTTGCAGGAGCCTCACAATTATTTTATTTTTTTTTTACTTTTTTAAAAAAAATAAACTTATTTATTTGTTTTGTGTGTGTAAACATTTATTTGAACAAGGGATGTAATGAATTAGGCTTCAATGGAGAAAAAAAAGAAGAGGTTGAACACGGAAATGAAATCACAATTTTTTTTTTGTTAAATATATCTTTATTTTGCTTACAAATCCGCAGAAAATCTGCATGAAAATTGGCACAAAAAGCGCGTAAATTTTAAACTGCGTTTTTGCCAAGAGGGCAGAAACTGCACGAAATTTCCACAAGCAAATCCGCAAGTGCACACCTGCCAAGGCTGGTGCCACAATGGTTTTGGTGCATCTTTGACACTGTGTATTTTTGCGCTTAGTTCCAGCAAAGTTGATGGGATTTAAGAAATCTGTGCCCATGCTTATTTTTACTTGCCGTAACTGACCTGCAGTTAGTGTTTAAAATCCGCAACGTCAGTTTTTCTTGCTGGTACGCTGCTTTTTCTGTGCAGATTTTCCATATTATATGCATTCGATGCGGAAATCCCAGGAAAAATGTAATCCGCTCAAAGTATATCAATAAAGTTTTGTCAAAGTCAATACCAGAAAGTATTAAAAATAAAAACGCTTTTTTAAAGCATGACACCAAAAAAGAGGCAAAAACCGCAGCCTGTAAAGCACAATGAAAAAACTCAAGTAGCCAAGTTAATAAAGGTGCAGAAATGGGGAGAAATTCTGCAACTTCAAAAGCTCATCTGGGAAGTAGCCTTAGAGGCATTGCAGTTCTCTAATTTGTTCACATGCAGCAACAAGATAACGATTGGGGGATAATTCGAGAGGTCATGATAAAAGAAAGGAAAACTTTCCCCCAAAACCATAGTTTTTAATTTTTTTTCCCCCTTGTTTTTCCTTACCTATCACAATACATACATTATGTCCATTTGTATCTTGTAGTATGAAGGAACTAATATGTGAGTACCCGTTAATGTGCATGAATAGGCATTGTTGTTGGAAAAAAACACTCCCTTTGTGTTTCCCAAATCGGGGCATCATTCTGCACCTGCAGCATTCTTGCTGTTAAATCTTATTTTACCAACCATTTCCTCTGGATCCCTTTATACTGGCAGCCGCAGTATGTGTTCATTCATGATGTAGTGTGAGCTAGGGACTTTTGTTACCCTAGGAGTTCATTGGGGAAGGGGAAAAGCAGTGAGTTAATGATAACAATTGTTAAGATATCACAATGCCTCCTTGGGCACTGTAGAATAAATGTACCCCTTTTTTTAGTTACCCCCCCACTTCCGGTTATATTAATTTTCATGCTCATGCTTGTGATAAGTGTGAGCCCCTTGGCATGGTGAAAGCGCGGTGCTGGACTGAGCCTTTCATGTGTGCTCCCCACCCCTTATGCACACTGCAGCCTAACAAACAGCTGAGGCAGAGAGATGCCTCTGCATCTTGCAACTCCCTGTCTTCTGTATATTGTAAAAACAAAGAGCAAACTTTTTAGACTAGAGCTTTTTGAATCATTTTAAGTGAGCCCTTTAGGCAAAAAGTGGAATTGGTTTCCCAGCACCATATTTTTGTAGAAAACAAAAGGTGGAACACTTTTTTATTGGCTTAAATGGGACACCGTAATACACCTTCATCTACCCCCAAGAAACGGTGGTACAGTAAGTATCAAAAGGCCTGGAAACTAATTAAAAATTAATGAGTCAGAACCCCTTTTTCGCACACTAATTGGTTGTAGCCAAGAGGGGAACTCTCCACCTCCTAGAGTCTCACCACCCTGAAGATAGGCTATTTTTTTTTAAAATATGAATACCCCATTTTTTTTGTTTTATTTTGCCAGCCCAGGTGAAAATAACTAGAACAAGAGAAGAATACATGCTATGCAAAAAAATTGCATATTGTGTGGCGAAAGATACGGGCGGGGTTAAGTTGATTTGCAGGTAAATCCAGCAGTAGACCACCTGAGTGTGTTGTGCATTTCTTACTGTAAAAATGTTGGTAGGTCACTACATGCTCACGTGCAATGGCATAAAATGACATTTTTTCCTGAGGCTTTGTTGGTAGCAGGCTGCCACCTCCAACAGGGGTTGATCTTCTATGCCACACTGGGAAAGATATGAAAACAATGCATTATCAAAATGAATTGTGTGGCTTCAACTTGGTCACAAGTTTGACAATCAAGTCTTGAACATGATTTTGGGGTTTTTTTGAATCATTGAAATTTTGAATGGGCAAAGTGCGTAATATGGGATTTCAATATTTCCATTTTTTCTTTATGATGTAGGCATTTTCTGGGGAAATACCACAGTTTAAGCAGGGGATCCCACCATTACTGATAGTGCTGATCTGTTCTCTCAAAAGTGATTTCCCGCTAATGGCGCATTCACTGGATGGGTTCCGTTACAGTTACGGACGATCCGTTCTGGGAGACCTTCATAAAGAACACCAGAGAAGGGGATGCAGCATATTGGTTTATACAAAGGATTCGGTGGGGGTCTGAAAATCGGGGCCATACCGAAGGAACATGATATGTTCTTAGTGGTAGCTGTCATTCCCAAGAGACAAAAAACTAATTTATTTTTAAAAAAAAAAAATCAGTATGAATTGGACAATCTTAAATATATCTTTCCGGAAATTCTATGAATTGTAAGTTTTAAAAAAACCGACGCAGATTGAAATCGCTCCTAAGACTAAGGAGCACACACAATGTGCATTTACTCAATTAAGTGGTTTTAGGAGTGCAATTAAAAAATTGCCTAATAATTTTCCCCCCCTGCGGGCTGGAAAGGATCAGCAAAAAACCAAATTTACATTTTGTAATATCCTCATTGTTGTGGTGATTGTGCTGTGTGTGTGGTCGTGGGGCAACATTGTACACGTGACAGTCTCTTAGGACAGGTGTAAGTACAGGGGTTGTGACTGTGTGAGAGGTGCGAGAAGGGGAAAAGGGGGGATGCACCAACCTGTAAGGTTCTGCGGATTCGAAGATACATAAAGATGTTTAAAAACAGGAGAGAAGTGATTAGTTTCCTGTATGGTCGTTTCTCTAGGAGAGGACAAATTTTCACGAACCCCTTTATGCATTATACATACTCTCTGCAAACAGAATGAAGTCACCTTATGCTGCATGGGGCGCGCCATTCTGCCTCTTATTGCTATTGCCTACGGACCTACCCCTAGCATTTAGACTGAAGTGTTCAATAAAAACGATTTATATTAGCCATTGTTACTTATCCTCTTGGTCAGGCACATATTGCAGTTTTTTGATGGTTTTCATGCATAAGGCAGGAGCCCAGGAGAAGTAAACGTTCACAAGCGCCGATCTTAGAAAACTTTCAGCTGCAGTGTCCGTTTACATGCTGCATTAACTGCTGAAAGGTTTTTTTGTTGCAAATATTTTTTCAATATTTCTCTTATTTTTTTTTTTATTACACTTTTATTTTGGGGGTTAAAAAATAGCTCCAAATAAGGCTTTGGAGCTTTTTTTGTTTCACTGGTATAGGAAAAAAAAAATTCATCCTGGGGTCCCCTTTTTTTTCCCCCCAAAAACCCCCCCAGAAGGGCTGCAGCCAGATATCCCCCCCTCTTTATTAAAACGTTTGGCCGGACAGAGACAACCAACAGGTCACCTGTGTTCACCTCTGTTTTTTTAGATGTGAAATGCTTCTCTATGCGGGAAATTTAAAAAGTTTTTAAAGGATTGTTATAGAAAATTCCCCTTGTTTAACGCTTTTCTGTTAATCAATTTTTTTTTTTTTTTTGAATTCATGTTTAAATTAAAACAAAAAAAATCTAAATTTGTTACACTGGCTCCACTCTTTTTGAGCAATGCCTAGATAGCTCAAAGCATATCTTTTTTATGGAACTCTAGATGCTGTGAGCATCGGGCAAAATTCATTTTGCAGAGGGGGGGGAGTAGCTGTACCCCTATTGGGTGGGGATTGTGTTGTCCACTTTATATAGAGGTTTAATTTTCCCTTTTTTAAAGGCACTTTAATTAGGGGATCAAAAAGCGATCACGACAACAAAAAACCCCTGGCGAGATGCTAGTGATCTCTATTAGTTTCCAAAAAACCAAAAACTCCCGATTGTATAGCGACCTCTGCTCGTTGGGGAAAACCTACCCCACCTGCGACGTGGTGAAAAACTTCAAAAGGGTGTCACATCAGCGATGGGGGGTCACCAGGGGGACACCAAAACCAAAAACGACTCATACTTTTTATGACGATCAGCACATCTCAGCAGGGGCCCCATCACTGCTACATGCACCACAGCTAAAGCGCTAACAGATTGCTGCTGTGTCATAAAATGGTGATCTAGTGATTCGCTTAGTGTGACAGTACCTTAGTCTTTGAGGGAAAATGAGTGCTGAAAAGTTTCGAAGAAGGGGGAAGTATAGTCACAATCAGACTTGGGGGGGCCTTAAGAAAAAAAAAACTATTTTTTTTAAAATTTTATGAATGGAAAATTAAAAAATTTAAAAAAGGATTTAAAAATAAATTGTTTTTAACCCCAATAGAACATTTTTGTTGACACCCCCCCCCAAAAACCTGCACGCCTTGAGATTTTTTCTACTTTTTCATTATAGGCCAAAAAGGGGTGCCCCGAACATTCAGTCACCTACCTTGTACTTCCCTGGTTTTTCCCTCGGGGAACTTTCAAGAGTGGCCTACAGTCTCCACTACAGAGGGGGCAAGATGACCCTTTTTTACATAGCGAATCTGCTAACAGCGATCTCACAGCGATTCGCTTGTGTGACATTCGCGATCAGCCCCCCTGGAATCGCAGGGGGTGTCGAAATGCCAGGCTTTTTTTGATCGCGGTCTCCTGTGGCCCCACGCATCGTGCGTGGACATCGGAGACCCGATCTACTGGAACCCAAGTACACATTTTGGGTTTCCAGGCCGGGGCTTGGGGCCGGAAACCCGAAGTGACTTGGATACAGCGCGCTGCAGGGGAGATGGTAACCAAGGACACATCGGTTTCCAGGAGCGCACCCCGGAAACCCACGTTACCTTGTTACCGGGGCCCGCATCAGTGGCGGTAACCAAGTACATGGGGTAATTTGGGGGACGTTCCCCCAGTGTCGATGTCCCCCATCGCTGTGAGCTGCCTGGGGTTTGACTCAGCAGCGATCCCTGTACGATACACCAGGATCCTGACGTTGTGGGAAACGTGTGTGTCGCTATGTAGACGGGGCCCTAAGTGCAACAAAAAGCCAAATGGTCCTTACTTTCTCCTTGTGGCCCTCAACTTTTTTTAGCAGTTCTGTTTGGAACCTCGTGATTCACCGAGGACCATCACTACTGCCCTTTAGAAAACCTGGCTGGGGAAAATATGTCTTGCAGTCTGGAAACCACAGTAGCTTCTGTTAAAAATATACTGCAAGGGTAAGCGGGAAACGTCAGTGGGATCTATCAGTGTGGAATAGAATAAGGGCCTTTCCTGCATTGAGTTTGGTTTTTAAAATAAGTCTAATTTTGTTTCATGAAGTGAGTTACCAAAAGTAAATGGTCCCTTGTTTAGTGATGGCGAACGTGTGGGGTAAGGTGGGTTTTCCGGATGTCAGGAAATAAGCTCTTTTACACTTTTCGTTTTTTTGCGCAGCGCATTTGCGCTATCGACGCATGGCAATGTTCCCCTAAACTTTAACATGGCGGGCGCAGCGCTAGGCTTGCAGCGTTTGTGCGTTTGTCGTGCCTGCGCATTTTCCCGGTGTGGGGCCCAAACGTACAAGTTTGCATTTTTTTTCCGCCCCAAACCCCTTTAAAAAAACGGGGTGGGGCACGTGTCGCATGCTATGCCAAAAAATAACATTGCAGTCTATGGAGCGCTGGCGTGCGCATGCTTTGCGTCGTCAGCGCTTTTGCAAGCACCGAAATTTTTTTGTAAATAATGGAGCCCCGAGATGATAGGCCGAGGAATGGAGCCAGAGATGAAAGGAGCCAGAGATGAAAGGGGGCCAGAGATGATAAACCCGAGAAGATGGAGACAGAGGATGGAGGGAGAGATGATGGAGCCCCCCGAGATGAAAGAGCCAGAGATGGGTAGAGCCAAAAATGATAGAAACCCGAGATGATGGAGCCAGAGATGATGAGCCAAGATGATGGAGCCAGAGATGATGGAGCCAGAATGATGACCCCCAAAATGATTGAGCCCGAGATGATATTGTGAAAAAATAGAAACGCATGCGCCAAAAAACGAAAAACGCATGCAAAAACGCAAGAAATCGCAGACAAAAGCTGGTTTTTGTCAAAATGGCAGGGCTAAATGCGACAAAATATATGCGGGCGTTTACAAGGTTTGCATGCGTTTTTTAATGGGGTTTAAATGAAACGCTCAAACGCAGCGAAAAAAAAGCAAGTGTGAAGTGCCTAAGGTGATTAGGTCCCAAAAAATTTTTAGTCCCTCCCTGATTCTCCAGTGTTCAACACCAAAAACAGGGGGGAGTGCGGGGAAACCCCCCAAATTGTTGCGTTTCCCAACACCTGGAATGCAGGCGGGACTCTAAATTTTTTTCGAGCCGTGAAACAGTGTTAGCCCCAAGAATATTAGTAAACCTTTTTCCCGAGCACATTCGCTATCCCCAGTTTTTGGTTTGCCAGCAGTTTGCCCACTGTCTCTTTTACCAGGCTAATAATTTGGCTTCCAGCTGAATTTTCAATTAAAATTGGTAATTGGAGAAAGGAAACCCCCGAAAAAAAGAAAGGATGAATGGATCAGAACAGATAAAATTTTTTTTTTCTATCTACAGTGTGTGGAGATAAAAGACTTACCGCAGAAAAAAGGTGGGGGGAATCAAAATGTCCCTATGAAAAATCTGTGTCACTTGGAGGAATAAGAGGAAATGCTCTGGTATCTCGGGGAACGGTTTTGCAATCGATGGGGGACGGCTACCCCTGGGTATTTTGGGGGGGGATTTCTCGTGGCCTTGGGGGGGGGAGGGGCGTTTTAAACAGACATTTTGCCTCCCCTTAATGATTGAATAGGGGGGTTCAAGGTTTTTTTAAAAGGTATGTCACATCCCCCAAAATTTTTAACCCCAAATGGGGGACAGAAATAAATATCCTGAGTATGTTTTTTTGTAAAGCGTTTCGTGGGCACACTTCAGAGGGGCCCACACTTTAAAATTTTGTCAAGCAAACGCCGTCACTTGCCTGAATTTTAAAAGCGGGGTCGCCATGCCTTCCCCCCCCTGCCTTGCTCTGCCCCCTTTTTTCGGGCTGGGAGAAAGGATGCCAAAAGGGTTTTTTTTTTTTTTTTTGCGCGCCTCAAGTTTGCACAAAAAGCACATTTTAAATCTTCCCCTTTTCCCCCCCCCCCCTCAAAGCTTTGATAAAGCCCCCAATTGTCAGAGATTTCGACTTTTAAAAAAACATGCTGAAAAAACATGTTTTGTTCCCCAATCGCTTTTCAGAAAAAGCCTTGGGAAAAAAACACAATTTCCCCAAAGCTGGCCATAAATGTACCAGTGCGGCCCCCCAAACTGCAGACGGCTTCTCTCCCTTTTATCGGATTTTTAAAAGGGGGAAAAAAAAGAAACTGCCCGATTCTGGCAGACCTTATCTGCCCTGAAAACAAAAGGATTGGCAGTGAAAAATTCCCAAGAAGAAACCAAGCCTGGCTTTCCCCCTTCCTCATGAGTTTAGGGACCTAAAGGTTGGGCACACAGACAGTTTGTGGAATAATTTCTAGTCCAAAAAAAAATCACCAGCACAAAATGAAGTTGTTTTTTGTGGCTGAAAAAAGATTTTTTTTAAGCCCAATTGGATAAAGGGGGTCCCGCATTTCGCAACAGGTTTGCTGATGGGGGAAAAAAAATTTAAAAAAGTCGATCCTGATCCGGATGTAGTTTTGCCAGCAGGGAACCTTGTTTGTGGGAGCAGTTTACTCCCCTTTTTGGAAGACCCCGTAAGGGGGAATATCGTAGCTTTTGTGTACAAATCAGGGCCAGCCCCTCTCTAAACATTTTTATGCTCGTTTTGCTGGGTGCGGGTCCTAATGGGAAGAGGGAAAATTAATCCCCCCGCTTGTTTTTGGTGAAGCACCTGCACACCAATTTTTCCACTATCTGCTGGGGGGGGTTTGAGACGCCCTTTAATTTGCCGCCACCTTTAGCAAAAGGGGTTCTTTTAGTTGTGCTTATTTGTACGTTACTGATTAAAGGCAAAAGGAAAGTAAAAATGGAAGAAAATGGTGTTTTAAATAATCTCTCCCGTACATAAAGCCTTTGGGGTGCTGGCAAATAAACGGGATGGCGTTTTACAAAAGTGTGCGGTGTCCCCAGGATGCAAACCATGTTCATAAAAAAATGGCAGACTTCAACCCTGTTTTTAAAAAAGGAGTGTAAAAAAAAAATTAATCCCTTTTTTTCCCAACCAATAAGAAGTGTGATCTCCCCCCATTTTTAAAAATTTTTAGAACAGGTGAATCCCGAAAACCCTACTTTTACCGCTGCTTATTTTTTTTTTTTTTTCCCGACTCCCTTTTGCGCACCGGCCAAAAAAAGGCAAAATTTTGCTAAGATGCTTATTAAACTGGAGGAGAGTTTTAAAAAAGCAGAATTTTTGTATATTCTCCCCGTTTTGGGGGTTTCCCCCGGGTTCCCCGGTTTCCCCCACCCAAAAAAAACTACTGTGGGAATCTGTTTAGCCCGGGGGGAAATACGTTGTGTGCAAACGAAAACCCCTGCGGAATATTTGGCTATAAAAAAATAGAGATTATTGTTTTTTTTAAAAAAAGGTGAAGAGTTTTGTTTTCCTGTGCGGTTTTCCGGTGAACGCGGACTGCACTATTCTATGGGGGCTAGCGGGGAGAAATTTTGGGAATGGGGGTGGGATTCTCCGTGACCTCTCTTAACTTGCTCATTTTAAAGGGGTCCTGGGGGGAGAAGGGCCCTGTGTATTTTAAAATTGATGGTGAGAGATGCTGGGGGCAGTTTGCCCCATTGTTATGGCTGTTTTCTGATTCGGATATGTCATAGATGAACTTACGTAGTCCAAGTTGGGGGTTGGATAGTGGGAAAGCGCAAAAAATTTGTGATGATGGAATTTTTCAGGGGGACAGTTATCAGGATCCCAAAAAATCAAAAACCGTCCCCTGTAATAACTTTACTTGCAAGGTTTTGTTTTATCACGGGGCTTTTTGCTTGGCTCATGACCTACCACGGAAAAAAAAATTAAAATTTTCAGCTATAAAAATTCACACAGTATCACCCACATATCCCCGAAATTATTCACACCTCTCTTTCCCCTTGGGTAGAAGATCATGAATTTTAGATAAAAACCCCTGTATTCAGTTCTGAAATGAAAATGCAAATTAAAAAAAGATTTTTTTTAAAAAAAAAACATATTTTTCACATACTTTTGGATGCCCTATATATTCCCGGGGAGTGCACAATCTACCTACCCTGCAGTGATGTACTAAAATTCAATGCGTGCAAGCCTTTGCAGGGGGTTGTGGGGGGGGGGCAGGCTGTCAGACCAGCCAGACTCCCCAGAGAGAAGTAAACATGGTTTTTTGCCAATTTCCTTCTTCCATTGCTGAAACAGCATGTTCCCATTAAAAAAGGCGGGAGGTTGAATTTCCCTGAAATGGTTCTAATTCCCCCCCCCCGTTTTTGAGGAAAAAAAAAAAAAAAAGAAGTTTAATGTTAAAAAAACCATCAAAGGTTTTTTTAAAATTTTTGGGGGGGTAAAGGTAAAAAAAAAATTTAAAAAAAAAGCAAAGATTACATAAAAAACTAAATTTAAAGAAAAACAAAGCTTTAAGGAAAAAAAAAGAAAAATGCCCCCTTGAATCACCTTTTCTTCCCCCCCACAAAAAAAATCCTAAAAAAAAATAATTTAAGGGAAACCAAAAATTTTAAAATTTTTTGCAATTCTTTGTGCTATAAAAAAAATTCCCCGAAAAAAAAAAAGTAAAAAATAAACCCAAATAAAAAAATTAAATTTTTCCCTGAATTGCAAAAAAAAAAGGAAAAGGGGGGGGGGGTTTTAAAATTTTTTTTCTCTGTTAAAACCCCCCTTTTTTTGGTTGTTTGGGCCCCAAGGAAAAAAAAAGCCTCATTCAAAGGGGGAAAAAGGGTGGGGGCGCTACCCCCGGGGCTTGTTTTCCAAGGGGCCAAAAAATTTGGGGGTTTTCCCGAAAAAAAATTAAAAGGTGGGGGTTGTTTTTTCAGGCCCAAAGGGGAAACCCCAAATCTCCCCATTTTTTTGGGGCCCAAAAAAAAACCCCCCCCCATGAAAAAAAGAAAGGTTTTCCCCCAAGGGGCCTCCAAGAAAAACCCTTTTCCCAACCCCCCAAAAAAAGCAGTTTGGCGAAAAAAAATTTTCCTTTTTTCCAAAAAAGGGGTGGAGCCCCCCCTTCCCCCAAAAAACCAAAAAGGGGATAAAAAAAAAAAAAGGGTCAGGGAAAAAAAACCGAGTTTTTTTTGGGGCCTTTTCCGGGGGAAAAACCCCCCCAAAATTTTAACCCCCCTTGGGGGAATTGGGGGGAAAAACATAAAAAAAGGGGGGGGGGGGGAAAAAACCAAAAAAACCAAAAAAATTTTAGAAAAAAATGAAAACTTTAAATTTTTGGGGGAAGGGGAAGGGGGGCTGCTACCCCTTTGGGGGTTTTGGGCCAAAAAATTTTTTTGGGGAGCGGGGCCCGGGAAATTGGGAAAAGGGGGCCGGGGAAAAAAAGGGAAAACTTAAAAAAATTTGGGGCCCCTTTCTGCATTAAAAATCTTTTTTTAAAAATGCAATAAAAAGCTTTTTTTACTCATAGGGGTTTCAATTTTTTATATTTCTGTTTGTAAAAAAAAAAATTTTGTTAAAAAACCCCCAAAAAAACCAAGGGGGGGGGCAAAACCCCTGTAAAAAAAATTTTTAAAATTTGTGTCATTCTCAAAAACTTTTGGGGCCCGGGGCCGAAAATTTGCCCCACCATATAATCCAAAAGTCCAAGTAAAATTTTTAATTTTCCCCCCAATTTTTCCCCAAATTTTTTTTCTGGGGGGGGACTGAATCCGGGGGGGGATCATCTGTGAAAAACCTTAAAAAACGGGGGGTTTTTAAAGGGGGGGGGATTTATTTCGGGCCCCTTTTTTCCCCCCCCCCGGGGTGGTGGGGGCAAAAAGGGGGAAAAATAAGGTTTTTTTTTGCGGGGGTGTCAGTGACAGGGGCGGGGGCGGGGGATTTTTTCCGGGGTGTTTTTCCCCCCGGGCCCCGGGGGTTTTTCCCGTTACTTTTTTGTTTGGGGGGGCAAAAACTGGGGGGGGTTTTTTTTTTTAGAATTTCAGCGGGGGGGGGTGGGTTACCATCACCGGGGGGGGGCTACGGGTTTGGGGGCCTCCCCGGGGGGGGTTTTTTTACCCAGTATTATATATATGTGAAGGGGATATATATTTTTAAAAATATTAATTTTATGTGCCAAATTTTTACTCTTTTAAAAAACACAAATTTTCCTTTTGGGGGTACTTGGGGAAAAAATGGGGGTTCACACCAGAATTTTTCTGCGCTTTTTAAAACACGGAAAATTTACGGGGTAAAAATAAAACCCCTTTTTAATGGGGGGAAGGGGAAAATTTCCCCTTTTCCCCCCCCCCCAAAAGGGGGCATTTTTTAAAAAAGGGGGACCTTTTGCGGGGATTTTCCCCGGTTTTTGGGAAAAAAAACCATTTTCAGCGTTATTTTTCTGCGGGGAAAGGGGGGTTTTTTTCCTTTTCCAAAAAAATTTTTTACTGGGGGGCAGGGGGAAAGGGGGGCCTAAAGGGGAAAAAAACCCCCTTTTTTTGGGGAAAAAAATTTCACCAAAAAAAAGGGGAGTCCTTATTTTTGCACTTGCCATTAAATTTTTGGAAAAAATGACTACCAATTTCCTAAATTTTGGTTTTTAGGGGTTTTTGAATTTAACCTTTTTCTTTTTGGGGGTTTGGGGAGGATTGGTTTTGGAAGGGGGCCCGTCGGGGGGGGTTTTTTGCTTTAAAAAATTTTTATTGGGGGCCAAAACCTTTTCTGGCCCCATTTCCCCCCAAAAATAGGCGCTCTTTTTTCAGTAAAGGGGCGCTCCTGTGTTTTTTGAAAGGGGAAAAGCCGCCAGAGGGGGCTTGGGCCCCAGTTTTGCCCCCGGGGAAAAAAAAGACATTCTGTTGGGGGACTTGCCAGATCGATCCTTTCCCCCCAAACAAAAATTTTGCCCAAAAGGTTTTTTCCGGGGACGGTGCTTTGGGGGACAAAATTTAGTTTTTGGGGTTTTCACCGGGGCCTTTTTTTTTTTTTTTAACCCCGGGGGTTTTAAAGGGGGATTTCTACTTTTCCTTTTTTTTTTAATTTTTTTTTTTCCCCCCTGGGGGGAAAAAGGATTTTACAGTAAAAATTTTTAAAATTTGTGGCAGAAAAAAGCCTGTGCGCCATATCTTTTTTTGGCCAAATTAGGGGGGAATGAGCTGGCGGGTTTTTGGGGTGAATTATAGTGCCCCACCGTGTGTTTTTTGATATTTTTAGAAAAAGGGGGGAACACCTTTTTTTTTTTTCTTTTTTTAAGCTCCCCAAAAAAAAGGGGGAAGGGGGGAAAAAAACAAAAGGGGGTTTTAAAAAAAGGGTCAGGAAAATTTAAAAATTCCCCCTTTTGGGAGGGGGGGTTGGGGGGCCCCTTCATTTTGGGGAATTTAAAAAGACAAATTTTGGGGGGTTTTGGTTTAATTTTTTATCTATGTGAATGGAGGGCCTTAAAGGGGGTTTACCCAAAAAAAAGGGAACAAGTTACCCTTTTTAAATTTTTTGGGGGGGGGCCTCCCTTTTGACCCCGGGGGAAAAAAAAGGGGTTCCGGAAAAACCCTGAAATTTTCAGGATCGGCCCCCCCTTTTTAATTTTGGGAAGGGGGAAAAGGGTTTTGGGGGGGACCATTTTAAAGGGGGGACTCTTAAAAATAGACGAAAAAGGGGGGAATTCCCTTTCTCCCGGGGGCCCCCATACAAAATTTGAAAAAAGCGGGGGTAAGGGGGCATACCCCCCTTCGTTTCCCATTCAGGGCGGACTTTTTTAAGATTTTTGCTTTGGGGGTTGCTGGGGGGGCCCAGGGGGGGCCCTTTTAAAGAAAAAAAAATTAAGGGGTACCTGCTTATCTTAAAAGATAGGTGATAATTTTTTAAAAATTTTGGAAAATTTTAAGGGGCTTTTTTTGAAAATAAAACCCAAAATTTGGGGGCACAAAAAAAAAATTAAAAAAAAAAATTTCCCCACAAAAAATTTGTTGGGGGAAAAAATTTCCCCCGGAATTTAAAACCCTTTTAGAAATTTTGAGGATGGGGCCCTTTTATAAAATTTCCCAAAAAGAGGGGAAATTTTGTTCCATTTTTTAAAAATCCGCACCGGTCCTTTTTTTGGGGGACGGAAAATTTTCCCAAGGGGTTAGGGGGTTTTTTGGGGGTCAGTAACCTTTTTTACATTGCTGGTGTTTTTTTTTAGGTTTTGGGCAAAAATCCCCGCAGATAATAACGTATTGTAAAAAAACCCAAAAAGGTTTGGAAAAACCTCCAAAAACCCTACTCCTTTTTCCCGGCAAAAACCACAAAAGGAAACCCCGGGGGAAATTAAAAGGCGCCTTTAAAAAAGGGTTTTTCAAAACCCCGGGAAGGAGTTGGGGGTGGAGGGGACCCCCTTTTTAAAAAAAAAAAAGGGGAATTTTTTTGCCCCCAAAAGCGTTTCCCCTTTTTTGGGGGTGGGGCTGAAGTTTTCGGCCCCAACCGGTATGTAAAAAATTCCCCGGGTTATTTAGGGGGGAAGGGGAAAAAGGGGGGGGCAAAAAAAGAGGTTTTTTTAAATTTATGGAAAAAAAAATGGGGGGCCCAAAAACCCCCCTTTAAAACCCCCCAACCCAAAAAGGGGGCTAAAAAAAATTTTTAAACCAAAAAAGCAAAAATTTTTTTTTTTTTTAAACCCCATTTAAGAAACCCCAAAAAAAAATTTTTTCCCAAAACGGGCCCTTCGCTAAAAAACCTTTGGGGTTTTTTTAAAACCCAGGATGAGCTTTTGGAAAAATTTGGGGGGGCTAGGGGCCCCGCAGTAAGATGTAATTCTTTAAAAAATTCCCCCGGATTAATTTTTTGCAGACTTTTTTTATAAAAAAGGCAAAAATTTTTCCCCCTTTAGGGAAAAAAAAATTTTAAACCCCTTCCAAAACCTCCCCCCTTTTTTTTTCTGTATACTACTAAGAAAAGGGGGGCTGGCATAAATTTTTAAAAATTTCCCAAAAAAGAAAAAAATGATTTTGGGGAATAAGGGGGAAAAGGGGAAATTAAAAAGGGGCCCCCCCTGGGGTTTCTCATGGGTGACTGCTGTGTGGGAAAAAAAAGGGGGGAGGGGCGCTCCCCCCCGGCCCTAAAATTTGAGGAAAAGGCGGGTGAGGGCCCTAAAAAAGGGGAAAAAAAAAACCCCCCCAACGTTTCTGGGGGCAGGGGGTTTTCGGTCCAGGGGTTTCCCCCCGGGGGAACCCCAAAGGGGAAAAAAAAACCCCTTAAAAAATTTCCCCCTTTGGGTTTTCCCAAAGGGGGGTTTTGCGAAAAAATTGGCCCCTTTTTTATTTTTTTTTTAAAATTTAAAAAAAGTTTTGTTTTTTCTTTCCTAAAATTTTTGGGCAATTGGGGCAAGCCCTTTTAAGGCCCTTTTTTCCCCCCCGTTCAGTATTTTTAACCGCATCAGACTGCGAGGCATAAATATATGAACATGGCTTAAGGTTCTGCTCACATCATGTCCTCAGCCTCTTTGGTAAGGATGCAGCATATCCCACTGTATAAGTATAAAGTAAGAGGCTCCCAATGTAAAGAGGCGTATACCGCATGGAACAGGTCTCTTACCTGTATACCGTTATATACATGTAAATTTTACTTCAGATTTTACGACTGAGTCCACAAGCACTGAACGCATCTCCACAATGCCTCGCGTTTGATGCCACTTAGGCCTCATTGTGATGTCTGCTTTTCACGAATGCCTTCTAGCCTGGATAGAGCACGTACCTATGTAGTCTATGGAACTGTTCACATGTTTGTGTTTTTACTGTCATCATGGATAAAAACTATTAATACAAATCACAGACCTCACACGGATGGCGTCCGTGATTAACATTGTAATGAACGGGAGAGGCTTTCTAATTTTCTGATCCATACGTGAAAATCGCTGATGGCAAAACGTGACATTGACCCAACACTGATGAGACTCTGATCCAAAACACTGATGACACTTTGTGTATATAAGCAAACCCAGATGTCTGAATGACGCCTACCGGCTGCCGGATGTAACCACATTTCTCTGCTGATCTTCCCTAATTCCCTCTATATATTGGACTATTTTAATGGAATCTGTAACCAGATTTTTGCTACTTAATCTAAGTGCAGCATAATGTGAGGCAGAAAGCCTGTTTACAGGGGTGTATCACTTTACTAGATGGTGTGCAGTAGTTTCAATAAAATCAGTGTTTTATCAGCAGGAGATGATCACTAGAGGACTGCATATCTCATGCAGGCCAGTCAGGCTAGTCTCCACCCCTGACTGGCAGCTTGCTGACAATTCACAGTGTACACAGAAAGCTGCCAGTAAGGAGTGAGGGAAGGCTAGACAGCTCAGAAGTCTTAGCTCTGCTACATCACCATCAGATATAATAGGGATTATATCAAAACTTCACCAAGCAGCCCAGTAAGCGATACATCCCTGGAATCAGGGTCTCTGTCTCTACATTATATTGATGTCAGATTCCTTAGCAAAAACCTGCCGAAAGATTCCCTATTTAAAAAATGATGATTACCTGATAGACCCACAATCTGAGTGTATACCCTGTCACCATATATGCAAGTGGCTCATTGACCCTTCTACTTAGACTCGCCACATATAAATCCATTTAATGTTGTTTTCGATGGGATTGGTACATGTTTTAATCCATATGGGATCACCCTGACTCCTTTGCCTTAGGAAAGGGAAGGATAAAGCAATAGATTTTCAGCATGCCTGATTCTTTCGTTCTCAGTTGTCATGCTCCACCAAGGAGCCAGTCGTCACATGACATGGGAAGAGAAGCACTGCAACTAGGAAAAGGTAAAAGCAGCGCCTCTGAATCTTGCCCTGCACAACCTTGAGCTCTCTGATGTCTTTAGACATGTTCTTTCAATCAGTGCAGCAATCACATTCCTATTCCCTGTCTTACCCTACACACGGCCCTGGCTAGTGTGTGGGGAGCAGGAACGCTAGTCCTGCTCTGTAATACAGACACAAACGGAGACTAGACAAGGGTGAAGAAAGCTGCAATCACTCTCAGCGCACCCATACTAAGGAAAGGTATATAATGGGAGAGGAAGGGTAAGGCAGACCAAAAAGGGAGATAAGGAGAGGCATAACAACAAACAAACTGAACTGCTTCTGTTCTACGGCTCACAGCTCCCAAACCAGCTCCAAGGTATAGCAAGCTATCACTGGCAACTACTAAAGCTAAGATGTCAGCATTTATACCAGGGGGAAGTGGAGAACTCAGAACAGCTAAGATAACTCAGGTCTGAGAGCTGTAGGAGACAAATAGAACTGTTTAAACCTTGCAACAACAGAGCAAGGGAAATCTACACCGCTTAACCATTTCAATACCAGAACAAGGGAAATCTGCACATCTAATCGGAAGGCAAAGCAGACCCATCCAGTCCAGACGCCGCGATCTTCTGACCCATCTCTGTCACTGTATCCTCGTGATATCAGGGGAGATAAGCCGCTGCCTGAGGGGTCTGAGTGTCTTACAGCAGGTTGCTCCCATGTCCCTATATAAAACACATGGTCAGCCACTATTCCTTCTAATTTTTCTTACTAAAATGTGAACTGTAGAGACATGATCATGTCATTTTTCTTATTAATATTATATACCGTATATGCAGTATTAAATTGTTAATTAAAATGTTTCTATTATGAAAAAAACAAGTTTTCGAGCAGCTGGCAGTTTCTGGATGAGTAGTTAGGAAGTGATACTTCCCCTTTAATAATGTTGTTTTAGCCTCCGCCTCTCTACTTGTAGTGTATTTCTGACCAGTACTATAGAAGAATGTTAGCCACAGGATTGAGCAAGAGAAGATGACTCTTCGTTTGCTCCTCGTATTTATGTGAGCGTTAGAAGAGATACCTGTTAACCACAGCTATCTTATTGTATAGTTAGCATTGCTGACTGTTTTTCTGCAAGATTTACATGTTTGCAGTTATTGCTTACCCATGCCTGCTCTTAAGGCTTTCATACGTATTAGACTAATGTCAGATTAACTTGCCGATAGCTTCAGGCTCCGCAGACCTAATGTCTATGGGGCCTCTAAACAATCCCCCGAAAGGTGATGTTGGGGGAGGTAAGGATCCAGCATGTCAGATTTCAATCCTTTTGTTCTCGGTGAGATATGCAGTGGCTGCCAGTGACTTTTTCATAGAGAACACTCGGGTGCTTGCTGCGGTTATGAGAAAATCCTTGTTTTATCTGCTGCAGATTTCTGTTCTGTATAACCCCGCCCAGTTCACTGATTGGCTGCTTTCTGTGTACACTCTGCATAGGCAGAAAGCTGCCAATCAGTGGTGTGAGGTTATTTAGAGCTCATAAATATGGAGGACTACGTGGCAGCAGGTTTACTAGTCCTCTAGTGATAATCTCCTGCTGGTAAAACTATGATTTTATAAAAACTAGCAGCCCAGCAAGTGACACATGACTGTAATCATGTTCTCTAGCTCTACATTATGCTTCTCTCAGATTAGGTGGCAAAAGCTTGGTGACAGATTCCCTTTAAATCCCCATTCTATAACCCCTTTATTGGGTATGGGGCAGTGTTCTAATTATTACTGTATCTGTATGACTGTATTAATATCAGTGGTAGAGCATCTTGTACTCTGCTTCTTGTTGAGCATCCCTTCTACATTGTTATAAAACAATTTCGCTACAGTAGATTACCCCTTCAAGTTAAATAGCAGAAGATTTCCCATATTTTTCTGCTTTTTTTTTTTTTCTTAAAGATATAAACTTTACATTCTTGGATAAGATCCAGTCCCAATACTTCCTATCAGATAAATGTGCTATTTGGCCATATTTGCTTTAGATAACCTACCTACTTACTGATTAGAATGGATTGCTTTCATGGAAAGAACCTGACATGGGAATCAGAAAAGTTCAGTTAAATTTGTTTTCTTAAACTCCGAAGGTCAAATATTATTGAGGCAGACTATAGATTAGAGCAAGTGACTGTCCGCCACTAACAGACTCTATAAATCTCGGGTGATGTGTGTATCAGTGTATGAAATGTGAATGTATTGTGCTGATACTGAACAGAAAAAGCACAATCTGTTAGAAAGCTGACTTCTGAGCTGCTCAAACTCCTCAATTTAGTATGTTCCTCTGTTCAGTCTTCAGTAATCCCAGTCAGTGGTCTACGGGTGGGATGTGTGTACGTACATTGTGTATAGAGGGCCATAGTAGGTAAGCGTAGAAGACTGTGGCCTTTTCTGAAGGGATGGACCTTCACCTTCAGGCTGCTATTTCAGGATTCGAGGGCGGAGAAGAGCCTGACAAGGTAAGGTGCTGAGTTCCGGTGTGTGGGGAACGCACTGGGAAAATGTTGGAGAATATTAAATGAGGAACGGATAAGAGGGGAACAAAAACAGGTTCATGAGAACCGGAGAGTCCCTGTGAGGAGGTAAGGTCAGGGATCTGTGGAGAAAGGTATGGACGGCCGTGTATATCATTGTTCGCATTTTAAATGGCTTTCTCTGGACAGTGGATAAACGAAGAAGGGATCAGTAGAGGAGTAATAAGAGGAAAGATGGATTAACCTGGCTGCTTACTGGAGGGTAGATTACGTGGGAGCAAAAGATGGTAAAGGACCCCAAAAGAAAATTCCTCCAAAATATGATTTTCAGCCATTACAAACCTCTCTCCCCGTCTCCCCTCTCTCCCCGTCCCCCTCTCTCTCCTCCCCCGTCCCGTCTCTTTCCCATCCCCCTCTCTCTCCCCTCCCGCTCTTCCCGTCCCCCCGCTCTCTTCCCGTCCCCTCCCGCTCTCTCCGTCCCCCCTCTCTCTCCCGTCCCCCTCTCTCTTCCTCCCCCCTCTCTCTTCCCGTCCCCCCCTCTCTTCCGTCCCCTTCCCGTCCCCTCTCTTCCCCGTCCCCTCTCTCTCTCCCCTCCCCTCCCGTCCTTCTCTCTCCCCGTCCCTCTCTCTCTCTCCCGTCCCCTCTCTCTCTCCCCGTCCCCTCTCTCTCTCCCCGTCCCCCCTCTCTCTCTCCCGTCCCTCTCTCTCTCCCCGTCCCTCTCTCTCTCTCCCCGTCTCCCCTCTCTCTCCCGTCCCTCTCTCTCCCCGTCCCTTCTCTCTCCCGTCCCTCTCTCTCCCGTCCCTCTCCTCTCTTCCCGTCCCTTCTCTCTCTCTCTCTCCCGTCCCCCTCTCTCTCCCGTCCCCCCTCTCTCTCGCCGTCACCTCTCTCTCTCCCGTCCCTTCTCTCTCTCTCTCCCGTCCCTTCTCTCTCTCTCTCCCCTCCCCTCTCTCTCTCCCCGTCCCCTCTCTCCTCTCCCCGTCCCCTCTCTCTCTCTCCCCGTCCCCTCTCTCTCTCTCCCCGTCCCCCTCTCTCTCCCCGTCCCCCTCCTCTCCCTCTCCCCGTCCCTTCTCTCTCTCCCCGTCTCCTCTCTCTCCCTGTCACCTCTCTCTCTCTGTCCCCTCTCTCTCTCCCCATCCCCTCTCTCTCACCGTCCCTTCTCTCTCTCTCTCCCCGTCCCCTCTCTCTCTCTCTCCCCGTCCCATCTCTCTCTCTCCCCGTCCCCTCTCTCTCTCCTCAGACAATTACCACCTATCTTTAACAGTTTCTGAGAATGAAATTTAACATTTAAGGTTTCTCATACACTTCTTTTACAAGAACACTGAGACAAGCAGGAAAAGTTGCTAATGGGCACATGGTCGTCCTTATGCAAATTGAGCAGGCATTAGATGAAAATCCTGACAGTGTGGATGTTCCACGCTATTAGGATACGGATATCTGTAGTGCGATAGAGGCACTGCAGAAATTTAGTCCCAGATGACGTGAACATGTCCTCTGATTTCCAGTAACAATGACCCTTTGAACCAACCAGTAATATAATGGGGAGGAGGTTGGAGAGGCTGCTGTGAAGGTGCTGTCTTGTATAATTAGGATATTATATCAGGAGCAGTTGTTCTTGTCCTGAAAATGAACTTCACAAGAGGTCAGGCCTTTCTTTGAAAATGAAAGCCTTCCCATATTTTCCGGTGAGCGCTCTGTGCACAGGAGGTCAGGCTCACACAGCTTGCTCCCTTTGGATACAGAACGATGCCTAATTATTTGCATTATCCAGTCACGGCTGAGTAGTGATTCATTTGTGCCAGTTCCTTTGATCATGCCTTCAGCTGTACTGAACACTTTACCCTTTCCAACATTAGTGACTGGATAGACAATCCTACGTATGGGACATGCTGAAAATATGCTGTAAATGGGCTTTATTTTATTGGTACTTCCAGAGTACCACCAGTGAAAAAATGGAGAATGTGATCAGCGTCACCTATCGATGCCTGCACGGTATCCCAATACCAAAGGAGAAGCAGTCCACAAGTAGCGGTTGATCCAGCACTTCCAATAACATACAAAACTTGTATTCCTTAATTTTAAAAATATATATCAAAATGTTGACAAAATAGGAAAATTGGCAAAATAATCATTGGAAAAATCCCAGACAAAATTATGGTCTAGATTGATGGATTTCGAAGTGATACTTCAGGTTATGAGCAGGGCTGTGGAGTCGGGGTTCGGTCTCCATTTTGGTGGAGTTGATATAAAATAGAGCGACTCCGACTCCTGAACTATATAATAAATTGGGTACAGTAGTTCAGTGCAGGATGTGCTGTAGATGTTTTAATAATAATTTGGGAAAGTTATGACATGTCCTATAAAGGTCTGTTCTGTTCCTGGTCTGGGCTTTTAGTGGAGATGAATCCGTGCTGCACTTTTTGCACATGCTCAGTGGTGACCGGTGCTGTGCAGATGAATCTGTGCTGCACTTTATGCACATGCTCAGTGGTGACCGGTGCTGTGGGGTCAGTCAGGGAAATGGAGGAGTCTTAGGTTTGGCTTACCGACTCTACAGCCCTGATTATCAGTACTAAGTATTACGGTACTTTGAAACACATCAGCCTAGATCATAATGCTCTCTGGGATTTTTCCTCTTATTTTGTCAATTTTCTTATGTCAACTTTTTGATAAATGTTTTTAAAATGAAGGAATAAATACTTTGTATTTTATTGGAAGTGCTGGAACAACCTCTATTTGTGGTTTCCAGTACCACTAGCGAGCAGTCCAGCTAGTGATACATTGCTGACATCAGGGTCTCAGCCCCTACATTATGTCGATATCAGGTAACAGCAAAACCTGCTAACAGATTCCCTTTAAATAATTTCTTCTTCTAAAAAAAGTTTAATGGAACCTGTTGTTAAATTTTTTCTATGTAAATCTGTGCTTCCACGTCTTTAAAACTTTTTTTTTTATTTTTTCACTTTTTACAATTCCTCTATAATCGTCCCTACTGTCTCGCATATTTGCAAAAAAAAATGTTTTACCCCCCTGTAATTGACATGGTTGACATCTCCAACATCATTCTTGGAGCCAGAGAAATCTCGCTCTGAAGACTATTTTCTGTGCCTTTATTGTAAGAATCTGCGTAGCTCACTGAATGTCATCGCAGACGTCATCCATAGTAATCAAAATCTAGGGGGCAACGATATCAGAAACGGGGAGCAGAGAATCCTTGCACTGCTATGTACAGTGTTGGACAATCTCATTCGAGCAGGGGATATATGGAGTATTGTGCAGGAGTTGTGGAGAGGTCAAGGAAAATAAAAAAAAAGTTATGATGGGGCAAAGCTTCCTGATGGCCGGGGGTCCCAGTCCTCAGCAGGTCTGGATATTCGTCTCAGCCTCATCTGCACGATCACATGTTGAATGAATGTTATGTGATCCACAGAGAAACTGCCAAAGGTGACGGGTCTGAATGGAAGTGGGAAAACTACTAGGAATTTTGGCTGAATATACTAATTAACCATATAGTCTGGGGTAATGAGATGAATAATGAAAGAAACATTTTTGGAGAACCCCTCAAATGAAAAATGGATCTCCCCCCCCAAAAAAATTCAAGTTCAACAAATCCAGGTACCAAGAGTCCAGTAAGGTGAAATTGGCCCTCTTTTCATAAACCGGACTCTGAATGAGGCCCCGTAGCGGGCAGTGCCGTCAGCTGGTGATCTCAGGCAGAAGACTACATCCACTGAACCCTGTATATCTCTTCTCTGTCCCAAGGGGTGGAAATCACAAAATCACTTTATGATGCAGCAGCCTGATGTCCACACTTTTTGGTAATGATGAGACCTCATCTGTGCGGCCGGGCCTTGAAAATATTCCAGAAATCTAGCACAGGGGCATCCGACTCCACACACACAGATATTTCTATAGAGCCCAGGATGTCTAGCACGTACTTGTCACCTCGCACACCCCGATGCGAAGACCGCATGTCCTGGGTGGTGCAGTAGTTACACATATGCATATAGAAAATAATATAATACTCTCTCCTGAGTCCTGCGTTTTCCACAATCTGACACTAATTAATGGGGTATAATCAGTATTCGTCCTCAATCAGACGTCCGTTTTTTGACGTCTTTTTTTTCTCAGTTTATTTTCCTCTGGAAGCGTTTTTTAACATCACTGCATTTTCTATATGCATTTTTTCTGCAACATCTTTAAAGTGTAACCATCATTTTTAATTTCATAAATCAATAGTACACATGAAAATAAGTAACTTTATAATATATCGTATCAGAAAAATGTGCTTTTTTCTCTTCCAGTATTGATCAATCATCTTCTCAATTCTGAGATAGAATCTGCATTCAGTGAAGACGGACTTTCACTTACTCTTTAAATGTTTTCATGACATCACATCCACTTTGCTTGGACAGTTACACTGCAGATTTTCCACACAAAAAGACACAGTATTTATGCTACGTGGGAAATTGCCCCTGTCTCTTTCTCCTACACCTGTTACTATGAAGGTGTCGAAGGGTCTTAAGGTGTCCATACACCTCAGCTGTCAGCTGTTCACCCCCCATGCTTCCACAATACATATGCCAGGTTGGCCGATTCTACCATACGTGTGTTTGGTTAAGAGGAGAGTAAGCCATTGCAGATATCGCCAGACGCAATTTTTTTTGCAGAGAACAAAAGATGGCTACTGTTTAATATGCCTGATCCTTTATAATTCCATTACTACCGGTCAGGGAAGAGTCGAGAGGCCTCCATACTCCTTATTACACGGTCGGATGTTTGGGTTCAGCTGATATTAACCTAACTGAGGCCTTAATGGGGTTTCTGGAATTTCTTAAAATTGGCCCCAAAATGGAGAACGGATTTCCCAGATTTACAAAACCCATTTTATACTTTATTAAGGAATTAGAGGACGTTCCCCTGTTCACAATCCTCATTTTTTGGCTGGTGATGTTACAAAGAACATCTCTTTTGCCTGTCCTGTCCCGAATGACACAGACAACTCAGTGATTTTAGTGATCGGTGTGTAATACTTAATATTACCTGTGACAGCACTGCCAGGACATTTATTACCTACTGCCAGGTTTTCCCATAGATGGCAGAGAATCGCCCACTTTGTGTTCAGGTTATGTGACACAAGGGTGTTAATTTCCCAAAGTGAAGAGCGTCTTGACTCTTGTAGTGCCCTTTAGGGACACAGTCACTGAATACTTCTGTCTACTCAGACATGAATAGTATAGGCTGGGTGACAATCCTGTAGGCTTCCATATTGGCTGTCACATGACTGCCCCATAAAATGTATAGAAAAGGATGAATAGGAATTGAATGTACTCAACAAGAAGAACTTGGCAATCTCTGGTCAGTGCAGTGATACATAATAATGTCTGTCTCCATTGTTGTGAGGTGACACGTAACCGATATGACACAAGAATGGAGGAGGGAAGGACCGAATGTGTCGTATGATCAAGATGGATTTCACTTCATCTGGTTGTGAAATAAGGTCTTACCTAAGAGGTTCGCAGTTCCTGGTTGATACATAGAACAGTTTCCTTCCTTGTTTTGTACCCTTAGTGCTGTGTACAGACAGGTTTATCTGGGGTAGATGATAAAGAAGATTAGATCTTGTAGGTTTTCCATATAATGTGTTTATCTCCAAGTAAAAGGCAAAAAGAAATTTGTGTAGTTTACAGAGCAAAATTGTCAGAAGACTGTCGATGATTTCCATTCCTGGTCATTATTAATCCTCTATGACCGACCTACGGTTAATCTGTGTGCAGACCACAAGTCCACGGCAGAATCCCATGGGTCAGCCTTACATCTCTACCATGGATTCCATGAAAAAACAAACTGGATTTTTCTACAGAAAACATCTACTATATGAGTCTTCCCTTTGGGGATGTATTCATCTGATTTCATAGTAATTGTTCCTCCATATCACATCCTCTCCAATGGAGTCTATCACTTCATTTTCTGTAGCGTTCCTTAGGGTTTAAGGACCCAACATCTTTTTCAGGCAGGTTTGAACCATTTTGAAAAAGAGTCCAGAAAACTCGCAAAGGATGAACAGATACACCAGTCTTTTGCACATCTTCTAAACTCTTTACATTTCTAAAGATGTCAAGCGGTTAAAAAAAGTGACTTAATTATTCTTCAGGCGTCTAAAGACACTCTATACTTTTATAATACAAGGCAATGGGAAGGTGCCATACAAAGCCGACCGACAAAAAAGAGCTCAGGACAGGATGAAAAAAAAAAAATAAAATGCTGACGTTTTTCTGAAGGATCTTCATCTAGGAGAACTTGGTGGGTTTGACCACTTGAAATAACATTGTGTGAAGTCAACAGAGGAATTGTCTTGTGCTATCCAGTATAGTTACTCCGGTATCCATATTGTGGTCCCTTATGTGCTATACCAGTGCAGGGCCACTGGGGAACTCTGAGGATTAAAGGTGTTAGATTATTGTGGTCAACAGGGCGTAGCCTTAATAGATTCAGGGAGTTTTAATTGTACCCAGCTCTGGAGGCTACTGGGGCCAAAAGTCTCATTGCCCCATATGAAACAACTACCGTATATACTCGAGTATAAGCCGACCCGAGTATAAGCCTACCCCCCTAATTTTGCCACAAAAAACTGGGAAAATTTATCGACTCGAGTATAAGCCTAGGGTGGAAAATGAGGCAGCTACTGGTAAATTTCAAAAATAAAAATAGATACCAATAAAAGTAAAATTAAAGTAGGTTAAATGTTTTTGAATAGCCATATTGAATCAGGAGCCCCATTTGCTGCTCCATAGATTATGCCCCATATGCTGCCCCATAGATTATGCCCCATATTCTACCCCATAGATTATGCCCCATGTTCTGCCCCATGTACTGTATTATGCCTCACAAGATGCTCCATTGATTATGCCCCATATGCTGCCCATGTATTATGCCCCACAAGATGCTCCATAGATTGTGCCCCATATGCTGCCCATGTATTATGCCCCATATGCTGCCCCATGTATTATGCCACACAAGATGCTCCATAGATTGTGCCCCATATTCGGCCCCATGTATTGTGCCCCATATTCTGCCCCATGTATTGTGCCCCATATTCTGCCCCATGTATTATGCCCCCATATGATACTATATGTCCCTTATGCTGCCGCTGCAAATGAAAAGAAAAAAGACATACTCACCTCTCGTCGCTGGGGGCCAGGTGCCGGTGTTCTTAGCAGGCGGGGACACCGGCACGCTATTGGGGACAGGTGTCGGTGTCACCGCTGGCTCTGGCCCCGGCACTTGCGATATTTACCTGTACCCGGTCCACCGCTGCGCGCCGCTGTCTTCGGGTCCTCCGGCAGTGAATGCTCAGGCAGAGGGCGCGGCGTGCACTTACCACGTCATCGCGCCCTCTGACCTTAACATTCACAGCTGGAGGACGCGAGGACACAGCAGCGTGCAGTAGTGGAACGGGGACAGGTGAATATAGCATATACCCGCCCTCTCCTGGAGCATCTCTGCAGCCCCTGCTCTTCTCCCACGGTCTCCTGCAGCTATGCCTATCTTAAGCGGTCACGTGGTACCGCTCATTAAAGTCATGAATATGCGCATATTCATGACTTTATTGAGCGGTACCACATGACCACTGAACACAGGCGCCGGAGACCGTGGGAGAAGAGCAGGGGCTGCAGAGACCGCACCAGGAGGGGGCGAGTATATAGGACAGCTGTGCTCCTCCCCCGCCGACCCCCTGGTATGTGACTCGAGTATAAGCCGAGAGGGGCACTTTCAGCCCTAAAATTTGGGCTGAAAGTCTCAGCTTATACTCGAGTATATACGGGTATTAATATTAATCACCTGTGATAGTAAGGGGCCTTGTTGGAGATTTTGCATTGGGGCCCATAAGCTTTACGTTACACCACAGGGGGTCAGTATGTCTGCCATGTGCAAATGCATGTTGTGGTTCACGATGACCTGTCACCAGGTGAAAAGTGACCATTTTTTTACATTTATTCCCGCTGCTCCCCTGAGTATGCCATTCTTGTTTTTTTTTTAATCTTCCATACAGTTGTACAGACATGAGCACTTTTTATTTAGTGCTAATTATGTTCTTTACCAAGCGGGAGTGGCCCACAGGATAATTTTGGAGCACAGTCTAAAGACACGCCCCCAGAGAGTCCTGTAAGCCACTCCTCATTGGTAAAGACCATAACAAATAGCACCAAATATCTCTGGGACCATATAATGGGGAGTAGTGGGTACAAAGAAGAGCAAAAACTGCCCCCTTTATACCTCATAGAGGCATTACGATTATTGTATTTTTTAATGGAGGTTCTCTTCATTCTAAGCTATAGATTAGATCTCCATGTCGGGAGGGTGCAGCTGTGCTGGGGGAGAAAATGGCTAGAAGGTTGGAGGAGTCTTTAACCCCTTCACCCCCAAGGGTGGTTTGCACGTTAATGACCGGGCCAATTTTTACAATTCTGACCACTGTCTCTTTATGAGGTTATAACTCTGGAACGCTTCAACGGATCTTCGCGATTCTGAGATTGTTTTCTCGTGACATATTGTACTTCATGTTAGTGGTAAAATTTCTTCGATATAACTTGCGTTTATTTTTGAAAAAAACGCAAATATGGCGAAAATTTTTAAAATTTTGCAATTTTCAAACTTTGAATTTTTATTCCCTTAAAACAGAGAAATATATCACACAAAATAGTTAAGAAATAACATTTCCCACATGTCTACTTTACATCAGCACAATTTTGGAACCAAAATTTTTTTTTGTTAGGAAGTTATAAGGGTTAAAAGTTGACCAGCGATTTCTCATTTTTACAGCAAAATTTACAAAGCCATTTTTTTTTAGGGACCACCTCACATTTGAAGTCACTTTGAGGGGTCTATATGGCAGAAAATACCCAAAAGTGACACCATTCTAAAAACTGCACCCCTCAAGGTACTCAAAACCACATTCAAGAAGTTTATTAACCCTTCAGGTGCTTCACAGTAACTAAAGCAACGTGGAAGGAAAAAATGAATATTTTACTTTTTAGCCACAAAAATTATCTTTTACAAACTTTTTTTTTATTTTCACAAGGGTAAAAGGAGAAAATGGACAGATAAGGTTGTTAAGCAATTTCTCCTGAGTACGCCAATACCCCATATGTGGGGGAAAACCACTGTTTGGGCACACGGCAGAGTTCGTAAGGGAAGGAGCGACGTTTGACTTTTTCAAACTAAAATTGGCTGGAATTTAGATTGGATGCCATGTCGCGTTTGGAGAGCCCCTGATGCACCTAAACAGTGGAAACCCCCCATAAGTGACACCATTTTGGAAACTAGACCCCCTAAGGTACTTATCTAGATCTGTTGTGAGCACTTTGAACCCTCAAGTGTTTCACAAAAGTTTATAAAGCCTGGGTGTGAAAAAAAAAATCAATTTTCCACAAAAATGATTTTTTAGTCCCAAATTTTTGAATTTTCCCAAGGAAATTGGACCCCAAAAGTTGTTGTCCAATTTGTCCTGAGTACGCTGATACCCCATATGTGGGGGGGGAAACTGTTTGGGCGCACGGCAGGGCTTGGAAAGGAAGTAGTAACGTTTTGGAATGCAGACGTTAATGGGGGTCACGTTCCGTTTGCAGTGCCCCAGATGAGCCTAAACAGTGGAAACCCCCCACAAGTGACCCCATTTTGGAAACTAGACCCCCTAAGGAACTTATCTAGATCTTTGGTGAGCGCTTTGAACCCCCAAGTGCTTCACACAAGTTTATAATGCCCGGGCATGAAAATAAAAAATCCTATTTTTTTTCCCACAAAAATTATCTTTTAGTCACTAATTTTTTATTTTCCCAAGGGTAACAGGAGAAATTGGACCACATAAGTTGTTGTACAATTTGTCCTGAGTATGCTGATACCCCATATGTGGGGGGGAACCACTGTTTGGGCGCACGGCAGAGCTCGGAATGGAAGGAGCACCATTTGACTTTTTCCAACCAAAATTGGCTGGAATTGAGTTTGGATGCCATGTTGCATTTGGAGAGCCCCTGATGTGCCTAAACAGTGGAAACCCCCCACAAATGACCCCATTTGGAAACTAGACCCCCTAAGGAACTTATCTAGATTTTTGATGAGCAATTTGAACCCCCAAGTGCTTCACACAAGTTTATAACGTAGAGCCGTAAAATTTAAAAATCATATTTTTTCCACAAAATTGATCTTTTCACCCCAATTTTTATTTTTCCAAGGGTAACAAGACTCCAAAAGTTATTGTGCAATTTGTCCTGAGTGCGCTAATACCCCATATGTGGGGGTAAACCACTGTTTGGGTGCATGGTAGAGTTTGGAAGGGAAGGAGCGCCGTCTGACTTTTTCAACGCAGAATTGGCTGGACGCCATGTCGTGTTTGGAGAGCTCCTGATCTGCCTAAACAGTGGAAACCCCCATAAATGACACCATTTTGGAAACTAGACCCCTCAAGGAACTTATCTAGATGTGTGGTGAGAACTTTGAACCCCCAGGTGTTTCACTAAAGTTTATAACGTACAGCCGTAAAATAAAAAATCTTTTTTTTTTTTACAAAAATGATTTATTCGCCCCCAATATTTTATTTTCACAAGGGTAACAGGAGAAATTGGAACCCAAAAGTTGTTGTCCAATTTGTCCTGAGTACGCTGATACCCATTATGTGGGAGAAAACTACTGTATGGGCGCACGTCAGGGCTCGGAAGGGAAGTAGTGACGTTTTGGATTGCAGACTTTGATGGAATGGTCTGGGTGCGTCATGTCGCATTTGGAGAGCCCCTGATGCACCTAAACAGTGGAAACCCCCCACAAGTGACCCCATTTTGGCAAATAGACCCCACAAGGAACTTATCTAGATGTGTGGTGAGCACTTTGAACCCCGAAGTGCTTCACAGAAGTTTATAACGCACAGCCGTAAAAATAAAAAATCCTTTTTTTTTTTTACAAAAATGATTTTTTCGCCCCCAGTATTTTATTTTCACAAGGGTAACAGGAGAAATTGGACCCCAAAAGTTGTTGTCCAATTTGTCCTGAGTACGCTGATACCCATTATGTGGGAGAAAACTACTGTATGGGCGCACGTCAGGGCTCGGAAGGGAAGTAGTGACGTTTTGGATTGCAGACTTTGATGCAATGGTCTGGGTGCGTCATGTCGCATTTGGAGAGCCCCTGATGCGCCTAAACAGTGGAAACCCCCCACAAGTGACCCCATTTTGGAAAATAGACCCCACAAGGAACTTATCTAGATGTGTGGTGAGCACTTTGAATCCCGAAGTGCTTCACAGAAGTTTATAACGCACAGCCGTAAAAATAAAAAATCTTTTTTTTTTTTTTTTTTGCAAAAATGATTTTTTGCCCCAATATTTTATTTTTACAAGGGTAACAGGAGAAATTGGACCCCAAAAGTTGTTGCCCAATTTGTCCTGAGTACGCTGATACCCAATATGTGGGAGAAAACTACTGTATGGGTACACGTTGGGTCTCGGAAGGGAAGTAGTGACGTTTTGGATTGCAGACTTTGATGGAATGGTCTGGGGGCGTCATGTCGCATTTGGAGAGCCCCTGATGCGCCTAAACAGTGGAAATCCCCAACAAGTGACCCCATTTTGGAAAATAGACCCCACAAGGAACTTATCTAGAAGTGTGGTGAGCGCTATGAAGCCCCAAGTGCTTCACAGAAGTTTATAATGTACAGCCGTAAAAACAAAAAAATAATTTTTTTTGTACAAAAATGATATTTTCGCCCTCAGTTTTTTATTTTCCCAAGGGTAACAGAAGAAATAGGACAAATTGCACAATAACTCTTGGGGTCCAGAGTACGCTGATACCCCATATGTGGGGATAAACTACTGTTTGGACGCATGGCAGAGCTCAGAAGTGAAGGAGCACCGTTTGACTTTTTCAACGCAGAATTGGCTGGAATTGAGATCAGACGCCATGTCACATTTGGAGAGCCCCTGATGTGCCTAAACAGCGGAAACCCCCAATTCTAACTCCAACCCTAACCCCAACACACCCTAACCCTGGTCCCAACCCTAACCACAAACCTAACCCTAACACACCCCTAATCCCAACCCTAACCCTAATCCTAACTTTAGCGCCAACCCTAACCCTAACTTTAGCCGCAACCCTAATGTGAAAATGGAAATAAATACATTTTTTTAATTTTATTATTTTTCCCTAACTAAGGGGGTGATAAAGGGGGGTTTGATTTACTATTTATAGCGGGTTTTTATGATTGGCAGCTGTCACGCTAAAAGACGCTTTTTATTGCAAAAATAGTTTTTTGCATCGCCACATTTTGAGAGCTATAATTTTTGCATATTTTGGCCCACAGAGTCATGTGAGGTCTTATTTTTTGCGGTACGAGTTGACGTTTTTATTTGTACCATTTTTGAGCAGGTGACATTTTTTGATCGCTTTTTATTTCGATTTTTGGGAGGTTAGAATGAACAAAAATCAGCAATTCATGAATTTCTTTTGGGGGAGGCGTTTTTATTGTTCCGCGTGTGGTAAAATGGATAAAGCAGTTTTATTCTTCGGGTCAGTACGATTATGGCGATACCTCATTTATATCATTTTTTTTATGTTTTGGCGCTTTTATAGAATAAAAACAATTTTATATAAAAAATAATTATTTTTGCATCGCTTTATTCTGCGAGCTATAACTTTTTAATTTTTTCGCTGATGATGCTGTATGGCGGCTCGTTTTTTGCGGGACAAGATGACGTTTTCAGCGGTACCATGTTTATTTATATCGGTCTTTTTGATCGCGCGTTATTCCACTTTTTGTTCGGCGGTATGATGATAAAGCATTGATTTTTTGCTTTGTTTTTTTTAAGGGGTTCACTAAAGGGGTTAACTAGTGGGACAGTTTTATAGGGGGGGTCGTTACGGACGCGGCGATACCAAATATGTGTACTTTTATTGTTTTGGTTTTTTTATTTACAGGAAGAAATGAATTTATTGGGGAATATTTTTTTTTTTATTTATTTTGGATTTTTTTTTATAACATGTTTATTTTTATTTTTTTAACTTTTTTACTTTGTCCCAGGGTGGGACATCACTGTATTTTATCAAATCGCTGGTGTGACAGTGTGCACAGCACACTGTCACACCAGCGATCGCTCAGGCAGTGCAGCAGGCTTCTCAGTGCCTGCTCTCAGCAGGCACTGAGGAAGCCGCCTCCCTCCAGGACCCCGGCGCCATCTTGGATCCGGGTCCTGGGAGGGAGGAAGCCCTCAGAACAGCGCGATCACATTGCGCTGGTCTGAGGGTCTCAGGGGGGCGCGCAGGGAGCCCCCACCCTGCGCGATCCTCCCCTGTGCCCCCAGTACACCGCGATCATGTTTGATCGCGGTGTGCTAGGGGTTAATGTGCCGGGAGCGGTCCGTGACCGCTCCTGACACACAGTCACGGGTGTCAGCTGTGATAATCAGCTGACACCCGACAGCGATTAGCTGCGCTCCCCTCAGGAGCGCAGCTGATCGCCTATGACGTACTATCCCGTCCATGGGCAGAATGGCACGGGTTTTATGGACGGGATAGTACGTCTAATGTCAGAGAGGGGTTAAACTAGGGACTGGGGGGGAGGTTATTCATTTTATAGGAGGGGAAGGCAGTGCAGATAGAGACCTGGGCACAAATAATGAAATTGGGGGTGGCATGGGGGTGGGGTTAGAACAGTTAATAATTTAAGAAAGAATAGAGGTTCAGAGAGATACATAAAGTGCATGTATACTAATTCCAGAAGCCTCACCAACAAAATGGCGGAATTAGAATTAATTTTGTTGGAACATAATTATGACATGGTGGGGATATCTGAGACTTGGCTGGATGAGAGCCACGACTGGGCGGTTAATTTACAGGGCTATAGTCTGTTTAGGAATGACCATAAAAATAAGCGAGGTGGGGGGGTGTGTTTATATGTAAAATCATCCTTAAAACCCATCCTGCGTGATATATGTGAATCTAATGAAGATGTAGAGTCTCTGTGGGTGGAGATTAGGGGAGGGGGGAAAAATAATAAATTACTGATAGGGGTTTGTTATAAGTCTCCTAAAATAATGGAAGCAACAGAGAATATCCTCGTAAAGCAAATAGATGAAGCAGCGACTCAAGGAGAAGTCATTATTTTGGGGACTTCAACTACCCTGAAATACATTGGGGAACAGAAACCTGCAGTTCCAGCAAAGGTAATAGGTTTTTGGCAACTATGAGAGACAATTACCTTTCACAACTAGTTCAGGACCCAACAAGAGGGGGGGCACTGCTAGACCTAATATTATCCAACAGGCCAGACCGCATATCAAATGTAAGGGTTGGGGGTCACTTGGGTAATAGTGATCACAAAATAATAAGCTTTCATGTATCCTTTAATAAGATGTGTAGTTGAGGGGTTACAAGGACACTAATCTTCAGGAAGGCAAATTTCCAACGGATGAGAGATGATCTTGGTGCAATAATCTGGGACAATATCCTGAGACATAAAAATACACAAAGAAAATGGGAGACGTTTATTAGCATCCTGAATAGGACCTGTGCACAGTATAAACCCTATGGGAATAAACATGCTAGAAATAGGAGGAAACCACTATGGCTAAATAGAGCTGTAAGGGGCGCAATAAGGGACAAAAAGAAAGAGTTTAGGGAATTAAAGCAAGTAGGTAGTGATGAGGCATTAAATAAATACAGAAGACTGAATAAATTCTGTAAAAAGCAAATCAAGACAGCAAAGATTGAGACAGAGACACTCATTGCCAGAGAAAGTAAAAATAATCCCAAAATATTCTTTAACTACATAAATAGCAAGAAACTAAAAAATTATAGTGTTGGTCCCCTTAAAAATAGTCTGGGTGAAATGGTGGATGAGGATGAGGAAAAAGTCAATATGCTAAATGACTTTTTTTCAACTGTATTTACACAAGAAAATCCCATGACAGATAACATGATCAGTGATAAAAAAAAATTTCTCCATTAAATGTCACATGCTTAACCCAGCAGGAAGTACAGCGGCGTCTAAAAATCACTAAAGTTGACAAATCCCTGGGCCCGGATGGGATACACCCCCGAGTACTGCAGGAATTAAGTACAGTCATAGATAGACCATTATTTTTAATCTTTAAAGATTCCATAATAACGGGGTCTGTACCACAGGACTGGCGTATAGCAAATGTGGTGCCAATATTCAAAAAGGGGGCAAAAACTGAACCTGGAAATTATAGGCCAGTGAACTTAACATCTACTGTGGGTAAAATCCTGGAGGGTTTTTTAAGGGATACTATATTGGAGTATCTGAGGCTGAATAACCTCATGACACAGTATCAGCATGGGTTTACGAGGGACCGTTCTTGTCAGACTAATCTGATAAGCTTTTATGAAGGGGTAAGTTCAGGACTGGACCAAGGGAATGCAGTGGGCGTGGTGTTCATGGACTTCTCAAAAGCTTTTGATACAGTGGCACACAAAAGGTTGATACATAAAATGAGAACAATGGGGATAGGGGAAAATATGTGTAAGTGGGTTAAGAACTGGCTCATGGATAGAAAACAAAGGGTGGTTATTAATGGAGCACACTCGGACTGGGTCACGGTTAGCAGTGGGGTACCACAGGGGTCAGTATTGGGGCCACTTCTCTTTAACATATTTATTAATTACCTTGTAGGGGGCATACAGAGTAGTATTTCAATATTTGCAGATGACACTAAACTCTGCAGGGTAATAAATACAGAGGAGGACAATTTTATATTACAGGAGGATTTATGTAAACTAGAAGCTTGGGCTGATAAATGGCAAATGAGCTTTAATGGGGATAAATGTAAAGTCATGAACTTGGGTAGAACAAATAAGATGTATAATTATGTGCTTAATTGTAAAACACTGGGCAAAACTGTCACTGAAAAAGACCTGGATGTATGGGTGGACGACAAACTCACATTTAGTGGCCGATGTCAGGCAAATAAAATAATGGGATGCATTAAAAGAGGCATAGATGCTCATGAGGAGAACATAATTTTACCTCACTGGTGCGACCACACTTAGAATACTGTGTACAGTTCTGGTCTCCAGTGTATAAGGGTATGTTTCCACGGTCAGGAAACAGTCAGGATTTGCTGCGTGTTTGACGCTGTGCGTTGGCGCAGCGTCAAACACGCAGCGTCCAGATGTTACAGCATAGTGGAGGGGATTTCAAGAAATCCCGTCTCCACTATGCTTCAAAACACGCAGGCGGAAGACCTGCGTTAACGGACATGCGGCGCGTCTTTTTAGACCGCAGCATGTCCTATTCCCTTGCGGCGACGCAAGGGAAATAACACAGGGCTATGTAGCCCTGCGGTCATTCCGGATGTGTTCCGGAACATATCCGGAATGACCGCGCGTTCAAAAGGGGGCGGGGCTTTGGGCGGAGCGGACTTTCCGCTCCGTCCAAAGCGCTGTTTCCGGACCATAGAAACACAGCCTAAGAAAGACATAGCTGAACTGGAGCGGGTGCAGAGAAGAGCGACCAAGGTTATTAGAGAACTGGGGGGTCTGCAATACCAAGACAGGTTATTACACTTGGGGTTATTTAGTTTGGAAAAACGAAGACTTAGGGGTGATCTTATTACAATGTATAAATATATGAGGGGACAGTACAAAGACCTTTCTAATGATCTTTTTACTCTTAGACCTGTGACGGGGACAAGGGGGCATCCTCTACATCTGGAGGAAAGAAGGTTTAGCCATAATCACAGACGCAGATTCTTTACTGTAAGAGCAGTGAGACTATGGAACTCTCTGCCGTCTAATGTTGTAATGAGTGATTCCTTACTAAAATTTAAGAAGGGACTGGATGCCTTTCTTGAAAAGTATAATATTACAGGCTATATTCACTAGTTTCCTAGATACAGCGTTGATCCAGGGAGCTAGTCTGATTGCCGTATGTGGAGTCGGGAAGGAATTTTTTTCCCCAATGTGAAGCTTACTGTTTGCCACTTGGGTTTTTTTTTGCCTTCCTCTGGATCAACATGTTAGGGCAGGTTAGGATAGGATATGGGTTGAACTTAGTCTTCCTTCAACCTTAATAACTATATGTTATTATGTATGTTGCCTGAGATTCTTCATTTTTGACAATGTAGTGAGAATATTCAGAATAAATATATATTTGTGTACTGTATTCCCTACAAGCTCCCTCCTTGTATACAGGATTACTCTATTTACTATGTATCTCCTTTACACATAAGGGTTAAGCGGCTCAGGAACTGCCTGGGAGGAAGTGGTGATTGCTGCAGGTTGTTATTATTGTTTGCTATGGGTCCTTGTTTGTATGCTAATGCTTCTGAACATAATTGTCACAAATCCATTATTACTTGCAAATCCTTGACGTTGGTATAGTCGAGTTGTTTACTCGTACGAAACCCAGGACTCTAGAACTGAGCCCCCCCTTTACCCTTATCAATATACCCCAGTTATCCATACCCCAATAACGAATTACAGTAATTCTTTGGAATATGTATGGCCACAGCAGCCTTTATTTAAGTACAAACAACAATAACAATAAATAACAATATATAACAATATATATATAACAATATATATATATATATACCAATAACACATCAGGGAGGAGTCCTTGAAGCTACAAAGATCATGGTGAATTAAACCAATATCCTGTGAACAACATCCCACCTCTTACTCCCAGCCGTTACCCCACAGGCTCGGGAGCACCACCATTGAGGTGTGCTGTTCACCCAACCACCTGGGGATCCGCCCACTCCGTGTGAACTCCCCTTCCACCATTCACCAGATCACCACCACATAACTTCAAACAGTGGAGACCCTAAACAGAGTCCCCACAAACCAATTTCCACCAACTTCAAGGACTCTCTCCCCACCCCCATGAGCCGCCACAACGAGGGCCCATTGAAAACCTCAATGGCCCGAGACCCCCTAAGACCGCAAAGCCATGGCCCTTTCAATACCTTCCTGAATACCTAGTGCCCACATATCCGAACCAACAGCATTCAGATGAACCCCATCGGCCAACCAAAAATCCCCCTCCCCCTTCTCCAAATCCAAATGCCGCACCGACACATTACCATTCCGAGCCATGAATGAAGACACAGCCCTGTTAACCTTTATCCTGGCCTTATTGATTTTAACCAGAGACCTCATGTTCCTCCAACGTCTGCGTGGCACAATGTCAGACCAAACTAAAATGACCCCCGGATACAACACCCATAACCGCAAGCAATCCTGCTTGATATCTCGCACTAACTCACGAAAAGGACGCACCGCAAGATCATTCCCCCCGACATGGAGTACCAAAACATCGGGAGCACGGTCCAAGCGGGCGCACCCATGAATTTCGGGCAACACCCTTCTCCACTGCATTCCTCGAAAACCGAGCCATCGCACTACCGCCATAGACCGGGGAAATCCCAGTTGCCGACCATCAGTCCTGACGTCGGCTCTCAACGCTCCCCAGTGGACGAAGGAGTGACCAAAAATCCAAATCAGCATAGGAAGGGAACCTGAAATGAGAAAATAACACTAAACATCCCAAAAGGTCACCCTTAACCAACTCCAAACTTCCCACGCAGACCCTCAGAACAATCAAATACCACCTCGAAAAATCAAGGCCTAATATAACTCCTAAATCGATTAGACTTCCAACGCCCAATACGTTGTATTGATGCCGCGTCCAACCCCCTGCCTGCCGCCTCAGTCGCCGCCCCAATCCGGAATGAATGCGTCCCAAAGCGAGAATCATCGAGACCTAATGCTCGAATGGATTTTTGAAAATGGCGTTGAACTGATACCTGGACAGGCTACCGCCATCGGCATGGCACAACAATGAGCCCCCCAACCCGGGGCCCAACTCCCAAAAACGCTGCAAACATAACACTGGACACATCGGGTACCCTGATACAATACCCAACACTACCCGACGGCCCCTCCCCTCTTGATCCGTCTTGGATTTACGCAGCCAAAACTCAACACCCCCCGCCGTTAATAATACATCCTTAGCCAACAAACCCCCCGCCGCCTGTCTATTACCCGAAACCAGCTCACCTACCCGCAAAGCCCCAAAGAATGCCAACGAAAAAGCCATACGGAATAACAGAACTTCAAAACGAGAAGAACACGTCGTGTCCAAAATAAAACCCAATCGCTCTAGCAAAGCGAAGGATACCGGGCGCCTCGTATCACCCAACCCCTTATTTAGACGAAAACCCTTTGCCGCCTGCTGCACCAAAAAGGTCTTTGACACATCGCTAATCCCCCGCAAACGAAACCCAAAAGATAGTGCTGCTAAAACCCGCGACACTTTGGCACAAGACCATCCTTCCCTCGCCCCTTGCCCCAACCAAGCCAGTAAGGCCCTTTGTAACTCCACCCCATCCCCCAGAACTGGAATTGTCATTAAAAACTCTTCCCAGTTACGCCACACTGCCCGATAAGCCGCCCAAGTTTTTGGAGCCAACGATGCCCTAATCAGAGACTCTGCAGACCGTAAACCACCTTCCACAACTCCTCCGGGCAGGCTAGACCCTCGCACTCCGCTTCCGGGGCCAATGAGCGAAAACGATCCCACTGTGAACGAGAAAGAGAATCAGCTATGTCATTCTTCACACCCGGCACGTGCGTCGCCGTCACGTGTGCATTCAATTCCAAACATAACAAGACCAAACGTTGCAAAACTCGCACGACAGGAGGAGAGGACGCAGTAAGCCCATTAATCGCGCAAACAACTCCCATGTTGTCACAATTAAAACGCACCCTGCGATCACGGAACTCACTTCCCCATAAATGCACCGCCACCAGAATTGGAAAAATTTCCAATAATGTTATGTTCCGAACTAAGCCCTCAGCCACCCACTCTGAAGGCCAACGAGACGCACACCATTGCCCCCTGAAATAGGCTCCAAAACCAACCCCTCCGGCCGCGTCCGTAAACAACTCCAACACATCACTCCCAACAACCTCGGCCATGACCAAAGAGCGCCCGTTATATCCTTCTAAGAAGGAATCCCAAACTGCCAAATCCGCCTTAAGTTCCCCAGACAAACGTATGAAGTGATGAGGGGCTTTTATCCCTGCCGTAGCGCTAGCCAGCCTACGTGAAAAAACTCGCCCCATCGGCATCACTCGACATGCGAAGTTCAACTTCCCTAGCAACGACTGCAAATCACGCAACGACAACTTCTTCACCCGGCGCGCTCTACCTACTTCAGCCCGTAAAGCCAACAACTTTTCCTCGGGCAATCTGAACTCCCATGCCACCGTGTCGATGACTATTCCCAAAAAACACAAACAAGAAGATGGGCCCTCAGTTTTGCCTGGCGCCAAAGGAACCCCAAAATGCTCCGCCACCCACTCAACAGTTTTCAAGATCCCATGGCAGCATGAAGAATTTGCTGGGCCTACACACAGAAAATCGTCCAAATAATGAATAACAGATTCACAACCAGACACCTCTCGCACCACCCACTCCAAAAAAGAACTAAAAGCCTCAAAATAAGCACATGATAAGGAACAGCCCATCGGCAAACATCTGTCCACAAAGAACTCACCCTCCCAAAAACAACCCAGCAGCTTCAAACTATCAGGATGAACTGGCAAAAGTCGAAAAGCAGATTCAATGTCAGTCTTAGCCATAAGGGCCCCTCGACCACACTTCCTCACCCACCGCGCAGCCTCGTCAAAAGAGGAATAAATAACCGAACAAATTTCCGGATCAATGCCATCGTTCACCGACCTCCCCCGTGGGTAAGAAAGATGCTGAATAAGCCGAAACTTGTTCGGCTCCTTCTTGGGAACAACGCCCAACGGGGAAACCACTAAGTCCTGAAAAGGTGGCAACGAGAAAGGGCCCGCCATACGACCCAACAAGACCTCTTTTGCCAATTTCTCACTGACCACCTCCTTATGCAATAAAGCCGAATGCAAATTCTTAAGTACCCGCGGGATAACAAACGGAGGATGCGGGATAACAAAACCATCCTTAAAACCATTGAACAGTAACGTCGCCTTTTCCCTGTCACCGTATCTATTTAGATAAGGGACCATCTTTTCCAAACTCACCGGAGTCTCTCCCTTGGGAATTACCACCCCCAGGCTTCTGCTTCCCTTTTTTAAAACACTTAGACGCTCCATGGAGGCGCCATTGCAATTGGAGCAGACATGCTTAAATTTACACCCCGCCCCAAACTTACACTGGCCGTCATTAAACTGCCAGCACACCCCAAATTTGTTCCCACCTCCTTGGCCTTGACCACTTCCTCCCGCTGCCCCAGCTGTATTTCCACTCTGGCCGGCGCCCCCAGTTCCCCCGAGAAAGGAATGCCCAAACTTATTCTGTGCAATGACTCTCATCCACAGACCAATGTCCTTCTGATCCCAACGAATCGCCGGACGCACGGCCTTCCTTTGCCTGAACTGCTCATCATACCGCAGCCAAGCCAGTCCCCCATACACCCTATGCGCCTCCCCGATAGCATCAAAATAACAAAACAAAGCCGAGCAGTTGTCTGAAGCTTTCTCCCCGATAACACTTGCTAAAATAGCAAACGCTTGTTGCCAGTTGACGAACGTCTGAGGAATTAATCGCCACCTCCGTTTCTCCTCCTCCTCCTTCTTACTATCTTCCTTTTTACTTTTATCCAAATTAAACTTCTCCAAAGGCAACAATGAGAATATTTCAACGTACTCATCCTTCCAAATACGCTCCTTAACTTCCTTCTTCAAATGAGCCCCCAAGGGGCCCTCAAAACAAACATATACCTCCCCGTGAGCCCTATCATCTAAACGCACCCGACACTCCTTTTCCTTTTCTGTCTGCACCGACACAGACACCGGTTCAGCACTAAGCCCTTCCTGTTCCGACACACTCGCCACTATCTGCCCCCCAACCTGTGATCCAACCCACGCCGTCACTGGAGACGGAGAACTTATACCCTTCTCTAATCGGGATAGCAAATTCCGCACATCTACCAACATATCCGTAACCCCGGCTACCTCGGCCACCCCCCCAACACTATTACTAACTCCCGGCCGAGCTACCCCAAACGGTGAAGAAGACAAAAATGAATGACCAACGCTTAACATAGAATTATACTCACCGGGCTGCGAGGGAGCTGTGAGCCCTCCAGCCGGATAACCTGGTTCCAAAGGTGCGTCGCCACCGCCTTGATCTGACACCACGACTCCGCTGACCTGTTCCTGACGTCCGGAAACCGCTCCGTGACTTCCCGATGAAGAAGGCCTAAACCCCATTGGGGATCCAGCCCGCTGATCCTGAAACAACATTGAAGACTGGGTCGCAGCAGCACCCGACGATGGATTAGCAGCAGCAGCCAAACCAAGCTGCTGACCCGTGCCGACCGATGCCACGGCCGCCGAAGTTCTGAAGCCGTCCACAGAGGCAGGCTGCAGTGCAGTAAAACTGCCGCTGTGACCCCCCGACGAACCTGGAACCCCGCCGTCACCAAGGGGGGAAAATTGCTGGTCTGATGAGCCGGCCGTTCCGTAATTTGACAACGCACTTGCATGACCATCCGGAACAGATTGCAATGCAAGCCGATCGCAACTGCGACCGCCCGCTGACGCAGCTCTCAAAAAACGCCCATCGCTTAGCAGCTCCAACGACGACGCATCACCGATGCTTCCTGAGGCGGGCCGCCCAGAAGGTCCCTCGCCACTGCGACCTCCCGAAGACGCAATTCTCCCGCGACGCCCGGGACATACCGGCTCCAAAGACGACGCACCCGCAGTGCGATTGGAAGCAGGTCGCACAGCAGGTGACTCAGCACTGCGACCCCCCGAGGACGCAGATCTTCCACGACGCCCGGCGCTTGGAGACACCAACGCCGACGCACCCGCGCTGCGATCTGAAACAGGTCGCAAAAAGGATCGCTCACCACTGCGACCTCCCGAGGACGCAGCTCTCGCTTGACGGCCGGCGCGCAAAGACTCCGCCCCCCGACGTGCACTCGGCGGAGGAGAAGTTACCGCCGCAGGGCCTCGCTGGCTTGGTGGATTCCTCCCAGGCCGAGGCCTGCTAACGCGAGCTCCGCGCGCCGCCCGGCCTGGAGGGGCCCGTGAGGGGCTCCTGCGCCGACGCGAGGCCCGAGGAGCCTGATCCGGCGACAGTCTTTCAGGAGGCCTCACCCTTCTTGGCCGCCTCTCCCTTTGCGATGCCCCAGACGACGGACCAGAAGCTCCCTGAACGATAATCGCCACCTGCGCTTCCAGCCATCCAGGAGGCTGCGACGAGGCAACGGCCCTGAGGCGCTCGATCGCCGCGTTTGCAGACATGGTAAGTTGTACTGCGTCTTACTACTGATGGGGCAAGACAGGAACTGCCCTGGGACCGCCCCATCACTGCCTTATAAACCCCCCCAACCACTCCCCCCCTTATTTAAATGTTCCTCCCTCATTTTAAACCCCTCCAAACCCCCGTCATGCCGGCCTCCGCCCACGCCTCTTTCTTGAGGGGAGGGAGGCTCTGCTCCGGCCATTACTGTCTGTTCTTGTGTGAGCTGATAGGTGACATGACTGCTGGATAATGTGCGGCTTACATCTGTATGGTCATGTTGTAATGGGGGGCGCACCTCTACAATCCCATGTAGTGTTTTATAAAGACCTGTGTATAGACAAAGTGAGCGGGTGTCAGATACTACATCTTACTACCCCTTAGTGACAGCCAATTTGCAGTTTAATGACCAGGCCAATTTTTACAATTCTGACCACTGTCACTTTGAGGTTATAACTCTGGAACGCTTTAACGTATCCCACTGATTCTGCAATTGTTTTTTCATGACATATTGTACTTCATGTTAGTGGTAAAATTTCTTCGATATGATTTGAGTTTATTTATGAAAAAAAACAGAAATTTGGCAAAAATTTGGAACATTTTGCAATTTTCAAACTTTTAACTTGTGTTCCCTTAAATAAGAGAGTCATATTGCACAAAATAGTTAATAAATAACATTTCCAACATGTCTCCTTTACATCAGCACAATTTTGGAAACATAATTTTTTTTCTTAGGACGTTACAAGGGTTAAAGTTGATCAGCGATTTCTCATTTTTACAACACAATTTACAAAACCATTTTTTTAGGGACCACCTCACATTTGAAGTGAGTTTGGGGAGGTCAATATGACAGAAAATACCTAAAAGTGACACCATTTTAAATACTGCACCCGTCAAGGGGCGCAAAACCACATTCACAAAGTTTATTAACCCTTCAGGTGCTTCATGAGAAATAAAGAAATGTGGAAGGAAAAAATGAACATTTTTTTCACAAAAAAATTTACTTTGGAACCAAACTTTTTTATTTTGACAACAGTATCAGGAGAAAATGGACCACAAAATTTGTTGTGCAATTTTTGCTGAGTACACCGATACCCCGTATGTTGGGGAAAGCCACTGTTTGTGCACATGGCAGGGCTCAGGAGGGAGGGAGCACCGTGTTGACTTTTGAACGCCAAATTGGCTGGAGTCAATGGTGGGCACCATGTCGCGTTTGTAAGACCCCCTGATGTACCTAAACAGTGGAACCCCCCCCAATTCTAACTCCTACCACAACACCACCAACCTAACCCCAACACCACCACCCAAACCCCACCACCCTAACCCCAACACTAGCTATAACCCCATCTTTAACCTTAATGGAAAAAAATAGTTTTTAATTTTATTTTTTTCACCTAAATAAGGGGGTGATAAACGGGAGTTTGATTTACTTTTTTTTATCACTGTGATAGGGTCTATCACATTGATCAAAATGAACCAATAGGAGATAACTCCTATTGTTGCCCGAGGGAATAAATAGGAATTCGAACGCTGATCGCAACGCTGGGGTCAGTAAAAACTGACCCGAATCATGTTCTCCGGGGTCTCAGCCACTCCCAGTTTTTCTTTTTTAATAAATTTGCAAAAATTTCTACATTCCTGTTTTTTTTCAGTCAAGATGGGGTGCAGACTGTACATTAATGAGAAAAAATGAACTTTTTTGAATTTACCAAATGTCTGCAATGAAACAGAGTGAAAAATGTAAAGGGGTCTGAATACTTTCCGTCCCCACTGTACAATCCAGTTGCAATCAAAATTATTGATCCTTACTCCACCACTCCCCACTTCAAATTAGGTTTAGTTGCAAACTTTCTGCTGTTTGCAATAAACTTTTCAAACAAGGTCAGTTTAGGTTGCGTTCTCATATTACAGCCTCGGTTCATTCTTGTACTGCAATATTTTGCCGACTTAGCGCTCCTGTGTATAGAAGCAGGGCCGTGCCCGCTAGACTGCATCTGCCTGGGAGTATGCATATTGCATACATCACAGTGTGGTGCCACGTCAGTCACTGCATAGGTCACCTCTCACTCCCGGTGCCTCCCTAGGCCCATGTAAAACTGTGGCATAATACAAAACTTTTGGAATTCTGTTGTGTGGAGCGATGAACAAAAATTGGAACATTCCAGACCTATGGGATCAGTTGAACTGTATGTCTGGAAGTGGAAATATTTAAAGTTATATGGAGGAGCAAGGTCAAAAAATTTAAGTACTATGAAGGAACCTTACGTCAAAATGACGTAAGGTTCCTTCATAGTACTGGAAGTGGAAGTATGAAATAACACCCTACCTTTAGTGAAGCATAGTGGTGGCTTTGTGACGTTCTACCACTGCTTTGCTTCTTCTAGCACTTGAAACCACCTATGTAGAGGGTAAGATGGATTCAATTGTGTATCGGGAAATCGTAGGAGAAAATGTCATATCTTGAGTCAGTAGGCTGAAGCTTGGGCATCATTGGACCTTCAAAAAAGACAGTGATTTTAAGCATACCACAAAGTCCACTAGGACTTGGTTTCAGGTCAAATCCTTGAATATGTTGGAATGGCCTTCACAGCTGTCTGACTTAAACCACATAGACAATCTTTCATTGGATTGGAAGAAGGCGGTTGCAGCATTGAAAGCCAAGCATGTTAGTGCACTGGAAGCAAGTGCCGATGAGAAGTGGGCTAAGATTCCTCAGGAATGCTGCCAGAAGCTGGTGTCTGGCTATGCTTCACATTTGCAGCAGGTCGTAATAGCCAGAGGGGCTCTACTAAATACCAAAGATGCTTGTTGTGAAAGTGGTTGAATAATTTGTCAGTGAGGCCGGGGTCACACAAGCGAATATTCTCTTGTGCGAGAGAATTTGGCCGATTATGCTAATGACACTCTGATTAAACCCTGTTGCAGTTTTATCCTAGTATCACCTTAGTGTGATCTGATTCTCTCATGAGAGAATCACAGCACAGGTGCAGGAAGATGGAGAGCAAAATTCCTCCATCTTCTCCATTGACTCTCTGCGAGTACATCGAACTGCACTCAGATGACATCCGAGTGTAGTCTGATGCTTCACTCCCATTCATAGACTGGTATGGGTGCATGTGATCCGATTCTGGGATCCACTCGCAGCATGCTGCGTTTGTTTTCTCATGCAGAATGGGCATGAGAAAAAAGTCGCAGATCTGAACTTCCCCGTACTATAACATCGGGCAGAGTGCTATCTGATTTTCAATTGGATTGCACTCACCCAATTTATTCACTTCTTTGAGCGAGCCCTACAAGTGACAGTTTGGAGACACCACTTGTTATATTACCGTAGTTGTGTTGAGGTTTTAAAATTGCTCATTTGCTTGGTTTACAGCAAACATCTGAAAGTATATACACTTTGCTAATAAATGTAATTTGCTATGGGGGTTGAATAATTTTTGAACTTTAAAGGGAAATTACAGCTCTTTCATGCTGTCCAAGCCATGGTCAGCATGAATCAGATCCTCGCTGCATAATTGCTGCCAGGTATATTTTTCTTATTAAAAATAGGGGAGACCCCACATAATTTTTTTTATTTGGGTCCACCCTTTGTAATACCCAGGAAAAGCCAAACTGACAGCTGCGGGCTGATATTAATAGGCTGGGAAATGGCCGTGAGCTGTTAATATGCTGGGAGCTTTTATGGCTTTCCCAAAATATTAGCACCAGCCACCAGCTGTCTGCTTTTCCTCAGCTGGTTAGGAAAAAAAAGGTTGTCATCCTTGTGTTCTCACTCCCAGCAAAAAACGGACATGTCTATGTGTTTTGCACATGGACACATGATCCCTGCGAACACACTGACATGGGCGCAGACCCATAGATTTGAATGGGTGTATGTCTGTAAGTGTCTCTAGTACGTGTGAAAACGGTCACCACACATACTGGAAACACTGACTTGTGAAGGGGGGTCTTCATAGGTGTCAGTGTTCCTGTCTCCATATTCTCCATCCTTATCGATAAAGGAGTGCTACATGGTCAGAGCTTATGATCCATTCAAAAACACAGAGTAAAGATCAGAAATGGGAGAAAATCTCTCTATCCTCCGCCCTGGCATTAATTTCCCTGGCCATGTGCACTCGCCTTCCTTTCCTATTATTCATTGACTTCTGGGTGATAATCCAGCTCATTTGTTAAGTAATAGAAAGACAAGTGAGGGGACATTGCTGCTAATTAATAACATGACAGTGACATATGTAAATCCTTGTTACTCAATCGCAGTGAATTAGGGAATGTAGTTCCTATTTTCTACTATGGGTTGACTGAAAATGTCTAAAATCCATTTCCTCTGGGTGTGCCAGTTGATTCTGTGCCAGTACATAGATTTCATTTATTCGCTGGCATTTTTTCTTTCCATAATGAACAATAATACAGCAAAAAAAAAAGGCAGAGATGCTCACCTGCCCAGGCCTTCAAACAAATGCACTATCAGGATGCAGTGGACCCACATAGTTAAGATGACGGCAACACAGGTGCAAGAATACCGATGAGGCAACCGCTCACAACCTACCAATACATGGAGGGGGCGGCTGCTTGGTATATTGATGCACAAAGAAGACTTGTATGCAGCGCCGTTCACATTATGGCAATGCACAGCATCCAGTTAAACAGCCTAGTATTTACACCCTTCTATTAGATCAGGCGGGCTGCCCAGCGCTATTAAAATGCATGCCATGTGAAGAGACACCACAGTTTACAAGACCAAATGGGCCCACATGCACCCTGTAAAATAAAGTGCAAAAAACACATTAAAAAATATTAAATAATGTGAGGTATTAGTTGGTATTTTGGCCAAAGTACTTAAGCTTGTAATCCACTTCACGGATCCTCACGTTTACAAGTAACTACACTAAACAGTATTCTTGCACCTGTGTTGCCGTCATCTTAACTATGTGGGTCCACTGCATCCTGATAGTGCATTTGTTTGAAGGCCTGGGCAGGTGAGCATCTCTGCCTTTTTTTTGCTGTATTTTTGAATTTTTGGAGGATTTCTAAATCCTCTTTCTGTGCTATTGCTCCATAATGAACAATGCAGCCCAAGCTTGTCTCTGGCTTTATTGGAAAACCCACATCAGTCTTTCATTTTTTTTTCTACTTTTTTAATGGGAAGTTTGAGGTTGACATGAAGTCAGAAATTCCAAGATGCCTCTGGACATGTCTTTTCTTATTGATGCATTGTGAGAATATGTAAAATAAAACATGGATAAGTTGTGACTTATGGCCGTTATCTTTCCATATCTATCTACTTCCCGGTAGGATCCCATGAGGATGCAGGAATCATGACCCAGGCTTCCTCACAGCGACCTCCGATCTCTACACATCTCCAAATACTTCCTGATGTGTGAACAGTCTCTGTCTCGGAAGTTGTAAAGGAAATAAAAGTTCATCATAGGACTGTCCGTCAGACACATCTATTCCGGGATCTGTGGCTGACCATAATGGAGAATAATTTCTTTAAGTCCATGACGTGTCAACCAGTTATTACTTTCCCTAACCGTTCAAGGCATACTGAGTTGTGAGGGCACGTCCATGCCTCGGGGTCCACCAGTAATGGATAAATCATGGCTGCATGGGGCTCTGTTCACATCTCTCTTTCGGCTGCATCAAAAATCTAAGGCCTCGTACAGACGTCCGTGATTCATGTATGCGTTCTTCATGAATAGAATATGTACCCAATTTAGATTAATTTAGATTATGGGGCTGGTGACATGTAAGTGTTATTTTATGGACCGAGTATCTGCAAAAAAAAAAAATAATAGTAGACTCAAGGATAAAAATCGCACATACAGTTGGCCGAGAGCATAAATGTGATGTGACCTGGGCCTGAGGTCTTCAGCCCGAGCTGTGCATTGTGGCCCCGGCTAAGGACAAGTCGGGGAACTTTGTGGCCGAGAGCATAAATGTGATGTTACCTGAGCCTGAGGTCTTCAGCCCGAGCTGTGCATTGTGGCCCCGGCTAAGGACAAGTCGGGGAACGTTGTGACCGAGAGCATAAATGTGATGTTACCTGGGCCCGAGGTCTTCAGCCCGAGCTGTGCATTGTGGCCCCGGCTAAGGACAAGTCGGGGAACGTTGTGGCCGAGAGCATAAATGTGATGTGACCTGGGCCCGAGGTCTTCAGCCCGAGCTGTGCATTGTGGCCCCGGCTAAAGACAAGTCGGGGAACGTTGTGGCCGAGAGCATAAATGTGATGTTACCTGGGCCCGAGGTCTTCAGCCCGAGCTGTGCATTGTGGCCCCGGCTAAGGACAAGTCGGGGAACGTTGTGGCCGAGAGCATAAATGTGATGTGACCTGGGCCTGAGGTCTTCAGCCCGAGCTGTGCATTGTGGCCCCGGCTAAGGACAAGTCATGGAACGTTGTTACAGAAGCTATGTTGTTGCCTGGAGCCCTTGAAAATTACCATTACTGGTTAGCTTTCGGTCTCCCATATCCGTGAACCTCAGGTTGCAATCAGCAGGGCTATCCTGGTGGATCCCATCCATGGCAGTGTCCTGCATCCACCAGGTATGTCCATAACTGAATATTACAAGCCTGCTGTGGTCTCACTTGTGGTTTGGGAGGTTGTGTGACTTAAGTGTTTGGTGTAGAACAGGTCTGACCTGTTGTGTCTTCAGCTGGCATGCTTCTCTGGTCTTTCCTATCTTCAGTAAGACAGATCTATGTCTACAAATGTTCTTGTAGCCTTTAGGACAAGATTAAGTTTAGAGAACTCTCCTTTTTTCACATTCCATCCTAGGCTAGAGGACAACTTTCTCTTTGGTCTGCGATCACGGCTCAGAGCAGGCTTTTGGAATGGGGAAGAACAGATCAGAAGCTGAGTCTAATTCTGACTGCTCCACCCTGGGCAATGACGTCCACATGGCTTGGCTAGATATGCTTGACCTGCAAGCCTGACAAGTTGTATTGTGATGTTGTGAATGTTAAAATGTTAGGCAGGAAGGCCACCTGCTTTCCTTCTACCACGTGTCCATCCACGTAGACAGCACTATTGAGCTTTCGGCTCAGCCACCTGTTTACCATGTTCATCTTGTTTTCTTCAGCAGATGCTAAATGCTCCGGTATAATAATATACCATCAAAATCCTTTAGAACTATATTTTTATAGTGCGACTTTTACCCTTAGTTATTGTAATTAAAGGAGTTGTCCCCTTTTAAAAAACTTTTACCCATAGGATGTTTGCTTTAAAAAAACAAAAAGAGGAAACTGAGCGTTATATGCAATTTTTGTGTCCAGTGCTGGTGTGTCAATTGCTGCCCCGAGCTTGGTTGTTTGGCTGCAGCGGTGACATGTCGACAGCACTGCTGCTAATCGCTAAGCTTGACGGCTTGTGCGGTCTTAATTGGCAGAGAGGCTGACATCACTGATTAGCTGCAGCACTATTGACGTGACGGCACTGCTGCAGCCAAACAACAAAGCTAAGACCGGGATCACACATGCGACAAAGTCGTCCGACACTCGCATGTGAAATCCCAGCTCTGGCGCCGGCACTCGGGAGTGGAGTGTACAGGTGCATGTATTTCTATGCAGCCGCTCGCTCCACTCCCGAGTGCCGGCGCCAGAGCTGGGATTTCACATGCAAGTGTCGGACGACTTTGTCGCATGTGTGATCCCGGCCTAAGGGTAGCGGTGGACACACAGCACTGGACCAGGGATAGTAAGTAAATCTCAGGGTAACCGAGCTTCTAGGCAAACTTTTTTCGAGAGGTGACCGTCCCCCTTTTTTTCTGGGCAGTAAGGTTGAATTAGTTAAATGCATCTTTAACCTAAGTTTTTACACGTTCCGTATTTAATCAGATTTTACGCATGGATTTCTAAAATGAAATCCACAGCATTTCTGCAACTAAAATCCACACACATTTTCGCACTTAATCATGCATTTTACATGCATTTTTTTTGTTTGTGTTTTTTGGTACATTTCCAAAACAACCTCAAAGCAATGCCAGGGCAGTGGTGCAACCTGCAGATTATGGTCCCTCCTGAAATGAATGAATAAAATCCACACTTTTAAAGGAAATGAAATGTTGCAGACTTTTAAAAATGCAATAAAAGCCAATTTCTGCCGATCCTACAAAAAAACCATCCACTAAATGTAGATGGGATAAAGTTAACTCATCCCCTTTTCAGATATTGTAAAATACTGTGGAGTTTTGGTGGAAAATCCACACCAAATACGCGACATGTGAACCTAGCTTAAAGGATGCAACCCATTGTGGTACAAATATTCATTCATTTTACTATTTCTGGTCTAGAATTGGCAAAAAACCCAATATCTCTAATGTTGTTTTTATGTTATAATTGTTAGACGATTCACAGTGCATTATAAATAGCCCTTTAACGGGGAGACTGTTCGTAATCTACACAGCGGACAGATGGCTGTTCTGTAGTAATTTACATAGAGTGCACAGTTTTTTATTAAATAATTGATCTGATTTGGTTACATTGGGTGTGGCAGGTAAGAGACGTTACAGTTCATGTAATAAGGAGTGCTTCTGGTTTAGGGGCGGAATTTCCATTAAATGGAACCTGTCCCCTGAATCTTGCTGCCCAAATCGGAGGCTGGCTGCACAATTGCAGTCTGGTATATTTTCCCCCTGAAATGCTGTAGCTTTGAAGGGGTTGTTTGCTATTCGGACCACTTCTTCTCAATCACTATAGTTCCCCCCCATTAAAAATGTTAGCGGCTATACTCGCCTCCGGTGCGCGCGCCGGTGCCAAAATGTCGGTGTCTGCCAGGTACGGACTGGGACTGAATTTCAGCCCTGGCATTTGAAATCACACAGGCCCATGCTGTCCCCATCCCCAAGAACCAGACGGGATATATTACTAATATTACCCTGGATGGAGGAAAGGAAGATTTACTACAAGACCAATATTTCTAATGATACCTGTGGCTGCTGGGCCTGGGGTAAGTGACGGAGCCAGTGACTTTGTGCATCTTCACATCTCTTAACAGTATTGGGTGTCTTGAGAACACCGATTCTGATAACAACATAGTAGACAAGGCAGCCCATGACCACACAGGCCCTTCTGGCATTTGCCAGAATTGCCAGATGGCCAGTCCGGCCCTGGTGTCTGCTCTCCTGGGGCTTGCGGCTCTGACTTCTCACAAGTGTTAGTTTCATCCAAAGAAAGTAAGAGAGAAGCAGCCGCTGATTGGCTACAGGGATCATGTGACCTATAACAGCCCAGTAAGTGACCAATCATGCTCTCTGCCTCACGCTGCTCTCGGATTACATAGAAAAAAAAACTGCTGACTGGTTCCATTTAACGCTTTAGACTTGGAAAGTTATCGCAGAAAATTACATCTATTAGAAGTAAAATACAAGATGGGTTCACTGAAGCCAATTTATGACGGATCTGGGCAATAGCTATTCCCTAATATAGTGTTATAATCCGGCGGCGTCATTTGGCGGAGGACAAACGCTTTATTTCTCTTCTATCGCTCTTTCAGACTATGACTTCTCTCTATTACTATCCTCTTAGAGAACGTATGAGTTGTCGGATGACACCATGAACATGTGTACTTTCCAAAATGCTCCGTATTTCCCCTTTTTTGTCCATATTTGAATATCTATATATAATGAGCAGTGGCAGCCTTGGAGGCAGGATGCAGCGTCTCCGCTAATGCTCAGTAATAACCGGCCGTGCGGTGCTTCCACAACCCACTCCTGTGAGAAACACTCCAATATCAGATAGCTTTTCCATGTCAATGATTTGGCGGTCTTTCGTTCCCGAGATGGCAGCAGCGCTGGCTCTCATCCCCCTTCAGACCTTGGCAGAGGCCCAGTCTACACAACGGCTGGTTTCCACAGCAACATCTGCTGAAAATGTGTGTTTTTCTGCACTGTCTTTTTCAGAAATGCTCGTCAGGAAAACACCCCTGGGTGACTGCTCTCTGAACAGAAAGATGACTAAAAGGAGTCATCAAGTTAATGAGTAGCCAAATGTTACTGCATGATTCACATACATTATGTGGCGTGTCTTCTTATCTTCTTCTAAACTGAAGCGCTATTCAAGCTTCCAGAAAAAGTTCCAGAATCCTAAAATATTATTTTGCAAGCTTAAAGGGAAGACTGTCGCCAAGTTTTTTTTCCCAATCTAATCTGAGAGTAGCGTAATGTAGGAAAGGAGACCCTGATTCCAACGATGTGTCATTTACTGGGCTGTATGCTGTAGTTTTGAGAAAATCACTGTTTCATCAGCAGGGGTTAAACCTGCTGCCATGTAGTCCTTCATATTCAAGAGCTCGCCCCACCACTGATAGGCAGCTTTCTGCCTATGCACAGTGAAAGCAGCCAATCAGTGCTGTGTGTAGGGTTATACAGAGCTCAGCATTCAGAGTACTGGGAGATCTGCAGCAGATAAGTGATTTTATTACAGCAAAAGCAAGCAGCTCAGTAAGTGACACATTGTTGGAATCGGGGGTCTATGCCCTTACATTATGATGCGTCGGATGAGGTAGCAAATACCTGGTAACAGATTCCCTTTAAAGGGAACCTGTATGTTGATTATGGTGCCCAAACCTTGGGCAGCATGAATCTCACACAATTGCAGCCAGGTTTATTTTTCTAAAAGATCCGGCCAGGGACGATAGGGAAAGTCCTGATGAGTCCAGAGTCGCCTCTAGACAACTTCTCTCAGTTCTGATAGAGGCGCATGATGAGTCTCCCACATAGCGAGAAACCTGTCAATCACCTGCAGCGATGCAAGTAGGCCACACGCTATAGTAAAATACTGACCAAATACTGAATGTGTGCACGAGGCCCTATAGAAGGGTCGCTCTGACTTCTCTTTTTCTCTGCAACTGACTCATTTGTGAGTTGCCAGCATGGTGCCTGTGTCTGTAGAAGCAGATGCGTCATATTCTGTGACATTCGTTACTTTTGATGTTGTGGCCATTGGAGTTCTAGCAATATATTATTCATCTGCCTGGAATTGTCCTTCTGCTGAAGCTTTTATTCCTGGCACAGGACTGATCATTGTGTGTAAGTAATTGGCCCAGAACTCGCACATTCACCCATTATTTCTGTGATGAGAAGCAGATCTTCTGTATTGTCTCATGCGCTGCCCTCTATGGACCAGGAATGGCAGTTCTTGGCTATAATGGAGTTATACAGAGCTCATGAATATGCGTGACTACCTGGCCACAGATTTATTTATTTATAGTGATAGTATCTTGCTGATTAAAACTGTGATTTTATCAAAATTACAGTAAGCAGCCCAATAGGTGATACATGATTAGAATTGTGGTCTGTCTCTACACTGTACTACTCTCAGATTAGTTGGTAAACATGTGCTGAAAGATTCCCTTTAATTAGGGGAAAAAATGCAATAAAAATGCTGAAAGAACAGAAATGTGTTTTTTTTTTTTTAAATCAATGCCGGTAAAAAAAAAGAGGCACCGATGTTTCAATTACTGCTGCCATATAGTCCTCCATATTCATGAGCTCTGTATAACCCTGCCCCACCTCTGATTTCTGCCTATGCACAGTGTACACAGATGGCTGCCAATCATTGGTGTGGGTGGGGTAATACAGAGCTCAGCATTCAGAGAACTGCTAGATCTGTATCAGATAAAATAGGTATTTTATCAAAATTACAGCATGCATCTAAGTAATGATATGGTGACTGATTCCCCTTAAAATCAGACAGAACTAATGCTGCAAAGATGCTCCGTGAACAAGCCCATTGGGTGAAACCGCTGCATACAATCACAGCATTTCCCCAACGTACGGTAATGTGTGCGCTGTGTTGTTTTCTATGACGTGTGGATGGGGTGTTTACATGCATTATACGAAAACTGCTGCACATTTACAGTTTGGCGTCCAAACCGCAATTCTACCTCGCATCGGTGGTGACTGGACTAACCTAGATGTGATATTCTGCGGTGGTTTTGTCTGGGGTTGCCCAGTCCTTCAATAGTAATATAGAGCATTCAGGATGGTCAGCTCTTTCTCCGCAAAGTCTCTTAACATAAAAACTTGCCAAAAGCTGCAAGAGTCACAAGAAATAAGAAATCTGCTACGGGATTATCAGGATGCTTTCACTTGGTAAAAAAACAATACAAAAACCTATTCTTAGTAATTGCCATTCATGCAGTTCTCTATTTTTCCAGCTATGCAGAGTTTCCTATAGCTCGGTGCTGCACCTTCAGAGTCCTGCTATGAATGTCACATTCTCACTCACTGTAGATAACGGCTATAAAAAGCCTTGAAAGTTAAATATAAATCCCTAGAAATGCCGGTCATGAAAGTTGTTATATGTTTTACATAAAACATTTAAAGGGATTTTCCACTACCATTTATTTATTTTTTACTCGCTTACATAGCACCGTCATATTCCACAGCACTTTACAGACATCATCATCGCTGTCCCCATCGGGGCTCACAATCCAAGTTCCCTATCAGTATGTCTTTGGAGTGTGGGAAGGACCTGGAGGACCCGGAGGAAACCCACACAAACATGGGGAGAACATACAAACTTTTTGCAGATGTTGTCCTTGGTGGGATTTGTACCCAGCCCTTTGACACTGATTGTAGCCCCAGGGTGCATGTTGTCTTATCATTCATCCTCCTCCTCATTGAGTGACTCCAAGGTTCAGCCTTTTCGTGTTTGGTTGGGGTCCGCAGTGGAGCCCCTCGCGATCAGACATTTATCAATTAATTTTCAGATAAAAGATAAATGCCTATCATGGGAAAATATCCTTAAGGGTATGCCACACTAAGCGAGATCGCAAACGAGATCGCAAACGAGATCACTAAAACGTCACTATTTAGCGATCTCGTTAGCGACCTCGTTGTGTGTGGCATGTAGCAACGATGTGGCCCCTGCTGTGATGTTGCTGATCGTTCACTAGCGTTCTGGACCGTTTTTTGATCGTTGGTGTCCTGCTGGTGAGCCTATATCGCTGTGTTTGGCACCTTTTGCGAACGACCTCGTTTGTGACGCATATGGGTTTAGCGTCACGGAGTGGATCGCAATATCTGTAAGTTCTCTTTTGCGTCACAGAGAGGATCGCAGCAGTTGCAAAGCAGGCTAGCAGGACGCAGAGAGCAGGAGCGATGCTGGAAATTCCTATGAATCAGAAGCGCTCAGTACATGCTAATGACAGATCCTAACGACCGCCAAAGTCGTTAAAGAGATCGCTGACCGCTGATGAGTCGTTTATGAGATCTCCTGTTTGGCAGCTACTAGCGACCTAAAAGAGATCACACAAACGATCTCATTAGCTCGCGTCGTTATCGAGATCGCTAACGAGATCGCTAAGTGTGGCAGTACCTCTATTCCAAGCACTATGATGCTCTGGTTATGGCCGTCTCTACATCATCACCATTTGGAACTGCATTTGTATCTGTATTCTACTGCAATAGCCTGTGTGGGCGACTGATCTCCCCGTGGTTCCTCTCCCCATATAGTGTGGGCGACTGATCTCCCCGTGGTTCCTCTCCCCATATAGTGTGGGCGACTGATCTCCCCGTGGTTCCTCTCCCCAAATAGTGTGGGCGACTGATCTCCCCGTGGTTCCTCTCCCCATATAGTGTGGGCGATTGATCTCCCCGTGGTTCCTCTCCCATATAGCGTAATCACTGATCTTTGTAGTATTCCGTATTATGGTGTTGCTATTAAAGTAATTGCATACAAGCATAGGATGTCGGAGAAGAATCCCTCATAATACACTCTGTGTAGACCCCAGGAGAAGGGTGTACTTATTAAATTATTTTCTGAATTTCCATTTTAATCCATGGTATGATGGCTCATGTGTTGTGGACGATTATTACAGATGGATGGAAGCCTGCCTAATGGAAGATCTGCCCCCTACTACGGAGCTGGAGGAAGGGCTCAGGAATGGAGTCTACCTGGCAAAACTTGGAAACTTCTTCAGTCCAAAAGTGGTTTCCCTGAAGAAAATCTACGATCGGGAGCAGACCAGATACAATGTAAGCCAATACTGGCACTTTATACCGTTCTAATGGTGAATGTGAACCTGTCATCTGATTTATGCTGCCACGGGGAGCGTGGCTCAGAGTCTGGTGGCACTATTGGAGCCATGCAGGTTTTCTCCTGAAACATAGCATTTCAAAGAAAATATGCTTTGTAGAGCAGGCTGGGGACTGTGCGTCTTGGATGAGAAGTCCAAGACAGGCCCCTGGCGTCTTCTCCCCACCTTGATCTGATTCACTGACAGTCTCTCCTCACTTGGTGAGAGCTGCCAGTCTAGAGAAGATGTCAGGTACCTGGCCCAGACTAGCCATCTGAGACGCATCGTCCCCAGCCGGCTTTACAAACATGTTCTCTGAAACACTGCAGGTTGTCAGAGTAGAGAATACCTGACTGCAATAATGCAGAAAGACTCTAATTCATGATGCCTGTGGTTCGGGCTGCATGAGTCTAATGACAGGTTCCCTTTAATATGTGACGAGCTCCTTGAACATTCATGAATCCCATAACTGCTGACTTTGTTCCTGCTCTTAATATTTTGGGCACATGAAATGTCAAAATGTAAAGGTTGCAAAATACCGTTTATATTATTATTCTGCTTAATGGGCCATCTTATAAAGTGATGACTAGGGTGTGATCAGTCTGGTGAGAGCACCACCGATCCAGAGAACTGAGGACCACCATAGTCTGCCGGCCTTGGGACAGTGGTAGGAGTATAGTGCAGCCCCAATTACCTGACTGGGGCCACGCTACACTTCACTGCAGAGTTGTTATATGTCGCCATTCAGACGAATCACCTTCTATGTAATACGTGAGCAGAATTGGTTTGCCTAAGTGAGAGCGGCTGCTTGTAGAGGGGAATCCAAGGGAAGAGACCTCCCTGTGATACGACCTCTCATCATAGAACCTGCTACCAATTATCAGTTATGTATCTGATTTCTTCTTCTCTTTTAGGCCACCGGTCTTCACTTCAGACACACGGACAATGTAATTCAGTGGCTTAATGCAATGACGGAGATTGGCCTCCCAAAGGTAGGTGTATCCCGTGTGCTCCATGTAGTTGTCTTCCAAGTGTCTTCTGCATTGTCTTTTCATTGATCCTCTCCACACTTCTTTTTCAGATTTTTTACCCTGAGACCACAGACATCTATGATAGGAAGAATATGCCCCGTTGTATATATTGTATCCATGCTTTAAGGTAAAGGATTTTTAACCCTGTACGTTTTCTTTTAGATTTCCGTATACATTCGCATTCTTCCATTCCAGTGAATTTGAGTTGAATAATTAGTCCATGTTGAAATTAGCATTAATGGGGTCTTTTGGAATTTCCGTTTTTTTTTGTATTTCTGAGGTTTGCCATTTTTGAAGACGACAGCAGCATCATCTGGAGCAATTTTCTAGTTAGACGAAATGAACTAAATCCCAATAGACCTCATTAAAATCATTGGATTATCTGAATATCCACTATGTCAAGGCTGGAAGATGAAATACCGGCGCAAATACTGCTGTAAAGTATTTAATGGTCAAACCAGGAATAGTATGTCAGCCGCTGGTGAAATCCGAACGTGTGCGCCTGTGCTGCAGATCCTGTTTAGACTTGTTTGTCTGTGCAGGGTGATCAATAGGAGTGGCACATTTTTGCTGCTCAGATTGTATCTGTCTGTAAATCAGCCTGGGAAAACTCACATTTTCAGGCCATAATTGTATGTCTTGATTTAAATAGCATCTCTTTACCATGTCGCCATGTATCTGGGTGGACATTACTCCCAAGTCCCAAGAGCAGTGTGGTCTCCCTGTACTCCTGTCCTGTATTTCCTACTGGTGTCAGGCACGAAGCGGCTCGCCGATACTGGGAGCCGGTGCATTCTGGTTGAGGAATAGATGGATAAAGGCAGCTGAGGACTTGTTACACTAGCACCCAAATTCTTCTAACAGAGACAGAAATTAATAGCTGACATGTGCCTTGGGAACTGCTAAGGACAAAACTTGGCCTCTGAATATTATTTTCTGATACAATAACTCCTTCATTGGCTGTAAAGTGGAATCTCTCAGGATGATTTTATTAGTGAAAATATTAAGATGGCTGTAGAGGTCGTCACACAAAAATAAATATGACACCTGTTTTGTAGTAATCCAATTTGCCATCCCTGAGAAATCAGGCTTTGATTCGACATGCAAATTAGCTTGGAAGTGTGTTGGAGGCGTGTCGATGCACTATAAATACAACACGCCCCCAATGGACTTCTAGGCTAATTTGCAAGTGGCTTCAAAGCCTGATTTCTCAGTGTGAGGAACTCAGCCGGCCGCCACACGGTAGCCCGGGTATCACAGCTTCTTTTCTTTTTCTACAGCCGCTGGAAGCCAATGACTGTGCGCGCTATAAGAGAAATGAATATTTCCAGTGCAGTGAATATTCATTTCTATTTGGCAGCGGGCACAGTTACAGCCGCCGGCTCCTGTCACCTGTGACCCGCTGCTCCACCGCTCCCCCTCCCCCACCTGCTTCTGGGACAATGACTCGTGTGTAAGCGAGGGGGGGCCTTTTCAGAACAAAAAAAATGTGCTGAAAAACTTGGCTTATACACCAGTATATACGGGGTAGTTTTTATTGCTGTACTATGACTAAGACAGCCACCAGTAGTAAAATCATCCTGACATATTCAGAAATATAAGATCCATGGGACTGTAGCCATCCTCCCTGGACGTGGCGGCAGGAGGAAAATTGATGACAAATCCAAGAGACGGATAATACGAATGGTAACAAAAGAGCCCAGAAATAACTTCTAAACAGAGTAAAGGTGAACTTCAAGCTCAAGGAACATCAGTGTCAGATCGCACCATCCGTTGTTGTATGAGCCAAAGTGGACTTCATGGGAGACAACCAAGGAGGACACCATTATTGAAAAAAAAAATCATAAAAAAGCCAGACTGGAATTTGCCAAACTACATGTTGACAAGCGCAAAGCTTCTGGGGGAATGTCCTATGGACTGATGAGACAAAAATGGAACTTTTTGGCAAGGCACATCAGCTCTATGTTCACAGACTAAAAAATGAAGCATATCAAGAAAAGAACACTGTCCCTACTGTGAAACATGGAGGAGGCTTTGTTATGTTCTGGGGCTGCTTTGCTGCATCTGGCACAGGGTGTCTAGAATCTGTGCAGGGTACAATGAAATCTCAAGACTATCAAGGGATTCTAGAGAGAAATGTGCTGCCCAGTGACAGAAAGCTTGGTCTCAGTTACAGTTCATGGGTCTTGCAACAGGATAATGACCCAAAACACACAGCTAAAAATACCCAAGAATGGCTAAGAGGAAAACATTGGACTATTCTAAATGGCCTTCTATGAGCCCTGACCTAAATCCTATTGAGCATCTTTGGAAAGAGCTGAAACATGCCGTCTGGAAAAGGCAACCTTCAAACACGAGACAACTGGAGCAGTTTGCTCTTGAGGAGTGGGCCAAAATACCTGTCGAGAGGTGCAGAAGTCTCATTGACAGTTACAGGAATCATTTGATTGCAATGATTGCCTCAAAAGGTTGTGCAACAAAATATTAAGTTAAGGGTACCATCATTCCTGTCCAGGCCTATTTCATGAGTTTTATTTTTTTTTTTAAATTCTGTGGAAGCATGGATGAAAAGCAATGTCTGACTTTCATTTGTTCATTTTCATAGATTTTTGATCTATTATTACTTTTGTCAGATTCAAGTTATTTCTGTCACCATTGTGGGTTTTTCTGTCATTAAACGAGGGGTACCAATATTTTTGACCACGTGTGTAATTGATCTATGTCTGCAGCCTCTGTAAACTGTAAGTTTCTTCAGCTTGAAAAAAATCAAGGACGCCTTAATTTTTTTTACGGACTGGGCAAAACATGCCGTATTTTTACGGGCTGTCTTGGAATTTCTGGATGGTTGGCAACCCTACTGCTAGGTGGTCAGAGTGAAGTTATAGGACTTCTCTGATCACAGAAATCGAAAAAAACTGCAGTAGCTCTCAGAGGTGAAGAGAAAACACATCACTGCTATACTAAGGCTGGGGTCACACTTGCGAGAAACTCGCGCCTCAATACCCAGCACTGCCATCACTCGGGACCGGAGTGTACGGCTGCGTATATTTCTATGCAGCTGAACACTCCGGTCTGAGTGCCGGCGGCAGTCCTGGGTATTGAGGTGTGTGACTCGTGCGAGTTTCTCGCAAGTGTGACCCAGGCCTAATAGGGATACTATACTAGATGCTACACTGATAGGGATATTACTCTGGATACTATACCGATAGGGATACTACACTGGATACTATACTGATAGTGATACTACACTGGATACTATGCTGATAGGGATGCTACACTGGATACTATACCGATAGGGATACTACACTGGATACTATACCGATAGGGATACTACACTGGATACTATGCTGATAGGGATGCTACACTGGATACTATACCGATAGGGATACTACATTGGATGCTATACTGATAGGGATACTATACCGATAGGGATACTACACTGGATGCTATACTGATAGGGATACTACACTGGATACTATACCGATAGGGATACTATACTGGATACTATACCGATAGGGATACTACACTGGATGCTATACTGATAGGGATACTACACTGAATACTATACCGATAGGGATACTACACTGGATGCTATACTGATAGGGATACTACACTGAATACTATACCGATAGGGATAATACACTGGATACTATGCCGATAGGGATAATACACTGGATACTATGCCGATATGGATACTACACTGGATACTATACCGATAGAGATACTACACTGGATACTATAACGATAGGGATACTACACTGGATGCTATGCCAATAGGGATACTACACTGGATACTATACCGATAGGGATACTACAGTGGATGCTGTACTGATAGGGATACTACACTGGATGCTATACCGATAGGGATATACAACTGGATGCTATGCTGTTAGGGATACTACACTGGATACTATGCTGATAGGGATGCTACACTGGATGCTATACTGATAGGGATGCTACACTGGATACTATACCGATAGGGATACTACACTGGATACTATACCGATAGGGATACTACACTGGATACTATACCGATAGGGATACTACACTGGATACTATACCAATAGGGATACTACACTGGATGCTATGCCGATAGGGATACTACACTGGATACTATACCGATAGGGATACTACACTGGATGCTGTACTGATAGGGATACTACACTGGATGCTATACTGATAGGGATACTACACTGGATGCTATGCTGTTAGGGATACTACACTGGATACTATGCTGATAGGGATGCTACACTGGATGCTATACTGATAGGGATGCTACACTGGATACTATACCGATAGGGATAATACACTGGATACTATGCCGATAGGGATACTACACTGGATACTATACCGATAGGGATACTACACTGGATACTATACCGATAGGGATACTACACTGGATACTATACCGATAGGGATACTACACTGGATACTATACCGATAGGGATACTACACTGGATGCTATGCCGATAGGGATACTACACTGGATACTATACCGATAGGGATACTACACTGGATGCTGTACTGATAGGGATACTACACTGGATGCTATACTGATAGGGATACTACACTGGATGCTATGCTGTTAGGGATACTACACTGGATACTATGCTGATAGGGATGCTACACTGGATGCTATACTGATAGGGATGCTACACTGGATACTATACCGATAGGGATAATACACTGGATACTATGCCGATAGGGATACTACACTGGATACTATACCGATAGGGATACTACACTGGATACTATACCGATAGGGATACTACACTGGATACTATACCGATAGGGATACTACACTGGATACTATACCGATAGGGATACTACACTGGATGCTATGCCGATAGGGATACTACACTGGATACTATACCGATAGGGATACTACACTGGATGCTGTACTGATAGAGATACTACACTGGATGCTATACCGATAGGGATACTACACTGGATGCTATGCTGTTAGGGATACTACACTGGATACTATGCTGATAGGGATGCTACACTGGATGCTATACTGATAGGGATGCTACACTGGATACTATACCGATAGGGATACTACATGGATACTATACCGATAGGGATACTACACTGGATACTATACTGATAGGGATACTACACTGGATACTATACCGATAGGGATACTACACTGGATACTATACTGATAGGGATACTACACTGGATACTATGCTGATAGGGATACTACACTGGATACTATACCGATAGGGATACTACACTGGATACTATAACTGATAAGGGATACTACACTGGATACTATACTGATAGGGATACTACACTGGATACTATACCGATAGGGATACTACCGATCAGGATTTACTATACCGATAGGATACTACACTGGATACTATACTGATAGGGATACTACACTGGATACTATACTGATAGGGATACTACACTGGATACTATACCGATAGGGATACTACACTGGATACTATACTGATAGGGATACTACACTGGATACTATACGATAGGGATACTACACTGGATACTATACTGATAGGGATACTACACTGGATACTATCTGATAGGGATCTACACTGGATCTATACTGATAGGGATACTACACTGGATACTATACTGATAGGGATACTACACTGGATACTATACTGATAGGGATACTACACTGGATACTATACTGATAGGGATACTACACTGATACTATACTGATAGGGATACTACACTGGATACTATACGATAGGGATACTACACTGGATACTATACTGATAGGGATACTACACTGGATACTATACTGATAGGGATACTACACTGGATACTATACCGATAGGGATACTACACTGGATACTATACTGATAGGGATACTACACTGGATACTATGCTGATAGATCTACACTGGATGCTATACTGATAGGGATACTACACTGGATACTATACTGATAGGGATACTACACTGGATACTATACTGATAGGGATACTACACTGGATACTATATGTTAGGGATACTACACAATAACTCATAAATAATATCGGAGTTCTTCTGGAATTGCTCGTTTACACATGGCCTCTATAGTTGGGACAATAAGGTCACAAAAATGGTAAATGTCAGCCTCTTAAACCTCAACTTTCCAAACTGACCAAAACAAAGCACCTCCTCCATGTTGTAAAAGAAACGCGGATCAGGATAATTTACCAAGGATTGCAGTGTGAGGACGTCTTTTTCTGTGTAGAAAGCTACAACTCAATTTGAAGAATTCTCCGTATGCGGACTGACAATCACATGGAGCTCCTGATGGGAAACCTCTACAATCACCCGATGGACCCTTCTGAGATCTGACCCATCAGCTCGGCTTAGAAGCCGGAGACGTCATTTGAAGGCCCCTACTCCATAACCCCTGCTGTGCACCACGCTCTTCATGCTCATTAGTCACACGCTGACTGCTCATTAGTGGACATTCTCTCAGAATTTAACGTTTACTTTTGTGTTCATTTCCATTTTGTAAGTAACGCTTTATTCATCTGGAGAGATTCTCTCCGAGTCGCTGTCATTTTGCTCTGCAGTTATATTGGGCTTTATGTCGGGAATACTTGTCCTGCTGTTCTGCGTCATTTTGCCGAATTTATTACTACACTATCCAGCAAAGCCACTAAAGGAGTCTCAAGGTCTCCAAAAATTCAATATAAACCACAAAAAAACATCAACACTTACCTGCCCAGATCTCAGAACAAATGCACTGCAGGATGCAGCCAGCCCATAAAGCAAGATGTTAGCAGCACAGGTGCAAAATACCAGATGAAACAGCCACTCTCCACATACCCATATAGGGAGGGGGTGACTGCCCAGTTTTGTTGATGTTTTGTGGTTAATATCAAATTTATTACTGTGATTAATTTATCTGGAATTGCAGAAGAGCAATGGGGTAAATGTGAGATTTCTCAGTTGTATCTAGATATTAGAAACCAATCATTGGAAACCGCTGTCTGCACATAAGAAATAACTCATACAATCACCAATTGTTTCTGTGACTTCTTTTTTTTCAGTTTGTACCTGTTTAAACTAGGCCTCGCCCCGCAGATCCAGGACTTGTACGGGAAAGTAGAATTTACAGGTCAGCATTCATTCTTTCTTCATGTTTATATAGAAATTACCTACGTATTCCTTGGCAGTCACGTGGATGTCACCCGTCCTTACCGGAAGGTGTGTTGTGTATAGACAGAGCTGCTTGTGTTAGGCTGGGCTCACAATTGTGCGTCTGCAGACGGATACTTTAAAAACTAATGTAATCACGTGCCATACATCAGACTATTTCTGCCCGAATGGCGATGTATACGTCATCTAGATTTATATCTTTTAAAAAAACTAAACTTTTTAAATTTTTTTAAATTTGCTATGAATTGTACAGTCAATAAATTTATGCATCTTGTGATAGTTCAACTCGCTTGGTGGTATATGGAGATAGAAAACAAGAACAGCAGCTGTGCTCGATAGCCGAAACCTGGTGCAGCCACGATTGGTGTCGGCACAGACTATGGCTGCTTAACGCAGTGACTACAGCATCTAATCGGTTAACAGAGTGTGGGGGCTGTCACTATACCACCCTGGTATTGCGATTGTGTGGTCCTGATGGCTGCCATGTCAATTCATGTTAAAGTAATGGCCCTAGGGTCTGCCAGCTACAGTGGCCTGTCCATATGTTAGCGATAGTTTAGTGGTAAAAATATAATTTCTTATTCCACTTTGGGTTTATTCTTGAAAAGCACCTGAAGGGTTAATAAACTATCCGCCTGCTGTTTTGACTATGTTGGGGGCTCTGCTTTTAAAATTTAGTCACGTTGGGGAGATTTTTCCAGTATATAAGTCCCACAGTCATTTCAAAAAGTTCAGAAAATTTCCTTGAAAAATTTCTGCAAAATTTTTAAACCTTTTGTATATTAAAGTGAATCTGTCACCTAATCTGAGAGCAGCATGATGTGTAGACAGAGACCCTAATTCCAGCGATGTTTCACTTACTGGGCTGCTTAGTGTAGTTTTGATAAAATCACAGTTTTATCGGCAGATTATTCCTAGAGGACTAGCTGCTGCCATGCTATGATGCCTCTGTCATCAGGAGCTCTGTGTAACCCTGTCCCCATCAGTGAGTGGCAGCTTTGTATATAGTGTACATGGGCAGAGAGCTGTCAAATCGTTGGTGTGGGCAGAGTTTTACAAAGGTCAACAACAGACAACTACCAGATCTGCTGCAGAAAAAAATGATTTTATTAAAATGGCAGCAAGCAGCCCAGTAAGTGATACATCACTGGAATCAGGGTGTTTGCCCTTACATTATACTTCTCTCAGATGGAGTGTCAGAAACTTGGTGACAGATTTCCTTTAACTTTTTGGTGTGTTAACGACTATCTGGATTAAAGGTATAAACATTCAAAGTTACAAAAAACTTCTGAACAAACGATTGCATAATTGTAAAACAATAAACTAGGATAGTATTCGCCCTCCACGGCTTAGGCGCCGGCTTCCTGCCTCTGCTCCGGTCATTATATTTTGGTTGCAGCCGTGACGCCATCAGTACACTGCACATCACCGCTGCAGCCAATCACTGAGCTAAGCGGCTTGTACAGTCTACACCAGCAGAGCTTTCTGATTGTCTGCAGCAGCTGTGATGTGCCCTATAGTAGTCATATCACCACTGATACCAATACACAGACCGGAGAGCGCGCTGGGGCCCAAGGAGCGGTGAGTGCTTGGTGCCCTACAAGCAACAATGGTTTGAGGACAAGTTTTTCGACAATGGAAAACCCCTTTATTTTATTACCCTCAAAATCTGACACTGTGAAAATCACTTGTGTGAGGGATGCCTCTTTTCTTTTTTTTTTTCTTCATTTTCCCCAGAAATGTGTCCTTTGTGTAATGTTTGAATAACTGTAAGTTAACATGTTTGTAAATATGATTTTCATACAAGTGGCATAGCTTATGATGTGGCCAACACTGCCTATAATCCATGCTATAGTCCGAGCTGACCTGATTTATTGGGAAAAATAACTCGAGCCTTTGTGCCCGACATGTGGTCATGATGGGGACAGTGCATTACTTTGAGATCAGTAGGCAATGGGTGCGGAAATGAATGTGCTTCATAATACTTTTACGCTGTTGCTTTAGATCATTAATGTAACATAATATTTTTTGAAGCAGTAGTCATGATGGGTTTTTTCTTTGGTTTCCAGCGGAAGAGATTGATATCATGAAGAGTGAGCTGGAGAAATACGGGATTCAGATGCCTGCATTCAGTAAGATTGGAGGAATCTTGGCCAGTGAGCTGTCTGTAGACGAAGCTGCATGTGAGTACTGGTTATACTGGGATTGCTGGGCAGTGATCAGATGTGGCTATGGTTCTCCTGTAAAAATTCATTTTGAGTTAAAGGGTTTAACTGGGACTGTAAAAGGAATAGACCGGCAGCATGGATGACTTTTATGGATAGGTCCTTGTTTGCAGGCTACATTAAACGATGAGCACTGAGCGATCTAGGCTAGACTAGTGCACATAGGCTGTCATTGTTCTCGTCAGTTTACACAGGACGATGCACCACGAGAATGATAATCTATGATGATCTTTTACATTGCACAAAAGAACATTTCGCCTGATGAACAAGCATTTTGCTTGTTCATCTGGTGTTCATTAGCCTGTTTACATGGCAAGATAATTGTGAAGCTAGCGTTTTAACTATACGCGTTCACGATTATCTTGCAGTGTAAATGTCTCTTAAAGGGAATCAGTCAGTAGGATCAACCGTCCTAAGCCGTCTATATGGGCTTGTAGGTCATGGGTAGCGGAATAAAATGATAACTTGATGTCTTTTTCCGCAGAAATCCACATTTTTCTTGTATATACATATAAGAAAAACATGTATTTCTCTGGAATAAGACATCAGATCGCAGATATTAAAGGGAACCCGTCACCAGGTTTGGCCGCTATAAGATGCGACCACTGCCTTTCAGGGCTTATCTACAGCATTCTGTAATACTGTAGATAAGCCCCGGATCCGACCTGCAAGATAAGAAAAATAAGTTTTATTATACTCACCCGGGGGGCGGTGCGGTCCGATGGGTTTTGCAGGTCCGGGTCCGGCGCCTCCTATCTTGTTTCGACGATGCCCTCCTGCTTTGCTTCATGGCTGCTCGGCATCGCGCTCCTGCGCAGGCGTACTTCTCTGCCCTGTTGAGCGCAGAGGAAAGCACTGCAGTGCACAGGCGCCTGGAAAGGTCAGAGAGGCCCAGCGCCTCCGCAATGCCGGAATTTGCTCTGCCCTCAACAGGGCAAAGAAGGACGCCTGCGCAGGAGTGCGATGCCAGGGAGCCATGAAGCAAAGCAGGAGGGCGTCGTCGCAAGAAGATCGGAGGTGCCGAACCCGACTTGCGACACCTATTGACCGGACCGGCCCCAGGGTGAGTATAATACAACCGCTTTTTCTTATCTTTCAGGTCGGATCGGGGGCTTATCTACAGCATTCTAGAATGCTGTAGATAAGCCCTGAAAGGCAGTGGCTGCATCTTATAGCGGCCAAAACAGCTGACAGGTTCGCTTTTAAGGTATCATTGTATTCGATTACCTATGACCTACTATATGCCCATATAGACGTATAGGGTTGACAGAAACGGACAGATTCCTTTTAAGGTATCATTGTATTCGATTACCTATGTCCTACATGCTCATATAGACGTATAGGGTTGACAGAAACTGACAGATTCCTTTTAAGGATGTTTGATAAGTGGTGGTTCAATCTCTGCATCTGAGGGTCCGTCAGATCCTCTTCATATGGGCAGATGGTGTTGGAAGGAAGTCTGGTAGCGGTGCTAACCTAGAGGACACGGGCCTTTGGTAGAGCTCAGCATTCCGGTGTATGATGGACTCGAAAGTGATAGCTATGTATACAAGACCAAATTTGACCTTCTAGGCAAAAATCTGAGCAGTTTCTCCATTACAGTACATTGGTGTAAATGGCATTTCCTGACTATCATTATGCACAATTAATTTTTTGTTTTGAGTCTTATATCAGACAATTAAGCCATTTTGGGCAGATGTAGATTGCCTCATTGCGCTCATTGCTTGAATATAGCAATGTATTTGGTGTTACCCAAACAAGAAGAGTCTGAAGGTGCCTGTACCACCCAACGTGCTGCTTGGCCAAGCACGGATATGTTTTCAGTGGGGAGAGGAGGCTAGGCAGCCATCAGACACTTTATCTCCCCAGACAACAGATGGATCTGACATTGAAATTGAACATGCTTGATCCTCCTCTTCCCAGACATCATTTGTCTCTGGAGAGTCGGGAGACCCCATAAACAAAATTTTCGCTGGAAGGACCAACAACCTATCAGACTAGACATCTTTAGATATATTTCATCCAAATTCATGAATTTCATCAGGACTGGTAGATTATCTGATAGGCATGGGGGTCGGTTTCTCCCCTGATGGAACATGAGGAAGAAAGGAGGATCAGGCATGGTGGAGTTCAGTGTGCCCAAGACTTTATTCTAGTGGGAGAAACATTGCTTATTGGCCTTTCCCTATTGAGAAAACAGGCCGAGGAGTTGGGACGAATAGCTGTAGACCGAAGGAGCAACCTTTTTGATGACCATCTAAGCAGTGTGGCATCATAACGCTGTACGACCTCCATCTTGGCTGGGGCATCTCTCAAAGTACTGTGCTCTCCGTTGTGGGACCATAACTGTGTAAAGAGAGAGTCAATATGTGAAAAAAGTTTAGGGCTTTTAGGGTTTCCCTTTAAATGTCTCCTTTACTTTCAGGGGTATATTAATTCAGAGTACATCTGTTCCTCCTGTAATTATGCCACCGTCAGCTGTAATGAGGCTTAATAACCGCCGTGCCGTTTTGCTTGAAAGGTTCTGAGCGCGCTGATGTTGGTAAAATATCAATTTCCAAGAGACTCTGTTCCCAATTCCGCTACTTTCATCTAGTTAGAAGCTATTTCCTGGTGGTAATTATCTGTGTTAAGTGTACAAATGACTCTTTGGGCACACTGGGCCAGATGCCAGTTCTCCCCATTAAGTTCTTCCAGCGGTCGAACACTAATTTCATGACTTGATAACAACTTCAGTGTCCCAACACAATAGACCTTTAAGGGCCCCATAATGTTAAAAATATATTTGATTGTCTGTAGAAGAATGGGCAAGAGCAACATAGACAATACATCAAAATAAAACCAGCCTAAATGTGCCCAGTAAGATGTGCCGTTACCACTTGTGTAATGTCAGTGCTGTGCATCCTCTTGGCATTATGCCACGCATGCCCCCCCTGCACCACTGAAGCTTTTATTCTTCTTCAGGCAATGTTTTGTGTAGGGACTGGATCTAATCTATACATTTTGGGATTTTTTAGCACTTAATACATTTTCTGACACTTAATAAAGTCTTCCTGAAAACTTCACTGATTGGCACCACTCTTGATGTGTGGGGACTGTGAGGTTAGACATTTGGCTTTGTGCGGGGTGACGCTCACATCGTCTTGCTGCCTGGCTCGCCAGGAGCTGTATTACTTGGCTGGAGCAGATCAGTTTTGAAGAGCGGATATTGAAGTTCTGTATAATCTCTCTGGTATTTTGCAGTGCATGCGGCTGTAATTGCCATCAATGAAGCAGTGGACCGGGGAGTTCCTGCAGAGACGTTCACCGCACTGAGGAATCCAAATGCCATGCTAGTAAACCTTACTGAGCCCCTTTCTACTGTCTATCAGAGCGCCCTGTATCAAGCCAAGCAACGTAAAATGGAGAATGCCAAGAAACGGGTGAGTCGTTACTTCCACGAATCTATAAACTTCCACTATCACGATCTTTTGCTGCAGTATGGAGAACACACCCAAGCCCATTTTCCACATTTCCATTTTTATTTTGGTATTTATGCCTTAATTTTTAACATTCTATGTTTTTAGTACACGGTGAACGTCTTGATGAATGAACAATCATATCTGTATATATGTGATAAAATAATAATAGATCCAATGCTCCCCCTTTAGATCCTAGCTCCTCCAGCGCCACTGCTGCTGCTTCGTGTTCTTCTGGTCAGATGATCAGCGTGGTCGATCTCATGTGGTGTCAGTGCCGAGGCCAGTTACCTGGGTGCCACGTGATCAGCTGCCCTAAAGGTAACGCAGATCGGCAGGGACTGGAGTGGCAGCTGCTTACACGGGTGGCTGTTTTACGGTTTTATTTCAGCTCCTGCCTTTTTAAAAAAAAAAAAAAATTATTACATGTAATATTTTTTTTTAAGACAGTCAATGAAATAAACCGTAAAATAACCACCCCTGTAAGCAGCTGCCACTCCAGTCCTTGCCAATCTCTGTTACCTTTAGGGCATCCCACCAGCCCCTTTAATGCTAGATATGAGATTAAAGTAGAGCCTTGATCAGGATCCGTTTATAATCTACATGTTTTAAGGTACTGCCACACTAAACAATCCCGCTAGCGATCACGATAACGACGCATACTAATGCGATCGCTAGCGGGATTGTTTCTATATCGCTAAATGCGGCCACATTTAGCGATATAGTTAACGACGCTATCGCCGTTAGCGATCTTCTTAACGACTTTAGCGGTACAAAAGTACCGCTAAATCGCTAAGAAAAGGTGCCACACAGCGATAAGATACTTACCCAGCGGGAGCGCCGACGAGAAAATAGGGTCCGGAACGATTCCAGCGACGAGCGAGATCACAGCAGGAAGCTCGTCGCTGGAAGCTGCCGCACTGAACAATATCGCTAACGGGATCGCTAAATAGTGACGTTTTTTAGCGATCCCGTTAGCGATATTGTTTAGTGTGGCATACCCTTTAGGGCTGGTATCTGACTGTTCCCATCAGTGAAGGAAGGATTAGCTATCTTGGATTTCCTGCAGGAGATGAGCTTGTTTCTCAGTCAGATAAGCAGTGGCCTATTCTATTGAGAAAATCATGGACGCTCCTCTGGAGCAAGAGCGTACAGCTGAATAAGCCCTCGGCTCTGAGACCTCTCAGTGCTGCCCCCTGTGTGTGCTGCTAATGTGCAGTTTAGAGTCATTTCCATCTCTACCTTTCATGACCCAGATGGGAACAGCTGCTTCTAGGTGTTGCTGCCAGAGCTGCTGTGTGCAGAAGTCTGATGAAAGTGAATGGGAGATACAGGAACAGTGTAGCAATGTGAGCGCTGCGTTGGCATTAACCCTGAATTACATAACCTGCGTAGTTCGCTTTTCTTTAATGTTTCCATGACCCCCATTTTATTACCCAAATGAATGTTGCCCAAACAAAATAATGCAGCCGCGCTCGTGTGTTTTCTTAGCCCACCTCTGGTGGCCGAGAGCTACAAGCACTTATTCCCATCTCAGCCATGAAAGGCACAGATGGGAATAACCCTTTAAAACTTTAGTTCACCTTTTATGATCATATTCACTGCGGCTGCTCTCCCTGATATTGTGGTCCGCAACCTTTCTTACCTGGGGAGCCACATTTTGCTCTGAGAGATAATCGCGAGCCACAACCTGCACCATCCTCCACCTACCCTGTCACCATAGTCTCAACTCCCAGAGCCCAACCGTTACTGGTATAATGACAGCGAATGCTTCTCCACAAAAAATATCATGGACACCTTGTGTCCCTGTCCCAATACTTGCATCCCGAGCTTTCCACCTTACCCCGTGCGTTATTCTCACATCAAGCACACTCGCCGCGCTATTGCATCCAGCTACAAGCCCCTCCATCTCTATCTTCCCATATTTATCTCTCCTTCTGCCAGTATATGCTGCACACCCAGTCCTGCTCAGGCTACTCACTAGAGCCACCACTTGGAGACCTTCTCTTTATAGTCATTTCCTACCCTGAAAGCACCAAGCCACAGACACCGGACCAAACATGGTGGGCCCACCAGCCACAGGTTTGGGGCCTCTGGGCTACAGCAGTGTTTCCCCCAACTCCAGTCCTCACGCCCACCACATCATTTTTCAGGGTTTCCTTAGTAAATTTCCCAGGTAATAATTTTTTCACCTGGCAAACAAAAGGGAAATCCGAAAAAGACCCGTTGGGGCCGTAGACTGGGGTTTTGGGAACACGGTCGAAATAGTCTTTTTTAAAAAAGGAACACGCGAAAAGGTTTTGTCCAAAAGACCTTATCCTTTCCGTTTGTAGA
>JARQOD010000004.1:420993773-421035542 GCA_033576555.1 Oophaga sylvatica | reverse complement strand
GGTACCTGTACTGGTACAGACAGAAAGGAGTGGAGTATGGAGGAACAGGCAGAGACCTGTTCACACAGGAACATTAGATACAGGGACTGACTAGAAGAAATGGTATATGGAGGGACAAGTAGAGACCTGTTCACACAGCAGGTACCAGTACTGGTACAGACAGAAAGGAATGGAGTATGGAGGAGCAGGCAGAGACCTGTTCACACAGGAGGAGAACCACAAGGCTGCGGAGAAGGGCTGTAGAGCCGCAAGAGATACTAGCAGAGGCAGGAGCAAAGCAGACCGAAACCGCAAGATATACGGAGAGAAGCCGCAGCAAGAGATTGCCGCAGCTGCAGTAGTGAAGCAGAGCGGAACCGCAGGAGTGCGGACAAGAGGCAGAGAGAGATACAGAGAGACCACAAGGCAAGACACAGCATGGAAGAAACCACAGACAAGGAGACCAATAGACAAAGGTAGGACAGAGTTCAGACAAGGTAAGGACACGAGACAAGGTACAGAGACAAAGACACAGGGTCCAGGAAATTCTGCCTCCTGGAGGGCGGCAAACAGGTACAAGACAAGGTCAGGAACAATAGAACAGAGACAAGGATATTCTGCTTCCTGGAGAGCAGACAAACAGGTACAAGGCAAAGTCAGGAACAATAGCAGAGAGACCAGGATATGCTGCCTCCTGGGGGGCGGACAAACAGGTACAAGGCAAAGCTAGGAGTGAAGCCTCCAAGATGGAGGAACACAGAGCAAGACCTGAGACCTGGCAGCTCAGTAGCAAGATACTAACTAAGTTAACACATTGCATAGGCAAGATCCACAGGGTGGAGCTGCCTTAAATACTAGAGGGCTAATGGTAATTGGTCAGTCAGGTGCACCCTGACTCCATAAGAACCAGAGAGTTCTGGCGCCGCCCCCCTATGTACACAGTCAGAAGACATGCAGTGAGCAGATAGGAAGCCAGAGGTATAGAGCCTGGAGCTGGCAGCAGACAGAAATCACAACATGACCTGAAGCAGTGAACAAGTAGGTGTGTGAGAGATGGGAGGCCATGCAGTGATGCCAGCAGCGTTGTTACACAGACTTTTGTGCCAAACCTGGACAACCCTTTTAACCAACTGCCCTATGAGCGTGACAATACTCCTTTAACTTTATTTATTAATTTGCTCTAGTAACATAATTTGAAAATAAGCAAGTTTGCAATTGACCACTGTTGTGTGCAGCAGTTACATTCCAGTACAGGGGTTAACTCCTAACACACTAGTCAGTTTTCTAGCCCATTGATTCCTATACAGTAGTTACCTGCTCCCCATCCCTCTTTGCTCCTGACGAGGCTCTTATCAGTCCTGTAGAATTACAAATTCAATTAACAGAGGGGTCTATAATGCTCCCCCTTTAAGGGCTTTCTATGAAAAGTCTGGTCTGTTACAGGTTGTGGGAGTCCTGCATGCAGAAAGGGAATCCCATGGCCCTCCGTGTTTTGAAGAATGAGCTATTGATGATAAAAGGACAGGAGTTAGGATATGAATTGTGAGAACTGGGGCTCGGATTATGCGAAGGTAGTTAAAGTGGTCTTGTCATCTCAATATGTGATGTTTAAGACGACAGAAACACCCAGACAGGCGCATTGTATCCGTAACTCCCATAAAAGTCAATCTGAGCTATGAAGCATGGAGGCGCCGACGTAGAGGATGGACAGAAAGCTTATCCAGTTCCTAGCTCTAAGAAAATCTGTGTGTAATATAGACACGGTTTTCCCTCCGAACCTCATACATGTGTTTATCCATAAGCAATTGTGGGTGAGTCAGGAGGGGAGGCATCAGACTGCGGGTTGTCATCACTGAGGTGCAGACTATTGTGTCCCCGCTTTGTCCTCTGTCTATGAAGACATTCGTGACCCAAAGACATGTTCTGTCAGGTGCATTTATGTGCTCATCACCCTTACGCCTGGTGTTTTTGCAGCCGCCTTTTCATGCGGGAACCTTTGATGACAGTCCTTACCACGTCACGCTGTTGTCAGCAGAAAATGAATTGCGGTTTTTACTTGGATCGCATGATTATTCTTCATGCCCTGAATACATGTGTTGTAAGCCAAGCGTGCCCGTTTCTTCCTGAACCTCTTTGCAGGCTGGGCGTGGACGTGCCTACATGCCCACAAGCACATGTATAGCTCCTGTATGTGCCGGCATTTATAAATAGACGGCAGTACAAAAGACGCTCTGTGCGGAGCCTGGAATCTAGGTGTGTAAGGGAAGGGAGCCCACGAAACGTTTGTGTCATCTGTTAACCCCTCGTCCGCAAGATTCATAGCCTTCCAAACCTTACAACGTGCCATCTTTCCATCTTTTCTGCACATGATGCAAATAGTTTAAGAACTGGAACTTGCAATCAATGACTTGATGACTTTCTATATTCAGTGCATGTGTACAGTATGTGTGTTATATATATATATATATATATATATATATATACCGTGTGTGTGTGTATATATATATATATATATATATATATATATATATATTATTCAGCTACTTTCTGTGCCCTTGGATATTAGCAGCATAAGCTTTCAGCTGCTGGGAGTAGTAGTTTTGCAATAGTTGAGAGCCGGGGCTTGCCGATTGCTGCCCTGGAGGACGTCTTCGAGACCCACTGCATGCCTAAGGTTATGGAAATTGGGTAATGTGATTAGCATTTACTTAATAAAGTTTTTTGTCTTTTTTTTCTGGAAACTGCTGAAAACTGTACACATTTGTCAGACATACTAAGACACATTCAGTGCGTCTGCCATAAAGACTCAGTATATGAATAAAGGTTTTCCAATTTCTATTATCATGCAGCTGCACTTTACTGTATGTAACCTGTGATAATAAGCATGTTTTATTCTGGTGTATCCCAGGCTTAGTACTTGTACTGATGTGTCCCATGAATTCCCTACAGAACGGCTTCCCTGGCCCCCTACAGAAGGAGGAGCTGCAGGCTGGAGTGGACGCTGCCAATGGATTAGCACAGCAGCTGCAGAGGAGTAGGTATCAGTAACACAGCCTGGTAGTGTGTGATGGTGGGAGCCAGGTAAGGGCAGGAATGAGTCAGCCTAATGGATGCCCACGGCCCCCTGTACAGAATGCACTGATGGCAATGCTCCAGGCACTCCATAGAAGCACTAGATGGAAATAATGCATTCTTGTTCCATCTGCCCTGCCTCTTATCTAGAAGAGGCCGCCATTATCGTGATTGCTGCTAGTGCACACAATGCAGCCTGTTCATAGTGGATGTAATAACATCTGTACAAACTTTGCAGCCATTAAACCCCAGACCCATGTAGCTGCAGGGGCTAATAAAAAGTTGTGCAGAAAATTGGTAGTTTGTATTTAAAGAGAAATTTTGTTGGCGTCAGATATTTTTCTAATTTTCTTTGCATATGGCTGTATCGACATACATTGGCCGACCGTGGCAGCTTAGATGACCACCAATCAGCTATATGAAAGGCGATCTATGGTTGTACAGATAGGCGGACCGCTCTTTTATGCACAGAGAACGATCATTAGTGCCATTGTTCTGTGCTCATAGAACATCATTTTCTCGGCAGCACATGTCCTGTTTACAGAAGGCGATGTGCTGCTGAGGAGGAAGATTTTTAAGCAAGCTTAAATGATTGTTTTGCTTGCTCGTCGGCTGATTTGCAGCCTACTTATACATATACATTCATAATCGGTACATGAGCATATTCAATGTCTCAAGTGTCCAGCAAAGTACTGTGTGATAGTTCTGTCTCTGGGGTGGATTGCTATTCAATTTAGAAGACTTTACAGGTCAAGTTTCAAGAAAATATGGGTCCATGTATGACACGTAATGGGAACATATCGGGAATCAAAGGAATTGTTGTGTCTTCTGTTTTCTGCTGGAGAAAAAAAATCACAGAACAGTAACAGGAATTCCAGTATGGTTGAAATTTTTACAAGTCATCCCCCAAGTTTTCCTCCTAAAATACATTTATTCACAACGGCTGTGCTATGTAAGCGCATTATCATCATAAAGTAGTGACATCATTTCTAACTATGAGCTACTAGTGGTGACATCACCATTCCAGGATAAGGACTCCATCAGACCAGCATGTTTTCGGTCTGTGTGCTGTCCCCGTCCATGACAGACCGTGCATGTACAGAGAACAGACTAATGTGAATAGGGCAGCTCAGATGACTGCCGCAGACGCTAGGCTGATCCGCACATTAAACTCAATGGGTGTGTAAAAATGGATGCAATGAATCTATTGCAATTATTGATATAGGAAAATATATATGGCCTTGTAAAGTTTTGTAATTTTAATTTTTTTTTACAGGGCAGGTTGCAGTAGTCCGGATTAATAATGCCATCAGAAAGGGGGTGGCTGAGGAGACTGTACAGGAGTTGATGAACCCCGATGCACAGCTGCCGGAGGTCTTCCCATTTGCGGAAGATCTTTATCAGCGAGAGCTCGCCACATTACAGCAGCAGAGCCCAGAGGTAAGTGCCAGATTGTGACTGAGCAGAAATGATTCAAGGATCCATTGGGATTTAGTTATTAATAGTAATGTAATATTTCCTCGGAGAGCTGCAGGCCGTACATTGTACAAATGAAAAATACAGAAATGCTTCATTTTCACGATTAAAGGACTGGAAAAGGTAAACTAAGGATCGTCTGTATATACTGTTTATATGGCATACTGCTCAAAGGCTGAACATAATTCACTTCTGCGCATTTCATCAATTCATACTTCTAAGTGCTTCACCCTTCTTGTATTCCATATATACTGTATAGCAAAAGAGTGGGTGAATCAACCCTATATGCTCTTATAACGCCACAGCTAGGCTTTTCAAGAGGAGCTGTCAACAGGTCAGCTGTCGAGAATTTGCTCTTATATTATTCTCTTTGCTTCCCTTATTATTCTGTTTTTCTTTTTTTTTTTTTATTAATCCAGCATACAGTACCAGAATTATGGGCCTTTTTATTTAGTGCAAATTTTTATGGTGTTTACTAAGTGGTGGTGCTCACAGGCTCTCTGGGGGCATGCATTATTACCCTGTGAGCAACACCCCTTTGCAATATACCATAAACATTTTCACGAATTAAAAGGCCCGTATCTATAGAATCAGATGTTGGTTTTATAAAATAAATGGAAATCTTGTGGGAATAGTAATGTAGAATAGTTGGGAAGGACAGGGTTAAATCCCAGCTCTGCAGGGTGTTGATTAGATACACCTGTAGAGTTTTGCTAAGAACCAGGAAATGGCTTCATTGAGTGGCTGTCTCCAGGGGGAGTGTCAGTCTGCTAGATGTTGAGCTCAGTTGAGTGTGCTACTGGTGAGTGACCAGCCAAAATGTGAGTTATAGCTGAGAGAAAGAGACATGTCAGGGTGTCTCTCTGAATGGAGATTGTGCTAAGCAGTCTGTTTGTGAGAGTTGCAGAGAGCCATGTGGTAGCTGCAGCCTGTTCAGTGTGAACTGTGCCCAGAGTTGAACACTTCTGTTTGGCGCTGGAATCTGCTGGAGCTCAGGCTGAAGAGGATACTGCAAATGGTGGGATCGTGCCTCTTTTTGTCTATGAATTCTGCTCCTGGAAAAAGGACGGTAAGGCCTCTTTCACACATCCGGCGGGCGCCTGGCGGCGCCCCCGGCATTTTACCGCAGCGCCGCATGTGAAAAGCTTTCACACTTCCGGCGCCCAAAATGCGGTTTTTTGCCGGATGATTTCTGATGCTTGGAGAGATAAGAAATCATCCGGCAAAAAAAAAAAAACGTTACATGCAGCGTTTTGTCCGGCCGCCGCAATGTACATTTGCGCCGCATCCGGACAAAACCGCATGCAACGCATTGACATGCGGCGCCATCCGGCGCTAATGCATGTCAATGCGAAAAAAGCCGCATGCGGCACATCAGATTTTCAGATGCGGCGCTGCGGGAAAATGCCGGGGGCGCCGCAAGGCGCCCGCCGGATGTGTGAAAGAGGCCTAAGCTGTTCAGGTGAGCCCGCACTGACATACGTGATCATGATTAAATGCACAGGCCACATACAGAGATCCGCAGGTATCAGTGGGTGCCATGGACAAAAGCGGTTTTGTTTGACCGAGCTGGGGCTTTCTCAGCCATATATAAGTAGCAGGGGCTGTTCTGTAATTTTGCGACTGGACAAGGCTATGGATTTATGTTTGAGTTTGTTTTAGTGCTGTGCAACCTGTGGAAAGCCGTAAAAACTGCATTGCCTGTGTGAACGCCACCTAAGGCCTAATGCCTACCAGAGAGACTGACTCCCTACAAAGGAAATAAAATAAGAGCAGAAACTGGCCACTTTTGACCTGGCGACAGGACTTCTCATTCAGCGCATGAAATGAAACACTAGACAGGGTGATACTGATTTATACTTTATTTATTCTTCCACTTTAATACTGATCCCAATTAGTGATCTGATCTGAGACCTCGTTTCTGACAGGGAAACCTCACTCATCCGGAGCTCTCAGTTGCTGTGGAGATGTTGTCCTCCGTGGCTCTCATTAACAGGGCTTTAGATACTGGAGATGTGAACAGCGTGTGCAAGCAGCTGACCTACCAAGTCACCGGCCTGATGGACGTGGAGGATGAAAACCTGCAGAGGTTTGTACAGTGAATTCATCTTGGACTTCACGAGAGAACTTCTAGGGAAAGAGCTTTTATCCAGTTCCACTAAGCCATCCTGTTACATTCAGATTCCTTTTCACTGAAGATTTCTTAAGTCACTTAATTCAGCTCTAATAATAGTGAACATGGCCTGTTATGGGGCTTGTAATGCAGCACTTTATAACATGGTTTTACCTCTGTATTTTCACTCTTGTGCATGAGACCTGCAATTTCTCAATATTATGTCCACGTTTTTCAGTAGGTAATATGTAGCTCCTCAGATTATACCTACAAAATACTGGCATATTTTAAAAAGCTTCCGTTTTGCGTGAAAAGATTATTAAAGTATTGCAAAGTGCTAAGCGTCTGTATGCCATGGGTATTTCACCCTTATTTGAAAGAGCATTTCCTATTTTTGTACCTAGAGGCTCAGCCCATCAGTGAATTTGTAATATGGTTTGTGATACTGTTGCATTGCACATTTCCAGTATATACCGTATTTTTTGGACCATAAGACGCACTTTTTTTCCTCCAAATTTGGGAGGAAAGTGTGGGTGCGTCTTATGGTCGGAATGTAACATGTGGGGAGGGGGGCAGGGACAGTGGTGGAGTGGGATCAGCAGGAGGCAAGAAAATATCCCCTCCACTGCAGGAAACAAGCGCTGGGGAAACCCCTGGTCCCTACTTAAGTGCAGTGAATATTAATCAGCCGCTTCCCCGCCCACCTATCAGCTGAGCAGTGAGTGGGGAGCAGCAGATGACAGAGCCACACAGTTTCCCCAGCGCCTGATTCCTGCAGCAGCTGGGCAGATCGGTGTCTGAAGGAGAAGGAGGCAGCAGGTGCAGCTGGCATACCTGACAGCCTGGGGCTTTGCTGATGGGAGGCTGAATGCTCCTGTGGAGGACCTGTGATGAGGTCATGAAGAGGTCGGGCTGGAGCATCACATGACCAAAGCCCTGCCTCTTCATGATGTCATCACAGGTCCTTCAGACACATTGTACAACAGAGAATTAATTAAAAGGTTAGGCTACTTTCACACTTGCGTTTTTTTGTGCAGCGCATCATGCGCACATGAAACGCATACGTGTCACATTTCTATCAACTCTGTCTCTATCATCTCTGTCTCTATCATCTGTCTCTATCATCTGTCTCTATCATGTCTATCTGTCTCTATCATCTCTGTCTCTATAATCTGTCTCTATCATCTCTGTCTCTATCATCTGTCTCTATCATCTGTCTCTATTATCTGTTTTATCAACTCTGTCTCTATCATCTGTCTCTATTTCTATGCAGCATGTATTTCTATGCAGCCGCACGCTCCAGTCTGAGTGCCGGCGGCAGTGCCGGGTGTTCATGCGAGAGACTCACACGAAATCGTGCGAGTTTCTCGCATGTGTGACCCCGGCCTTATACTCACCCTCCAGCGTCTTCACATAGTAGTTTACAGACACCACACTGGTCCCGCAGCACCATCTACTACCCGTAGCTTCCAACATAATAACATACTATTATATATAAACACCACATATAATAGTATGTTATTTATGTTATTAAATATTTTACCACATTTTTTGATTCAAATATATTTTTCCCTATTTTCCACCTCTAAAACCTGGGTGCGTCTTATAGTCCGGTGCGTCTTATAGTCCGAAAAATACGGTAGATTCAAATTGCCTCTTCAGAGATGATGAGGACTAGAACTCTAGCGCCACCTATTGGAAGTAGCAATCCTAAAAGTCAATGTCGACCCTTTAACGAGCCTTTCCACAGGACTTAGAAAGCCAAACCAGAATCTCAATGGCAGACACTTGTTTCAGGGTGTTTCCCCTCCTCAGTGCAAAGCATGAGATCTGACTTGGCTGTATGAGAGTCCTCTGACTAAAGTCTAGGAAGAGAGACATGCCAGTATAAGGAGACTTGCACCATTATAGACACACGCCTTACCAGTAGGTTTAAGTAGTCAAGTACTGAAGATATTCATCCGTTACTGCGTCACATAAGACATATTTACCAATACTCTTATCTGTAGGAATGATGATTTTTCTAACTGTCCAATCAATTATGGATCATGGCAGACGATAAGTTTTACCTTTTAGAGCATTAAAGCTGCTAGTAATCATTACGTATGCTTGGAAACAAAGTAATGATGACGAATATTGCTACATGTAAACAGAATAACATTCAGTCCCCCTAGATCATAGTATATACTACCCTGGTGACACACTGCTGTCCATTGAACTGATTATTCTCCTTTTGACAGGTACGTTGATGAATTGATGAAATTGAAGCAACAGGCACGGGAAGAAGGGAATGAGTTTATTACATGGAACGATATCCAGGGATGTGTACATCATGTTAATAACACTGTACACGAGGAGCACGCCAGTAAGTTATCATGATAGTTACTGGAAACCATCGTAACAGACCCTTGGCTATTGCATTGTGAGCCTGCAGTAAAAAATGACATGATGGAGGTTTCTGAGACACTGCAGTGAAATGACTGCCTCTTCTTGGTCCCAATAGCTCTCTATATGCTTTCAGCACATTTCAGCTAATAAGTAATGGAGGAATGGAGCCCATATAAGCCTGATTTTGGCAGGACTGGTCAACTATCTTAAATAGTTGGGGGACTCCCAATATTTCGCTGGGACAGAAGGATAAGGCGTCTTGAATTCCACTCTCCGCACTTTTATTTTCAGGGTAGATTAGCCATCACCAGACATCTTTAGCAGCTGAACTGAGCCTCAGCGCATGTGTATGAGGGAAGCAAAACGAATAGCTGACAGCCAAAAGTTCAGCTGGCAGATATTGGGTAGCTGTTAAAGTTTTGATCTATTTGGGCTTTCAAAAATTAACACCTTACTCTGAGTTTAATATGATGTCTTGGTTAGATGCATGAATCTAAATGCCGGATATATCTGTCATACACCTCTTTATCTGTGTGTGTAGAACTGAAGTGTTTCAGTGGTCTTGCATAAATCTGTTTATATATATATATATATAGATAATAGATAGATAGATAGATAGATAGATAGATAGATAGATACAGTTAGGTCCATAAATATTTGGACAGAGACAACATTTATCTAATTTTGGTTCTAGACATTACCACAATGAATTTGAAACAAAACAAATCAGATGCAGTTGAAGTTCAGACTTTCAGCTTTCATTTGAGGGTATCCACATTAAAATTGGATGAAGGGTTTAGGAGTTTCAGCTCCTTAACATGTGCCACCCTGTTTTTAAAGGGACCAAAAGTAATTGGACAAATGACTCCAAGGCTATTTCATGGACAGGTGTGGGCAATCCCTTTGTTATGTCATTCTCAATTAAGCAGATGAAAGGGCCGGAGTTGATTTGAGGTGTGGTGTTTGCATTAGGAAGGTTTTGCTGTGAAGGAAACATGCGGTCACAGGAGCTCTCCATGCAGGTGAAACAAGCCATCCTTAAGCTGCAAGAACAGAAAAAAACCCATCCAAGAAATTGCTACAACATTAGAAGTGGCAAAATCTACAATTTGGTACATCCTGAGAAAGAAAGAAAGCACTGGTGAACTCATCAATCCAAAAAGACATGGGAGCCCACGGAAGACAACAGTGGTGGATGATCGCCGCATACTTTCTTTGGTGAAGAAGAACCCGTTCACAACATAAACTGAAGTCCAGAACACTCTCAGTGAAGTAGGTGTATCTGTCTCTAAGTCAACAGTAAAGAGAAGACTCCATGAAAGTAAATACAAAGGGTTCACATCTAGATGCAAACCATTCATCAATTCCAAAAATAGACAGGCCAGAGTTAAATTTGCTGAAAAACACCTCCAGAAGCCAGCTCAGTTCTGGAAAAGTATTCTATGGACAGATGAGACAAAGATCAACCTGTAAAGAATGATGGGAAGCCAAAAGTTTGGAGAAGAAAGGGAACGGCACATGATCCAAGGCACACCACATCCTCTGTAAAACATGGTGGAGGCAACGTGATGGCATGGGCATGCATGGCTTTCAATGCACTGGGTCACTTGTGTTTATTGATGACATAACAGCAGACAAGAGTAGCCGGATGAATTCTGAAGTGTACCGGGATATACTTTCAGCCCAGATTCAGCCAAATGCTGCAAACTTGATTGGACGGCGCTTCATAGTACAGATGGATAATGACCCCAAGCATACAGCCAAAGCTACACAGGAGTTCATGAGTGCAAAAAAGTGGAACATTCTTCAATGGCCAAGTCAATCACCAGATCTTAACCCAATTGAGCATGCATTTCACTTGCTGAAATCCAGACTTAAGAGGGAAAGACCCACAAACAAGCAAGACCTGAAGGCTGCGGCTGTAAAGGCCTGGCAAAGCATTAAGAAGGAGGAAACCCAGCATTTGGTGATGTCCATGGTTCCAGACTTAAGGCAGTGATTGCCTCCAAAGGATTCGCCACAAAATATTGAAAATAAAAATATTTTGTTTGGGTTATGTTTATTTGTCCAATTACTTTTGACCTCCTAAAATGTGGAGTGTTTGTAAAGAAATGTGTACAATTCCTACATTTTCTAACACATATTTTTGTTCAACCCTTCAAATTAAACGTTACAATCTGCACTTGAATTCTGTTGTAGAGGTTTCATTTCAAATCCAATGTGGTGGCATGCAGAGCCCAACTCGCGAAAATTGTGTCACTGTCCAAATATTTCTGGCCCTGACTGTAGATAGATAGTCCCAATACACTACATAAGTTACAATAACTTCAATGGGAACGGTACTTTCAACAAACTTTGTATAAATTAAAAGTGGAAGCAAATGTGAGAAACTTTCTAATATATCCTAACAAAGAAACATGCTGCTATGTCCACTTGTGAGCCACTTCTTCCTCTGTGCCTCCTTAACTCATCCACTCTGAATAAAAAACAGTTCAGTGACATCATGCTCAATACAAGAGGGATTACCAGCAAATTAAGATGTCAGACTACACCTCCTTTTGTATTTTATACAGCATGGGGGTGAATAAAGAGCAGAGGTGAAAGATTGTGCTGATCTTGCTAACAAGTCTTTTACCTCCCCCAGAGCTGAATTCAGATCTACACAGCTCAGTAGCAAAGCTGTGTAACATACTTCATGCTGTTCCTGCTTTTCTCTGTCTGGTAACGAAGGAATGGAGAGCAGGAATCCATCTGTGTGCTGTGATGTGTATAGAACTGGGTAGCAGGTAGTTTCTTCCCACCAGCTCTGAGTCAATTGCAAATTAATAGGTAGAGCCTGACAGGGGGGAACTGGTGAAAATTCAGGATACAAGTCACATAATGGCCACAAATTGTGGAATTCTTAATGTGCACTGCATATTCTGCAATGTTACTTGACAGTACATTTATTCTTTAAGGTGTGAATTAGTTGTCTTTATTATGCATAGAATCATATTGCATGTCAGTTCAGGCAAATAACTACAGGCTGCCAATAGTACAGGCGGGCCAATAGTTACAGGCGGGCCATAAGTTACAGGCGGGCCAATAAAGCTACAGCGGGCCAATAAGCTACAGGCGGGCCAAAAGCTACAGGCGAGCCAATAAGCTACAGGCGGGCCAATAAGCTAAGGCGGGCCAATAAGCTAAGGCGGGCCAATAAGCTATAGGCGGGCCAATAAGCTACAGGCGGGCCAATAAGCTATAGGGGGCCAATAAGCTATAGGCGGCCAATAAGCTATAGGCGGGCCAATAAGTCTATAGGCGGGCCAATAAGCTATAGTGGGCCAATAAGCTATAGGCGGGCCAATAAGCTATAGGCGGGCCAATAAGCTATAGGCGGGCCAATAAGCTATAGGCGGACCAATAAGCTATAGGCGGCCAATAGCTATAGGCCAATAATAAGGCGGGCCAATAAGCTATAGGCGGGCCAATAAGCTATAGGCGGGCCAATAAGCTATAGGCGGGCCAATAAGCTATAGGCGGGCCAATAAGTTATAGGCGGGCCAATAAGTTATAGTAGGCCAATAAGCTATAGGCGGCCAATAAGCTATAGGCGGGCCAATAAGCTACAGGCGGGCCAATAAGTTATAGGCGGGCCAATAAGCTATAGTAGAGCCAATAAGCTATAGGCGGGCCAATAAGCTATAGGCGGGCCAATAAGCTATAGGCGGACAATAAGCTATAGGCGGACCAATAAGTTATAGGTGGACCAATAAGCTATAGTAGAGCCAATAAGCTATAGGCGGACCAATAAGCTATAGGCGGGCCAATAAGCTATAGGCGGGCCAATAAGCTATAGGCGGACCAATAAGCTATAGGCGGACCAATAAGCTATAGGGCCAATAAGCTATAGGCGGACCAATAAGCTATAGGGCCAATAAACTATAGGTGGACCAATAAGCTATAGGCGGGCCAATAAGCTTGGGGGCATTATAGGCGGGCCAATAAGCTATAGGCGGGCCAATAAGCAACAGGCTGGCCAATAAGCTATAGGTGGGCCAATATGTTATAGGCGGGCCAATAAGCTATAGATGGGCCAATACTGAGTTTTGGTTATAACTCCCAAATGGATTGATTTTACCAGAAGGAAAATGTTTGTCCCTTTCACATTTATCAAGAGTAACAGAGATTGTGGCTGGTAGTGTGACTGTGACCATATTTTAATGATAGATGGTTTCCATTATTAAACCTAATGCATGGATAACTGTGAAAGCAAACTTTTTTTCTCTTTTTAGGGATTTTGGCAATTGGGCTCATAAATGAAGCTTTGGATGAAGGTGATGCTAGGAAGACCTTGCAAGCATTACAGCTGCCTGCTGCAAAGTTAGAAGGGGTTGAACCCAGCGTGGCTCAACATTACCAGGATACTCTGGTGCGAGCAAAAAGAGAAAAGGCACAGGTAAGCCATAGTGTCTTGACAAGTCAGAGTTTTGTGACCTGTTTGGTAAACCATTAAAGAGCTTGTCCAGTGTAAAATAAGTGCAGACTTATGAATTCCCCTGTGCACACACAATACACTACAAGGATTTGCTGGTTTCTGACCCAGGACCCGCCAGGTACATATGTGTTATACATACTCCCTGCCAACCCAACTAATGGGACGGCCTTGCTTCATACACGTGCATGAAGCGAGACCGTGCCCAGTCTAGTGACATGGCTATCTAGTAGGTGCGGTCTTGCTCAATACAAGTTTATGGAGCGAGGCTGCGCCCACTAGTTGGGCTCTGGCCGGGAATATGTATATCGCATATATCACCGCCATTCCCGGCTCAGAAACCAGCAATTTCTCGCAGCTCTATTAACCTGCAGATTAACGCATATCTGTAGGTTAATAGTGTTTTTTGACATGACCAGTTCCCTTTACATGTGCATCTGCATAGTATTGTTTGGGGTTTACACTTGAGTAATATAGACCTTGCATTGTTTTCCAGCATAGGCCCCTCATGTTGGAGGTGCTGTTGGCAATATTTCTAATCTATGACTAGTTTATTTCTCATTAACCAGAATACCTATCCTGGCAAAAACGTAATGTTTCTCTAATTTGACACCATTGCTTAATAAAGGGGCTCGATGACAGTAACTGCTAAGAACGTAACATGTTGTCTTACTTGTTCCTTACTCACTTGAACTGCAGTGGGTTCAGAGTAGAAGGCCGGCGTTATAAATGTAGTCCTTTACTTTCTCCCTGCTGACCAGAGATGCAGTTAAAATACCAGAATCCTTGAACCAACCTGGAACAACAAACAATCTAATAAAATCCTGTTATCACAGCAGGGAAGGCGTTGATTCAAGCAGTCACTTTCTCTGCAGTGTCAGTGGGTGTGGAGGGAGCAGAGGAGAGTGTAATGTGAGCTGGCCGGCTTATAGGGTCGAACAGGACCACTGCTAGCATGGTAGACCATTAGAACAACTAAGGAGAAATCTGCAGCACAATTGACTGGACGTTTAAGGGAAGAATCCCACAAATCTACTGCAGATGAGGATCTAGGAGCACTGTAAGGTTTTTAATTTTTTCACTGGTGGTATGCTTTAAAGTAAACCTCCCATTATCATTTACTATCAATTTTCATTGAGAAAGTGTTGGTATCATTGTGGATTATCAGTATAGCTGTCCATACACTGATTCTCCACCACCGAAAAACAGTTCTTTACTTCCACAGACCCTTGACTTGGTGGCTTTATTCCATCCCCGGGAATATACGGTTGTTTATCAATGCTTTCGGCTTGAGTAGAAACCATTTAAAAGTACAAGTGGCCACATACATCTCAAGAGTCAAGGCTTATATGATCGGTGCTCTGTACTTCAGATTTGGGAATTATGTTTACAAAAGTCTAGAAATAAAACTTCCATTTTATCCTGCTGAACGGTTAACAAAGTGCAGAGTACATTGTATTCCAAGATCCACGGACTCCAGGAGGGACGGACAGCCATTGCACATTATTGGCCAGCAGTACGTACATCTCTTCTATTTCTCAGTTACTGATACTGTTCCCTGATTATCAGACAGGTTTAACAAATGAAAGTCATAGATAATAAACAGAGCTGCCTGTCACTGTCCCCAGGATAATGACAGCTCCCCTATCTGTTACTCATTTCTTAATGATTGCTTGTCACCTTAGCAAAATGCCATCTGATCTCTAGATATAGTAGCATGGAAACAGCCGACCCAGGAATAAATATCACTGACGTCTGCATGAGGCAGGGAGAATGGATGTGAAGAAAGTCTGTACATACCAATTATCAAGGAAAAAAAACACACATGACTCTTTGTACTGCATTGTGTTTTCTATGAAATAGAGAAAAAAATTACTTAAAGGGATTGCCCAAGTTTAATTTTTTTGGGCCCCGGCTGCTTTATCTAAAAATAGCAAAATCTACATTACTTGCCCACCGCCGCTGCCACTGCCCCAATCTTTGCTGACCGTACAATGGAAAGTACAACACACAACCCCTGCAGACAATCACTGGGCTCAGTGGTCTTGTACCATCAACATTGACTTGACGGCTGAGCTGAGTGACTGGCTGCAGTGGTAACTTAGTTGTGACCTTAGTGATATGGCTCTTCAGAAATTGCAATAAACCCTGCCCAATGACTAGAGCTAGCGAGTCCAGAAATCCTGCTGTTTGTCATCACCTTTTCCGTTCTCTATTAAAAAATGTCAGATGCTGCGTACTGTTTTTTTTTTGTTCATTAAAAAATCTGAAATGCTAGATAACCCCTTCTTAACAACTAAAGTGTCCCACATTGCAAAAACAGAGCCTACATCTGAGACCGGCGCTGCGTCACCCACATTGTCACGAGACCGCAGTAGCCCACCAGCGTCCTCTGATAGGCCAGAGTGGTCACTGTCCCTTTCTTTTATGTGCCGCACTTTAGCAATTAAGCAGCTGTCATCCAGTAGAGGACAACCCCTTTACACTTAGTTTTCACATAGGTTTTCAGTATAGTACAATCGCCATCTGTCTTTTGCTGCACAGAATAGGAGGATATCTGAGAATGTGTTCTTGTAATAACAATGGGGATTGTGTATAATAGTGTTTATATGACTGTAGACTGTAAGTAATAAAAATATCCGGCTGGTTCAAAGCAAAGCCAGCACCGTACCGAGTTATTTCCAGTATGGTGGCCAGAGACCGCTGGGCTGGCAGTGAGATGTGTAACCTGTCAGCTCTTTGTGTCTGGGTGATGGCGCGCTCTCCGTACATGAGTAATAGTTGTGTTGTGGCTCACTAATGCAGACATCTTAGTAAATTGAGTAAAGACACAAGACCTGGACACCTAGTGCCACTTACTAGAGACACACAGCAGTGGGATATATTCACTACCGGGCTATACATCTCTAATTTATATAGCATCCACCATTTTTTTGCTGACATAGCAAGATTATATCCTAGATTGAAAGCCAACCTCTGTTGGCCAAATGATAGTTTATATAACCACTAACATATTTGCGTGATTAGCCAAATGTGATTTTCAGTTTTCCCCACTCCAAATAAAATAACATACAGAATAGGGCGGCATGGTGGCTCAGTGGTTAGCACTGCAGCATTGCAGCGCTGGGGCCCTGGGTTCAAATCCCACCGAGGACAACATCTGCAAGGAGTTTGTATGTTCTCCCCATATTTGTGTGAGTTTCCTCCAGGTTCTCCGTTTCCTCCCACGCTCCAAAGACATGCTGATAAGGAATTTAGATTGTGAGCCCCATCGGGGACAGTGCCAATAATGACTGCAAAGCACTGTGGAATTAATGGCGCTATATAAATAAATAAATATATAAATACAATAAATAAAAAAATAAATGCAAAACATACTTGATATTAGTCAACATCATGGTTGGGATTAGGAGAGCCCCTTTAATCAGGGCTGTGGAGTCGGAGTTGGAGTCGGTGTCATGGAAATTGAGGCGTTGGAGTCGGAGGTTTGGCTTACCGACTCCACAGCCCTGCCTTTAATGAGGATATTTCACCAAATTTTTCATGTTGAACAGGTTGTAATCATGGCTGCAGAGAGGAACAAAACAGTCCAAGTGGGAGTGATCAGAGTTTTCACAGGGGGTGGGTCACTTTTCACCTGTATGATGCCATCAGCAGAGTTAGGCTATGTTCACCCGTTGCATTTTTGCTGCTTTTTTTTGTGCACTAAACTTTATCAGCAAAAAAAAAAAAAACAAGAGAAAAAGAAACATACCACCACCAGAGGCCATGAGAATATTTATAATAATATTAATGTTTATTGAACACCTGAAAAAATCACACCAAAACGATTAAAAACCAATTAAAAACAGAGCAGAAAGAGCCCCATGATAGGGAATAGGTCCCCTGAACCCAAATATATAGTACAATTCACAAACATGTACTGGCTAAGAAATACATAACCCTCCTCTCATAACACAAATATAGTGCAGTGAGGAAAATACATATATCAGATATAAACCAGCGTAGATGGAGGAAAAATGCATAGACCAGATGAATATCTATAGATCACAGAGTCAGATACCATAAATGACATAAATGGATACAATACCTACACCTGCCTAAACGCTGCCTCACTGCAAGAGCTGGTGACTACCTTGCCCCTGATGAAGCCATTTTGATGGCGACACGCGTCGGGCACGGTCCAGCCTGACCCTCTAGACTTGCTAACCTGGTCATGTTCATCACATGAGCCTCCTATTCGGCACCCCTGCCCTCTTTAATTCCAGCTCTTGCAGTGAGGCAGCGTTTAGGCATGTGTAGGTATTTATCCATTTATGTCATTTGTGGTATCTGACTCTGTGATCTATAGATATTCATCTGGTCTATGCATTTTTCCTCCATCTACGCTGGTTTATATCTGATATATGTATTTTCCTCACTGCACTATATTTGTGTTATGAGGGAGGGTTATGTATTTCTTAGCCAGTACATCTTTGTGAATTGTACTATATATTTGGGTTCAGGGGACCTATTCCCTATCATGGGGCTCTTTCTGCTCTGTTTTTAATTGGTTTTTAATCGTTTTGGTGTGATTTTTTTCAGGTGTTCAATAAACATTTATATTATTATAAATATTCTCATGGTCCCTGGTGGTGTTATGTTTCTTTTTCTCTTGTTTTTTTTGCATAATCTTTGACATACTCCAGGTTGAACATTTATGTTTTTTTGATATTGTATTGTTTGGTGCCCTCCATTGCTTTGTTATACATAAACTTTATCAGCATGCACAAGAGACAATAAAAAACAGCAAAAAAAATGAAGCAAATGCACAGCAAAACCTGCTTTTTGTAAGCAGCTTCTTTATTGCCAAGAGAGCAGGTTTTACCTGCAGCTAAAACGCAATGTGTGAATATAGCCTTATTCAAAAGGTGCACGTGACCTTTTCTCTTAGAATGGGATTTTAGCATCTTGCCAGTGTGGACAAGAGTTAAACTTTCCAGCGAGATCATGCCTTGGCTCCAACTCAGGGTGTATGTGACTTTGTACAGGAACTGATTTCTAGGCCAAGCATTTCCTCCTGCTGCTGAGCTGGGCTGAAATCACCATTTCTATTCAGTGAGCTCAGGCTGCCAGACCGGGCTCCACTTCACACTTGGGCAAAATTGCCTTATTTAGTCATGAGTGGAGGTACGCCGTGCACCCAAAGCACAGGCACTGAGGATATGGTTACACAATTGCCAAATTTAGCAAAACTTTCTAAGAAAAAAAAGCTTGAGATGACTACGTGAAAGTAAATGTCACTGCACTCCATGGTTAGTTCGCAGCTATATATACACTGCTCAGAAAAATAAAGGGAACACTCAAATAACACATCCTAGATCTGAATGAATGAAATATTCTCATTGAATACTTTGTTCTGTACAAAGTTGAATGTGCTGACAATAAAATCACACAAAAATGATCAATGGAAATCAAATTTTTTAACCAATGCAGGCCTGGATTTGGAGTCACCCACAAAATTAAAGTGGAATGGTAATGTCCTTAAAACAAGTCAAAATGATGCTCAGTAGTGTGTGTGGTTTCCACGTGCCTGTATGACCTCCCTACAACGCCTGGGCATGCTCCTGATGAGGCGGCGGATGGTCTCCTGAGGGATCTCCTCCCAGACCTGGACTAAAGCATCCGCCAACTCCTGAACAGTCTGTGGTGCAACGTGACATTGGTGGATGGAGCGAGACATGATGTTCCAGATGTGCTCAATCGGATTCAGGTCTGGGGAACGGGCGGGTCAGTCCATAGCTTCAATGCCTTCATCTTGCAGGAACTGCTGACACACTCCAGCCACATGAGATTGGCATTGTCGTGCATTAAGAGGAGCCCAGGGCCAACCGCACCAGCATATGGTCTCACAAGGGGTGTGAGGATCTCATCTCGGTACCTAATTGCAGTCAGGCTACCTCTGGCGAGCACATGGAAGGCTGTGCGGCCCTCCAAAGAAATGCCACCCTAAACCATTACTGACCCACTGCCAAACCGGTCATGCAGAAGGTTGTTGCAGGCAGCAGATTGCTCTCCACTGCGTCTCCAGACTCTGTCACATGTGCTCAGTGTGAACCTGCTTTCATCTGTGAAGAGCACAGGACGCCAGTGGCGAATTTGCCAATCCTGGTGTTCTGTGGCAAATGTCAAGCGTCCTGCACGGTGTTGGGCTGTGATCACAACCCCCATCTGTGGACGTCGGGCACTCAGACCATCCTCATGGAGTTGGTTTCTAACCGTTTGTGCAGACACATGAGTATTTGTTGTCACGGGGCAGTTGTAGGAATACAGGGTACGAGGAACCTGGGCCCCTGAACTGCCCCTAAAGCTAAGGGAGAGCCCTGTCTTTCCTTAACATGGGGGTACACTTGAAGGTAGTGAGGCCCAAGCCACCGACCTGTCCCTGTCTCCTGTTTAGCCCTGAGCTAAACCCCCCAACCCCCTCCCCAGGAGGTGAGACAGGGAATAAAGGGAACTACCCAAAAACAACAAAAGGAAGGAAAGACAGAACCCTAGGGGTTAAATCAACTAAACAACTAAAACTTGGCTTTCTCTGCTGCAATGGACTGCACAGCATAGTAAGGCACCAGATCAGGGAAATAGCAGAAGTACCACTGCGCTCAACAAGCTCCAGACTCCAGCTTGGTTGGTCTCCAAAATGCAGAAATATCACCAACAGTCAGCTGACGCCTCAGGTGACCTTTTAAAGCAGCGGTTCTCAACCTGTGGGTCGAACGACCAAACCACAGGGGTCGCCTAAAGCATGGGTCCCCAACCGGACACACATGGAGCCGGCGGCTGTAGCACTGTAGTGACAGCTACAGCCGCCGGCTCCAATACTCAATACTCACCTTCTGTCGCTTATCCCTGTCGGCCGCGGCAGCTTCATCCAGCGCTGAGCGGTGACGTAGTACCGCTCATTAAGGTAATGAATATGGTCGCGACGCCACTCCCATATGCGTGGCGTCCATATTCATGACCTTAATGAGCGGTACTACGTCACCGCACTACACAGGAGGAAGCTGCCGCGGCCGACGGATGCAGGGAAGTTCAGCGACGGAGCGAGGAGGGTAAGTATGGGGGAGGACGGGGGGAGCCCAGCCATGTACAGAAGGGTGGGAGCAGAGCCTTGTATAAGAGGATGGGAGCAGAGCCATGTACAGAAGGGTGGGAGCGGAGCCATGTATACAAGGTGGGTGCAGAGCCATGTATACAAGGGTGGGAGCAGAGCCATGTACAGAAGGGTGGGAGCAGAGCCTTGTATACAAGGTTGGGAGCAGAGCCATGTACAGAAGGGAGGGAGCAGAGCCATGTATTGAAGGGTGGGAGCAGAGCCATGTATTGAAGGGTGGGAGCAGAGCCATGTAATGAAGGGTGGAGCAGAGCCATGTATGAAAGGGTGGGAGCAGAGCCATGTACAGAAGGGTGGAGCAGAGCCATGTAAATACACTGACAGGGTGGGAGCAGAGCCATGTACAGAAGGGTGGGAGCAGAGCCATGTATACAAGGGTGGGAGCGGAGCCATGTACAGAAGGGTGGGAGCGAGCCATGTACAGAAGGGTGGGAGCGAGCCATGTAACAAGGGTGGGAGCAGAGCCATGTACAGAAGGGTGGGAGCAGAGCCATGTATAGAAGGGTGGGAGCGGAGCCATGTATACAGGTAAGGGTGGGAGCGGAGCCATGTACAGAAGGGTGGGAGCAGAGCCATGTATACAAGGGTGGGAGCAGAGCCATGTACAGAAGGGTGGGAGCAGAGCCATGTATAGAAGGGTGGGAGCAGAGCCATGATAGCAGAGCATGGGTGGGAGCGGAGCCATGTACAGAAGGGTGGGAGCGGAGCCATGTACAGAAGGGTGGGAGCGAGCCATGTACAGAGGGTGGGAGCGGAGCCATGTACAGAAGGGTGGGAGCAGAGCCATGTAATGAGCGAAGGGTGGGAGCGAGCCATGTACAGAAGGGTGGGAGCAGAGCCATGTACAGAAGGGTGGGAGCTGAGCCATGTACATAAGGGTGGGAGCGGAGCCATGTACAGAAGGGTGGGAGCGGAGCCATGTACAGAAGGGTGGGAGCGGAACCATGTACAGAAGGGTGGGAGCGAGCCATGTACAAGGGTGGGAGCGGAGCCATGTACAGAAGGGTGGGAGCGGAGCCATGTACAGAAGGGTGGAGCGGAGCCATGTACAGAAGGGTGGGAGCGAGCCATGTACAAAGGGTGGGAGCGGAGCCATGTACAGAAGGGTGGGAGCGAGCCATGTACAGAAGGGTGGGAGCGGACCATGTACAGAAGGGTGGGAGCGGAGCCATGTAAGAAGGGTGGGAGCGGAGCCATGTACAGAAGGGTGGGAGCGGAGCCATGTACAGAAGGGTGGGAGCGAGCCATGTACAGAAGGGTGGGAGCAGAGCCATGTAAGAAGGGTGGGAGCGAGCCATGTACAGAAGGGTGGGAGACAGTGAGCCATGTAAAGGGGCAGCATGTACATAGGGTGGGAGCGGAGCCATGTACAGAAGGGTGGAGCGAGCCATGTACAGAAGGGTGGGAGCGGAGCCATGTACAGAAGGGTGGGAGCGGAGCCATGTACAGAAGGGTGGGAGCGGAGCCATGTACAGAAGGGTGGAGCAGAGCCATGTATACAAGGGTGGGAGCGAGCCATGTACATAAGGGTGGGAGCAGAGCCATGTAAGAAGGGTGGGAGCGGGAGCCATGTACAGAAGGGTGGGAGCGAGCCATGTACAAAGGGTGGGAGCGGAGCCATGTACAAAGGGTGGGAGCGGAGCCATGTACAGAAAGGGTGGGAGCGGAGCCATGTACAGAAGGGTGGTGAGCGGAGCCATGTACAGAAGGGTGTGAGCGGAGCCATGTACAGAAGGGTGTGAGCAGAGCCAGTACAGAAGGGTGGGAGCAGAGCCATGTACAGAAGGGTGGGAGCAGAGCCATGTACAAAGGGTGGGAGCAGAGCCATGTACAGAAGGGTGGGAGCAGAGCCATGTACAGAAGGGTGGGAGGGTGGTATAAATGTTAAAATTAAATGATAAGTATGCACTACTACTAAACTACAACCCAGTCAATAGCCCCGCCCCTTATGACCAAAGCCCCGCCCCTGCCACACCTCCATCCCCGCCCTTCCGGGCCATGGAAGAATGGTCTTGCTTGAAGCCGGTCCCTGGTGCAAAAAAGGTTGGGGACCACTGGCCTAAAGCCATCAGAAAATACATATTTTGAAGTAGCCACCAAAATTATTTTTTGGTTTGGGGTCACCGCAACATGAGGAACTGTATTGCGGTGTCACTGCATTAGAAAGGTTGAGAACCACTGTTTTAAAGGATGATGGGAGTGGTCACAGCCTTCTCCTGAAAAGTCAGAAGCAATGCAATTACATCCAGCGGCCACTGGGGGAAAAGACTGACATAAAACCTTTTTCCTTTCAGGCCATCAGGGGTTAAACATGGAAAGCATAATCCGCCACAGATCCAAAAGTGGATCGTGACATTTGTAGCCTGCTGGAGGTCATTTTGCAGGGCTCTGGCAGTGCTCCTCCTGTTCCTCCTTGCACAAAGGCGGAGGTAGCGGTCCTGCTGCTGAGTTGTTGCCCTCCTACTGCCCCCTCCATGTCTTCTGGTGTACTGGCTCCTGGTAGTGCCTCCAGCCTCTGAACACTACGCTGACAGACACAGCAAAACTACTTGCCACAGCTCGCATTGATGTGCCATCCTGGATGAGCTGCACTACCTGAGCCACTTGTGTGGGTTGTAGAGTCCGTCTCATGCTACCACGAGTGTGAAAGCACAACCAACATTCAAAAGTGACCAAAACATCAGCCAGAAAGCATTGGTACTGAGATGTGGTCTGTGGTCCCCACCTGCAGAACCACTCCTTTATTGAGTGTGTCTTGATAATTGCCAATAATTTCCATCTGTTGTCTATTCCATTTGCACAACAGCATGTGAAATTGATTGTCAATCAGTGTTGCTTCCTATGTGGACAGTTTGATTTCACAGAAGTTTGATTTACTTGGAGTTATATTCTGTTGTTTAAGTGTTCCCTTGATTTTTTTGAGCAGTGTATATACTTGCCGAGATCTATTTTTCTGCATTTAGCGTTGAGTATGTCTTCTGTGGTCTTCTGTGGTGACAATGTAGCATTACAGGGAAAGCATCAATGGTGGATCCTGCATATACTGTAATGGTGTCTCCTCGCTGCCTTATTAGCAGGCCTTGTACATAGGGAAGTGCCGTCTTAATGGACTCTTTTTGAAAAATGCATGTTTTTTTTTTCTTTTGTCAAATATGATTTTAAAGCAAAATAGAAGAGGAAGGTAAATGAAAGACAAGCGGCCGCCGCAGAATCAGGGCCCTTCAGGAATGGATGCACATCATTACATACACGTCTAATAAGTGGACCGCTAGGCTCCCATCTACTGGAATGTAGACATTTCCTGACCCTTATGTGGTGGCATCCAGGGTAAACGGAGTAGAGGGATTGTCCCCTGCATACACAGCTGCTCTGCAAAACAAGATCCCTTTTCGCAAAAGGCAAAGGTTCAATATGTTGGCGGCCTACAATAAAGGTGTATTCTATTCAAAACAGGTTATCCACTATTCGGTGAATAATCAGTAATTGTGAGATGGGTGTTCGTTTCCCATTCTCCCCTAGATCCCCACTGGCCACAATAACACGGCCAGGAATTGTTGAATGGAGGGTCATGTACGCCTCCTGCTGTTCATTTACAGATTGTGGCTCTAAAAATGCAAAGAATTCTGGATGCTGCGTTGCTCGCGGCTGTTTTCTCCACACACCTATGTATGTCACAAATGCATGTGCCCTACCCAACCATTCAGCTCCACCTGGGCACAATTGTGTGAACCGAGAAGAACAAGAAGAAAACCGAGGACTTACGGCAATTGGTGGGGTCCCAGAATGGCCCCCCCCCCCACACTATTCTAACAGTTACCATGTATCCAGTAGATGGGTAATGGCTTGTTTAGGTTGGAATATCCCTTTAGTGGCTTATCTACTTCATACTCCATAAATGCCTGTGGTGTGAAAAAAAAAACTTTATCTCAAATGATTGAAAGTTCTAGGACTCCAGGTATAAGAGGCAGTGGTGTTCTCGATACTACTTGGAACATTCTTTTATTCTGAAGGGTTATGGTCGGTACTTGAGAACACAAGTCTCAGAAGTTTCTCAGTGAATGCTTACCGCTCGTGTACAGTCAGTATGTCAGACTCCGGAGCCTTGGGGTAAATCGGCATCTACGGGATGGATTGAATTCAATAGAAGTGTAATGAATATGGCACTTGTGTGCGCATGTTACCCTGTGCTCCTACCTCTCCCCAGAGCCAGTGTCGTTCTCTCTCTTTCTTGGTGTATTACATATTCTGTCTCCCTCCTCTGCAGTGTCTTCCCCAGATACACACGTCACTGTCTCTCACCGCTCTACTGAAGCCGCACTGGAAAATAGTGAGGCCGACTGTGACGTTATGGTTTCCTATGCCTTTTCTGCATTTTATGTGTCCCTATATTATTAGAGTTACTGGCCATATGCAAAGAAATATAAATGTCCTCAACCCTAAATGAACTTCTCCTGTAATGTAAATGACAGTCCTGTTCACCGGGCGTAAGCATGCTGCCTGTTCTGTGCTGGTTAGAAGGATACATAGAGCTGGATTACAGAATCAGGGGTGAACATAATAGAAGGAAACTGGCTTTAAATCATATTTGCACGGAGAAGAAAATATTGTGAAAACCGTTCTAGAGTGATATCTATATACAGTAAGATAGGCATATGTAATAGTGGTGGGCATAAGACCCCCATACACATTACTGAATGCAGACTGACAAATTGTGAGTGTGCAATGGGCACACTGTCAAGATTTCCCTGCGGGAATGGGCAGTCATGTTACAGTAAATATTAAATGTGCATCCTTGTGGTCATGTGCTGACTAGAGTCTGATCTGCTCTCAATAGAACAATGAGCAGATAAGAACATAGTCGGCACTTGCACTGGGAATACAGGGGACTCGTGATAGTGTACGTATTGCACACTGTCATTATTAGGCAATCTGCAGGCACATAGGGACTATAGAAATTTGTATAGACCCCAGAAAATCCCTTTAACGAATACTGAACATGCTGAGATCTGTGAGATCAGCGGGCCATCTAATGTACATGGGGCCTCCTGACTCTCCACTGACCGATGATGCTGAGGGACAGAAGGGTCGAGCCGTGTGAATCTACATGCCTGATCCTTTTGTTTCTGCAAGAGATGAGCGGCTGCCAGAGGCGTCTCTCCTGAAAAGAACGTTCATGTGTATGGTGCAGTAAGGAGAGATGGCTGTCAGTCAAACGGGCGTTGGCATAGGTAAGGATGGCTTGTATAAGAGAGGCATCATAGGTAAAAGTGGTTGTTGTAAAGGTGGGACAGGTAATAGCGGTTGGCATTAGATGAGCAGAAATAATAGTAGTTGCAATCAGAATGGCATATGTAGTAATGGATAATATCAGCGTGGCAGAGGTAATAGTTGGTACGAGAGTGACGTAGATAATAGTGATTGGTGTAAGTGAAGCTCAGGTAATAGTGTTCAGTATAAGTCATGGTAATAGGGGTTCCTCACAGGTAATAGGGGTTATAAAGATGTACGGTATTTAATAGCGGTGGGTGTAAGGAGACATTGGCTCCTAGACGGTGGATGATAGATAGGTAATGGATGACATCCTGTTAAGGTGCTATAATGAGCATTGGTGGCTCTGGAGAACCCAACACCTCCATTCCCACACAGCCCGGTGATTTCTATGTAATTTCTCCTATGGTGGCAGTGACAGAGCATAAAGTGATTACTGATGGATTATATCGCAGGTCATTACTGACCTCTGGGGTACCAGCAGTGTGACTGAATGTCATCTCCCTTATTTTTTGGAAAACCTTTATGATATAATTTTGCACAATGAGGACAACCCTTAAAAACAAATAATAGCCCTGAGGCTAAATTCACAGATTCGTTGTACACGTCTGTGTGCCATCCTTTTTTTAATTGGACATACTATGCACCCATAGCCTTTCATTGATCCATACACCTCCATTTTAAAAACTGATACGCATGTCAGATTCGTGAGACTCAGCAAGTTTTGTGCATTAGACTTGTCCATTTAAAGTCTAGGAGGATTAGGTAAGCACATATGAAAAATGGAAGGAATACTTTTTGCCAGTCTCTGATTTTCACTGATACATTGTTAAAAGGGTTGTCCGCTACTCGGGAAAACCCCTCCTCAATCCCTAGGTTTCCCCTGAGTAAACTAACATCTACACTTACCTGCCGTGCTGGTGCCGTTCCAGCGGTGTCGGCAGTGGCGCTCCCGGGGCTCACGTGACATAACAATGTCATACAAGCCCTGGGAGAGCCAGTGCCGACACCGCTGGAACGGCGCCAGAGTTGAGTACAGGTGTTATTGTTTTACTGGGGGGAAACATAGGGACTGAGAAGGGGTTGTCCGAGTAGTGGAGAACCCCTTTAAGAGTCAATGGATAAATGAAGATTGAGTATACAGCTTCATTTTTTAAAAATGGATGAAAAGGAAAGCGCTACAACATAAATGCAAAACAGAGGCATTATGGATGACAGGAGAAAAACGCTCTGTTTTACACTGATTTAAGTAGACACGGATGTGTGAGTGTAGCCTTATTCTTGTGCTGGCCCGCTGTTTAGGAAGTTGTCACTAATCACCCGTTCGCCTTATTTTTCCCAGGACAGTAGACATTTACTGATGGGTTTACACTTCTCTTGACTGTTTCATTGACCCCTTCATTGTGTGACCCCAGAAGTGTGCGATACAACAGCCCTTGTGTGCAGTTTATGATTTGTGAGAACTGCCATCTGGCTTCTGCCTGCGAGCCTTGGCGAGATTTACGGCTGTATATTACCAGTCAGCGTATACACAAAGCGGGAGTAGTGTTTGGTCTGTGTTTTACACCGAAAACCTGTGTGGTCTCTTGGAACAAAAAGGACTTTGACTAAGTAATAACTGGCAGCCGTCCTCAATGATTTTGTTTCTATAGGGGGGATATTTTCATGCCAGTGCTGCTTACATGGTACAGTAGGCTAGTTTCCTGTCACGATAGGTTTATTTTTATTTCCTTAAAATTCAGGATGATGACCATTTCCAGTAAATATTATACCACAAAGGGCTACCTGTTATGTTTTAACCACATTTCAAAAAGCATCACCCGCTCCTCAGTCCTTGGGAAACCTTATGGGAATTATTCTACATCTAGCCGTGTGGGTCTAATACTCATGTGCCAGACAAGAACGTCTCATAACTCCAATATCGGCTCTATCCTTAGCCCTGCTATGTGCCAAATCATGCCTTACCTGATACTGATACATGCCAAATTATACCTTTCCCAATACTGCTATAGCCAGGCCATACCTCACCCAATACTACTATAATCAGACCATAACTTACCCCATATTGCTATGTGCCAGGCCATGCCTTACCTGATACTGATACATGCCACATTATAACTCACCCAATACTCTGCTATAACCAGGCAATGCATTAATATTGGTAATTAAATTTTTATTGATGACCACGTGATAACAGGGGATTTAAAAAATAAATAAAAAAAAATAAAATCAATACAGAAAGGGGACACACAATCAGGAAAAATAAAACACGTGTTACTAGTGGGATATCATTAATATGCACTAGCACTTTATTCTCTATTTGGCATCATTTTGTATATAGAACGTGATATAATAGCTTGGCATGATCCATTTCTGTATGCAGTAATAATGAGATCCCACTAGTTATACACGTATTTTATTTTTCCTGATTGTCCCCTTTCTAATTGATTTTATTTTTTGCCTTTTCTGTAAATTCTCTATCACCTGGTCATCAATAAAGATTGAATTTTACTTACATTATCGGAATTACCCGGACATTTCGGTTGAGTTTATCTGTTTTTTTTTTTTTGTTTTTTTTCTGACATTGTAGTATCAACTGTGCTATTCTTTCACTCTTGTTCCCTTTATATGGATTTAGTACACTGGTCAAAAAAAAAAAAGGGAACACTCAAATTACACATCCTAGATCTGAATGAATGAAATATTCGCAATGAATACTTTGTTCTGTACAAAGTTGAATGTGCTGACAACAAAATCACACAAAAATCATCAATGGAAATCAAATTTATTAACCAATGGAGGCCTGGATTTGGAGTCACACACAAAATTAAAGTGGAATGTAATGTCCTTAAAACAAGTCAAAATGATGCTCAGTAGTGTGTGTGGCCTCCACGTTCCTGTATGACCTCCCTACAACGCCTGGGCATGCTCCTGATGAGGCGGCGGATGGTCTCCTGAGGGATCTCCTCCCAGACCTGGAGTAAAGCATCCGCCAACTCCTGAACTGTCTGTGGTACAACGTGACATTGGTGGATGGAGCGAGACATGATGTCCCAGATGTGCTCAATCGGATTCAGGTCTGGGGAGCAGGCGGGCCAGTCCATAGCTTCAATGCCTTCATCTTGCAGGAACTGCTGATACACTCCAGCCACATGAGGTCTTGCATTGTCGTGCATTAAGAGGAACCCAGGGCCAACCGCACCAGTGTATGGTCTCACAAGGGGTGTGAGGATCTCATCTCGGTACCTAATGGCAGTCAGGCTACTTCTGGCGAGCACATGGAGGGCTGTGCGACCCTCCAAAGAAATGCCATCCCACACCATTACTGACCCACTGCCAAACTTGTCATGCTGAAGGATGTTGCAGGCAGCAGATCGCTCTCCACTGCGTCTCCAGACTCTGTCACGTCTGTCACATGTGCTCACTGTGAACCTGCTTTCACTGTGAAGAGCACAGGGCGCCAGTGGCGAATTTGCCAATCCTGGTGTTCTGTGGCAAATGCCAAGCGTCCTGCATGGTGTTGGGCTGTGATCACAACCCCCATCTGTCGATGTCGGGCACTCAGACCATCCTCATGGAGTCGGTTTCTAACAGACACAGCAAACCACCTTGCCACAGCTCGCATTGATGTGCCATCCTGGATGAGCTGCACTACCTGAGCCACTTGTGTGGGTTGTAGAGTCCGTGTCATGCTACCACGAGTATGAAAGCACAACCAACTTTCAAAAGTGACCAAAACATCAGCCAGAAAGCATTGGTACTGAGATGTGGTCTGTGGTCCCCACCTGCAGAACCACTCCTTTATTAAGTGTATCTTGATAATTGCCAATAATTTCCATGTTGTCTATTCCATTTGCACAACAGCATGTGAAATTGATTGTCAATCAGTGTTGCTTCCTAAGTGGACAGTTTGATTTCACAGACGTTTGATTTACTTGGAGTTATATTCTGTTGTTTAAGTGTTCCCTTTATTTTTTTGAGCAGTGTGTGTGTGTGTGTGTGTATATATATATATATATTATTATATTATATATATATATATATATATATTATATAAATACTATGTCTCTCGTTCAGTGTTTTGTAGAACCAGACCATGCCTTACCCAATACTGCTATGTGCCAGACCCTGTGTTACCCAACATTGCGATGTCAGACCATGCCTTTCCCAGCTCTGCTATGTGTCAGTACAATCTGTCTTCAGATCTGCCCTTCTTTTTTTTTTCTTGTTATATTATTCAGAGACACTGTAATTAGGTGAAATGCAAAATCTATGACTGCATTCCCCTTCTACCATTTGCTGTTCATCATACTGGTATACTTTATGTACCAGTGGTTGTTTTAAGTTCTTAGGGGGGGTAAAATTGCAAAATGGTTGTAAAATTATACAACTTTGCAATTTACCTCTTATAAAAGATCATCTCTATTCTGAGTAATGCAGGGATTTTTAATTTTCCCTAGATTACTGGCCACCCTTCAGGATCAGAGTTTGTCATTACCTAGGTCTAGGTAAGGAGCATGTGCTGCAGACAGACCCCATACTTAGATCACTGTTTCCCCAACTCCATTTTGATATAGGAAAGATGTGTATCTTCGTACCGTGTTAGCCAGTAGATAGAAAAATATTTAGACTTGAGGACTCTCAAGTCTAAATATTTTCCCCAACTCCAGTCATCTGCAAAAACAAAAGCTTTAGAAGATGGGACTGTATTCTGTGCATGAGGAGTCAGATGTTGACCTTTGTAAAATATTTAGTAAAATACTTACTGGTTTAGGAACATATGAAGTATCTGGTGTGTGTATATATAATCTATCCTATATAGTTTGTAATTTGTGCTTTTGATCTACACATGCTGGGTAACAGTGCCCTCTGCTGGTTAACGACTGATGAAAACACCTTATTTATGTCCAGTCTCCGACGATAAATGAAGAAGTGTACAACACGGAAACTTGTATAAATAATATATAAATTTTATTAAAATGTTTGTCTTCTCAGGAAACAAGGGATGAATCTGCAGTTCTTTGGCTGGATGAGATTCAGGATGGAATATTCCGCTCCAATAAAGAAACACAAGATGCTCAAAGATGTATGTATCTGTGCAGCTGTCAATGTTTTCTAACCTCATCACACTTTTTACATGACAGTGAAGAACCCCAAAGCGATGTGCTCTGAGAGCCTCCATTGGCCGGTAATTTTGCCCACCAGAGTAGTGCAGTGTGCAGCACAGTGATTGCTCTCAATAAGCAGGGCGCCTCAGTAGGTAAATGTGGGATTCGTCTGATCTAAATGGAATCCATGCTACTGGTGTGAACAGAAGCCAACTGTGCATTTCTATAGGCTCTATTGCTTTGTAGAGGCAAAAACAACTTGTCATTCTGCATGAATAACGTCATTTAGAAGTTACGTCTGCATGGCTTTAGAGTTAGAAAAAAATAGTCTTGAAAGTTGGCACCTGAGTATTGCATGTTTTATCATAGCCGCAGTATAGCATTGTGGGTTTATTTATTCTGAAATTTCCCATAGGGAATTCTGAAAATTTCACGTTTAAAGTTGCTTTCCTGGCTCCATGAAGGTGACATTTCATCCCACACGCATACATACACATGTATTTGCCAATTGTTTTTGTATTGTTGAAAGCTTTAAATGTAACCAGTGATTTTCTCCTTGTCCCTACAGTCTCTCAGGGTGTCCTAGCTATTAATGAGGCAGTAGAGAAGGGTGACAGTGCCCAAACCCTCCATGCACTTCGATCCCCCGATGTTGGACTTTATGGCGTGACTGCTGAGTGCGCGCATACTTATCAGAAGGAACTGGCAGACATGAAGGAACATAAAGCATCGGAAGGTAAGATGCAATACAGAGATCTGTCTCGGATATCACAACTGCCCTGCAGGTTTCATTAACACGTGAAATCATTGCACATGGTTTTAACATATTATATATATATATATATATATATATTTAACAAATTGTTCTCCTTTTCTGGGTGTTACTGGCGAGCACTAATCTATTTGAGAAAATGGCAGGCATTATTACATTGATGTATCTGAGCAGAGTAATTAAAGTCATCCCTCATGTAAAATGTTTCTGTGTCTTGTAGGGGACAATGGAAGTGAATGGGTGCAGCACTGGGTGAAGGGCGGTTATCATTATTACTTTAACCTGAATAGTAATGAAGGGAGCTGGGAAGAGCCCCCGGGATTTGTGCAGAGCAACACTCAGCTGTCAAAGGAAGACATTCAGGTAAATGGTTCCAGCGATGTGCATGACACTTCCCAATCACAAGATGCTCATTAGTCCGGGAAGACGCTACCTGCAGGCAGCACACGAGAGATTGCAGTAATCAGATGTGTAGCAGCATCCCGTCATGTTCACTAATGCCTTTATTAGGCCTGATTATGATTATTATTGATGGCGTGCAGACCTTTGCATTCCCTGCTCGTAGAAGCATGGTGGAGATTATCTGTGTGAGGAAAGATCTTACGTTATCATAAATGGGGCACCAGAAATTGTCCATAGATATACTGCTGTAAGGCCAAAGCGTGGTCAACACAAGGGGCTCTCGCTGCAAACTGCTGCAGGCTCGTGTTCCCCACACAGGACATTTTAGCTGCGTGTGGTTGGCGTTTTTAAAGCCCATCTACATATGATGTATTGTGAATGGCGCAGGGCATTTTTAAGTGAACCTGACAACACTGTGTGTGTGCAGATTTCAGCTGCAGATGAAGGAAGGGAGACACACTAGGCATTACTAGTGGGTAGGCGGAGCCCCAGATAGGATTGACACCTCAGATTAAAAAGAGTGTTGACCGGCCCCTCCAGCTCGGGCTCCTCCTACTCAGCACTTCAGTCTAAAATTTGAGGTCTCAGAGGATGGTCGCTGCTGGAAGCAGCTCCTCAGAAGATTTTATTATTTTTTATCGGACAAGAGACTTGGATCACCAGAGTGGTCTAGAGGTCTCAGGGGTCTCAGCGCTGCTGGACCCCAACCTCTCCCTTGGCGGATCTGTATTACCCTAATGGTGGTCCCTGCAGAACCCTGCCGGCCCGGGGGGATGAGGATGGCTTCCCTGGCGGGGGCGCAAACCGCGCACAGGGGTCACTGCGTCCCCCGCCCTGGGGGGAAGCATGGGCAAGCGCCAGAAACCCCTGGGGGTCCCTGTGGCGCTCGGCTGGTGAGTACTCCACATTTTTATTAAAGATGTGTGTGAGTGATTTAGCGGTTGCTGCGGCAACCGCTGTACAGTATACATGCCGGTGACTCTGAGGAGAAGAGGAGTGCGCGCTTTTTTATTTTTGAATTTCGCGCCGCTCTGAGGGGAAAGAGAGAGAGGAGTGTGCGCCTTTTTTATTTTTGAATTTCGCGCCGCTCTGAGCGCGCGCTTTACTGCAGCCTCCATTTTCGGCTCCTCTACATGGAGCACATCGGAGGCAGAGCGCGACGGCCATTTCATGACAGGCTGAAATCGCTCCCCTCCCCTCCCGGCAAGAACGTGACCAGCTGGGTGAGTCGCTTCTAGCCCGCGGGTAGAAGCTTAACCCCTTCACCCCCACAGCGCGGGCGCCGTCTGGGGCACTAATGAGTGACAGATTGCGCGGTCCTGCGGCTGTTATCGCATAAGGGGCTCGCACACTCTTTTCAATATTAATAAAGAGGTTGTGGGGAGCCTGCGATATTATTATTATTATTATTGCCACTAACGTTTCCGCTAACGATCCTGATAACGACGCATACTAATGCGATCGTTTGTGTGATCATTTTTAATGTCGCTAGTAGCTGCCAATCTGAGCGATCTCATTAACATCGCATAAGCGGTTAGCGATCTCCTTAATGACTTTGGCGGTCATTGCGATATACAAAACAGCGCAATTTTTTAGCGATTTTGTGGAACGTTTTTTCTGTATAGTGTGGCATAACTGTCCTGTAGCTGCGACCTTATAAGAGGCGCTTGAGGCTCGCACACCCTTTTCATTATCAAGGTTGTGGGGAGTCTGCTACTTTAACCCCTTCTTAGGCGGTTAACTCTTAATGGGGGACAGCTGGGGTAGCTCTCTCTTTAAGAGCTTTAACCCTTCAGCGTTTGTTGTTTCTTTAAGAAACATACTGTTCTGGTTACTGACAGGTTTAACCTGCCGTATACTATGCAAGGGCAGTCCATTTCCCAGATCCGCTATAGGATCAGTCTCGCGTATCTGACACGCAGACCTCGACTCATGCGCAGCGGTCGAAAGTTCCAGTGGTGTCAAAATGGAGGTCCTCACTAGTTTTTATTGATGGCCTGTCTGACCTTCTAGGTTATTGGGTGTCAGCTACATCCTCTCAAGGAAGCGACACAAATCGGTGCCTTCCTTCTCGCGTAGCGAAGATGTCCGATTCGGACAAGGAAGATCGGCAGGGACACTCTGCCTCTCTCATGGGCCGTACTAAGATTTCTCCATGAGGGCGTTAGTTACCGGAGGAGGTAACTAGACGTCCTGGTAAGTCGGCCCGGATGTTTCAGGAGTCGCATGGGTTGCGACGGCTTTACAAACTGTTTCCGTTTTTTTTTTTTTACGGAGTTGATTGTTAATTGGACCCCTTCTCCTGAAGTGAATGTCCCTTTACCCCAGCTTAGCAAATCTTCCTGGTAAAGGGAAGGCGAGTCTGCAACCCGCTGTACAGAAAAACGGAGATGGCAACAATATCCATCTGTGAGGCCGCAGGTCATGGATTCGGTATTAAGGATGTACTTGTAAAGTTTCCCTGAGCCGGTTGGACTGTCTAAGGACGGGATCCCCTCTTTCGAGGTAGATGGGCTTGTCAAGTTGAAGGATACTGCGTCACTGCTATCCAGGGCGCAATCCTCGGCAGTCACAGTCAGACTCTGTGGCTTGGACAGTGGACGCGGTTTCCAAGCAGGGTTTGCTATCTTTAGCTTAGGAAGTGGTCAGCTATTTGAATCTGACCTCACGGAGCTGATTGCCAAGGCAAAGGCAAAAGAAACAGCTTTACCGCAGCGCAGACCTGTGACTTCTGCGTCTGGCAGGACTAGTGCCGGTAGTTGTCGGCGGTCCTTTCGGTTCAAGGGATGATCCGGCCAACCTTCTGGGGGTTTGGGCCGTCTCTCTCTTTTTTTTTTAAAAAAAAAAAAAAAAAAAAGGGGAATTCTCAGAAATTCCGCATACCCTGGAAACAGAACTTCTGTTAAGACAGAAGCTGGCAAAAAACCCGCTAAGGCGTCGTCTGGGTCTCACTTGAGCGCTCTCGAGTGGAGGGTCGTTTACTCCAATTCAAACCGACTTGGGTTTCCCGTGTGTCGGACGCCTGGATGACACAGGTTGTGTTGGCAGGCTACTTCATAGAGTTTCTTTCTCGACCCCCGGACAGTTTTTGCCAATCTCGCATTCCGTCAGAGCCGAACTATTTGCCGTTCTACTACGAGAGGTCGATTCCCTTCTGCAGAAGGGTGTGGTGATACCGGTTCCGCAGAGGACCGGGGAAGAGGAATTTTATTCCAACCTCTTTGTGGTCCCCAAAAAGGAGGACAAATTTCGCCCTATTCTGGATCTCAAAGATTGAATCGACATGTCTACACCCGACAATTTCACATGGAGTCGTTTCGCTCCGTTGTGGCAGCCCTGTCGCAGAACGCCGTCGGAAGGGCTCACCGGCGCTTCCTTCGTTTTGCCATAGGTCAGGACCATTGCCAGTTTGTGGCTCTGCCATTCGGCTTGGCCTCGGCGCCCAGAGTTTTTACAAAAATTCTGGTACCCCTCATGGCAATTCTTCAAAGACAGGGGGTTACGATTTTTCCCTACCTGGACGATCTCCTCAAAGGAGGAGGCGGTAACGGCTCGCAATCTATCCCTTCAGCTCCTGGAGGATTTCGGGTGGTTGGTTCAATTGGGAGAAGTCGTCTCTGGAACCGTCGCAGTCATTCCTGTTTTCAGCTGCAGATGGAAGGAAGAGAGCCACAGTATTCATTACTGATGGGTAGGCGGAGCCCCAGACCAGGATGACACCTCAGATCAAAAGCGTGTTGACTGGCTGGCCCCTCCAGCTCGGGCTCCTCCTACTCAGCTCCTTCAGTCTAAAATTTGAGGTCTCAGAGGATGGTCGCTGCTGGAAGCAGCTCCTCAGAAGATTTTATTATTTTTATCGGACAAGAGACTTGGACATGAGTCTGAAAGGTCTCAGGGGTCTCAGCGCTGCTGGACCCCACCTCTCCCCTGGCGGATCTGTATTTTACATAAATAGTCCCTGCAGAATCTTGCCGGCCCTGGGGGACGAGGTTAGCTTCCCTGGCGGGGACGCAAACCGCACACTGGGGTCACTGCGTTCCCCGCCCTGGAGGGGAGCATGGGCACAAGCGCCACAAATCCTGAGGGGTCCCTGTGGCGCTCAGCTGGTGAGTACTCCACAATATATATAAAATGTGTGAGTGCTTTAGCGACTGCTGTGACAGCGCTATTACATGTGTGTTAATGTACTATTAGCGCTGCTTTGGCAGCGCCGTGACATGTGAATGTGGTGTTTCTGTACAACTTTTGTCCGCAGCAGATGCCTGCAGGACAGGGGGGGAGCAGGAGTGAGGAGTTTTGGCGCTCATATTTTTGAGCCGGGGGGGCGTGGCTTCACGCTTCCCGGTCTTTCATGCAGGAAGCGCGCGATTGCGCTTCTCTTCCGGCTCCCTCAGCACGGCGGCCATTAAAAGGGCTCCCGGGCTCCTCAGACTCCGCTCCTCCCGTCTCAGGCACCAAACCAGCTGGGTGAGTGGCATTTTTTCCTCACCACACAGCGCAGATACATAGCGCTATTCTGCAGCTCGGTCTCACATAGAGACCTTGTTTTTTTCTTACAGCCTGCGACATTAACCCTCTTGAGGGTTTACTTGGCAACAGCTGGGGTAGCTCTATATTTAAGACTTAACCCTTCAGCGTGCTGTTTTGCGTTCACTTAAAAAAAAAAAAAAAAAACTGCGTTTTTTTCAGGTTTTCTGACATTTGACCTGCTATATACAGTGTGAGGCATGTCGGAACAGGGTTCAGAAGGCGCGGACCATATTCCAGTTCCGCTTCGGCAATCTGGTACGCAGTCCTCCACAGCGTCTAGCGCTGCGGTTGGAGGTCACAGTGATGCAAAATTGGATGCTATCGCCAGTTCTATTAATGGCTTGTCTGACCTTTTGAGTCAATATGTGTCAGCTAGATCCTCTCAGGACAGAAAGCGACACAGACCGTTACCATCCTTCACCCGTAGCGAATCAGATGTCTCTGATTTAGATTGTGGAGAGGGTTCTCCTTTAAGTTCAGATGGGGAAATGTCCGATTCGGATAAGGAGGAAAGGCGGGGGCTCTCGTCCCTTGTGAGACGTACAGAGGCATTTATTGAAGCCATGAGAGAGGTTTTACAGTTACCGGAGGTGGTAACTAGTTTACCTGGTAAATCAGCACGAATGTACCAGGAGTATCGTACGTCACGATCAGCCTTGCCAGATCTAGATGATCTTAACAGTGCAGTAGAAAAGGAACGTCTGTGTCCGGATAAACGTTTTCACGGAACACGTTTCTTTGACGCACTTTATCCGTGTTCCACAGAGTCGAGAGATAATTGGATTCCCTCTCCTGAAGTGGATTTTTTCCTTATCCCAGCTTAGTAAATCCTCACTGCTTCCTGTTAAAGGGAAGGCGAGTTTGCAGGATCCACTGGACAGAAAAACGGAAATGGCGGCGAAATCAAATTATGAGGCCGCGGGTCATGGATTCAGAGCGGTACTAGGATCCATGTGTGCTTCTAAAGCTTCTATAAGCTGGTTGGACCTTTTACACAAGGCGTGGAAAAATGGATCTCCGTCATCTGAGATGGAGGAGATTTTCGAATGGTTGGACACTGCAGTCCGATATATCTATGATGCAGGTCTGGATACTGCGTCGCTTCTGTCCAGGGCGCAGGCTTCGGCGATCACAGTCAGAAGAGCGCTGTGGCTCAGACAGTGGGCCGGGGATGCGGTCTCCAAACAAGGTTTGCTGGCCTTAGCTTATAAAGGTGGGTCTGACCTCACAGAACTGATTACCAAGGCAAAGGCAAAAGAAGCGACGTTACCACAACGCAGAGCTATGGCTTCTGTGTCTGGCAGGACATATAGTGGTCGGCGGTCCTTTCGGGGCCGAGGTCGATTCGCTCAGTCCTCTTGGGGATCGGGTCGTTCCTCTTTCTCGGCAAAAAAGTCCTCCCAGAAATCTCGCATCCCCTGGAAGCAGAATTTCCTTCAAGACAAGCGGGAAACTGACAAGAAGCCCGCCAAGACGGACTGACGCCAGGAGTCCACTCGAGGACTCTCGAGTGGGGGGTCGCCTGCTCCAATTCAAGGAGACTTGGATTTCTCGCGTTCCAGATTCATGGGTAACGCGGGTCGTGTCAGCAGGTTATTTCATAGAATTCTCTTCTCGACCCCAGACACCTTTTGCCAGTCTCGCATTCCGTCAGAACCCGAGCTTTTGGTCGCTCTGCAGCGAGAGGTCGAATTCCTTCTTCAGAAGGGTGTGGTAATACCGGTTCCGCCAGAAGACCGGGGAAAAGGATTTTATTCCAATCTGTTTGTGGTTCCCAAAAAGGAGGACAAATTTCGTCCGATTCTGGATCTCAAAAGATTGAATCGGCATGTCCACACCCGGAAATTCCGCATGGAGTCACTTCGCTCCGTTGTGGCAGCCCTGTCGCAGAACGATTTTTTGGTATCAATCGACATCCGCGACGCTTATTTACATGTTCCCGTTGGAAGGGCTCATCAACGTTTTCTTCGTTTTGCCATAGGTCGGGATCATTACCAGTTCGTGGCTCTGCCATTCGGCTTAGACTCGGCGCCCAGAGTATTTACAAAGATTCTGGCGCCTCTCATGGCAATTCTTCGAAGACAAGGAATTACGATTCTTCCTTACCTGGACGATCTTTTGATCGTGGCATCCTCGGAGGAGGAAGCAGTGACAGCTCGCAATCTGTCTCTTCAGTTACTGAAGGACTTCGGTTGGCTGGTCAATTGGGAGAAGTCGTTTCTGGAACCGTCGCAAGCTATCCTCTTTTTGGGAATGCATTTCGACACGGTACGGGCAGTGGTGTCCCTACCTCCAGACAAACAGTCATGTCTTCTTCGACATGTACAGATCATGAAGTCTTCGATAACAATGTCCCTTCGAAAGTGTATGCGTCTTCTGGGTTTAATGGTGGCGTCCATGGAGGCAATTCCGTTTGCCCAGTTTCATTCCAGAGCTCTCCAAAGGTTCATCCTGAGTCATTGGAATCAGTCGCAATCGCTGGATTGCAGTGTCACCATCTCTCGCAGGGTGCGAGAGTCTCTAGGATGGTGGTTACGTCCAGGAGCTTTATCCCTGGGGAAATCTTTCCTCCCTCCGAAATGGTCGGTCATAACCACAGATGCCAGCCTGACGGGCTGGGGGGGTGTTTGGAACGATTCCTGGATTCAGGGAGTATGGTCATCAGAAGAGACTGTTTTACCGATCAATATCCTGGAATTGAGGGCGATTTTCCTTTGCCTCCAACACTGGACGGTCCCTTTGAGCGGTCTACCAGTCCGAGTGCAGACAGACAACGCCACAGCGGTTGCGTATATCAATCACCAAGGCGGAACAAGGAGTCCCAGGCTCATGGCGGAAGTGTCTCGGATCCTGATCTGGGCCGAGGCCAGGGTTCCAGCCATTTCTGCAATCCACATCCAGGGGTTCAGAATGTTACGGCGGATTTTCTCAGTCGCGAGAAGATGGATCCCGGAGAATGGAGTCTTCATCCGGAGATTTTTGCAATGCTGTGCTCCCGTTGGGGAACTCCCCAAGTGGATTTGATGGCATCCAGGTTCAATGCCAAACTACCAGTGTTCATGTCCAGGTTCAAGGACCGGAAGGCTGTGGAGGTGGATGCTCTGGTGGCTCCGTGGGATCAATTCGAGCTGATTTATGTGTTTCCACCGATATCCTTGCTTCCTCTGGTACTGCGTCGGATCAGACTGGAGAGAATCCCGGCTATGTTAATAGCACCAGATTGGCCAAGGAGGACGTGGTTTTCAACGCTAATGTCGCTGTTGGCGGCACCTCCATTTCCACTTCCTCTTCGACCGGACCTGTTGACTCAGGGGCCCGTTTGTCATCCGGACTTGAAGTCTCTGCGTTTGACGGCGTGGCTCTTGAGACCGAAATGTTGACTCGTAGAGGTTTTTCAGCCGAGGTCATTGCTACTCTTCGAGCTGCCAGATGTCCGGCTACTACTAGGATTTACCACAAAACTTGGGAAACCTTCTTTTCGTGGTGTTCGGGGTCTTCACGGAACCCGAGGAAATTTTCCATTCCCAATTTGCTGGCTTTTCTGCAGCATGGGTTAGACAAGGGTTTGGCAGTTAGCACCCTGAGAGGTCAGGTTTCTGCTCTGTCTTTATTATTCCGGAGAGCTATTGCCTCGCGTAGGGACGTGCTTTCCTTTTTCCGCGGTATAGCTCGTAAGTTTCCGCCGCGGAAGGCACCTGTGTCTCCTTGGCGGCTCAACCTTGTTTTGGAGGCTCTTCAGCATAAACCTTTTGAGCCTATGGACTCTGCTAGTCTTTCTTTACTTTCTTGGAAGGTGGCCTTCCTAGTAGCGGTCACCTCTTTGAGAAGAGTTTCTGAGTTGGCAGCTCTTTCTTGCTCGCCTCCTTTTCTGGAGTTTTTTCCGGATCGTGTAGTGCTTCGCACTCGGGGTGATTTTTTGCCTAAAGTGGTGTCACAATTTCATGTCAACCAGGATATTGTGTTGCCTTCATTCTGCCCGGATCCGAAGAATGTGAAAGAGCGAGCTTTACACACATTGGATTTAGTGCGGGCCTTGAAGTTTTATCTATCTATTACTCAAGGTTTTCGTAAGACGGACTCCCTGTTTGTGGTTCCAGCAGGTCGTCGGCGTGGTCAACGAGCTTCCAAGGATTCTATAGCTCGTTGGATCCGGTCAGCTATTTTGGAAGCTTACCGTCTTCGGGGTGAATCTTGCCCGATTAAGATTCGAGCCCATTCTACGAGAGCTGTGGCCTCATCGTGGGCTTTTCATCAAGGTGCCTCGGCAGTGCAGCTCTGCCGAGCGGCAACTTGGCGCTCTGTCCACACGTTTACAAAGTTTTATAAAGTGGACGTCAGTGCTTCCGCTGATGCAGCCCTCGGACGTAGGGTCCTGCAGGCAGCTGTAGTGTAAAGTTCTAGATGAACTTGTGTTTAGCGCTGGTTGCGCTTTTTGTTAAGGTTGTTGGGTTTCTGCCCTTTGTTGGTTTTTTCCCACCCTTATTTTTGAACTGCTTTTGGACGTCCCATCAGTAATGAATACTGTGGCTCTCTTCCTTCCATCTGCAGCTGAAAGACGGATTTTGGTAAGACCTTACCTGTAAATCCTTTTCAGCGAAGGAAGGAAGAGAGACACAGCACCCTCCCAAGGCAGAAGTGTGTTGATGTTTTCAGATGCAGCGCGACCCTTATCTGATAGCGATTATCTGGGCTGAGGTCAGCGCGCTAAGGCTCTGTTCCAGCATTGCCAGCTCATCACAGTAGTCAGGTTCAGTGAGTAGTACCTGGAACTCTGTGGTTTGCCTTACTTTGCATGCATAACCTGTATTTTTGTGTTGTTTCTCTGAAGTTCCTTCAGAAGGGGTTATGTTGCTCCGCTGGTGATCTTGGTTCTTCCCTAAAGCTTTGGTACGACTGAAGGAGCTGAGTAGGAGGAGCCCGAGCTGGAGGGGCCAGCCAGTCAACACGCTTTTGATCTGAGGTGTCATCCTGGTCTGGGGCTCCGCCTACCCATCAGTAATGAATACTGTGTCTCTCTTCCTCCTTCGCTGAAAA
>JARQOD010000004.1:420966381-420993673 GCA_033576555.1 Oophaga sylvatica | reverse complement strand
ATTCCTGGGCAACGCGGATTGTGTCGGCAGGCTATTTCATAGAGTTTGCTTCTCGACCCCCAAATGTTTTTTGTCAGTCTCGCGTTCCGTCGGAACCCGAGCTTGTTGTCGCTCTACAGCGAGAGGTCGAATCTCTGCTACAAAAGGGTGTAGTGATACCGGTTCCGTCAGAGGACCGAGGAAAAGGTTTTTATTCCAACCTTTTTATAGTTCCCAAAAAGGAGAACAAATTTCGCCCGATTCTGGATCTCAAGCGATTAAACCGGCATGTCCATGCCCGGAAATTTCGCATGGAGTCGCTTCGTTCCGTTGTGGCAGCTCTGTCACAGAACGATTTTCTGGTGTCAATCGACATTCGAGACGCCTATTTGCATATTCCCATCGGAAAGGCTCATCAGCGCTTTCTTCGATTTGCCATAGGTCGGAATCATTACCAGTTCGTGGCTCTGCCGTTCGGCTTAGCCTCAGCGCCAAGGGTCTTTACAAAAATTCTGGCGCCTCTCATGGCAATCCTTCGAAGACAGGGGATTACGATTCTCCCTTATCTGGACGATCTTTTGATCATGGCTTCCTCGGAGGAGGAGGCGTTGACGGCTCGGGATTTGTCTCTTCAGTTTCTGAAGGACTTCGGTTGGCTGGTCAATTGGGAGAAGTCGTCCCTGGAACCATCGAGGACAATCCTCTTTTTGGGAATGCATCTCGACACGTGTCGGTCGGTAGTTTCCCTACCACCAGACAAACAGTCATGTCTTCTTCGACATGTACAGATTATGAGATCCTCAACGGCAATGTCTCTACGGAAGTGTATGCGTCTTCTAGGACTGATGGTGGCGTCCATGGAGGCAATTCCTTTTGCCCAGTTCCACTCCAGGACTCTTCAAAGGTTCATCTTGAGTCGATGGAATCAGTCGCAATCGCTGGATTGCAGTGTCACCATTTCTCGCGCGGTGCGGGATTCTCTAGAATGGTGGTTACGTCCAGGGGCATTCTCCCTGGGGAAGTCTTTCCTCCCTCCGAAGTGGTCAGTCATAACCACCGATGCCAGCCTGACGGGCTGGGGGGGTGTTTGGAACAATCTCTGGATTCAGGGGGTATGGTCATCGGAAGAGTCTGTGCTTCCGATCAACATCCTGGAATTGAGGGCGATTTTCCTTTGCCTCCAACATTGGACGGTCCCTTTGAGCGGTCTGCCAGTCCGTGTGCAGACAGACAATGCGACGGCTGTCGCGTATATCAATCACCAAGGTGGGACAAGGAGTTCCAGACTCATGGTAGAGGTGTCCCGAATTCTGATTTGGGCAGAGGCCAATGTACCAGCCATTTCGGCGATTCACATTCCAGGGGTTCAGAATGTTACAGCGGACTTTCTCAGTCGCAGAAGGATGGATTCCGGGGAATGGAGCCTCCATCCGGATGTGTTTGCACTACTGTGCTCTCGCTGGGGAACCCCCCAAGTGGATTTGATGGCATCCAGGTTCAATGCCAAGTTACCGACATTCATGTCCAGGTACAAGGATCCGAAGGCGGTGGCGGTGGATGCTCTAGTGGCTCAGTGGGATCAGTTCGAGCTGATCTATGTATTCCCGCCGATATCCTTACTTCCTCTAGTACTGCGTCGGATCAGACTAGAGAGAATTCCAGCTATTTTGATAGCTCCAGACTGGCCAAGAAGGGTGTGGTTCTCGACAATAATGTCGCTGTTGGCGGCACCTCCTTTTCCACTCCCTCTTCAACCGGACTTGTTGACTCAGGGGCCCGTTTGTCATCCGGACTTGATGTCCTGCGTTTGACGGCGTGGCTCTTGAGACCGAAATCTTGACCCGTAGAGGTTTCTCAGCCGAGGTCATTGCTACCCTTCGTGCTGCGAGATGTCCGGCTACTACTAGGATTTACCACAAAATTTGGGAAACCTTCTTTTCGTGGTGTTTGGGGTCCTCTCGGAACCCGAGAAAATTTTCCATTCCCAACCTGTTGGCTTTTCTACAGCATGGGCTAGACAAGGGTTTGGCAGTAAGCACTCTGAAAGGTCAGATTTCTGCTCTGTCCTTATTGTTTCGGAGAACTATTGCTTCAAATAGAGACGTGCTCTCCTTTTTCCGAGGTATATCTCGTAAGTTTCCGCCGCGGAAGGCACCCGTGTCTCCTTGGCGGCTCAATCTTGTTTTGGAAGCTCTTCAGCATAAACCTTTTGAGCCTATGGTTTCTGCTAGCCTTTCTTTACTTTCTTGGAAGGTGGCTTTCCTTGTTGCAGTCACTTCCTTGAGGAGAGTTTCTGAGTTGGCAGCTCTTTCTTGTTCGCCTCCTTTTCTGGAGTTTTTTCCGGATCGTGTAGTGCTTCGCACTCGGGGTGATTTTTTGCCTAAAGTGGTGTCACAATTTCATGTCAACCAGGATATTGTGTTGCCTTCATTCTGCCCGGATCCGAAGAATGTGAAAGAGCGAGCTTTACACACATTGGATTTAGTGCGGGCCTTGAAGTTTTATCTATCTATTACTCAAGGTTTTCGTAAGACGGACTCCCTGTTTGTGGTTCCAGCAGGTCGTCGGCGTGGTCAACGAGCTTCCAAGGATTCTATAGCTCGTTGGATCCGGTCAGCTATTTTGGAAGCTTACCGTCTTCGGGGTGAATCTTGCCCGATTAAGATTCGAGCCCATTCTACGAGAGCTGTGGCCTCATCGTGGGCTTTTCATCAAGGTGCCTCGGCAGTGCAGCTCTGCCGAGCGGCAACTTGGCGCTCTGTCCACACGTTTACAAAGTTTTATAAAGTGGACGTCAGTGCTTCCGCTGATGCAGCCCTCGGACGTAGGGTCCTGCAGGCAGCTGTAGTTTAAAGTTCTGGATGAACTTGTGTTTAGCGCTGGTTGCGCTTTGTTGTTAAGGTTGTTGGGTTTCTGCCTTTTATTGGTTTTTCCCACCCTTATTTTTGAACTGCTTTGGGACGTCCCATCAGTAATGAATACTGTGGCTCTCTTCCTTCCATCTGCAGCTGAAACACGGATTTTGGTAAGAACTTACCTGTAAAATCCTTTTCAGCGAAGGAAGGGAGACACAGCACCCTCCCAAGGCAGAAGTGTGTTGATGTTTTCAGATGCAGCGCGACCCTTATCTGATAGCGATTATCTGGGCTGAGGTCAGCGCGCTAAGGCTCTGTTCCAGCATCGCCAGCTCATCGCAGTAGTCAGGTTCCGTGAGTAGTACCTGGAACTCTGTGGTTTTTGGCTTTCTTTGCATGCATAACCTGTATCTTTGTGTTTTTTCTCTGAAGTTCCTTCAGAAGGGGTTATGTTGCTCCGCTGGTGATCTTGGCTCTTTTCCTCAAAGCTTTGGTACGACTGGAGCTGAGTAGGAGGAGCCCGAGCTGGAGGGGCCAGCCAGTCAGCACTCTTTTGATCTGAGGTGACATCCTGATCTGGGGCTCCGCCTACCCATCAGTAATGAATACTGTGTCTCTCTTCCTTCCTTCGCTGAAAAGGATTTTACAGGTAAGTTCTTACCAAAATCCGTGTTTTAGGCCTATTAACATCATGTTTATGACCTCCTTTTATTGTATACATCAAAAAGTTTGACTGATGTATCGGACTAATGGAATCTGGTATCTATAAAGTCCCATTTTAAAATGTAAAAAAAAAAACTTGTTTTCTATTGGATACTATTTTAATTGATAATGAGGACTGCTGTGCTACTCTATATCTTTTGTGGTTAACTGACATACATGGGTCAGATGGAGGCCTCTTTTTTTGGCCTCTGTTGGACTCCGTTTAGTAACCAGTTTAGTGTTCTTGATGACCGTACATCACAAATGTACAGTTACAAGCAGACTAGGCATCATATTTCATATTATTTTATGGTGAAACTTTCCTGTAAATGGTTACTCCAAAAATATGAAGTTATCTCCTGTCCAGTGACTGGGGGTCCAACCGCTGGGAACACCTGCAATCTTGAGAACACGGCTCTGGGACCCATGGACCACACACTGCAGAGCTTTGCCTAAAATGAATCCGAGGCGTCATGCTTGATCTCTGCTCCGTTCATTGTTAATGCACTCCTGGGAATAGCAGAGCGCTGTACTCTGCTTTCTCTGGGCTCCCATAGCCAGTGAATGGAATGGAGGCCGAGAATGGCATCTGCCCAATTGAAGACGGAGCTGCAGAAACTGGTTCCAGAGTCTTGCTCTTAAAATAGTGGTGGGTTCCAGCGGGTGGACGCCCGGTGATCAGTAAGTTGGCCTCAATTTGGGGAATAACTCTTTAAATAACTTAAAAACGCTGATCTGAATCCCATCCTGAGCCATCTGTAAAATGATGAGCTGTTACTCCACCTTAATTGCCAAAGTTGTCGCAGCCCTACCTCTGATGTCGGTGGAGAGATGATGTCTTTGTCCTTGTCTATACTAAGGAGTATAAGAAGGGATGATGTAGGTTGAGCCCATCTTATCAATATTCCTGTATTTGTGGTTAGCACTTTGTTTTACCTCACGATTTATCTCGTGGTTTTACCTCATGATTTGTTGTCATATGTATTATTTTGTGTGGTTTTCTCTAACAGAGCACTATTTCTGGTGTTTCGGCTGCTTACAACCGGGAACAGTTATGGCTGGCTAACGAAAGCCTCATCACCAAACTGCAGGCTCGCTGTCGGGGCTACCTAATGCGCAAGAAATTTAACTCTAGAGTGAAGTTTTTAAAAGAACAGGCTCCCGCAGTGACCTGCATTCAGGTTGGTCCCCTAGTATATTTAATATATGTCAGCCGAAATAACATGAAGTGTCTTGTACCGGAATGTCCCCACAGGTAATGGTTTAGTCTTTATTCAGCCTTGGTGGGGTGGGGGTGCCTGTTCTCTTCAAAATCTTTACGGGGACTCGTGAACATGAAGAAATCCCTTGTTCACAACTGAAAGGAATATGAAGCCGTTATTTAAGGCCGCATGTAAAGAGAACCTGTCATCTGCTTCATGCTGCCTGAACCACAGGCATCATGAGTCAGAATCTGTGTTTTTAAAAGCCGACTGAGGATTTCGTGCTTTAGCTGAGTAGTCCAAGGTAGGTCCCTTGCGGCTTCTCTTCCCCTTCTACTTCTTTCAGATCCCTTTTGGGTTACAAGCCTTTCCCTGTACAGACACAAAGGAAGACACTTGTTATTCTAGTGGAGTGAAATCATAGATCATAGAATGGTAGAGTTGGAAGGGACCTCCTGGGTCATCGTGTCCAACCCCTGCTCAATGCAGGATTCACAAAACCATCTCAGACAGATGTCTGTCCAGCCTCTGTTTGAGGACTTCTATTGAAGGAGAACTCACCACCTCTCGTGGCAGCCTGTTCCACTCATTGATCACTCTCACTGTCAAAAAGTTTTTTCTAATATTTAATCTGTATTCTCTCCCTTTCACTTTAATTCCATTGCTTCTCGTGTTTCCATGTGAAAACGAGAATAATGATGGTTCCTCTACAACAGTGTTCCCCAACTCCGGTCCTCGAGCCACCAACACATCATGTTTTCAGGATTTTCTTAGTATTGCACAGTTGATGGAATTATTGCCTGTCCATGTGGTGTAATAATCACCTTTGCAATACTAAGGAAATCCTGAAAACATGACCTGTTGGTGGCTCTTGAGGACCGGAGTTTGGGTACACTGCGCTACACTCTGACAGCCCTTCATATATTTGTAGACAGCTATTAAGTCTCTTAACCTTTTATTTTGCAAGATAAACATTCCCAAAACCTGTAACCGTTCCTCATAGGACATACTTTGTAATCCGCTCACCATCCTGGTAGCTCTTCTGTGAACTTGCTCCTGTTTTTCGATGTCTTTTTTAAAATGTGGTGCCCAGAACTGGACCCAGTATTCCAGATGAGGGCTCATAGGGAGAAGCTGCTGGGACCTACAATGGACTTGTCATCCTGTACACATAGTCCTGGCCATCTTTTCTCTGTCTTTATCTGAAACACCGCAGCATTTCATAATAAACATACCTGGCTGCAATAAAGCGGCCAGGCTCTGATTCATTATACCTGTGGATCGAGAGGCATCAATCAGATGACAGGTTCCCTTCCCTTTAAGGTTTCTTATGTGTAATGAATACCGTTACTCCAGGAAAGTGTTGATTATACTATATATACATTATACTGTTGTAGGCTTTATCTGTACACCACAAACATATTAGAAGTAGTGCATGCAAATAAAAAAGATACATTTCTTGGTGTCATAATAAATTGTGTTCACGTTCCTCTATCTTGTCCAGCAGTTTCATGTGTATACAGTAAAAGAATCTGAAATGACAATAACGGTTGACCCCTATCTTTTTCTTGATAGGCCCACTACAGAGGTCAGAAGCAGCGGAAAGCATTCAGGGACCGCATGCGGTATCTGAACGATCACAGTGATGAAGTAGTGAAGGTACTGCGCTACTAGTTGTTTAGTCAGAATAATGGTGAATAAATGATCCAGTGCCTTCAGACATTGTTATATGTCGTCATTATATATTATTCTAGATTCAGTCATACACTCGAATGTATCAAGCCAGGAAACGCTACAGAGACAGACTGAAATACTTTCATGACCACGTGAGTACATTGACCTATGTGTCCTGACTGTAGCACATGCTTTTACTGAGATCACAACTAATAGCTCTGTATTTCTTGTCCACAGATGAATGATATAGTAAAAATCCAAGCTTTTATCCGTGCCAACAAAGCTCGAGATGACTACAAGACTTTGAGTAAGTTTAGTTCTCTAACCTGTGAATGACTCTTCTTTGACCTAAGACACAATATTGCCTTTCTGAGTTATTGGGTCATTAACACTTTTATTCATATTGACCATACACCTAAGTAAAGGTCTACAAGTATTCTAGGAAGGTTCTGACTTTCATATATAAGTGCCCGAAGAAAATACAACAGTCATTTCAGCTTATAGCGTTCGTTCTCATGAGGATGACTTTCTTCTGAAAATGAAGTCTCCATGGAGATAAGCTATTATAGCTACTGGAAATTTTGGGGCACATAAACGCTAAAAATCCATCGACTGATGCAGTCCACCAAAGCAAGTGCCACTGCTCTTCAGCGATAGTTCGTTCTGATGGACACTTGGCTAAGCATGCGTGTGTATGGAGCTGCCATATGAATGGCCAGCTGTAGGGTTACAGTCACCTAAACATGCTTTCTTGGATTGCTGTTAAGGTGTTAACATCAGAAATTATATACTTTTGTATTTCTTGCTTCCAGTCAATGCAGAAGATCCACCAATGGCCGTGGTGCGCAAGTTTGTTCATCTTTTGGACCAGAGCGATCAGGATTTCCAGGAAGAGTTGGAAGTCATGAAACTGAGAGAAGAAGTAGTGACTCTTCTCAGATCAAACCAGCAACTGGAGAATGATCTCAATCTTATGGATATCAAGATTGGACTTCTTGTGAAAAACAAAATTACACTGCAGGTATGTTACTGCAGTCAGATCATCTGCCCGGGCTTCTTGATCGCATTACTTACAGCTCTGTGTAATGCATGATTGAAAATCTATTTCTGTAAAGGGTCTCATGAGATTACATATACAAGCATTCAGTACAAATGATTCTGATGACCCTGACATATAGAAACATACAGCTAAAGTGATGTAGAGCTCGAGTCATATGGTGACGTTCAGTATTTGGTCAGTATTTTACATCAGTATCTGTAAGCCAAACCCAGGAGTGGAACAATCAGGAAAAGTATAGTAGAAACACATCACCACTTCTGTATTTATCACCCGCTCCTGGTTTTGGCTTACAGATACTGATGTAAAATGCGGACCAAATACTGAACGTGTGAACATGGCCTTAGAAACAGACAACACTCAGCAACATTATGGTAAATGTACGAACAGTCATGAGCCGGTCATTCGCATCAGCAGACTTTAAAGAAGCAACAGTCACTCATACCTTTTATATTTTTTCTCCATCACTAATCAGAGACCTAAACTTTTACCAATACTGAGACATATGAGAACCCAATACGAAGCTTTACTGACTGCTTTTCTTTATTCTAGGATGTTGTGTCCCATAGTAAGAAGTTAACAAAGAAAAATAAGGAGCAGCTCTCTGATATGATGATGCTAAATAAGCAGAAGGGAGGCCTGAAGGCTCTGAGCAAGGAGAAACGGGAAAAGCTGGAGGCCTACCAGCACCTCTTCTATTTACTGCAGGTATGTGAATAGGTTGACACATTTGTACTATGGTTCTAGGGGACAAGATAATGATTGACTGGGAGCGTTATGTATCTTAAAGTTAATATGCACTTGGTGTTTAAGGGCCCCGTCTCACATAGCGACACACCAGCGATCCTGACAACGATCAGGATCGCTGGTGTGTCGCTACATGATCGCTGCTGAGCTGCCAGACAGGCAGCTCAGGCAGCGATCAGGACAGCGACACTGCGGGTAACAAGCGACGCACATCGCCTAGTTACCCGCAGTGTACGTTGGATACCAGCGCACTGATGCAGGGAGCTGGTAACCAAGTTACACCTCGGGTTTCCAGGTGCTGCGCGTTGCCTGGAAACCCGACGTGTACCTTGGTTACCATCTCCCCTGCAGCAGCGCTCTGGTATCCAAGGTACACGTCGGGTTTCCAGGCACAGCCCCGCGCCTGGAAACCCGATGTTTACCTTGGTTACCAGGAGATCGCTGGTCTCCTGCCTGTCACACGCAGCGATGCGTGCCTGCCAGCGGGAGACCAGCGATCAAAAAAAAGTCCTGACACGACCAGCGATTCACAGCAGGGGCCTGATCGCTGGTACGTGTCAGACATAGCGAGATCTCTGCTGAGATCGCTGTTTAGCAGCGATCTCGCTATGTGAGACGGGGCCCTAAGAGCTTAGTTTGTTTGCCGGGGCCATTAACTCTTCTTTTAAAGGGTTTGCACCAATAAACCAAGTTATCACCGATTCATTGGATATGTTGTAACTTGTTGATCACTTTGTAGTTCCCTGTCTGAATGGAGTGATGGTCCCATATGTGCAGCACCACTCCATTCATTGTCCAGCCTATAAGACTGCCGGAGTTAGCTGAGGCCATAGGTTGTTGCATTCCGACCGGGCACAGCACAGCTCTGTTGTTGGGATAGGTAGGGTCCCAGGAGTGAGACCCACATCGATCAGCAAGTGATAAACTATGCTATTGCTAGATGATAATTTGCTATTATAGTAGACATTATTGCATGGTTCTTTAGATTGCTCCGGAATTTAATCTACACATGGACTTCCAATTGCTTATGTTAAAGGGGTTGTATGAGCTAAATAAAACATTGCCCAGGGGGCGGGATATGTAAAAATAAACTCTGTCACATACTCATCTAAAAGCACCCACTTGGATCCAGCACAGGCTGCTCGGAGACAGGAAGCACTGATGTCACTGTTACACCAGCCACTGGACGCTGCAACCAATGATTGGCTGCAGTGGTCGGGTGATTTTTAAGTTTGTGTCATTGTAAAACATCTGAACATGCATTGATAAAGTAATGGTATTCTCACTGCTTCCTATCTCAGGATCCAGGTGGGTGCTGTTAGGTGAGTATTACTGAATTTGGTATTTTTTTATGTCCTGTCCCCTGGTAAAGTTTTACTGCACCTGGACAACCCCTTTGATGACATCAATTCATCTTCATGTTATGCAATACTTTTATCCAATGTATGAATGGAAAGCCTAAGTAACTGATAAGAAAATATACAGAGAATAATGAAAAACACTAAATTACAAATTAGAATATGTCAGCACTTATAGCGGTAAATCAATACGATCCCTGTAATAAAGCCAGTGAATGCTACGCTGAGCCGTATTTCCCTACTTACCAATAGCCTCAATTGGTTAACAACTTGCGATAATACTAAGGCTGGGTACGCGGCACCATGTGTCCTGCAGCACTGAAATCACAGGGTCGCATCTAATGATTTCCAATGTGACCCCCCTGCGACTGTAACAGAGTCACAAATGTTCCTGAGTGAGTTCTTTCGCTGGTCGCACATGACGCACTTGCAAGTTACACATACGACATCTGACTATGCATCTTGGCTTTTTGATTTTGCTGTAAAAAAAAAAAAAAAGTGCGGTGGCAAGTCATAAACAGGGTGCACAAATGCTTTTGGTTAGGCGACTTGTTAGGGTATGTGCACACGTTGCTGATTCTGCTGCGATTTTGCTAAATCCACAAGTAAAATGATCTGCGTTTTACCTGCAGATTTTGTGCGGATTTCCCCTGCGGTTTTACACCTGCAAATTTCTATAATGGATCAGGTGTAAAAACGCTGTGGATTCCGCACAAAGAATTGACATTCTGCGGGTTCAAATCCGCAGCAAATCTGCACGGAAAAATCCGCAGCATGTGCACAGCGGTTTTTTTTTTCCATAGATTAGAATGGTACTGTACAACACAGCAGAATCCGCAACGTGTACACATACCGTTAGAGACCTGCAGTCACGTGACACATGCCGTAGCTCCATCCTTTAGTTTACAATTCTGTAATTTAACTTGCACACTATATTCTTGTATATGGAATATGACATACTACAACTGACTTCCTATCATTGTTTCCTGCAGACTAATCCAACATATCTGGCGAAACTCATTTTCCAAATGCCCCAGAATAAGTCCACTAAATTCATGGACTCAGTCATTTTTACTCTTTATAACTATGCGTCCAATCAAAGAGAAGAATATCTGCTCCTGCGTCTCTTCAAAACCGCTCTCCAAGAGGAGATAAAGTGAGTGCCTACATAGGGATATATTACCTAAGGGCTTGTGTGATTACCGTGCCTGCTGTCCCATGTGCACACATTGCAGCATTGTAATGGATTTTCTATATGGATTCCTAAATAAAAATCCTCTTTGAGGTTCAGTGTTGTGCAATGCTTGCAGATGTACTAGTTCCCTTACAGCAAGGATCTGCAGTCTGTGAACATACTCCAATGCTTTTTGGGCTAATTTTGTGTGAACCTCAATTTGATGTGATGAATGGGTTGTCAAGAATTAAAAAAACATAGCTGCTTTTTTTCCCGAAATCAGTTCCTCATAGGTCTGTATATTGCAACCGGGCCACATTTTTTGCTTTTCATTAGAGCTAAGCTACAAATACCAGCCATATCCCATTGTCAAGTGTGGTGCTACTTGTGGAAGAGCGGAGACATGGTTTTTTAAGCCTGGAAAACCCCATTATATGTTTGTTACCTGGACTGTCCCTTGTTAAATGCTGTAGTCACCTGAGTAAAATATAAAAAGAAAAAACAGACACTTGTCTCCCATACTGGCACCGTTACAGCAATGTCAGTGCCGAGTCTCCTAGTACATGCGTGACACTGTCAGGCCACGTGAGCTCTCCAGCCAGTCCATGGTCGCTGATGGGGCTTCACTCACACTTTCACCCAATGTCATCGTTTCATCCGTGGTAAGTGTGAGTGAAGCCGCCCATCAGTACTGGCACTCCTATAACATGACAATGTCACCCAAGAGCAGGGAGAGCTGATGCCGACATCCCTGGAAAGGTTAAGACTGAAGGAGATCTGCGCATCTATCCTGCTTGTTGACCGTTTCTTGTAGCAAGCTTTTTTCTATGCCCTAAAGTAAGGACAAACTGAAAAGGATGATCCAAAATGTCTCTTCTTTATAATGTGTGTGCTGAGAGTTGGCGTTGTTTGTCAGCTGCTGCATTTGGATGTCGGTTTATGAAGCCCATAGCCATGATGATGGATCCATATAAATTGTTAGTCATTTTGCAGCTTTGCAACCTAAAACATTTGACTCATCACAGATCCAAGGTGGACATGATTCAGGAAATAGTCACTGGGAACCCGACTGTTATAAAGATGGTGGTGAGCTTTAATCGTGGCGCCCGTGGTCAGAATGCTTTGAGGCAGATCCTGTCGCCAGTAGTGAAAGAGATCATGGACGACAAGTCCCTCAACATCAAAACTGACCCAGTAGATATTTACAAGTCCTGGGTAAACCAGATGGAGTCTCAGACTGGAGAGGCAAGGTGAGACGCCTCCACTGCCATGAAGGCTTATTATCTTTTCCCATTTTGTAGTTGTCACCGTTATAATAATTTTTGTTACTGTATTTTTCAACAGCAAACTGCCTTATGACGTCACTCCGGAGCAAGCGATGGCACACGAGGAGGTGAGAAGCAAACTGGATGCCTCCATCAAGAACATGAGGACGGTTACAGACAAGTTCCTCTCTGCGATCATCAGTTCAGTGGATAAGATCCCGTAAGTCTTCCCGGTGCCTCTACTGTAATTTATGCCATTATTTATTACAGTCTATTTTATCTGAAGTATAGATTACGCTAGTCATGCGCCTCTGCATGTCTTCTCAATGTGGAGATGGGAATAAGGTACTGGCTGACTCCACTGGGGGCTTTTTATTTCCAATGAGAACAAAACAAAAATGCCAAATCTGTCCTTTCAAAGAGAGCGTCCAGTGGTCCATAATATTTGGGCATGTCTGAGTCCGGTCCTTAAGATTTGTGGTGAGACTCCCAGCAATCAGCAAGTTATTTCCTATCTGGCGATACCTTGTAAGATGGTAATTGCCCATTAATGCCAATTACTCTTTCTAGCAGCGCTCATTTCTTCCATAGTAGAATTCAGTATGATATAATCTATGACTTGTCTAAGAAAACGCTGTCCTGAACTGGGATGAAGCCTTTATGACAGGTCTAACCTGTTTTATATATTTTTTCTATTACAAGATAATACATAGGCTACGATATTGAAATTGCTTCATATGCCCCCTATATAATAAAAAGAAAACACAAGTGTAATACTAAAGAGCTGCTGATGATTGAGGAGCTTGTCTTCTACAACTCGACTTCTGTTTGTATCTTTCTCATAGCAGAAAGCTCAGTAGTAAGGACTTTATTCTTTCCTTTTACCGAACACCATCTCGCAGTTGTATTGATGTAGCATTCGCCGTGCACATGATGACAAGTAGCATTTAGGTCACATATTTGTCTTTTTACCTTTGCCACGTGTTCTGTGTAACTCATGGATGTTTCCTCTACTGTTCCAGGTACGCCATGCGTTACATTGCAAAGGTCCTGAAACATACCCTTCATGAGAAGTTTCCTGACGCTGGAGAAGATGAATTGCTTAAGGTCAGTTTCTGCAATGCTTGGTGCCGATACGCTGGACACAGTAACTTTTTGTAGCGCTGCTAAACTTTCCAAAATGTCTTTGCATATTCTTTGAAGCATTGAAAGTTATTAACCCCTCTCTGCCATCAGACGTACTATTCCGTCCATGTGACCCTGGACCTTATTCCCATGGACGGAATGGTACGTCATGGGCGATCAGCTGCGCTCCGGGGGGAGCGCAGCTGATCGCCGCCGGGTGTCAGCTGATTATCACAGCTGACACCCGTGACTGTGTGTCAGGAGCGGTCACGGACCGCTCCCGGCACATTAACCCCTGGCACACCGCGATCAAACATGATCGCGGTGTACCCGGGGCACAGGGGAGGATCGCGCAGGCAGGGGGCTCCCTGCGCGCTCCCCTGAGACCCTCAGAGCAGCGCGATGTGTCGCGCTGTTCCGAGGGTCCGTCCTCCCTCCAGGTCCCCGGATCCAAGATGGCGCCGGGGTCCTGCAGGGAGGCGGCTTCCTCAGTGCCTGCTGAGAGCAGGCGCTGGGGAAGCCTGCAGCAGTGCCAGAGCGATCGCTGGTGTGACAGAGTGCTGTGCACACTGTCACACCAGCGATCTGCTAAAATACTGTGATGTCCCACCCTGGGACAAAGTATAAAAGTAAAAAAAATAAAAATAAAAAGTGGTAAAAAAAAATCATAAAAAAAAAAAAAAAATATTCCCCAATAAATTCATTCTTTCCTGTAAATAAAAAAAACAAAACAATAAAAGTACACATATTTGGTATCGCCGCGTCCGTAACGACCCCCCTATAAAACGGTCCCACTAGTTAACCCCTTTAATGAACCCCTTAAAAAAAAAAAAAAGAAAACGAAGCAAAAAATCAATGCTTTATCATCATACCGCTGAACAAAAAGTGGAATAACACGCGATTAAAAAGACCGAGATAAATAACCATGGTACCGCTGAAAACGTCATCTTGTCCCGCAAAAAACGAGCCGTCATACAGCATCATCAGCGAAAAAATAAAAAAGTTATAGCTCGCAGAATAAAGCGATGCAAAAATAATAATTTTTTATATAAAATTGTTTTCATGCTATAAAAGCACCAAAACATAAAAAAATGATATAAATAAGGTATCGCCGTAATCGTACTGACCCGAAGAATAAAACTGCTTTATCAATTTTACCACACGCGGAACGGTATAAAAAAGAAATTCATGAATTGCTGATTTTTGTTCATTCTAACCTCCCAAAAATCGAAATAAAAAGCGATCAAAAAATGTCACGTGCTCAAAAATGGTACCAATAAAAACGTCACCTCGTCCCGCAAAAAATAAGACCTCACATGACTCTGTGGGCCAAAATATGCAAAAATTATAGCTCTCAAAATGTGGTGATGCAAAAAACTATTTTTTGCAATAAAAAACGTCTTTTAGCGTGACAGCTGCCAATCATAAAAGCCCGCTATAAATAGTAAATCAAACCCCCCTTTATCACCCCCTTAGTTAGGGAAAAATAATAAAATTAAAAAAATGTATTTATTTCCATTTTCCCGTTAGGGTTAGGGTTGCGGCTAAAGTTAGGTTTAGGGTTGGCGCTAACGTTAGGATTAGGGTTGGGATTACGGTTAGGGGTGTGTTAGGGTTAGGTTTGTGGTTAGGGTTGGGACTAGGGTTAGGGGTGTGTTGGGGTTAGGGTTGGAGTTAGAATTGGGGGGTTTCCGCTGTTTAGGCACATCAGGGGCTCTCCAAATGTGACATGGCGTCTGATCTCAATTCCAGCCAATTCTGCGTTGAAAAAGTCAAACGGTGCTCCTTCACTTCTGAGCTCTGCCATGCGCCCAAACAGTAGTTTACTCCCGCATATGGGGTATCAGCGTACTCTGGACCACAAGAGTTATTGTGCAATTTGTCCTATTTCTTCTGTTACCCTTGAGAAAATAAAAAACTGGGGGCGACAAAATCATTTTTGTAAAAAAAAAAAAGGATTTTTTATTTTTACGGCTGTACGTTATAAACTTCTGTGAAGCACTTCGGGGTTCAAAGTGCTCACCACACATCTAGATAAGTTCCTTGTGGGGTCTATTTTCCAAAATGGGGTCACTTGTGGGGGGTTTCCACTGTTTAGGCACATCAGGGGCTCTCCAAATGCGACATGACGCCCCCAGACCATTCCATCAAAGTCTGCAATCCAAAACGTCACTACTTCCCTTCCGAGCCCCGACGTGCGCCCATACAGTAGTTTACTCCCACATATTGGGTATCAGCATACTCAGGACAAATTGGACAACAACTTTTGGGGTCCAATTTCTCCTGTTACCCTTGTGAAAATAAAATATTGGGGGCGAAAAAAATCATTTTTGAAAAAAAAAAAAAAAAAAGGATTTTTTATTTTTACGGCTGTAAAAGCACTGTGAAGCACTTCGGGGTTCAAAGTGCTCACCACACATCTAGATAAGTTCTTTGAGGGGTCTAGTTTCCAAAATGGTGTCATTTATGGGGGGTTTCCACTGTTTAGGCATATCAGGAGCTCTCCAAACACGACATGGCATCCAGCCAATTCTGCGTTGAAAAAGTCAAACGGCGCTCCTTCCCTTCCAAACTCTGCCATGCACCCAAACAGTGGTTTACTCCCACATATGGGGTATCAGCGCACTCAGGACAAATTGCACAATAACTTTTGGAGTCTTGTTACCCTTGGGAAAATAAAAATTGGGGTGAAAAAATAAATTTTGTGGAAAAAATATGATTTTTTAATTTTACGGCTCTACGTTATAAACTTGTGTGAAGCACTTGGGGGTTCAAATTGCTCACCAAAGATCTAGATAAGTTCCTTAGGGGGTCTAGTTTCCCAAATGGGGGCACTTGTGGGGGGTTTCCACTGTTTAGGCACAGCAGGGGCTCTCCAAATGCAACATGGCGTCCAATCTCAATTCCAGCCAATTTTGGTTGGAAAAAGTCAAATGGTGCTCCTTCCATTCCAAGCTCTGCCATGCCCCCAAACAGTGGTTCCCCCCCACATATGGGGTATCAGCGTACTCAGGACAAATTGGACAACAAATTTTGTGGTCCAATTTCTCCTGTTACCCTTGGGAAAATAAAAAATTAGTGACTAAGAGATAATTTTTGTGGGAAAAAAATAGGATTTTTTATTTTCATGCTCGGGCATTATAAACTTGTGTGAAGCACTTGGGGGTTCAAAGTGCTCACCAAAGATCTAGATAAGTTCCTTAGGGGGTCTAGCTTCCAAAATGGGGTCACTTGTGGGGGGTTTCCACTGTTTAGGCTCATCTTGGGCACTACAAATGGAACATGACCCCCATCAATGTTTGCATTCCAAAACGTTACTGCTTCCTTTCCAAGCCGTGCGCCCAAACAGTTTCCCCTCCCCACATATGGGTATCAGCATACTCAGGACAAATTGGAAAACAACTTTTGGGGTCCAATTTCCGTGGGAAAAATCAAAAATTTGGGACTAAAAATCATTTTTGTGGAAAATTGTTTTTTTTTTTCACACCCAGGCATTATAAACTTTTGTGAAACACTTTGGGGTTCAAAGTGCTCACAACAGATCTAGATAAGTTCCTTAGGGGGTCTAGTTTCCAAAATGGTGTCACTTGTGGGGGGTTTCCACTGTTTAGGCATATCAGGGGCTCTCCAAACACGACATGGCGTCCAATCTCAATTCCAGCCAATTTTAGTTTGAAAAAGTCAAACGGCGCTCCTTCCCTTACGAGCTCTGCCGTGTGCCCAAACAGTGGTTTTCCCCCACATATGGGGTATTGGCGTACTCAGGAGAAATTGCACAACAACTTTATCTGCCCATTTTCTCCTTTTACCCTTGTGAAAATAAAAAAATGTTTGTAAAAGATCATTTTTGTGGCTAAAAAGTTAAATATTAATTTTTTCCTTCCACATTGCTTCAGCTCCTGTGAAGTACCTGAAGGGTTATTAAACTTCTTGAATGTGGTTTTGAGTACCTTGAGGGGTGCAGTTTTTAGAATGGTGTCACTTTTGGGTATTTTCTGCCATATAGACCCCTCAAAGTGACTTCAAATGTGAGGTGGTCCCTAAAAAAATGGCTTTGTAAATTTTGTTGTAAAAATGAGAAATCACTGGTCAACTTTTAACCCTTATAATTTCCTAACAAAAAAAAATTTTGGTTCCAAAATTGTGCTGATGTAAAGTAGACATGTGGGAAATGTTATTTATTAACTATTTTGTGTGACATATCTCTCTGTTTTAAGGGAAAAAAAATTCAAAGTTTGAAAATTGCAAAATTTTCAAAATTTTCGCCATATTTGCGTTTTTTTCAAAAATAAACGCAAGGTATATCGAAGAAATTTTACTTCTAACGTGAAGTACAATATGTCACGAGAAAACATCTCAGAATCGCGAAGATCCGTTGAAGCGTTCCAGAGTTATAACCTCATAAAGAGACAGTGGTCAGAATTGTAAAAATTGGCCCGGTCATTAACGTGCAAACCACCCTTGGGGGTGAAGGGGTTAAAGGGAATCTGTCACTAGATTTTTGCTACCTGATCTGAAAGCAGCATGATGCAGAGACACAGGCCTGAATTCCAGTCGTATCACTTACTTGACTGCTTGTTGTAGTTTTAATAAATTCATTGTTTTATCAGCAGGGGATAATCAATTAGAGGACTAGTTAACCTGCTGCCAGGTAGTCCTCCACGTTCATGAGCTCTGAGTAACTCCGCCCACCACTGATTGGCAGCTTTGTGCCTATGCACAGTGCACACATAAAGCTGAAAGTCAGTGGTGTGGGCGAAGTTTTACCGAGCTCCACATTCAGAGATCTGCTAGATCTGCAACAGAGAAAAACTGATTTTGCAAGAACTGCAGCAATCAGTAAAGTATGTGATACATCGCGGGAATCGGGGTCTCTGCACGACTATTGTTGATGGTCATCTCCTGCCCTTTGTTCCTGTGAGAGATAAGTAGTTGCCAGGTAAGTTTTTTTTTTTTTTTTTTTTTTTACCGTAAAAAAATATATGAATGTCTGTTATAGAGAGGCCAGAAAGTGTATGGCCACAAATGAATATGATTGTATAGAGTGCAGTAATCTACAGATTAAGGCCTGGAGGTTGTGCATATAGCACCCAACCCAATCTGTTCAGGTTCTACGGCCCTAGCATTCTAGACTGAAGTACTTTGAAATATGAGTCGTACTAATAGATTCATCTTACTTTTAAATGGGATATCAGAGACTTTACAAAAAAATTGTATTCAGGCACTAACAGGCAGGTAGTTTCTACTTACCTGCCTGTTGTGCATGGTGTCGTTCTCCACCGGCACAGAGCGGTCACAGACGCACCTGCAGGGGATTCAGAAGCCTCTGCTGACGTCACGTCTATAGAGCGGAGGCTTCTTTTCCACTCCACTCTGTAGATGGGGCGGGTCTTCCAAGGTTATTATGATTGACAGCTGGATAACTGGGGGGAGCCGGCTGTTAATCAGACTGACCTCGGAGGTTCCATCCTGTTGCGTCAGCAGAGGCAGCTGAATTCCCATCAGGAGCAGTCTGTGACCACTCCGTCCCGGGGAAGAGCGGCGCAGTGCACAACAAGTAGGTAAGTTTCAATTACCTGTTAGTGCTTAGATACATTTTTTGTTTTTTGAAAAGTCCTAGATACCCCCTTTAATGAAAATGAGCACAGATGACTTCAAACAAAAGGAAAGTGAAATTGTATGTATATACAGTATATAGGTATGTTTCCGTGTGTAGAATGCCTGCACAGTGCTTGCTGCCTCGGCTTCATTAGGTTGTGCTATATACAGAACTGTTTAGTCTAGTGACATGGCGCCCTCTGCTGGACACTCTTAGAACAACAGCGTAATTGTTTTCGATTCTTCCTATGCTTTATTTCCAATGTTCTTTCTTTCTGCCGACAACCACTGCACTTTTTCTGAAGTCTGTTCTCTTTCCTGTTCTTCTAGCTTTCTGCTTCTTTGCACTGAGGCCTCGATAATGCACTAGCTCTGACCAAGGTGACTATTTTGTTTCACAAGTTAAGTGATAGATCAGCTTAATGGAATAATTTACCGCAGATTTATTGATTTAAAATATTACATGTCTCTATACAGGTTGCAGACTAATTTCACATCATGAGTGGTGTCCCAGAGTAGTTGGTTCTGACTGCTTGTTTTTCAGGGTGTAATGACAGGCAATCAGCTGCAAATATATGGGACGGAATGACATTTTGGATTTGTCTGTCATTTGCTTATTGCAATTTGTTGCTATTGTTTAACTTTTTACTATTATTTTACCAGAAAAATGTGATTTCTCTCCTTAATACTGCGTCTGCTTCTATGTAATAGATAGTGGGAAATCTGCTGTACTATCGCTACATGAACCCAGCTATTGTGGCTCCAGATGCCTTTGATATTATTGACCTTTCTGCTGGAGGTCAGCTAACCACAGATCAGCGCCGGAACCTTGGATCCATTGCCAAGATGCTCCAACATGCTGCCTCCAACAAGATGTTCCTTGGGGACAATGCCCACCTGAGCATGATCAATGAGTACCTCGCTCAGTCCTACCAGAAATTTAGGTAGTTAAAAATCTTAAAATAATCCTTTATACAGAAAAGAAAAGATATGATGTGTGATACTCCTATGGACTCATAGTATAGATATAGACTGTGTATGGGATGGGGCGGCAAATTCTATATAAGTGACCACTAAAGGGTTGTCCAAGCTTGGGATGAAAGTGTGCAGTCACTTTGTCAGGATTCACTGCATACTGTCAGGATTCTTTGGTGCTGGCGACATGACAGCAAGCATGCATTTTGAATATTTGTGGTTATTTGCCAACAAGACGTGCTCGGCCTCGCTCAATAGAAGTGCACTGAGAGAGGTCTAGTCGGAATGTGGCCGGAAGTATGCCAGTCACATACTCTCACAGGCAACACAGGAGAATCCTGACAGCATACATTGCACACACTGTCAGGATTCAGAAGTCTGCAGTCGCATACTGCAGACTTGTATCCAAGCTTGGAGGTTCCACTTTGGGCCCAAGGATGGAGACTGCCTAAGGGCTGAAAGCATTGGCCCATGGGTTGCACAGTGCGGCCATCTTCCCTCGCTCGGCGTTCAGATTTCACCACTGTCTGCCTCCTAAGGCTGATTTCTCATTGTCCACAGACGCTTCTTCCAAGCTGCTTGTGAAGTTCCCGAGCCACAGGATAAATTTAATGTGGATGAATATTCAGATCTGATCACCCTCACCAAACCAGTCATCTATATTTCTATAGGAGAAATCGTTAATACTCACACAGTAAGTACGTCACCCTGTCGGCTGTTGGTAAGGCTCAGGCTAGATTGACAACATTGCCATATGTCATCCTATCTGCCATTAGCACATCCTTATCTGTTAAGCTTGTCGTACAGCGTAGCACCAGGCAGGGTTATTGGGTGCAGTCCCGCAGGTGCAGTGAAGTGTTCTTCCAGGCGGCAGCATCGCTGGTGTAACACTAGACAAACAGCATAGTAGGTATCCGTAATTAGGCGCCTATAGGAATACCGCACCATACATCAGCCTACACGTAATTTAGGTCCATACAGTGCATAATACATACATATGGTAATGCCGAGAGCATGACCAAGGCCTAGTTTTCGAGATGTTAAAGCACATTCTTAAACAATAAGGCTCAGAAAACCTGTATGTTAGTGATTGTCCAAAAAATGTAAGAAAATTGTCTAAGTGCCCAAGTTCAGAAGGTATATACACAGAAAGGGATCACCTTAAAATAGTTTTTATTAATGATATAATAAGTCAAAAACACTAGTTAAAAAGATTTAAAAGGCACACAAAAATAGCGATGATACAAGAGAAACGACCTAGTCAGACTGGGACGTAGGCCCACCCAATCTGTCTGTCCCCGAGCCTCAGTCAATCCAATAAATACACTTTGCACACTGTCCCAATCAAACATATGATGGGTAACGGATGTGTATTATTAAATGGATCCAGTAGATCCCCCTATAATACATAAACACAAAGTGGTTAATTTACCACAAATAACACCGTGAACACAATCTGAACAGTTCTAAAGTTGTTGTCTTCTCTGCATATAAAGTGCAAAGTGATAAAGATAGCCACAAAATATTATTAGAATGCGATCCTATCAGCAATATTATGTTAAGGAATTGGAGATTATTAGAAAGCATACGAAAAGTATTCACATCTATTCATGTAACAGATCTAAAAAAAAATAGGATTAAGGAACGCTGTGTGAATAGTGTGCACACACTGCATCTATGCATACTGTATGATATAGATGGATATATATACATGTGTGTATGTTAAACTGAACATGGTATGTTTTTCTATGCTATGACTGATCCCACAGCACAGTGGGTAACCATGGTCTTTCCATTGCAGCTGCTTCTGGACCACCAGGATGCTATAGCACCAGAGCACAACGATCCCATCCATGAGCTGTTAGATGATCTTGGAGAGGTTCCTACTCTTGAGTCTCTTATAGGTGAGCGATTGCTGCTCATGTGATGAATGGATAAGACAATGAGATTTATATTGGGTGACAACATCATTAAAAAAAGTTTGAGACGTCAACCCTGGTTCATTACTAGTTTGCTAAAAAGGGTTGTATTGTTAAGAAAACCCTTTCTAAAAACTGCCCTCCTGCCAATCACATGGTCGCTGCAGATTCAGTTTCTGGAACCTCCAATGATCGATCGCTTAATATTATAATTCATGTGACAGATGCCATGTCAGCAGGCCCCTTCAGTCCCCAATATGACAAGATGCCATGTCAGCAACCCCTTCAGCTCCAAATGTGACAAGATGCCGTGTCAGCAGCCCCAATGTGACAGATGCCATGTCAGCAGCCCCAATGTGACAGATGCCATGTCAGCAGCCCCAATGTGACAAATGCCATGTCAGCAGCCCCAATGTGACATGCCATTTCAGCAGCCCCCAATGTGACAGATGCCATGTCAGCAGCCCCATTCAGCCTCCAATGGGGGAATGAGAGGCACAGAATAGCCACTTTTATAATTTCCAATATTGGCAATCAACTTTCATTTTCAATGATCTCTTTCTGTAAAAGGACCCAGAAAGTAATTATTTGTATAAGAAGATTTCAAGGCACTTCTCTTTTTGTGCGGCAGCAGTGTAAGCTGTGGGGGACTTTTCCAGCCTCATCCAGCTGCATTTTGTATCTCTGTTGAAAACATTATTTCAGTTTCAGACATTATGACACAGATTTTATGCATTTTCTCCTTCACCTCATTGGGGTATACAGGACCATGGTGTATGCTGCTGCCACTAGGAGGCTGACACTAAGTGAATACAAAAAAAGTTATCTCCTCCTCTGCAGCATACACCTACCACTGGCTCCAGCCCGAACCAGTTCATGTTTAGTGTCCGTAGGAGGCACATGGGTCTGGTCTTCAGACCATAATTTTTATTTTATTTTTTATTCTAATTTTTACTTTTTACTACTTTTTTCCAAGGATGATACGGGCGACAGATCCTTTCAAGGGACCGATCTCCCCAAACCAACAACAGGCGGGAACGTGGCGTGTCGCCTCCAGGTACCCCCTCCTGCGACGTGAGATGCCATGCCTGAGCTTGATTTTAGGGGCATCGGTCCCTTCTGGGCACCGCTCTCCCCGCACCAGCCACAGACTGGAACATGGAGTGTCGCCTCCATGTACCCCCTTCTGAAGCCAGGCTACAGCTGGACAATAGCCCTGTTCCATTCTAGAGGATTGAACCCCTGGGATGTACAGAGGCACCACTGGCGTCCGTGTGGCCCCCACTGCATCACCGCTGAAAGAACAGCGGTGATGGATGGAGGCAGACGGTCCCTCTCCACCTCCCTGATAAAGGGGAGGATGGATTGAGGGTGCCTGCACCGTCCATTCTACAGCCTCCTGACCTGCAGACAACGATAGCTCTGCGTTTTCCTCGGTGGTGAGTATATGGACCGGATGGGGGGCTGGGAGGGTTCCTGTAGCGCGCGTCACAGCTCCGGTGCTCGTCCCCGGCCAGCGCCAGAAATTTAGTCCCCGGCTTCAGCCTGTTCTAGGCCGGAAACTGGTAGCTCCGCCCCCAAGTGCACATCGCGCCGGCGGCTCCATCCACCTGCTTGGCGCTTCAGTACGAGAAGTGCCTTTCTGAATCCCGGCGGCCATCTTTAGAGGGGAAGAACTGCTACAGTGCTCCCTAACAGCTGGCATCGGACAGCAAGCCGCATCTCCTAGAAAGTCACCTAAGTCAACCAAGCTGACAACAAGGGCGACCCCAAGAGGACCGCTCGCAGGGCACAGGACCTGAGGTAAGAGCTGCAGCCACATACACTCAGGCCCCCTTTTTTATGCAGAGCTGCGCTGCCATACACTCTGGCCCGTTTTGCTCTGCAGAGCTGCGCTGCCTTATACAGCCACACTTCTATATACATAGCCCTCACCCTGCAGTATTCATTGGCTAGCATTTTTGTCCCATATTGGGCAGGGGTACAGCATGACTCTCCCTAAAACATCCAAAAAGGTCAACAAGACACATACAGTCTTGTTCACCTCATGTACCACCTGTCAGGCTGCATTGCTGCGGGAATAGAATACTCCAATATGTGAAGCCTGCACCCCCGAACGTGCTCAGGAGCCCCTGCCGCGACGGATCCCGGGGTACCTAGTCCCCCTGAGTGGGATTCGTCACAGTCCATGGCGTCTCTAGCTAAAACGATTGAGTCCCTCCAGGGGTAGGGATATCAGTCTGCCTGTTTTAGAGAATTCCTCTACATCTCAGGAACCGTCAGCATGCAGGGCCGTTCTCAGTTGAAGCAGACACAGACCCATACCGCGTCTCCCGGGCCCTCTGGCGCCTCGGCATCCGTGAGCTCTGTTTCTCGCTCCCCCTCACCTTGGGTCGGTAGCGACAGTGGATAGTCTCAGAGGCTGTTAACCAGACTCGGAAGATTAATGAGGAATCTACCTCCTCCCCGGATCACGCGGTGTCTTTCAAAAGGACCAAAAATCCTCATAGGGTGTTTGCCAATCACCCCGATTTCCACGACATAGTGCAGCGGCATAGAGAGCGGCCAGACAAACGCTTCACATTTCCGAAGCCTCTTGAGGCGAGATACCCTTTTGCATCCGATCTCCGTAAACAATGGGCAGAATCCTCTCCAGTGGATCCACCCGTGTCTCGCTTGGCCTCCAAAACCCTCCTATCTTTACCAGACGGATCCTACATTAAAGATCCAACGGACCGCCTGATAAGACAGTCTTGCCCGTTCGGTTTTTGAAGCTTCAGTCTCGGCACTCTCTCCCTCCTTCGCCGCGACATGGGTAGCTAAAGCCATGGTGTCTTAGGCAGATACTACAGGGTAGTGATTGGATGGAACAGTGAGGCCGATCTTACACCTAAAGCTCCTAAACAAATTTTTCAAGGTCCGGTACTTCAGAATGGAGTCCCTCCGTTCCGTCATCTGCTCGATGGAAAAGGGGGAGTTCTTAGCTTCCATCGACATTCGGGACGCTTACCTTTATATCCCGATTTTTTCCCCTTCACCAAAGGTTCCTGCATTTCGCCGTCCGCGAGGATCACTTCCAGTTCACAGCTTTGCCCTTCGGCCTTGTCACTGCCCCCAGGGTGTTCACAAAGGTCATGGCGGCCATCATGTCCATTCTGCACTCTCGGGGCATGGTTGTTTTGCCATACCTAGATGACCTCCTGATCAAGGGGCCATCCTTCCAGGTCTACGAGGAGTCCGTCCGCATTACGTTGGATATACTTTCTCGCCTGGGCTGGCTAGTAGACTTGAACAGGTCTTCCCCCGTCCCAGCTCAGCAGATCTACTTCTTAGGGATAACCCTGGACACCTCCCTAGGGTTGGTGCTTCTTCCTTGAGACAAGGTCTTAGCCCTCCAACAGGGTGTCCAGGCTCTCTGTCGCCCTCTTCCTCATTCAATCCGTTTCGGTATGGGGGTCCTGGGAAAAATGGTGGCAGCGATGGAAGCTGTTCCTTTTGCCCAGCTTACACCTCCGTCTTCTGCAGCATGCGCTTTTGGCAGCCTGGGACAGGAGCCCGTTCTCCCTCGATCGACCGTGCCGCCTGTTCCCACGGGTCAAACAGACGCTCAGGTGGTGGACACTACATTCTTCCCGCCTCCAGGCGAAATCCTTTATCCCGGACCATTGGCTGGTGGTCACTACCGACGCCAGCCTTCTCGGCTTGGGAGCCGTCTTTAGTCACCACACGGCTCAGGGACGTCGGCCACCTCAGGGGTCACGCCTTCCAATCAATGAGATTCGGGCGATTCTTTTGTCCCTGCAGCGGTTCCATCTTCTCCTGGTGTGTATCCCCATCCGAATTCAATCGGACAATGCCACGGCCATGGCTGACATAGAATCATAGAATGGTAGAGTTGGAAGGGACCTCCTGGGCCATCTGGTCCAACCCCCTGCTCAAAGCAGGATTCTCTAAATCATCCCAGACAGATGTCTGTCCAGCCTCTGTTTGAAGACTTCCATTGAAGGAGAATTTACCACCTCTCGTGGCAGCCTGTTCCACTCCTTGATCACCCTAACTGTCAAAAAGTTTTTTCTAATATCTAATCTGTGTCTCCTCCCATTCAGTTTCATCCCATTGCTTCTAGTCTTTCCTTGTGCAAATGAGAATAAAGATGATCCTTCTACAATGTGACAGCCCTTGAGATATTTGTAGACAGCTATTAAGTCACCTCTCAGTCTTCTTTTTTGCAAGCTAAACATTCCCAAATCCTGCAACCGTTCCTCATAGGACATGGTTTGCAGACCGGTCACCATTCTGATGGCTCTTCTTTGAACTTGCTCCAGTTTGTTGATGTCTTTTTTAAAATGTGGTGCCCAAAACTGGACACAGTATTCCAGATGAGGTCTGACCAAAGAGGAGTAGAGGGCAATAATGACCTCACGTGATCTAGACTGTATGCTTCTGTTGATACATCCTAGAATTGTATTTGCCTTTTTTGCTGCTGCATCACACTGTTGACTTATGTTCAGTCTGTGATCAATTAGTATACCCAAGTCTTTTTCACATGTGCTGTTACTTAGCCCTATTCCTCCCATTTTGTATATGCTTTTTACATTTTTATTGCCCAGATGTAGTACTTTGCATTTTTCCCTGTTAAAAACCATTCTGTTAGTTGCTGCCCACTGCTCCAATTTATTTATATCTTTTTGAATCCTCTCTCTCTTCTCTAGTATTAGCTACCCCTCCTAGCTTTGTGTCATCAGCAAATTTGATCAGTTTACCCTCAATTCCTTCATCTAAATCATTGATAAAGATGTTGAACAATACAGGGCCCAAAACAGAGCCTTGTGGTACCCCACTTGAGACATTCTTCCAACTGGATGTGCAGCCATTTACGACCACTCTTTGAGTCCGATCACTAAGCCAGTTATGAATCCACCTAACAGTTGCCTTGTCCATTCCATACTTAGTCATTTTTTCAATAAGAATTGTGTGAGATACTTTGTCAAATGCTTTGCTGAAGTCAAGATATACTATATCTACAGCATTTCCCTGATCCACCCAGTCAGTGATTCTGTCATAGAAGGAAATTAATATACAAAAAAAGGTTGCACTCTATCGTGCCAAAGCAAGTCAATGTGAAATATGAAACATGAATAGCAATATGGCTTTTGAATATTAGAAAAAAATGAATGAGACGCTTTGCACAAAATTTGGCCAAATAATGCCTGCCCATACACCAACGTCAAGGTGGTCTCAGAACGTATGGGTCCCTGCCTATGTGAACATACCTCTATTAGGCTGATATCTGAATTCCTGGTGGAATGTGGACACCTCTGTCAGTAAAGCTTACCTTTTCTGGGTGAGCAGGAACCTGCTATAATTAAAATCACCACATGGTGATGGGCGGAGTGCTCGGTCAGTAAGCTAACCACCATGTGGTGATTTTAATTATAGCAGGTTCCTGCTCACCCAGAAAAGGCAAGCTTTACTGACAGAGGTGTCCACATTCACCCAGGAATTCAGATATCAGCCTCGACCGGACTTGCTCTCCCAGGGACCGATTTGCCACCAGAACTCAGGGGCCCAGTGTTTAACGGCCGGCCGTTGAATCCTGGATCCTAACCCAAATTGGTTTCTCTCAAGAGGTGATTACCACAATGATTAACGCTCAGAAGCC
>JARQOD010000004.1:420646628-420966281 GCA_033576555.1 Oophaga sylvatica | reverse complement strand
AGGGTGTGGGTGACGTATCGCCTGAGACCTTCAACTTAACCTTGAGGTCCAGCCCCCGCCAAATACCAACTCGTCCTGTTCTTTTTTGGGACCTCAGTGACTTCCCATACCGGGAAGCCCGTCATTATGTCACGCCTGAGAGTTGACTCGTTACATGTCACCACGGTCATCTTTGACGGAATTTTGGCGAGACACCCCCTGTACGACGAAGCCTCGCCATCCGGGCTCCCCTTTCACCAGCTATAATTTGACCAGAAGGCTCAAGCCCCTTGGCCGAACAAAGCTGATGTCAAGAAACGGGCTGATGTGGGATGGATCAGGGCAAAGATGTCATCTGCCCTGAAGCCCTTTCAGGAGGAGCTCCACCACCCTACTCCTGGGTGGGCAAGCTTCACTGCCCCCCCACCGAAGACGGACCACTTTCCTCTCACCAGCCTTGCCCGGTGTTGGGAGAGACCAGACAGTCCCTCCCTCTCTTCTCTCTTGGAAGGCGGCCCTTAAACCATGTCTTCTATCCAGAAAGACAAGTCCACCGTCCTCCCCTTACAATTATCGACCTTTCTCCCCTTTTGAGGGCCTCCAGGAAACGGCGGTTTGCAAAAACGCCGTCCCGGAAGTCCAGAGGTGAGGAGACCCTGAGAACCCCCCCGGGAGCCCCCCCTACCCCAGCCGTGACCCCCGCATATGAACGCCTGGGAGCCACGGCTGGGGAGGCAGATGGACCAGCCCTTCCCCCACTCACACTTGCTCCCACATTCACACCTGCATCCACCTGGCATTCACTCCCAGACTCACTCCCTCATTCATACCACTCTCGCCATCACTCACACCTCCATGCACCACCTCCGCAAACAGTTCTTCAAAAATGTCACTCGCACCATCACTATCATCCTCCACTATCCATTACTATCCATATAATTCACATTATTTATTTATTTACATTATTATTTACTCATTTACATTGCCTAATTGCCTTTAGCCTTGCTTGTAGCTTTGTGGCTTTCAACATCTCTGCTGGGGGCCCTGGCTGGATAATGATGTCTTGTCTTCATTTTTTTTCCTCTACCCCGGAGTGCCACTGCCCCTTTAATGACCAGAGCAGAGTGCACTTAGTACACCCTGCCTGGGCTCAGGAGCAGCAGGCAGCTCCTGGGCTCTCTGGGAACCACATTTTTTTTTTTTCTCTTTTTTTTTTTCCTGTGCTTCCCAGGGCAGGGAGGATTTTGCCACCGCTCCCTGCCCTCCACACACCCCCCCCGCCGGCTTTACCTGGAGCGCCGGAGCCCCCGACACCCCCAGATGACGGTATGTGGGTTGGGGACCCCCCACAACTCCCTACCGGCTTTTGGGGCTGCAAACCCGTTGGTTGGGTGGGCAGGACGAGGGCGGTGGACCCGCGAGGCCACGCCCCCCCCACCGGCCACAGTCACTCAGGCTGGGCAGCAGCCCCTTGCGAGGCCACGCCCACCCCAGATGACACGGGCACAGTGGGCGGAGCCACAGCCGCCGATGGCCACGCCCCCCCACCGGCCCACAGTCATCCAGGCTGGGCAGCAGCCCCTTGCGAGGTCACGCCCACCCCAGATGACCGGGCAAGTGGGCGGAGCCACGGCCGCCGAGGCCAACGCCCCCCCCCGCCGGCTACAGCCCACCGGCTGGGCAGCAGCCCCTTGCGAGGCCACACCCACCCCAGATGATGCGAGCACGGCGGGCGGGACTTCAGTCAGGGAGAGCACGCCCCCCCTGCATGCCTCTGCAGATAGGGCAACATTCAGGGAGGCCATGCCCCCCCCACAGGCCTTCACTACCGCTCTGTACCCACCCCCTGCTGTAGGCAAGGCTGGCCACTCCCCTTCGGCATCCAGTGGTGGCGGGGTCCCCGCACGGACCCCTTTTGGGGTCTACGTGCCGAGTGCCCCGGCTTCACCACGGTCGCCTCCAGGGGAGCTACCAACTCCTTGCAGGTCTTTAATTGCTGCTTTACAGCAGTATCTGCGCCCCTTCTATGCTTCTGGACCCCCATAAGTGATCCAGACTTAACGGATCCGTTCGTGGGGGGCCCAGAAGCTGCTCTCACCGCAATTGGAGATGCGGCCCTGGCTTTACCTTTACCAGGTGCTGGGCCAGCCCCCCCTGCCACCGGGGACTGAGCCCAAGCACCCCCACTAACGCCACCATTACCAGTACCAGCACCGATCTCCATATCGCTGCCTGAATCCGAACTGCCACCACCAGAAGTGTCAGCAAGACCCAGGCAGACTTTACTCTCCCCGCTCCCTTGCACCGGACCCACCACAGGGCCCGGGCTGGGGTGGGCAGCGGGTTCCACACAGCGGGACTGGGGGGCCCGGAAAGAGGGACAAAAACAAGCTTCTCCTCCACCACTTGCTTCGCCTTACGCCTTCTTCCCTCTTCCCAGTTGCCTCATCCTCAAGGCAGACCTCGTCCCCAAACAACAGCGTGCCAAACCGTGCGGGGACTCAATCTGCCTCACTTGCTGTAGGATGAGGCAGCCCCCCTTGTTATTTCTCCCGCTCCCTCCATCCTCCCCCTCACTCCCACTTTCCTCCATGTCACTGGAGTCCGGTGGGAGAGCCACTTGTTCGGGGGCTATCCCGCTGTGTGATACCTGGGAGCTTTTACCCACCAGGTCCTGGGCGCTCTTACTCACCAGGTCCTGGGCGCTCTTACTCACCAGGTCCCCAGGTGGAGCTGGCGCAGATGTTCCGCCATCTTCCTCCTCCTCGTCCTCCACCTGGCTGGAGCCTCCTGACCCCCCAGGAGACCCCCGGTCAGGGCTCTGAACCGGTCATCATTTCTTTAACTTCTCCTCGAAGGGGCCGCTTCCCTCCAGGATGATCTTCCTCCTCTCCTCCAGTGCTCTTATCTCCCCTTCAGCTTTCCGACCGTGGCAGATACCTCCGCTCTCTTTGAGGCAGGGAGCCGATTTTTTGCTGTCACTCGGGCTCCCCTCAACCTCTCCCGGAGTATCCTCAGCTGCTTAGCTGCCTCCTCATACTCACAGAGGTGGGCATGGATGCGGGAGGCATAGATGGTGGACGGCTCTCCCGCAGCCTTGGAGCCCAGATATTAAGGGGGGCTCCTGCCGCACCTCTGCCTGCAGCCTCCTCACCGGGAGAAGGAGATGCCACGGCCCCGGCTTCAGGGGTCCTGGATCCTGGAGCCTTGCGGCCCCCCGGTATCTTCCTCCTATTCATCCCCGGGACTGGCTTGCTGTAGCGTGGGCCTCTAGATGTTATGTGAGGCCCCCCACCCCCAGCTAGCTTGCCGGGGGGTGGGAGCCAGGGGCACAGCCCCGACGCTCAGTCCCAGGGAAAGTCTTTTCTGCCTGGGAAGGGGCAGGTAGCAGTCCAGATAGAGAAAAAAAATCCTCCTTCCCAGGCACTTAGCTCCTAGCAGTCTTGCTCTCTGCTTCCACCACCAGCAACCACACCTCCAGCAACCACACCTCTCCACTTCCTGGGTGGAGCTGGAACTCTTTTTTTTTATTGAAAAATATTACAAAACACATACATATCACATATACATAAAAAACAAAATTCAAAACTTATCTTCAAGACCTCATAAAAAACACAAAATAAAGAAAAAAGTTAAATAACTGAAACCTAGAAGCCAGCACACGATCCATTTTCCATCCGCTTTCCATCCGCCATTGTCCGAGACTCTTTATAAGCCCTTCCAGAACTTTCCAGTTCTTCAAGGACCCCAGCAGGAACCTTCTTTAAAATAAGAGGGGAAAAGGGAAAAAAAAAAAAAAGAAACCCAAAAAAAAAAACATTCTTACATCCACATTCATACACACATCCTCCCACCCATTCACACCTATTTACATAATTTACAAAAATTATTAACACAAAATTTGGCCCACTGCCTCAAAACGCAAATACACTACCTAAGATATATATATCACACCTTTTTTTTTTTTTTTTTTTTTTTTATTATTATTATTATCACCCCCCACCACACCTCAGGTCCATAAGTTCATGGCCTCACGTCAAACCGGGTCCATAAAGTTTTATGCCCTTTACCACAGCAATCTTCTCCTTTCCTTGGGTCCATAGGGTCCATGGTGAGTCCATTTTCTCTGCCCAAGGCCCTTCAGAAATTCCCACAACCCAACACCCCAAACAACCCCCTCCCAACCTAAACTACACCCCCCACATTCAACTATATGTCTACAAACACTCAAAAAACCAACATCAACACATAAATACATAATATATACAATACAAACCATAACTCAACTTATCAGCATTAATCTAAAGCATAAATTTTCTTTTAATCATTTCTTACCAGCAAGGCCCAAGTTCGGTGCTTGCAAGCCCAATATCCATCATTATTTTATTTCAAAACAAAAAGCTACTGTGTCATGCAATAGCCCACCCCAGGGAACTGGAGCTAAGAGGCCCTGTCACTTTGCCACCAACACATTCACCCTGTCCCTTATCAACTAAACTGTCCCTACTTCTGTCCCTAACAAAACTGTCCCTATCTATCCCTGTCTATCCCTACTCTACCTAACTTAACTTGACTAACTCTCTATGTGTCCCTCTTACTGACCCTCCCTGACCCTATCTACACCTACTTCTCTCCCTCAACACCCACACCACCTTATGCTATCCCTACCACCATTCACACACAAAACAACTCTCCCTTGAGTGTGCTTTTAAAAGGAGAAGCCCCTCCAAAGCCAAGAGGCCCTCCTCACACCCAACCTCTCGAACTCCAAAGAACGCACCTTCCCCAGGTCACCCAAGATGTTACTAACCACCTCATCCAGGGGAGGGCTTTCTGCTGCGTCGAAACTAAACACCGTGCATTCCACGTGTAAAACCTGACCACTACGCTAACTAGGAATAAAGTGCTCCGCTCTCGGCCACCCAGGGATCTGAACGCCCCATAAACCCACTCGGCGTAGGAAAGGGACGCCAGCCGCGGCCAACGTATGGAAGCACCCACCCTGTTGTAAACCTCTGCATTAAAGGGACACTGAAGGAGGAAGTGCTCCATGCTTTCCAGCACGTCGCCACACTCCTCACGAGGACAACCCCGATCATCGGAGTTCCTGTACTTCAAGTTGTCCCTTACATACAGTCTCCCGTGAAAGCAGCGCCAGGACAAGTCCCAAAACTTTGTGGGATCCGCTCTGAATTTAAAAGCCCGAGCCCCACCTCCAGATCCCGGCCTGGGCAATCCCTGAGGACCAGGGGCTTCTGGAAATGGGTCAACAGAACCCTTCTGTCAAGACATTGTCTCGACATGGTCCTGATTTCCCTCATTTCCAGACCCCACCGGCGGATTACCTTCAGAACCGGGGTAGCGTAAGCCGGAAGATGTCCGTGAGGTGTACGGAGATCCTTCACTTGCCCTCCTGTCTCCACTCCTGGAAGAAGGGCCGAAACCAACCCCTGCAGGAGAATACCCACGGAGGAGCCCTCTCTAGCCAGAGGTTGGAAACATTGGCTTTAAGAAAGGTGTTCACTAAGAACACTACTGGGTTGACCATACCCAACCCACCTAGTCTCCTCGTACGGTACGTGACCTCTCTCTTGATTAGGTTGAGCCTATTCCCCCATAACAGCTGGAAGAACAGGCTGTAAACCCGTGTCCAAAGAGGTTCTGGCAAGATGCACACACTGCCCAGGTAAATTAACAAGGGAAGCAGAAAGCCTTTAGCCAAGCTAACCCTTTCCCTCAGGGTTAAAGACCAACCCTTCCACTGGTCCACCTTTTGGGCGGCAATCTTGAGTCTGCCCTCCCAATTTTGCTGGGGATAGTCCCCGGGACCAAATTCGATGCCTAGAATTTTGGCGGAGGCCTGGGGCTCTGGAAGGGTGCCCGGGAGATCAAAACTAGGATCTCCCCCTCCCAGCCAGAGACTCTCACACTTTTCCCGGTTGATCATGGACCCAGATGCCTCCGAGTAACGCACGACCTCGGACATGACCCAATCCGCCTCCCCTCTCGAGGATACGAAAAGGGAAACATCGTCAGCGTACGCCACCACCCTCAGAGGGGGCCCAGAGCCTGCCTGGTCCATCCCGACTCCCACCAACGGTCCACGATCTACCCTCCTCAGGAAGGGATCGATCGCGAACGCGTATAAAAGTGGGCTCAGAGGACAGCCCTGACGGACCCCAGAACCCACCTCAAAAGGGCGCCCCGACCAACCGTTCACGAGCGGGAAAGTCTCAGCCCCTTGGTACAAGATCTCTAGCCAATTTACAAACCTCCCAGGCAGACCGTACCTTAAAAGGACAGACCAGAGGTACTCATGGTTAACCCGGTCAAAGGCTTTTGCTTGGTCTAATGACAGTAGATACCCTTCCAGTGACCTGCCCTACCCTGTTCCACTGCCTCTCGGACACCGAGCACAGCACTAAAGGTGCTGCGGCCTGGAACAGAGCAGTGCTGGGCCTCCGAAAGGAGCCGGGGTGCAAACTTGACCAGCCGGTTAAACAACACCTTCGCCAGAACCTTCCGGTCCGTATTGAGAAGCGCTATGGGATGCCAATTCTCAATACGGGACGAGTCTTTACCCTTTGACAGAATAATCAGGGCTGACCTCCTCATTGAACCGGGAAGAGTACCCGAGGAAAGACACTCATTAAACACCCAGTCAAGAGGGGGACCAAGGAGTCCCTAAAGGTCTTATAAAATTCGGATGTTAAGCCATCCGGACCTGGCGATTTTTTGGGCCGAAGCCCATCAATGGCCAGTCTCACTTCCTCTTCCCTGATTGCTTCTGCCAAAACACCAAGAGAGGGATCATCCCCTGGCTCAGGGATGGTTTCAGCCAGGAAAGCCGACATCTCATCCCGATCTAGATCCCTCTTTCCCAAGAGGTGTGAGTAAAAGGACCTGACCACCTCCAGGATCCCTGATTTGGATCTGTTCAGGGACCCCGTACTATCGATCAGTCCTGTCACCATTTTACAATTCACTGACATCTTACAGTTCCTGTAGGGGTCGGGTGAGCGGTACTTCCCGAAATCCCTCTCAAAAACCAAAGATGTGTGCCTATCATACTGACACCTCTTAAGCAAAGACTTCACTCTGGAGATTTCCTCACGGTCACCTCCAGTCGAGACGAGCTGCTCGAGTTTCCTCCCCAGAGCCTGATACAAGCGATGCCTGTTCAGACTCCTGAGGCTCGAGAGCTTGCGGAAGAACCCCGCCACCCGCTTTTTGAAGATCTCCCACCACTCTGACTTACTACTACAGAGATCCAAAAGCGGTACCTGGCTCTGAAGAAAATCCTCGAAGGATTGTCTCACATTCGCTTCTTCCAGCAGGGACGAATTCAGCTTCCACAGCCCTCTTCCCATCCGGGGAGTTTCTGCAACATTCAGGAAAAGAAAATTAGACAGTGATCGGAGAACTCCACCTCAACGGCGGACACAGCAGAAAAGATGGCATCCTCCTTTAAAAAAAACCTGTCTATTCTAGATCTACAGCTACCCCTATGATAGGTGAAACCCCCGTGACCTGGGGTGTGCCGGATGTGGACATCCACCAGGCGAGCTTCACTGGCTATGCTATTGAGCGTGATACTGTCATAAGGCAGGCGATCTCCAGGACCCCCCCGATCACGGGACCTCGTAATGGTGTTGAAGTCCCCACCGAAGACCACCTGCCGGCTTGTAAAAAGAAAGGGCTTAATCCTCAGGAAGAGACATTTCCGGTCCCACTTTGATTGTGGACCATAGATGTTTATGAGCCGTAGCTCTTGTCCCCTCATGAAGACGTCAAGGACCAGGCACCTCCCCATTTCTAGCTCGATCACTCGTCTGCATTCCACATCTGCAGTCTTAAAGAGGACTGCCACCCCGCTATACGGCTCGGCCGCAAGAGACCAGTATGAGGGCCCGCACCTCCACTCTCTCCGTGCTTTATGTATGGCCCCCATGTCAGTTAGTCTGGTCTCCTGCAAAAATAAAATTTCAGCCTCAATTCGGGTGAGAAAATCAAAGGCCGTAAATCTAGCCGCATCTGACTTAATGCTGGCGACATTAATGGACGCCAGCGTCAACGGAGCGAGTTCAGCCATCATGAGTGATAAAGCTCGACGGCCTTCTTCTTACCCACCCCACTCCCACCACCCTCTGGGGAGGAGTCGGAACCTTTCCTTTTTAAGGTGGACGATGTGTCCATTCCTCCTCCCCTGGTGTCCTCACCTCCGGACTCCAGGTCTGTCCCCCCCTTGGGAGAAACAACGTCCCCCAAGGGTTGGACTCCGCCATCCCCTAAAAGACCCCCCGATGCCGCCCCCGGTCCCCTGCCCTCGTCCGGCGACTCTTTAGCAGAGTCCTCAAGGGCCTGGAACCGGTTGGAGAGTGTGATCAGAGGGGGAACGGTGGGCACTTCCGTTGGTACCCTCACGGTCGGGGGTGGGGGGGATTTGGAAGACTTATTCAGCCTCTCTCCTCCCCCTCCTGTTGTTGCGCTTTTTTCCACCCTTTGATATTGTAGGCTGCTCTAAGACTTCCTCATCAACACTTTCATACTGAGAGGAGTTGTCTGAGTCAGCCGCTTTATCCTCCCTCTCCATCCTCCTGATCTCCTCGTTCACCGCTTCCTCCCCCAGGGCCTCAGAGGCTTTAGCCACCAACCCAGAGGGAGGAGCAGGCATCACCCCGGTTACCCGAGGCTCCACCTGCTCCTTACCCCCCTGGCGAGCCGCCTGCCTCCGCTGATATGAGGGGCCTCTAGTGACTTTGCCTTTCCTCACTGGTCCCTCAGCCCCCTCCCCGCCACCACTGCCCGCCGCGACAGAGGAAGCCCCGCAGGAGGTTTCCCCCCACGGTCTCCCCCCACCGGGCCCGCAGCAGTATTGGAGAAGGAGCGAGGGCAGCGGCTATACGGGTGACCTAAGTCACCACACAGGTTGCACCGAATGTCCCTACACGCAGCGGCGAGATGGCCCACCCCGCCACACAAGGCACATTTCTGCACCTTGCAGCTTGCGCTGAAGTGGCGGGGATCGCCGCACTTGTGACAAACCTTCGGCTGCCCCTGGTAGAAGATCAGGATCCTGTCCCTTCCCAGGAATGCCGAGGAAGGGATGTGGGTGACCGTATCGCCTGAGACCTTCAACTTAACCATGAAGGTCCAGCCCCCCGACCAAATACCAAACTCGTCCCTGTTCTTTTTTGGGACCTCAGTGACTTCCCCATACCGGGAAAGCCACGTCATTATGTCCACGCCTGAGAGTGACTCGTTACATGTCACCACGGTCACTCTCTTGACGGAATTTTGGCGAGACACCGCCTGTACGACGAAGCCTCGCCATCCGGGCTCCCCTTTCACCAGCTCATAATTTGACCAGAAGAGCTCAAGCCCCTCTGGCCGAACAAAGCTGATGTCAAAGAAACGGGCTGATGTGGGATGGATCAGGGCAAAGATGTCATCTGACCTGAAGCCCATCTTCAGGAGGAGCTCCACCACCCTACTCCTGGGTGGGCAAGCTTCACTGCCCCCCCACCGAAGACGGACCACATTCCTCCTCACCAGCCCTTGCCCGGCTGTTGGGAGAGACCAGACAGTCCCTCCCTCTCTTCTCTCTTGGAAGGCGGCTAAACCATGTCTCTCTATCCAGAAAGACAAGTCCACCGTCCTCCCCTCTACAATTATCGACCTTTCTCCCCTTTTGAGGGCCTCCAGGAAACGGCGGTGCAAAACGCCGTCCCCGGAGTCCAGAGGTGAGGAGACCCCCTGAGAACCCCCCCGGGAGCCCCCCCTACCCCCAGCCGTGACCCCCGCATATGAACGCCTGGGAGCCACGGCTGGGGAGGCAGATGGACCAGCCTTTACCCCACTCACACTTGCTCCCACATTCACACCTGCATCCACCCTGGCATTCACTCCCAAACTCACTCCCCCATTCATACCACCCTCGCCATCACTTACACCTCCATGCACCACCTCCGCAAACAGTTCTTCAAAAATGTCACTCGCACCATCACTATCATCCTCACTATCCATACTATCCATATAATTCACATTATTTATATTATTTACATTATTATTTACATCATTTACATTGCCTACATTGCCTTTAGCCTTGCTTGTAGCTTTGTGGCTTTCAACATCTCCTGCTGGGGGCCCTGGCTGGATAATGATGTCTTTATCTTCATTTTTTTTCCCTCTACCCAGGAGTGCCACTGCCCCTTTAAATGCACCAGAGCAGAGTGCACTTAGTACACCCTGCCTGGGCTCAGGAGCAGCAGCAGCTCCTGGGCTCTCTGGAACCACATTTTTTTTTTTTTCTCTTTTTTTTTTTCCTGTGCTTCCTAGGGCAGGGACGGATCTTGCCACCGCTCCCTGCCCTCCACACACCTCCCCCGCCGGCTTTACCTGGAGCGCCGGAGCCCCCGCACCACCAGATGACGGTAAGTGGGTTGGGGACCCCGACAACTCCCTACCGGCTTTTGGGGCTGCAGACCCAATGGTATGGGTGGGCAGGACAGAGGGCGGCGGACCCGCTGAGGCCACGCCCCCCCCACCGGCCACAGTCACTCCAGGCTGGGCAGCAGCCCCTTGCGAGGCCACGCCCACCCCAGATGACACGGGCACAGTGGGCGGAGCCACGGCCGCCGAGGCCACGCCCCCCCGCCGGCCCACAGTCACTCCAGGCTGGGCAGCAGCCCCTTGCGAGGCCACGCCCACCCCAGATGACCCGGGCACAGTGGGCGGAGCCACGGCCGCCGAGGCCACGCCCCCCCGCCGGCCCACAGTCACTCCAGGCCGGGCAGCAGCCCCTTGCGAGGCCACCCCCACCCAAGATGACCCGGGCACAGCGGGCGGAGCCACGGCCGCCGAGGCCACGCCCCCCCCGCCGGCTACAGCCCCTCTAGGCTGGGCAGCAGCCCCTTGCGAGGCCACACCCACCCCAGATGATGCGAGCACGGTGGGCGGGACTTCAGTCAGGGAGAGCACGCCCCCCCTGCATGCCTCTGCAGATAGGGCAACATTCAGGGAGGCCACGCCCCCCCCACAGGCCTTCACTACCGCTCTGTACCCACCCCCTGCTGTAGGCAAGGCTGGCCACTCCCCTTCGGCATCCAGTGGTGGCGGGGTCCCCCGCACGGACCCCTTTTGGGGTCTACGTGCCGAGTGCCCCGGCTTCACCACGGTCGCCTCCAGGGGAGCTACCAACTCCTTGCAGGTCTTTAATTGCTGCTTTACAGCAGTATCTGCGCCCCTTCTATGCTTCTGGACCCCCATAAGTGATCCAGACTTAACGGATCCGTTCGTGGGGGCCCAGAAGCTGCTCTCACCGCAATTGGAGATGCGGCCCTGGCTTTACCTTTACCAGGTGCTGGGCCAGCCCCCCCTGCCACCGGGGACTGAGCCCAAGCACCCCCACTAACGCCACCATTACCAGTACCAGCACCGATCTCCATATCGCTGCCTGAATCCGAACTGCCACCACCAGAAGTGTCAGCAAGACCCAGGCAGACTTTACTCTCCCCGCTCCCTTGCACCGGACCCACCACAGGGCCCGGGCTGGGGTGGGCAGCGGGTTCCACACAGCGGGACTGGGGGGCCCCGGAAAGAGGGACAAAAACAAGCTTCTCCTCCACCACTTGCTTCGCCTTACGCCTTCTTCCCCTCTTCCCAGTTGCCTCATCCTCAAGGCAGACCTCGTCCCCAAACAACAGCGTGCCAAACCGTGCCGGGGACTCAATCTGCCTCACTTGCTGTAGGATGAGGCAGCCCCCCTTGTTATTTCTCCCGCTCCCTCCATCCTCCCCCTCACTCCCACTTTCCTCCATGTCACTGGAGTCCGGTGGGAGAGCCACTTGTTCGGGGGCTATCCCGCTGTGTGATACCTGGGAGCTTTTACCCACCAGGTCCTGGGCGCTCTTACTCACCAGGTCCTGGGCGCTCTTACTCACCAGGTCCCCAGGTGGAGCTGGCGCAGATGTTCCGCCATCTTCCTCCTCCTCGTCCTCCACCTGGCTGGAGCCTCCTGACCCCCCAGGAGACCCCCCGGTCAGGGCTCTGAACCGGTCATCGTTCTTTAACTTCTCCTCGAAGGGGCCGCTTCCCTCCAGGATGATCTTCTCCTCTCCTCCAGTGCTCTTATCTCCCCCTTCAGCTTTCCGACCGTGGCAGATACCTCCGCTCTCTTTGAGGCAGGGAGCCGATTTTTTGCTGTCACTCGAGCTCCCCTCAACCTCTCCCGGAGTATCCTCAGCTGCTTAGCTGCCTCCTCATACTCACAGAGGTGGGCATGGATGCGGGAGGCATAGATGGTGGACGGCTCTCCCGCAGCCTTGGAGCCCCAGATATTAAGGGGGGCTCCTGCCGCACCTCTGCCTGCAGCCTCCTCACCGGGAGAAGGAGATGCCACGGCCCCGGCTTCAGGGGTCCTGGATCCTGGAGCCTTGCGGCCCCCCGGTATCTTCCTCCTATTCATCCCCGGGACTGGCTTGCTGTAGCGTGGGCCTCTAGATGTTATGTGAGGCCCCCCACCCCAGCTAGCTTGCCGGGGGGTGGGAGCCAGGGGCACAGCCCCGACGCTCAGTCCCAGGGAAGGTCTCTCTGCCTGGGAAGGGGCAGGTAGCAGTCCAGATAGAGAAAAAAAAATCCTCCTTCCCAGGCACTTAGCTCCTAGCAGCCTTGCTCTCTGCTTCCACCAGCAGCAACCACACCTCCAGCAACCACACCTCTCCACTTCCTGGGTGGAGCTGGAAGCACTGCAGTCGCTGGCATGAGACTTGCCCTCCAATAGATCCTTGTAAAAGGATTTAAAGTGTACTTATTCAAATTAGAGAGACAATTTAAATTTAAAAGATTAGACCTGCCTCCACCGCAGGGGGGCTCGCTCGACCCACCAGCGGACAGGCACCAGTATTGGGAGAGGGGGGCTGGCCGTCAGGGTCCACCACAGCTCTGGCACAAACCCGGCGACACGCAGGTCGCACGGGCAGGAACGGACTGGCCGTGTCGGCTTGGCACTTTTTTGATTTTAGAAGGGCATGACATGCCTATATCTGTGTCTCCCCCTCCTTTTACTCCTCCACCTCTTTTCTTTTCGCATGACTATATGTACTTGTCACTTTTCCATGTGTTAGTTGTGTCTTCTGAGCAGTTTGTCAGCTTTTGGACACCTTTGAAGTGTTTTCTATGTGTTTCTATGTTTTTTTGTGTTGCCTGCCATTGGTTTTAACGGTGTTCGACGAACAGTTCGTCGAACATGCGGGTGTTCGTCGAACCGAACTCGAACACTACGGGGGGTGGCTCAACACTACACATAAGGAGTCTGCAGCCAGGAGCAGGGCTGTGATATATGAAGAAATGTTTTAACCCACGCTTTGTTCAGCAAGGAGATCTCTAGCTTCATTCTCCTCCTCTGTCAGTCTGACAGCTTTATCGCAATGCACAGAGACTTACTGCGCCCAAGTCGAAAACAATTGAACATTGATGAAGATGAAGCTAAAGATAAGTAAGCCCTTTATGCTCAGCTAGGAAGAGATACATTTCTTCACATATGGCACCCTTGTTCACGGCTCCCCGACTGTGGTATGTGTGATACAGCATTTCAGTTGAGATGCAGGTAACAGGAGCTGTATGTCTTCAGTTTGCAGTCAGATTTGCAGGTGGAAAAATAAGCAGACAAAACCCAAGATAAAAACAAAATGAACAAATATACTGCAGAAAATAAATAACAACGGTGCATAACATAAGATATTTAGTTAACATAATTTTGATCCCAAAAAAAGTAAAAGCCATCCCACGTAAAGGTGACCCTATTTGGGACGGTCCTAATCTCTAGTATAAAAAGTAGTGATGGGCGAGCACTAAAATGCTCAGGTGCTCGTTGTTCGGGTCGTGCAGATTGGAATACTCAGGTACTCGGACAGAACAACGAGCCCAATGTAAGTCTATGGGAGACCCGAGTATTTTTGCCACGATCCCCCCCCGGGGGTTCTTTTAAGGTCTAAATGCGTCTGAAAATGATGGAAACACTGCTCAACTCACATGGGGACATCATGGGGATCGCCCCAGGAAGCATTCCTGACTCCTAGTTCACAGCTTTAAACAAAGTTGTCAGAGTTTCATGCCATTTTTAGCGGTGCACCAAAAAAACATACCAAAAATACTTCTTTAACGAGATGTCCAAGAGGGCTTTCATAAAAAATGTTGCATCGAATGCAAGGCCTGCCCTGCTATCAAGTTATGTGAACCCCAATAAGCCTTTGAACCCACATACTGGATGGGCCCATGAAAATCCACTTTACATTATTCATTTTGTACTCCCATTTCATTTTCTTATGCATTGACTGGAAGGCCTGCCCTGCTACCAAGTCATATGCATCCCAATAATCCCTAGGAAGAAACATGGAGGGCATCTTTCAAAAAATGTGCCATTAAAAAAGAGCGGGTCTCCTAGACTTGTAATGCCCATACCCTAAGTGTGTTGGCTGGCCAACATTTACCCCTGTGGGGTACACCTCAACCTTTTCCATAACAAGTATTTAACACCCAGCAAAAACACCCACCCTTGTTAGGATTTTGACACTGGCTGTAGCAGCAGGGAACACGTTAACCCTGGTGATCTAGTGGCGGTAGATGATGAGCCGTGGAGGAAGGCCTGATGAAAAAGTAGGCCAAATTTAAAGGCGCGGGTCTCCTAGACTTGGAATGGCCATACACTATGTTTATGGGCAGGCAAACATTTTGCCCTGTGGGGTACACCTCAACCTTTTCCATAACAAGTATTTAACACCCAGCAAAACACCCACCCTTGTTAGGATTTTGACACTGGCTGTAGCAGCACGGAGAACGTTAAACCTGGTGATCTACTGGCAGCGACTGATGAGTCGTGGAGGAAGGCCTGATTCAAAACTAGGGCCAATTTAAAGGAGTGGGTCTCCTACACTTGTAATGCCGATACACTGGCTGGCAAACATTTCCCCCTGAGGGTAGATTTGAACATAGTGTGTAAATTATTTATTTAGGGGAATCATAAATATCTGGCAAACCTGTAACGTGTTTTCCTACACAGTTGCTGCTGGGAAGGTGCAGGTTTTTTAGGAGAAATATGGAGCACGAATCTTTGGATGAAGTGATCAGGAAAAGGGGCATGGTAATGACAGGAATGGGAAAGTACATGATTAATAACAGCAGTGGCTATGGGAGGTATGAGAGCCAGGATACAGCCTACAATGATTTGTCGTTTAGCCACCATCAAGTACCAGAATCGGTTTCATGCCCGTCAGAAGATCGGTGTAACAGATGCACGTATGAGACTCGGCCTAAGAAATACCCGTCCAAAACATGTTGCCAAACACGCATGTGTCTGTATAAAGGGCATAGTGCTACATGTTCGTGAGATGCTGAATTACAGAAAGCAGATCAGTGTTGGAGGGAAACCAGACAAACTGATGGAAGCTCATGAAAAACTAAGTTTAAAGAGGAGTGCACCATCCATTACTATAAACCCACCCGTGGCACAAGCTTCTTCATCTTCACCCATACATATTATTAATAAGATAAAGGAGAGGATCTCCGAGACTCGGAATGCCCATACACAAAGTTGCTGGATCTGACAAACATTTTCCCCTGTGGGGTACACCTCCACCTTTTCATAATAACTATTTTACACCCAGCAAAAACACCCACCCTTGTTAGGAATTCGACACTGGCTATAGCAGCATGGAACACGTTAACCCTGGTGATCTACTTGCACCGACTGATGAGACGTGGACGAAGACCTGATTCAAAACTAGGCCCAATTTAACGGAGCAAGTCTCCTACACTTGGAATGATGGCAAACATTTCCCCCTGGGTAGTAAAATTGTCAAAAATATTTTATGGGCATCATAGACACCCTTGCCAAAAGTTGGACTGCCTGTAGCAGCACAGAACACGTTAACCATGGTCATCTAGTGGCGGACAATGAGGAGACATTGATGATAAATGATACTGAAATAAATCAAATAAATCAAAAATGTGAATCCACCTATGAAAGAAAATAACAAAAGGGAGGGGCGAACACAGGTTCATAGATATGAAGCCAGAATGTGTCCAACGAGATATGTTTGTCCCTAGCAACAGCTCAGGGACAGGGATATAAATAAAAATATAATATAATAGGATTTTACTACTTTTATATTGGAGAGGAATACACTAGGTCATAAGAGGATGTTCCACAGATAGGAAAAATGGAAAATATAAGAATTAATGGGAAGAATATACGTACATCTCATTTTGATGAGATGTCACCCTGGGGGAGTAACATTTGTTTTGGTTTCAAATTCGTAACGGGTATCATAAAAATACTGACAAAAAATTGATTGACTTTGGCATCACGGAATATGTTAACCCTGGTGTTGTACTGGTTGTGGATGATGAAGATGAGGATAAGGAGCAGTATAACACCAAACAGACCAAATCAGGAAGACAATGTATTTGAGGTTATGTTTCGCTGTTTTCATTCGGTGGTGTACAGAAGTCTTGCCCAATCCAGCCCTTGTTCATTGTGCACTAAAAACCCGCTTTGACAGAACGCTAGCAGCAAGGCAGACCAGGACCTCCAAGGCATAGAGAGCCAGTTAATGTCACGTGTACAGCTTGGATACCAAATAATTAAAAGGCACAGCGGAATCACGGAGGATGTTTGTACGATCTGCAAGATACTTATACACCATCTTCCTAAACATTGCACCTCTTGTACCAGCACACCTTGCCTCTGTGGTGGCACGATGGGAGGGTCTGAGAAAAATGTCCCAGAACTGTGCCATTGGTCCCCTGCCTGAGCTGGATTGTACTTCTGTCTCTCTCGCTTGGACTCCTTGACTGTACAACAAACTCTGACGTCTGCTGCCAGCGTTTTCACAAGGAATTTTTTTCAGTTTTTCCTGTTACAAGGGCCCTCCGGTACAGCAACATTTTTGTACACATGTCTGCCTCTAGAAGAAGAGATTGAAAGTTTTCCTTGGAGCGTGGGTCTAGAAGTGTCACCAAACAGTAATGAGTGTCACCGAAAATTTTTCTAATGCGAGGTTCACTTGAATTGCAGAGCAACATAAAGTCAGATATGCATGCCAGACTACTAACAGGCAAGACTTCCATGTCCTCACCAACAGGACGACTGACCATGCTGTCCTCCTCCCCCCTGTCCTCAGGCCATCCCTGCTGAACAGACGGTATGACAGCTGTTTGTAGTACCGTCTATAGCCCATGAAAGTAGCTCCTGTTCTTCCTCCTCCTCCTCACTGTCTGCCAATCCACGTTGCGACGACATGAGGCTGGGTTGAGTGTAATCACCCTGTATGGTTCCTTGCTCCGTGTCCTCGTCTCTGCCTGCAATGCATCATCTTTAATTGTGCGCAGAAAGGTTTTAAGAAAGCTGAGAAGTGGGATGGTGATGCTAATCATGGCGTCATCGCCGTTCACCATCTTGGTGCAGACCTCAAAGTTCTGGAGGATGGTACATATGTCTGACATCCATGTCCACTCTTGAGGTCTTATTGTGTCTAGTCTGAACTGAATATCGACGGCCTTGTTGATGCTGGTAGTCAACAACTGCCCTCTTCTGCTCAAAAATCCTTTCCAACATATGCAGTGTAGAGTTCCAACACGTGGGGTCATCACACAACAGTAGGTGAGCCAGAAGTTGCAAACGCTGCTGAAGCTTTCCAACCAACAACCGTTTCACGCTGCTCTGGCTTCAATAGTGGTGTGCTGTGGTACCCTAGAAACTGGGTCAGGAAGGTCGAGCGTGAAGATGTGGGTCTTTACTGTAGCCCACTTTCAGCTTGGCCACGGCCTTGTTCTCTGAATGCACCATCAGCATCACATCCACTTCCCCGTCCCTTGCCCCTTGCCTTGCCCATTTTACATGGACAACTGAAATATTTGAAAAGCTCAATACAAATGTATTTATTTGTAAAAAATTTACATGTGAACAGTATGCCTGCAAAGCGAAGATTTTTACACCACAGATACACCAGGCCTCAACCTGAGATAACAGACTATATTAATTTTTTGTGTTATATTTTTTCTTACTGTTTGAAAACAATAAAAAATGAGTTGAACCAGGATAGCAGACAGAACTATGCAACATTCGCCTGCCTAGAAAAGATTTTTCCACCACAGATACACCAGGCCTCAGCCGGAGATAACAGACTGTATTAATTTTTTGGGTTATGTTTTTTGTTACTGTTTGAAAACAATAAAAAATGAGTTGAACCAGGATAGCAGACAGAACTATGCAACGTTTGCCTGCCTAGAAAAGATTTTTCACCACAGATACACCAGGCCTCAGCCTGTATTATTTTTTTTTTATTTTTTGGATAAAAAAGACTGTTGAATATGAGAGTGACAGACTGCCCAAAAATGGGAAGTTAGGCCTAAAATGCCTCTATTTTTGGCACATGGATGTATGAGGCGTGTCACAGATAGACCCCACTGTAAATTGTGGCCTGTTTTTTAAAATAATGCAACATAGTGCTGTATATAAGTACAGTCACACCCAAGGCAAAAAAAAATGGCGTACACTGCCCAAACTTTGAGCACGCAGATATGAGCTGGCACGGAGATACCAGTATGACAAATCTGTGCCGTGTTTTTTTTTTTTGCTAAATACTGATATTTTTAAGTACAGTCACACCCAGGGCAAAAAAAAAAAAATGCATACACTGGCCAAACTTTGGGCACGCAGATATGAGCTGGCACAGAAATACCACACTGAAAAATGTGTGGCCTGTATTCCAATTACACCTGGGGCTAGGTATATATGGCCAATATATCCTACAGGTAGCAGCAGCAGCACCAGAACACAGGAAGGGAATGGACCCTCTTGATGTATGCAATGATCTATATACAGTCATGGCCAAAAGTTTTGAGAATGACACAAATATTATATTTTCACATGATCTGCTGCCCTCTGGTTTTTATGTGTGTTTGACAGATGTTTTTATCACAGACAGAAATATAATAATTGCAAACATATGAGTAACAAAAGCTTATATTGACAGTTAGAATGAGTTAATGCAGCAAGTCAATATTTGCAGTGTTGACCCTTCTTCTTCAGGACCTCTGCAATTCTCCCTGGCATGCTCTTAATCAACTTCTGGACCAAATCCTGACTGATAGCAGTCCATTCTTGCGCAATCAATGCTTTCATTTTGTCAGAATTTTTAGGTTTTTGTTTGTCCCACCCGTCTCTTGATGATTGACCACAAGTTCTCAATGGGATTAAGATCTGGGGAGTTTCCAGGCCATGGACCCAAAATCTCTATGTTTTGTTCCCTGAGCCATTTAGTTATCACCTTTGCTTTATGGCAAGGTGCTCCATCATGCTGGAAAAGGCATTGTTGATCGCCAAACTGCTCTTGGAGGGTTGGGAGAAGTTGCTCTTGGAGGACATTCTGGTACCATTCTTTATTCATGGCTGTGTTTTTAGGCAAGACTGTGAGAGAGCCGATTCCCTTGGCTGAGAAGAAACCCCACACATGAATAGTTTTAGGATGCTTAACAGTTGGCATGAGACAAGACTGGTGGTAGCGCTCACCTTGTCTTCTCCGAATGAGGCGTTCTCCTGATGTCCCAAACAATCGAAAAGGGGATTCATCAGAGAAAATAACTTTACCCCAGTCCTCAGCAGTCCACTGCCTGTACCTTTTGCAGAATATCAGTCTGTCCATGATGTTTTTTCTGGAGAGAAGTGGCTTCTTTGCTGCCCTCCTTGAGACCAGGCCTTGCTCCAAGAGTCTCCGCCTCACAGTGCGTGCAGATGCACTTACACCTGCCTGCTGCCATTCCTGAGCAAGCTCTGCACTGCTGGTAGCCCGATCCCGCAGCTGAAACACTTTTAAGAGACGGTCCTGGCGCTTGCTGGTCTTTCTTGGGCGCCATGAAGCCTTTTTGGCAACAATGGAACCTCTCTCCTTGAAGTTCTTGATGATGCGATAGATTGTTGACTGAGGTGCAATCTTTCTAGCTGCAATACTCTTCCCTGTTAGGCCATTTTTGTGCATTGCAATGATGACTGCACGTGTTTCTTTAGAGATAACTATGGTTAACAGAAGAGAAACAATGATGCCAAGCACCAGCCTCCTTTTAAAGTGTCCAATGGTCTCATTCTTACTTAATCATGACAGAATGATCTCCAGCCATGTCCTCATCAACACCTACACCTGTGTTAATGGAGCAATCACTGAAAAGAGGTTAGCTGGTCCTTTTAAGGCAGGGCTGCAATGATGTTGAAATGTGTTTTGGGGGATAAAGTTCATTTTCTAGCCAAATATTGACTTTGCAAGTAATTGCTGTTAAGCTGATCACTCTTTATAACATTCTGGAGTATATGCAAATTGCCATTAGAAAAAGTGAAGCAGTAGACTTTGTAAAAATTAATATTTGTGTCATTCTCAAAACTTTTGGCCATGACTGTACACACATAGAGTGCCTGCAGGTCTTGCACTGATGTGTATAGAGCGACGTACACTCCCCTGCCTACCTAACACTGGAACCTATATACTCCGGAATTAGTCCTTAAAAGGACTGTTGGTTTATCAGGATTTGAGTAGTTTAGGATGGTAGACCCCACAGTAAGAAATCGCCAAATCTGACCCTATCTCGGCAGCAGCTCTCCCTACACTATCTCGATCCGGAGCTGACTGCGGCGAGCAGGGCGGCGTCCGGTCTCTTATACCCTGATGATGCTGTGCGGCCAGCCAATCACTGCAAAACCACAACAAAGATGGCTACGGCGCTTCATTGCCTGGCAGACAATCCCTGCTTCGTGACTGGGTCTGTAAAGTCTGCCAAAAATGCTGGGTGGAGACCCGAGTTCCCACAGAGTAGCATGATACTCAGGCGACTAATGAGTAGTGGCGAGCACGTTCGCTCATCACTAAAAAAACCTTACCATTTGACAAGTGATGTAAAGTGTGAATAAGGGCTGAGAAGGACTGAGACCCGGCTAATGAACTATATCTATGTAATGTCTAGCTCAAAGAAAAGGGAAGCCACACTTGTTTGCACAGTGCAAGAAACCTGAAACAAAAACCTAAAGAGATAAACTGGAATACATTTTGTTAACTAAGCACCCTATAGTATTTTCATGCACTACTGCTATTTATTAATTTTCTACAGGGTATTTATTTAGTTTTTATCTTGAGTTCCACTTCATTTCTTTAAGTTTTTGAAAAATAAGCAGGCCCAGATTCTTCAAGACCAGCGATGTTCATGCCAGTCTTGATAAAAGGTCGTGTGAGGAGCTGGCCACTTACTAAAGACTATTGGACCAATATCTGTCTCTACGGGATGCAGACTTTTCCAGCACAGAGCACCATTTGCGTCGATATTGTTGTTTTATTAGATATTTGCTTGCTGGTCAGTTCATCCTCAGAAATGAATGTTTCCATTCAGTAGCAGCAAGCAGAGGAAGGCATGCAGGTTGGATGTTATGTATACCTAAGGCCAGACAGGAGATTGCTAAAGGTAAATGTAAAGCAATCATTTTATTAACCCCTTAACCCCCGGAGCTTTTTTTCAGTTTTACATTTTCGTTTTTTGCTCCCATTCTTCCGAGAGCCATAACTTTTTTGTTTTTTCGTCAATATGGCCGTGTGAGGGCTTGTTTTTTCGGGATGAGTTGTACTTTGAACCACACCATTGGTTTTACCAGGTCTTGTACTAGAAAACGTGAAAAAAAATCCAAGTTTGGTGAAATTGCAAAAAAGGTGCAATCACACGTTTTTTGTTTGGCTTTTTTTACTAGGTTCACTAAATGCTAAAACTGACCTGCCATTATGATTCTCAAGGTCATTACGAGTTCATAGACACCAAACATGTCTAGGTTCTTTTTTATGTAAGTGGTGAAAAAAAAAATCCAAACTTTGTTTAAAAAAAAAATTGTGCCGTTTTCCGAGACCCGTAGTGTCTCCATTTTTCATGATCTCGGGTTGGGTGAGGGCATATTATTTGTGTGCCTAGTTGACATTGTTAATGATACCATTTTGGTGCAGATATGTTCTTTGATCGCCCGTTATTGCATTTTAATGCAATGTCACGATGACCAAAAAAATGTAATTCTGGCATTTTTAATTTTTGTCTCGCTACGCCGTTTAGCGATCAGGCTAATCCTTTTTTTATTGATATATTGGGCGATTCTGAACACGGCGATGCCAACTATGTGTATGTTTGATTTTATTTTTTATTTTGATTGGGACGAAAGGGGGGTGATTTAAACTTATTTTTTTTTTATATTTTTAAAAACATTTTATTTTTACTTTTGGCATGCTTCAATAGTCTCCATGGGAGACTAGAAGCTGCCACTATCCGATTGGCTCTGCTGCATAGAGGCGATGATCAGATCGCCTCTATATAGCAGATTTACTCACTTGCTAGAGCGCCGACCACTGGGTGGCACTCACAGCAAGCCGACACTGACAACCATAGAGGTCTCCAGGAGACCTCCGGTTGTCATGCCAACACATCGGTGACCCGCGATCACGTGATGTGGGTCACCGTTGAGCGTATTTGTGGCGTGCTTGCCGGAAGCGGTTGTTAAATGCCGTTGTCAGTGTTTGACAGCGGCATTTAGCTAGTTAATAGCCACGGGTGGATCGAGATTCCACCTGCGGCTATTGCAGGCACATGTCAGCTGTTCAAAACATCAAAGGGAGGGAGTCCAATATCGGCATACTATTACGCCTGATGTCAGAAAGGGGTTAGTCTCATCTGTATCTCAGGGTGCCAAGCCATTGTGTGGAAAGGGATAGTAGACCCAAGAGAGCCGTCACTACAGGGCGTCTCACATGCAAGCCCAGGTAATGGGATGCTGTAATATTCTTCAATCTTTGAGTTAAAAGCAAATGTATAAGAGGGAGGGTGTTGACTGGACTATTGTAACTCTCTACTAATCGGTCTCCCTCTTGCCAAACTCTCCTCTCTCCAATCTGCCTCGAATGCTGCAGCCAGGATCATATTCCTCACCAAAAGTTACAGATGCCTCTACTTTGTGCTAGTCCTTACGCTGGTTGTTCAACTCCAGAATTCAATATAAACTTATCACTTTTACCCACAAAGCACTCCATGGCTCAGCCCCAACCTACATCTCCTCCGTCATCTCAGTCTACCACCCGACCCATGCCCTCCTGTGAAGGAAACCCGGTTCCTTCCACGTCACCAATGTGACGTAACTACACAGTCACAGCTCTCCGGTGCCCCTTTGTCTCTCAGGTCAGTAAGGGAACTGCACCAAGAGCAAATGGCCGCCGGGGAGGATGTCCTGTTACCCACTGGGTATTCTAAGATTCGTGATCAGAGTAAAAGCATTAGCCCAAAATTAATTTTATGGTTTAATTGCCTTAAGGGAGCTGTAACGCTGGTATTATCTGTACTTTGTTTTCCAGCGTTACTCTGCATGTCTTTTGCATTAACCCTTTTGCTCCTTTCCCCCTAACCAGCTGGGATACTGTTGTCTGTTACCTATATGGATGCTGCTCAGTTCCCGGCTCTGCTGCGTACCCGTACTTGCGTGAGTGGCTCCGCTGCTTTGCATGACCGCCCGCATGTGCGGTTCCTGACCTGCTGTGAAAGCCGTCCGTAGCTTGCAAAGTCCTCTGCAGTGGTGCATGACTTACTACGTGTGTGGCAGCAGCTTCTGTCAGGCGCCTGGCCTGCTGTGAAGACCATCCGTAGGTTGCAAAGTCCTCTGCAATGGTGCATGATTTACTACGTGTGTGGCAGCAGCCACTGTCAGGCGTTCCTCTGTGATGAGTTGTCTGACTCTGCATAGGGGGCGCGGCCCACACCTGTCCTGCTTTTATGAGGATTGGGTGTGTATTAGAATTACTGCTCCAGCCTATTGCTGTGAAGCAGCTCATATATAAAGTTCCTCAGCCCTAGTGGGCGTTGCCAGAGCTTCACATTGAATCCCTGAACCTAGCGGTATGTGGTTGTGTGTTCAGCTCCTGCTCTGAAGTTGATCAGCTCTGGAGAGCTGATTCCCCGTTTCCTGCTGTTTCTTGTTCCCTGATCCTGGATCTAACCCGACCTGAATGTCTGAACTGTGTCTTGTGTTTCCGCCTATGCTGGGGGCTGATTACCCAGATCGCCGTTCCTGGAGGCTGTATATCCAGGCCTGTTCCTTCTGTGTCTAATTACCTGAACCCTGATCCTGGATCGAATCCTGTACCTGACTGTCTGAACTGTGTCCTATGTGTTATGTTCCTGAAATCCTGCTGTGTCCAGAACCCTGTGCCAGTGACTGTGAATCCTTGCTATATAACCTGAGTTCATCTTGGAAGGAGGAGTCCGGTGTGTGCTGAGTTTCTGTTACTCTGTGCTCAGCTTCTGTGCAATCCCCGGCCAGCTCCCGTTGTGCTAGGCGGGGCTTGCACCAGACCGCTGGGGTTCCTTTTCAGGTCGCTGCCAGATGTCCGGATCCTATCCCTGATGACCATTGCCTGATATCCGATGACCATTGCCTGATATCCGATGTCCGATGACCACTTCCAGATGTCCGGATCCTATCCATCTCTACCTGATGTCCGGAGCCTGCTGATCGGTATCAGATGTCCGGAGTCCGATGCCTGTGTTCCAGTCCGTGTCCCTGAGACCCAGTCCGTGTTCCTGTCTGTGTTCCTGACTCTCTGAGATCCAATCCATGTTCCTGTGCAGTCTAACTCTGTTTCAGCCATCAGCTCCTGATTCCAGTTACCCTGTCGGCTTGCCTGTCTGCCATCCGTCTGCAGTTCCTTCCAGAGGTTCGGACGTCATCTGCAGAGATCCCCGGCTCTTGCCTGCTCACCTAGGAGCGATCATCTGCCATCCGACTGCAGCTCCATCCGGAAGTTCGGACATCATCTGCAGAGATCCCCGGCTCTTGCCTGCTCACCTGGGAGCGATCATCTGCCATCCGACTGCAGCCTACCTGGAGGCTCCACCATATCAGGTCGTATATACCTGCCTGTCCTAGAGACTGCCCTGGTCACTTTCCGTGACAACCTGCCTGTCCCAGAGACTGCCCTGGTCACTTGCCGTGACAACCTGCCTGTCCCAGAGAGACTGCCTGTGTCACTTGCCGTGACAACCTGCCTGTCCCAGAGACTGCCTGGTCACTTTCCGTGACAACCTGCCTGTCCCAGAGACTGCCCTGGTCACTTTCCGTGACAACCTGCCTGTCCCAGAGACTGCCTGGTCACTTGCCGTGACAACCTGCCTGTCCCAGAGACTGCCTGGTCACTTGCCGTGACAACCTGCCTGTCCCAGAGACTGCCCTGGTCACTTGCCGTGACAACCTGCCTGTCCCAGAGACTGCCTGGTCACTTGCCGTGACAACCTGCCTGTCCCAGAGACTGCCCTGGTCACTTTCCGTGACAACCTGCCTGTCCCAGAGACTGCCTGGTCACTTGCCGTGACAACCTGCCTGTCCCAGAGACTGCCCTGGTCACTTGCCGTGACAACCTGCCTGTCCCAGAGACTTCCTTGGTCACTTGCTGTGACAAACCTGCCTGTCCAGAAACTACCTATATCCCCTGCCGTGATTCCCTGCCCTTTTCCCAGGTGCCACCCGCTCTCTTGTCCTGCCGGTTCCTTCTTGGTCTACCCTGTGATGACGTCTGTCCTGGGTCGGTGTCTGATGTTCTCCTGCTGAGCCTGTGCTACGCCTGAGGCCTGAGAGAGAGGCCGTCCTAGTATGCCTGTGCCAGATGACCCTGGACTTCATCAACCCGTGATGACCCCGCCATCGTCTGACGTTCGTCCTGGGCCGGTGTCTGATGTTCTCCTGCTGAGCCTGTGCTACGCCTGAGGCCTGAGAGTGAGGCCATACTAGTATGCCCGTGCCAGATGATCCTGGACTGCATCTACCCGTGATGACCCCGCCATCGTCTGAAGTCTGTCTGAGGTCGGTGTCTGATGTTCTCCTGCTGAGCCTGTGCTACGCCTAGGGCCTGAGAGAGAGGCCGCCCAAGTATGCCCGTGCCAGATAACCCTGGTCTGCATCTACCCGTGATGTCCTCCTGCACTCGTCTGTGATCCTGAGTCGTGTACCCTTCTCTGATGTGCGGAATTGGGAGCCCGGTCTTATGTTCTGTTTATGTACTGTGTTTCTTTAAGTAAACTTTGTTTCTTCTTACCTGAAGTTGTGCGGTGTTGTCTAGTCCTGCAGGTCGCCACCTTGCCCACATGCTCAGCTGCCACGGATCCCGGTCGCTGCCCTTCCCTAGTCCGGGCAGGCCCGGGTCTCCCTCCGTGGTCCAGTGGGTCCACATTCTCTTACCATCTGGGACCCATGCCTCACGTCGTCGTGGACTGGCGGCGTGGGAGCATTGGCTAGCTAGGCAAGCTATGCCATGTCCCGACGCCCCGCAGCCGTGGGAAGCGTCACAGGAGCACTAGATAATTACAGAAATATACAGTAAGCTATACAATGGAATTACAGTGGATTTGCAGTCAGAGTAAAATATAACAATAATGTACAAGGCTTAGAGGTATTAGCTAGAGGTCAATGTTACCAGGCTGTAGGTTGCATGTGGACGCCGGGAGCTCTGCGGTCCAGTTAAGAATCTTTGTTGCTGGACAGTCCCCAAAACGTGTGCCGCTGCTCCCTTGGCAGATCTGTCCCTTGTTCCTTCTTAGTTCTTCATCATCTTGTTCTTCTGTGTGAAGAGTCTGCCATCCGCTCAGTTCTTAAACCTGCTAGGTCCCTCCCCTCGGTGTCAGAGGGTGGGCTAATAATCTCCACCCGTAGCTCCCTGCAGAATTTATTCCCAATATCTAAGAAAGGGGTTAACTTTCTCCAGGACGATCGGATCAGGACACGAGAAGTACCAGCGAATGCAGTTTGTTTTGCCTGTCGCGTGGAGATCAAACATGGCCCGATTGGCCTTCCACCGCGACCCAATCTCTATATCTCAGGTCCCCGAGCCATCACTGACTCGGGAGTCGCACTGTCAGATACCCGAGGTCCGCAGGATCATGCAGATATTTTTTATGAGTCTGTACCTTGAAAAGATGTGCTCATAATCCTAGAACGGAGTTGTAGTGGCTGGGAGAGACAATGGATGTTTTCTGTGTCTAGCTGACGGGTATAATCTATTTGAAGCCCCCAGGCATCTCCAGGCCCCATGCTGGTGTGGCTCCGTACTAAAGCTTTGAAGTCCTGTTTTGGCCTGACCTACTTAGCATACTGAAGACCTTGTTATTCAACAGTGGAGTACTAAACCGCGTTTTCTTCAATATGCCTACAGGCCATGGGGGTTAGGAGCAGTTAGCTGCCTGTGGCTCTGTGAACAGACAAAATGGCAGCTGGGACAGGCCAGGCTCAGTCATGAGGCGAGCATGAGGCCCCATATCCAAGATGGTGGCTGTTCCTTCATCACACCTCCGTTCTGCTAATGACCTGAGGTTAACATCCTCAATAATCAGAACCTCCCTCTCCAGTCTCCAAGACTTCATGTGCTGCGCCAATCCTTTGGAATGCACTACCCAGGATAACTCTATTAATCCCCAATATACACAATTTTAAGCGTGCCATAAAAATGCATTTCTTCAGACCTCACATTTATTTAACTATCCCTTTGTTGCCCATTCAAAATTTTCACCATAACCAGGTTCCTTGTATCATGTTCTCACATGCTTTATGCATTTAATAACCCTCGGTGTCTGTACTTTTACATATTCTGGCTGATAACCAGTTGATGCAGCATTACAGGAACACCCGATTTATTACATTATGGCTGGTCAGAACATTGAAAGCAATTGTTACCATCCACCTTTCGTGTCTCCCCTATTTCCTCATAGATTGTAAGCTTGAGAGCAGGGCCCTCACTCCTCTTGGTATCTGTTTATGTGATTGATATTCTGTAATGTCTTTTATTGTCTGTACAAGTCCCCTCTAAAATGTAAAGTACTTCGAAATATGTTGGCACTATAGAAATAAATTATTTATTATTATTACACTTCTGCGGATTCAGGGGGCTGATCCCAATGAGGGTGGAAGGAGCCACATGATTGTTCGAGGATGACGTCCTGGAGGACATGGATGGATGCCCGATGGAATATGGATATCGATTGTTGGCTGGAGGGGTAGTCATGAGCTACGATCGTGATATCCATCGTCTGAAGGAACATAGGCTGTAACTGCACACTATACAGGCTGGAAATACCTAAAGCTATGAACCAACCAAAAGTTGGGAGACCATGGGTATCGCCTGGTACGGGGGCAGTGCAACTACCGATCCCAGGTTGGTAACTTGTGGACTGGTGACACTGTATTTTGGCCATCTTCCTGTATTTGTTGCACAACCATGGACATAAGGAAAAAAAATAGTTGCATCGTTAACCAGCCTATGTGATTATTACAACCCACAACCTCAGATCTTCACTGGGCGTGTTGGAGAAAGACTTCCCTGATTCATTAGGAGACTCACGTCTCTTAATGAGTCAAGCAAAGCTCAAAAGTAGATTGCACCTTTTAATGGGATGGACCGTAAACAAAACTTTTGCTAATCCTAAATGCCTATATCTAATATAATTAGTGATGGGCGAGCATGCCTAGGACTGCTCGAGCTGCTCAATCTAGTAGCGAGCAGTGCAGAGTATCGCGTGGTGCACGACTGCTCAAATCCCTGCAAGTGAAATATCTGAGGTTTTCCAACTTCCATAAAAACGCTCGAGTTTGCCATTGACTTCCACTAGAAACGCTACTTGAATCGAGCACGTCCGAGCATCTGACATGCTCTATTCGAGTACCAAGCACTCGAGCATTTCAGTGCTTAATAAACACTAGTATTATCTACTCTTTTCTAATATACTAAATAAAAATTCCCTATTTCCTTTTTTTTACTATCTCCTCTTTGATGACGCTTCATCTGAGAACCCCAGTGCATGCTGGGATCCTCAAACAAGTCATCATCAGGGGACAAAGACTGAAGTCACTGCCGCAGCCTCTGCTCTCTTCCAGATAGAAACATCATCAGTGACATCCTTTTCAGGGACTGGGAGCATGCGTCAATTATCAATTTCAACATGTGATCAGTAGACTCTTAAAAAAAATAATAATTTAGATTTGAGAGTCCTCAGTGGTTGATACCTTTTAATGGCTAACTGAAAAGATGGTAACAAATTGCAAGCTTTCCAGACTACTCAGGTCTCTTCATCAGGCATAGAACAACATTATCTGAAGAATCACAAATTTATACACAACAGGGCACAGAAACAATGCAATAGATAAGACAAGTGACGTGAAGAACTATCATTATGGGAGCGGGATAAACAGTTGTGGCCATAAATATTGGAACAGTTCATAGATAAGGAGTCCTCTAATTGGGGTCTGGTTCTGTGTTGTGATGCCCCAAGGTCTGAGGAGCAAATTCCTTAGTTGATGTAGAAATACATAAATCCATAGGACACATTCATTTCTGCACTGTGTCAAAGGTTATCATGAGTAAATACTCCAAGATTATTCTGTCTCTCTGAGATTTGAAGTTACCTTTTAATACAAGCAATTTCATGTTCATGGTGCTGTGATCAGGGTTACAAAAATATTTGGCTACAGGTAAATCTATTCTTTTTTCTTTTATTGTTTGACACACTCAGTGCAGGAATAAAAAAAAGTGCTCCTTACAGTATAATAGACCCCACATAGTCATCCATAGAGTATAAATGAGCACTGCATTGCCTTCCATACAGTATAATGGCCACAAAAGGTGCTCCATGCAGTATAATGCCAGTGCATAGTCCTATAAATAGTATGACGGGGCCCTGCATTGCCTTTCATACAGTATAGTGGCCCCACATAGTGCTCCAATCAGTATAATGGCCCCAAATGGTGCTCCATACAGTATAATGGCCCAACATGGTGATCCATACAGTATACTGGCCATAAAAAAGTGTTCTATGCAGTATAATGGCCCCACAGTCCTCCATACAGTATAAGGCCCCAGTGTTCAAAGCAGTATGATGGCTCCACATAGTGCTCCATACATTATACTGGCCATAAAAAGTGCTCTATACTGTATAGTGGCTCCACAGTGCCCCATACGGTATAATGGGCCCCACATAGTCCTCCAAATGGTATAATGGCCCCATAGTGATAATACAGTGTAATGGGCACATATTAAAAAAATAAATAAAATATTCACCACTTCCTGATCCCCTGCGGCATCTAGGATGCCGATACAGTTGAAAGTGCGATGTCAGGCGGACCGGCTCAGTGTCGCAGGCCAAATATTCTTACTCTGCTGGCCAGATTTGGCCCACAGGCCAGAGGTTGACAGGTGTGTGATAGACACACAAGGGGTTTTCCATTGGTGTCACTTTTTGCAGGATACAAACGTAATCAACTACACTTGTGTGCGGAGTCAAAAGTTCACAGTTTGGACTCAGTTTGCCTCACTGACTTATTAAGGGCACATCTAATAAAATCAGCTGTGCTCAGCATAAAGCACTGTTCTAGTGTGAACGTGCCCTACATGCAGATTCACTGCGGCCACATTTGAACGTAACACACTCTAATAACATTCATTAAAAACTTAAAATGACCAAAAGTAAATGATTAAGACTGCCCAATCAAAGTAAAGACACTGGATGCAAATGTAATTTTATTTTGCTGCAATTTAATTATGAAAGGTGTAAAATGATGCATTACAAAAGAAAAACTAGTTTATGAACTGCATATTTTAAATATCACTGTACAATTTTAACAACGGAAAGAAGTAAAATTAGAAGAGACTTTGCTTCCGAAATGAGAAGATGAAACGGACCAGAACTATTATTACCATTGGTTGCCTATAAATACCGCATGGTATGATTAAAATGGACGTTAAATGCGTTCAACTACTGGCACATTAAGGCATTAGTGAAGCGAGCAGCGTTGAGACATCCCTCGCAATCTTAAGACCCTATTGACATCTGCGGTGTGGCTATTTGCAGAAAACAGCCAGAATATGTCACATCATGGACAACAGAGGCACCGAAAGGACCCCAATGACTTATAATGGGGTCAGTCAGGTTGCACCCATGTGTCTATCTCATAAGGGCGCCTCTTACACAGATATGAACATAGCCTTACAAGTTAACGGTGCAGACTTTTGCGACTGGTGAAGTAGAAAAACTAAACCAAACAGTAACAGATAAAATGGGAATTTTAGCATTTCCTTCATGGCCCAAAATGGACCTTACTGCGAATGTACAATTCCTAATAGAGTAACTAGTACATTTACTTTAGGAATATATTAAAAGCAGGAACAACAATTACTACATCGTATGTACCTTTATTTGATATACCATTAAACAATATTCTGTACTAGAACAAGTTGATTTATTTTAAGCAGACTCGACTGAGCAGGCGTCCAACATTTACTGATATGACTGTCCATCGGTTTGGGCAGAAATGGCTTCAAACAGGAGTAGAAATCCTGCACAACCTATTTTGGTTTAAAGATGTCTGATCGCCTCTCTTTCCTGTCTGTTTTATTACATACTTGCAGTTCTTTAAAAAAAAAAAAAAAAAAGAAATCAACAATTTCTGGAGCACCTTATTTGTATAACGCTGGACTGTGCTCTACTTCGGTTATCCCTCTTGGAAATGTATGAATAAACTGACCATTCCTCTTGTCAAATAAATAATTTGTAGCAGCTGTTGGTCATCTTTAATCTAATATGTAAGGAGTCTTACGTCAAACATTTCCCCTCTACTCTTCCATAAAAAGGACCGCTCATCTCTTGTGTTCCCTATGAGAGAGACGATCCCTGGTGGCAGCTTATCTCCTGGGAGAACAGGAGGATCAGCTCCAGCAATTCAGCAGTCTGGTTCCTTCTTTCAGCCAACAATTGTTTTGGGGGGGGGGGGGGAGGAGAGTACACACATACGATCTCGCCATAGGTGTATGGGTGCCATTAGGTCCCATATGATAGCATTCAACCTGTGTAGAGAAAACAGTCTGTTGTCTATGCTGTAATGGGCTATGTAAAGGTCACAGCTTAACATTTATTTTATATTTTTTTTAGCTGCAAACTAAAAAACAAAAAAAACACACAGTCGGTAAACAAAAATATCTAAAAATGTATGTTTAAGACAGTAATCACATCTCCAGATGCTGCTCGGAAGCCACACTGGATGAAAAAAAGAATAGCACTTTCCGCAGTCCTATATCTCCCACCAAAATGATGGACATGGTTGTCCATAGTGAGGTACTAACTGGACCCTATGATAAGTCAATGAGGTTAGCCAGGCGCCAGTGATATCCCGATACCGCACAGATTAGTGCTGTCGCTATAAACCATCAGCACAATTCAGATGTGAACAGAGGCTAATCCACACATAGATGGTGTTTTCTCTCTAAACATAAAAGTTATTTATTTTGATCTACAACCCCTGGCAAAAATTATGGAATCACCGGCCTTGGAGGATGTTCATTCAGTGTTTTATTTTGTTGAAAAAAAAAAACAGATCACAGACATGGCATAAAACTGAAGTCATTTCAAATGGCAACTTTCTGGCTTTAAGAAACACTAAAAGAAATCGAGAACAAATAATGTGGTAGTCAGTAATGGTGATTTTTTTTAACCAAGCATAGGGGAAAAATTATGGAATCACTCAATTCTGAGGGAAAAAAAAATTATGGAATCATGAAAAACAAACAAACAAAAAAACCACTCCAACACATCACTAGTATTTTGTTGCACCATCTCTAGCTTTTACAACAGCTTGGAGTCTCTGAGGCATGAACTTAATGAGTGTCAGACAGTACTCTTCATCAATCTGCCTCCAACTTTCACTGATTGCTGTTGCCAGACCAGCTCTGCAGGTTGGAGCCTTGTCATGGACCATTTTCTTCAACTTCCACCAAAGATTTTCAATTGGATTGAGATCCGGACTATTTGCAGGCCATGACATTGACCTTATGTGTCTTTTCTCAAGGAATGTTTTCATCATTTCTGCTCTATGGCAGGATGCATTATCATCTTGAAAAATTATTTCATCATCCCCAATTGAGGATAAGAAAAGTGTCCAAAATATCAACATAAACTTGTGCATTTATTGAAGATGTAATTACAGCCATCTCCCCAGTGTCTTTACCGGACATGCAGCCCAATATCATCAATGACTGTGGAAATTTGCATGTTCTCTTCAGGCAGTCATCTTTATAAATCTCATTGGAACGGCACCAAACTAAAGTTCCAGCATCATCACCTTGCCCAATGCAGATTCTCGATTCATCACTGAATATGACTTTCATCCAGTCATCCACAGTCAACGATTGCTTTTTCTTAGCCCATTGTAACCTTGTTTTTTTCTGTTTAGGTGTTAATGATGGCTTTCGTTTAGCTTTTCTGTATGTAAATCCCATTTCCTTTAGGCGTTTTCTTACAGTTCGGTCACGTTGACGTTGACTCCAGTTTCCACCCATTCGTTCCTCATTTGTTTTGTTGTGCATTTCCTGTGTTGAAGACATATTGCTTTAAGTTTCCGGTCTTGACGCTTTGATGTCTTCCTTGGTCTACCAGTATGTTTGCCTTTAACAACCTTCCCATGTTGTTTGTATTTGGTCCATATTTTAGACACAGCTGACTGTGAACAACCAACATCGTTTGCAACATTGCGTGATGATTTTCCCTCTTTTAAGAGTTTGATAATCCTCTCCTTTGTTTCAATTGACATCTCTCCTGTTGGAGCCATGATTCATGTCAGTCCACTTGGTGCAACAGCTCTCCAAGGTGTGATCACTCCTTTTTAGATGCAGACTAACGAGTAGATCTAATTTGATGCAGGTGTTAGTTTTGGGAATGAAAATTTACAGGGCGATTCCATAATTTTTTCCCTCAAAATTGAGAGATTCCATAATTTTTTCCATATGTTTTGTTAAAAAATAACCATTACTGACTACCACATTATTTGTTCTTGATTTATTTTAGTGTTTCTTAAAGCCAGAAAGTTGCCATTTGAAATGACTTCAGTTTTGTGCCATGTCTGTGATCTGCTTTTTTTCAACAAAATAAAACAACTGAATGAACATCCTCCAAGGCCGATGATTCCATAATTTTTGCCAGGGGTTGAATAAATATGTGACCGGAAAAAACGTACTCAAAAATTGCACAAAATTGTACTGGGGCCATGGGACTGTGTGCATGTCACTTCACATTAGCATCACCCTGCACATGTGTGAATAGAGGCATTAAGAGTCAGCAGTGATACATGAAGGTTAGGATGAACAGTGACTCTTCCGTCAGGTCTTTGGGACTCATCCAATATATTATGTTAATTAGTAGGAAGCCAAAACAGCCCAACGTCACAGTCACAACAGAAAAATGTCAAGGACGGTTAATGTGCGTGAGATATGATATAACTGACACTTGTGTCATCGCTGCACAAGGTTCATTGATTCATTTACAACCAGATATCACAGCCCTTTAATCCCTTTGGCAAAGAACTAGTTAACTCCTCACGTCCATATTAAACATAGAATAAAAAGGTATGCATAAATAACTGTAGCGTCAAGATCTGAAGACCAAGATGGAGTCCAATGCCAGACTGCGGACGTGTCTTCTGCCAATGACTAACAGAAATGTACTTTGAAGATAAATTACTACAATACGATAATATAGAAAGGCTAAATCTTAATTACAATACAAAATCTCTACAATAAAACATCTCTTATTAACACATCGGATAAGTGCAACCGTAAGTGCACGTCTTCTTGACAGAACGTCTAAATGCCAAGCGTACGAGAAGGAAGGCTTAGTCTAGAAGTCGGAAATCCATTTTACCCAGATGTTCACCAGTTTGTTCTTGGTCCTCTTCTTGAGGGGGGCAGCTTGCACATGGAAAGTGTCTGAAAACAGGTTTACCAAATGAAAGTACATAGCATATATAAATGGCCTATTTACGTCACAAAAAGCAGAATACAACACAGAGAACCACTAGATAAAACATGGTTGGCAGTAGAAGTATTGTATCCTACAAGCAAACATAATTCTCATTTTACAACCCCCTCCTACATCTGACAGACACAGGCATAGAAATGATTAGCAGGCATGACCCTTATATCACAACAGCACATATAGAGATAATGGGCTGGGTTTTGGATCTATTCATAATGCACTCTTCTGCAAATCAGACTTGCACATTAAAGGTGATGAACCCTGCACCACCATCTCTCAATGAGCTCTTACAAAGTATGAAAGCCTCAATGTCTCCGAGTGATGAATGTGTGATCAGTTGTCTTCGGGCTTGGGAGCAGTCTTGCATAACTTCAAAACTAGTTTGGCAACACCTAATGTTTAAAGATAAAACGCTGACTAACTATGGAGTCCCAGGCCTGAAGGAGGCATAGCCCTTACCGGATGCCATGTTAGAAGCACACGAGCAGTGGCTCAGTTTCATTAGGAAATGCACTTTTTGCACCGACCTGGCTGTAAGTAGTACAGAAATGGACACCGAACTAAACCGATACCAAATGGGTCTGCATTGGAAATAAGAAAAATGGTCAGTGCAACTGTTGACGAAAGTCATTTCAGCAGCCAAGTCTCACTCACTATGTGCAATTTAATGCATCCATTTCATTCTTCCTAAGGCACTACTGATATCATGGCTTTTGCAATCCCCAATGTATACTAATTCTAAAACCTGAGTGGCTGGGACAACTGAAGGCCTTCATACAGAGTAGAAAGAAGTCGGCCGATTGATCCTTCTCTCCCGAATCCCCCATACACAGTGGGAACGCTCCAGTGTACGGGGGTTCTCTATGAGACAACTGTTGCTAAACTTCTCTTCCCTGGTAGAGGCTTGTCTCTGACCAATCAGCAATTGAAATTCAGAAGGCAGAATCCTTCTTTGCAGCAACATAGAGCGGCCATATTTTAAAGTCAGTGTTGCATCCATAATTGCCAGTCTGATGGCTCATGAAGATGAGTTTATATATGGGAGGTGTACCATCTGATTATCAATCGGACAGCACACTGACACGTTATTAATAGTGCCGTTTACATGAATGAATTTTTTTTCTCGGTCCGAGAGTCCATGAGAAAAGAATCACAGCATGCACTACTGTAATCTGAGTCTTGGATGAGACGCACATTCAAATCTATGGATGCTAGCGGAAAGAAAAAAATCAGATCCCACACAAACTGAGTGTGAGCCTATTTTTCCAGATTTCTATAATAACTGTACGTGATCAGGTACATGTTTTGATGTATGAAAACAGATCGCACATGGATGAAAAAAATATATATATATATTTTGACTTTTCTGAATGAAACTCGGACGATTTTCCATACGCTCATCTGCGTACCCAGAGTTTCCTGATGTTACCCAACAACTTCATAGTTATGGTCAAGAAACTCTAGGTCAGACCGGGAATTCTGGCAGTAATGCAGACCATGAAATACAGCCACTATACGGTTACGGAAATCTGCCCCATTTCTCACACTTTACATTGCTAATTTTGGTATAAATCTTGTAGGTCCTTTATATAATGATGTGATAAGTCAAGTGCAATTTTCTTCTATGGCAATTTTTCTATGTATTATTTTTTAAAGAAAAATTATATTTAAACTTCCTTACTGATCAATAAGATGTGTTTTTGTTTATCGCACTGGTTACATGTGAAGATGGAGACCACCATTGCACCAAGCCCCGTTAACTAGAGTGTACGGTAAATGGTTTTCTCAGTCACCGCAAAGACCTATCTGTGGTGGTGAGCCAAAACGTGCAGCCTCCATAGCTTACACAACACAACCCATCAGTCTGGATAGATTTTAGACGGGGATGTCCAAGTAGTGGACAACCCTTTTAATGATGCATTTACACAGCCATATTTCCTCAATATACATTTTTCCAAACATAATGAAAACCCAGAAATGGTAGGGCTAGGCCTAGCTATGGCCTCTTCAAGGTAACAGAGGCAACACTGAGGGCAGTTTTGGCAGCAGAAAAGCACCTTCTAACACCATCGTCAAGAGGGCCTGTATCTCATTAAAAAGGACATGATGGCGGGGCCCAGTGAGAAGCTGTCAAAGTACTCAATGCCAATGGGTTGCTCAGCTAAATGACAAATAACCGATCACGATGCTCCTTCATGTCTATTTCAGTGATGTACAGGTCCTCATGACAGCCGTCTGTAAATAAGGTCTATGATGTGAAAATCGTTCTTTTTATGCATGGTAGACACTGTTACTAAACACTGTGATCAGCCAAGTTGTAAAACGTTTGATTACAAGTGACGGTAGACCATCAACAAAGATTCCAGGCCTTGTTCACATTTTAGTTTAGGTGTTTTTTTTCTTTTCTTACATAAACTTAGAATCAAATGAACTTTCGCTTGAAGTATCACTTATTTGACCCAATTAATTATTTAAAAATTCTTTCATCTAGTTCACAAATATGCTGTGACATAAGTTATACTTCTGAACAATGCATAATTCTCAGTACCTGTAGATGGGGGACTCTGGTTACTCTTTCCATAATTTGACAATTTGATATGAAGAAAGATTCCAATCAATTCTTTGGCATTCATACTGTCAACGCAACATTTAGGTCATGTTCAGTATTTTACCTAGTCTTTGTAAGCCAAAACCAGGAATGGAACAATCAGAGGGAAAGTATAATAGACACACGTCACCACTTCTGTATTATCACCCACTCCTGGTTTTGGCTTACAGATACTTATGTAAAATACTGAATGTGTGAACGTGGCCTTAGGACGTTTTATAGTATGTACTTGCCTAATTATAGTTCACATGGGTTCTCAGAACCATCTTTTAGGCTGTGTTCACACGTGTTTGCGCTGCATTTTTTGCCACAATCATAGAAAAATGCATCATTTTGCCGTGATTTTCTAAAAATGTTGTGGTTTTGCTGCACAGCAAAAATAGAAGTAAAAATAATGCAGCGCAGCCCTGATGTGGGAACGCAGGTATAAAGTCAGAGCACAAAGCTGGGAATTAACAACATTTCTTGAACGGTTCGACTGTCTGGACATAATTTTCCCGTCACTGGTGACAACTTGATTAATGAGTGACAGATTAAATAAAAATGACTTCTGGCTCATCAATGCTTCGAGAAAGGCCGCTGAATCCCAGTGGTCTCAAAGCTTTTGTAAATTGGGGCAACTATCAATCAAGTTACATCCACTGTACATAGAGAATAGATAAGAAAATTCTGCGAGTGTCTAGGACTAAGGCACTATTGCGCTATGACCTCCATATTTGTTATAATTTGATACCAGATTTTACTCTAATTTGGCAAACGTTCCAAGCACAATGTACTTTCATATCTGACATTTATCCGTTAGCGTGTCTCGAGGTCAGTGGTTCCAGACTGTACGATAAGGAATCTCCAGCACTTCTACGACAGGGTTTTAACCATTCAGAGTAGTTTGTTTTTTTTCATATTTTTTGCTTCTTTTAATCCTTGTAATTTAAGCAGATTGAAATGAACTCTGCCAACAGCTGCAAGCGTGAAAGGGTAGAAAAAGGTAAGGCAGGTGCGTCACAATAAAAAGAAGCAAGGCAGCAGTTCTTCTACAAGGAAAGCTTCACATAGAATTTGGTGTGCTTATCTACAAGACATCAATTACTGGCTTGGTTTGAAGCAGTATCTTAGTACTTTTCTATTTGACCAGACATTCAAAATGTCAAAGATCCTTAACGTAGTTATAACTGCTCAGTATCCAGAAAATCGTGAACAAGCCTGGAAAAAAGCTATTTGTTCTCAGTTGCAGCCAGAACAGATTGTTTTCTCCTCTCTTGTCTTGTAAAAAGACTGAAGCAGGCACCGCTCCCAAAGAAAGTCCGGATCACAGCTTGTCAGAACGGAAGGTGTCCTCTATGGTGGGGTCAGGCAGGACCATTTCAGGGTCACTTAACATACTCAGATTATCCAAGCTCAAAGGTCCAAGTTTCAGCTCATCATCCAACTGAAATGTATTTTCTGTGTCGAAGCCCAGCTCGGAAACCCCGGCTACGGCACTGCCAATGTCCTTCGATAAGCTGTTTGAGTCTTCTAAAAGAAAAAACACCAAGTATGAAGGATGGATCAATAAGAGAGGGCTTTTACTCTACTCGGACGACCCCTTCTCAATTGCCAAGTAGCCCAGTATAAAATAAAAACAACCTATACTCGCCTCGATGCCAGCGCTGTTCCAGTGATGATGGCACTGGCTTTCTCCAGGCTCGCTTGGCATTGCGTTATGCCACATGAACCCTGCAGCCAATCAGTGGCCGCTTCACGCTCACCTTCTTTGGCCGAAACTGAAGCGAGAGCTGCTGTTGGCTCTCTGACGCGTCAGTTACATTCGGGGAGGGAGAGTGAAACTGCTGCCGATTGCGTTGTTATGCCACGCAAGCCCTGCAACCAGTGTCACATGAGCCTCGGGAAACCAGGTCCCAACATCACAGAAATGGCGCCGGCGGAGAGTATAGCATGTAATTATTTTATTCAGGGGAATACAGCAATTGAGAAGGGTTGTCAGCAATGGACAACCCTTTTATTTTATTCACAAGTATTGGGTAGGAAACCATCCTTAAAAACACATTTTACACTTCACATGGCTGTCAACTATTAAAACACCGGACCACATTTAATCAAAAATGGAATGAATATAAAACAAATCTTTAGTGTACTCCCTTCAACTTAATCCATATTATATAAAAAGTAGCCATTTATGATAAATTTAGTGAAAATTATGCCAGTGCAGTTTTAAAGCATGGTAATACGTCGCAATACACATAGGAGCAGGAGACCAATGTGTCAGTCTCATGTTGTGCTGAATTTTTGCACTAATTAAAACTAACATTTAAATGGTTACATGCTAGAAACGTGACAATTGTTATAAAGATTCACAATTTGCATGTTAAATATGGATGAAACAGAAAAGCATTTGTTCCATGTCTTTAACCCCTTCACGCCATGGCCAACTTCTGTATTTTGGTTTTTCCCTCCCCTTCTTCCAAGAGCCATACCTTTTTTTTTATATTTTCATCAATATAGCCATATGAAGGCTTGTTTTTTGCGGGGCGAGTTGTACTTTTAAATGGTACCACGGATTTTACAATGTAGTGTCCTGGAAACGAGGGGGGGGGGGGGGGTGGGGGACTCCAAGTGCGGTGAAATTGCCAAACAAAAAAAAGTGCAATTCTACCCTATTGTTTATCTATTATTTTGTTTATTGACCATGTTCACTATGTGGTAGAACTGACCTGGAAGGAGGATTCCTCAGGTCAGTACGAGTACATAGATTGTAATTTATTTTTTATGTGGTGAAAAAAAAATCCGAAATTTGTAAGAAGAAAAGTTTTTGCGTTTGTCTCCGTTTTCCAAGACACAAGACATGTAGGGTTTTCATTTTCCAGGATCTGGAGCTTTGTGATGGTTTATTTTTTGTGCCCTTAGTATTTTATTGCAATGATGCGGCCGTCAAAAACAAAAACTTAATTCTGCTGTTTTGATATGTTTCTTGTTACACTGTTTACCGACCGAATTACGGTAATTTAATTAATTTCATGGGTCGGACGTTTCTGAACGCAGAAATATAAACAAAAATATACATACATTTATAATGGCTTTATTTTCAATGCAGCAAAAAGGGGGGTGATATGAACTTGTGTTTTTTTCATAGTTTTAAAAACTTTTTTCCCCACTTTTTACTTTAAACAGTCTCCTGCAATCGTCCAATCCCTTCAGCACTGCTATGTATCGCACAAATCACAAGCTGCTGTGTTCTTTGCTGCGGAGTATTTTCACAGTTTGTGCTCTGGGAAGAATTCCCCATATCCTTATTTATGGTATAATTCAGTAGTGTTGATCAAGGTTAGGCTGACCTGTTAGGATAATGTTGGGAACGCTCCCACCGCAGTTAGAATACAAGTAACTTGTCCTTAGCTGGAAAGGATCTTGAAGGTTTCCATGACTCCCTCCGAGTCCCATCATGGCGGCCTGAGAGTACTGAAGGTTCATGTTTGGATCAAAGAAATTATTGTTGGGCAGGGAACTGCTAGGACTCCCATACATGTCATACTGTTCTTGCTAGAAAAAAAACAACACAATAATAAATCCAATTTTTGACCTATAATAATAGTACATTTAATATAAGCAAAGGGGAATAACGAGGGGGAAGAGACCCTGACTCCAGTGATGTGTCACTTACTAGGCTGCTTAGTGTAGTTTTGATAAGATTACTGTTTTATCAGCATGAGATCATCATTAGAGGACTAGTAAAACCACAGCCAGTTAGTTCTCTGCCCCCCACCACTGATTGGCAGCTTTCTTTGGCAGTTTTCTACCTATGAACAGGGTACAATGAGTGGTGTGTGGGGGGGGTTGTATGGAGCTCAATATTCAGAAATAGACTAAATCTTCCGCAGATCACGGGTGACTATCAAAATGACAGCAAGCAGCCCAGTAAAGTGAAACATCAGTGGAATCAGGGTCTCTGCCACTATATTATGCAGCTATCAGATGGGGTAGGAAAAAACTGGTGAGAGATGCCCTCTAAAGCAAATCTGTTGTTACCAGGTATACAATGAAAAGAGTAGGTATAAGATGTCGGTGGAGAGCCGGATTGCAGTACTGCATCACTGAATGACTGTCTTGTAACAAGTTTTCATACAATTACCCTACGTCATTGAGCCACTACAGTGCTGGTCTCACAATGCGGGGCGATTGTGGGTCTCCTGATGAAGAAGTCAGTTGAACTTCTAAACGCGTAGAGATGGGGCCCCAACCTATGGTTCGGGAACCACGTGTGGCTCACAGGTCCATGATATATGGACTGCCGCTGTCTGCCAACTTGGTGTTTAGCACCAAATCTAGAAACCAAGTATGGAGAAAAGGTCTCCAGATGGTGACTTGTGAGTAACCCAGAACAGAAGAGCAGATCTAGATTGTGCATATTCTGGCAGGGTGAGGAGGAGAGACCAAGCGGAGCGGATACTGATAGTCATAGGGGTGCTTGAACCTGGAAGCAATAGTGTGGCGAGAGTGGCTCGCAAGGTAAGAGGTTGAGGGGAGCTGATGTAGAGATTAACCTGCAATGCTTATTCCAATGCCTTTCTGGACATTTCCATTCATTGAGGCGCAGCATAACTGCCTCTCCACGCCATTTGATCTCAACTTTGGATGTGCCAACCAAGCGAAGCAGCTGCAGAGGGACCTTATGTATCTGAACCATTATAAGAGGAATGCTTTCATACAATCTTATTAGGGGAGCAGGCACCACAGCACAAAAACACCTGTTGTCTGGTTAATGCACCATCTTGCGCTTTCCCTTTAGCCTATAATGCAGAGTGATTGTCACTTTTTGGGTTTCTTGTAATTGTTTTCATACAAAATCCTAGAAACGGGATTTCTGCCCCTACTTTATGCAGTCTTTAGATTCTGCCCACTTTCTAACATCTACCGCTATATTCTGCACATTGAAATGTATTTACATATTACAATCAATAGGCATTCGGTATAACGCAGGGACCGGCAGCGTCCCCCTGCTCCAAGACATCTATGTGCCCCAATGGAGCACAGTGACTGCTTCCCACAACTTATTCTATCACTTTCACCAGCTGTGAAAAGAGAATTCAATGGAAATAGTGACAGCTCATCATCACCGCTAGACCTAGCTGACGATAATGATGGACACATTATTCTATGTAGAATTAATCCAAAGAATTCTTAGCATAATAAGATCATTATTTTCATCTGCAAACAATAAGTTCACATTAATGTATTATCTCTAGATATTGTTAATCAGGTGACTTGCAAAATCAATGAGTAAGGACTCCTTCAGACGCATTCGAGTTCTACCAGATACAATAAAGACCCATTGTAGTCTATGGAGACGTTCACATTTCTGTGTTTTGGCGTAAACCAAGTAGCCTGGCCTGCAAAATAAGAGCCTCCAAAACATTGAGACATGTTTGTTTCGATTCAAGTCATGAATCGGGACCGGGAAAAACGCAGACAGCTCACGGATGGCATCCTAGTTGAATCTTAGTGCCATCCATCATTCATTAAGAAGCTTGAGAAACCTCCATTTTTTTGCACACAATAAAAACTGATGAAACTTGGACGGTAAAAATGGAGACACTGACCAAACTGATGAAAATTGGATCCAAAACCGTGCTGAACATCAGATCTTTACTGCGTATGTGAAAAATCACCGACATCTCCATGAAGCTCAAGATGAAGTATTGATGAACCTGTTGCATGAAGTCATAACCACACCTGCATGTGGGAGCCAAAAGCCGTACGTTTTGGAAATTAACGCTTCCATTCAAGTAGAGTCGTGCACCCAATGGCCACACCATGCAGTTGTGGTTTTGGCCACGCGAGCTGCGTGTAAAATCCTCTTGTATTTAGAGACTTTTAAATCAATAAAGCACTGGTAATGAGAACACTGAGGCAAGAGAGGCGCTGTCCGAAATACTAACAGCCATACATTTCACATGGTGCAACTAGCCAAGACAATCAGGGACCCCAAAAAAATTTTAAACTGAAATTTTATTGTGCCGGCTTATGGATTGCAAATGTCAGATTAGCAACTTGTTCAGATACTAACAACAGCGGATTTTTTTAATGGATTACCCAACATTAAGGCCGGGGTCACACATGCGAGAAACTCGCATGATTCTCGTGCGAGTCTGTCGCATGAACACCCGGAACTGCCGCCGGTACTCGGACCGGAGCATGCGGCTGCATAGAAATACATGCAGCTGCACGATCCAGTCCGAGTGCCGGGTGTTCATGTGAGAGACTCGCACGAGAAACATGCGAGTTTCTCGCATGTGTGACCCGGCCTTAATGTGTTGTTCAGTGCAATAAAACTACCACCTATCAAAGGAACAGGCAATAATTTATTAAAGATCAGTGGGAATCCTATTGCTAAGACCCCCAATCGACCTGCAAAATGGAGTACTTTTTTCCCCCAGGGTGCACGCTTGGCAGTTGCTTGATCTATTCTCTATGGGACTGATGGAGCACATTCTGCTTGTTCCAGTAGCTATTACAGGGGAAGTTATGAGAATCAGCACTAACTGAGATGAAAGTGCACAGGAATCATGGGGGGTTCCAGCAGCCGGACACCCATCCATCTAGGAGTTATCACCATGGTTAGGTATAGGTGATCACTTCATTTCACTGGACAAACCCTTTAAAGTTAGTCAGTAGTTTTATTATAGATAACAGAATTTGCTCCTCAAAAGCAAGCTATATATTACTTCCATACACATGTTAAAAAACTTATTGAAAAAGGGGGCTGAAAATTTTAGCAATGACTTGAATCAGGATGAGAAGGGTCCTAAGGATCCCATCATAGACTGTTCTGTGTACACCATAACTATACTTTCTTCCAGGCCTGATATATAATCAGGCATCCGGCTACTATACATGTCAGACCATAGTAAATTAAACATGAGCCGTCAATGTAGACGCACGTATAATGCTACAACTCACCACACAAGCAATGTTAGTGTGAAAGGATAAACCGTGCCGTAAATCAAAGAGTTCTCAACAAACTTCACAGAAAGTAAATGTAGAGCAGTAAGACTGACCTGCTGCCATAGACATTTCCCCTGTCTCATGGGCTGCTGCTGATCAAAGAAAGGATCTGAAAAGAAACCGCTCAGGGTGCTCTACAAGAAACCAGAGAAATATAGAAGTATAAGGACAATATCGTTAGTGGGTGCCGTCTTCTGACGGAGGCAGACAGTTTTTGCAATTACACATGAGTAATAAATTGTAATTATTACATAAAAAGGACCAGTCACCAGGATAAAAGATATTTTTACTTATTAAGGTAACCTCTGCCTAGATTATATAATTGACTATACCCTGGTTCTACAGCCCTAACCGACTGGGATAATATACTAGACGTTATTTATATCCCAATAGTCCGTCTAATATCTGGAATTAATATAGGACTGGACAAGTTATATTAGGGTGAGACACCGAGCAAGGCCGCCGGTATTTAAGATATAATTTAGGCTGCCAACCTCCATGGCTAGGCAGGGCAGATACCGGGGAATTAATAAGGAAAACAGGTCCCCCCAATACTCTGGGCCGTTGTATCGCTGTGGTTATTACCTATACTTACGTGTGAATATTTAGTATCTATTTATCTTTTTCATCTTTGGGGACTTTTTAAGGATTTTTGAATAAAGAACCTGTTTTTGAGGGTCTGATTTTATTAGTCAATGTGATTACCCTTTGTGAATCACTGATGTGAGCAGCAGGAACAAAAAAGGAGCAGAAACGCTCAAGTTTTGACCTGATAACAGGACCTATATAGATAGATGCAGAACTACTGTACTCTCTGGAAGAAAATCTAAGGGACAGACAGACTCAGATTTCCTAGTTATTTATTATAATTTGGATATGTATAACTTTCCCATGTCCCTCCTACTTGTACCACCTCTTGTAATTTTTCTACAAGAATCTGACCCCAATATGATGGAGACAGTTCTGTCCTGTCAATGACTGTAGTTACAATAAACTTTCCTTAATCGATAGTTATGACGTCATCCTTGGGATACCAGAAAGTTATTCCGTCTCATCTACTCCAACAGCGGCCTATACATATGGCTACGCTCTGCTAACAATGCCCCTATTCAATGAGATTATGAGACGGAGACATTGAAAAGGGACCTATTAACAGTCTTGTCACCCATTAAATGTAGCCCCCTGCGTACTGCTGAAAGCTAAAAGATAACCAATGCTTCTGTGTCCTTTCAGCATGCCAATATGCCCTGTCAGGCCCTTGAACGCTTAAGGTACTGTCACACTAAGCGAGATCGCTAACGAGATCGCTAAAGCGTCACCGATTTTATGACGCAGTAGCGATCTCGTTAGCGACGTCGCTGTGTGTGACATGTAGCAGCGATGTGGCCCCTGCTGAGATGTCGTTGATCGCTCATGAACGTTCTGAGCCGTTTTTTGGTCGTTGGTGTCCCGCTGGTGAGCCGAATCGCTGAGTGTGACACCCTTTATGAATGACTTTACCAGAGTCGCAGGTGGGACTAGGTTTTACCAACGACCGCAAAGGTCGTTATACAGATCGCTGATCTCTGATGAGATCTTTGTGTTTGGAAGCTAACTAGCGACCACATAGCGATCGCACTAGTGATCTCGCCAGGTCGTGTCGTTGTCGTGATCGCTGGTGCGATCGCTAAGTGTGACAGTGCCTTTAGGCTATGTTCACACGTTGCGTTTTTATTGCTTTTTTATGCAAATTAAAAGCTGCTTTTTACAGTACCGGAAAAGCTATGCAATTTCAGAAATCTCATGAGCACACTTTGGGTTTTTTTCTTGACTGAATTGGAAAACTGCAGCATGTCACTTCTTTCAGGACTTTTGCAGCGTTTTTTCACCCATAGAAAGCAATGAGTGCAAAAATGCAGGTATCAGGTTTTGCTGTGTTTTTGGTGCAGAAAATTCCAGAACGACGGGAACTAAATGTTATCAGCATGAAAAATGCAGCAAAAAAAAAACACAGCAAAAACTGTGGCAAAAATGCAGCAAAGCCTTGTTTTTTGTAAGCAGCTTCTTTACTGCCAAGAGAGCAGGTTTTGGCTACAGAAAAAAAGCAGCAAAAACGCAACATGTGAACTTAGCCTTACAGCGCTCATATGGTCATTTCTTTTAGCGTCTACTACTTCAAAACCTAGGATTGTCTTAGACATCTCAAAAATGTTCAAAATGACAGAGATAGGTATAAAAAACAAACAAACTGATTTATATTCCGTGGTCAGGTGAGAGGAAGAAGACATCATGTGTCTCTTAGATGACATCCTGTTTCAGTCACCTCAAAGCGGTAGCCAATCACAGGCCTCTGCAATCAGGTGACCAAAGAATGGGACATTGTTGTTTCTGGTTCAGGAGAGTCCAATGGAGAAAACTGAGCTGGATGCATGGAGGTTACAGCCAGTGGCTACAGCTCATTTCATTATTCTATATTACCGTCATTAAAAAAAAAAATGGAGAATTCGGACAACCCATTAAAAAAGTCAAACAGCTGGTCTTACAGATAGAAAGTTTGATGCTAGCAGTGTACATGATCATAAGACTATTCTGGAAGAGCCGCTCAGTGCCTGCTGAGTTGTGTCCATTCCACACAACACCGGTAGGATGGACTCAGATCAGTGCAGACCCCTATTAAAAAGAAAAAGAACACACAAATACTGTCAGCACCCTACAACCATACTCACATTAGCCAAATTTAAGTCCAAAGGAGGGCAGGGGACAGGAGAGGGAGGCTGAAAGCTCGGAGACTCTGTAGATTCGGGCACATGGTGCGGTGCTTGCTGAAGGGGGTTATGGGATGGGTCTTGGTATAAAGGATAAGGTGGAGGAGGTTCTAGTGGAGGAAGAGAAAGCGGGCTTCTGTCCATAGCTATACCCTGGAAAAAGAAAAATGGTACAAAGCAGCGTAAAATAGGGCAGCCAATATAACAAAGCATTCACAAGGACATGTCACACACGTTCTATAGAAATGGCAGGGGAGCGCTTCTTGATAATTGACGCAAGAGTCAGGGCTACAATTCTCTGCTTTAGTTCCATGGTAATAGGAGGGATGGATCTGGAACAATGCCGTGTGCCGTCTCACAGGGACAGGAGATGACATTTAGACCTATAAACACATAAGGCCACTTTATGTGCACACGTTGCGGATTCTGGGTTGTGGAATTTTCCGCGCAGATTTTGCTAAATCCGCAGGTAAAATGACCTGCGTGTTACCTGCGGATTTAGTGCAGATTTACTGCAGTTTTTGTGCGGATTTCCCCTGCATTTTGAGACTTACGGATTACTATAACGAAGTAGGTCTCAAAACGCTGCAGATCTGCACAAAAGAAGTGACATGCTGCAATTTTAAATCCGCAGCAAATCTGCGCGGAAAAATCCGCTGCATGTGCACTGTGTTTTTTGATTTCTATTGACTAGAATGGTACTGTACATCACTTGCAGTTCTGCTGCAGATCCGCAGGGCAAAATCTGTTGTGGATCCGCAGCAGAATCCGCAACGTGTGCACAGACCCTCAAGACACAAGGGCTCTGAGTAAACATAAAATAAAAGGAAGATAATATAAATATACACACACTTGATTCTTTTTTCTAACTTATGGTTTACTCTGAGCCGTTCTGTTATAGTACAGATATACACACAGTTAAGTCCAGAAATACTGGGACAGAGACTAGTTTTGGCATTCAGCGGTTTACCAAAACATATTCAAGATGGAGTAATATAATCACGGTGGGTTTATAGTGCAGACTCAGCTTTAATTTGAGGGTATCCACATCCTAACTGGAGAGAGGGATCAGGAATTACGGCTCTTTTATGTGTAGCTGCCTCTTTTTAAAGGGACCAAAAGTAATTGAACAATTATCTCAAAAGCTCTTTAACCCCTTCAGCCCAGGCCATTTTCAGATTTCGTTTTCTTCCCCCCTTCTTCCAAGAGTTACAACATTTTTATATTTTCATCAATATGGCCATGTGAGGGCTTGCTTTTTGTTGGACGAGTTGTACTTTTGAATGACATGTTTAGTTTTACCATATAGTGTACTGGGAAATGGAAAAAATACGGATTTTTGTGTTACTCACCGTAAAATCCTTTTCTCCGAGACGCTCATTGGGGGACACAGGACTGTGGGTGTATGCTACTGCACTAGGAGGCTGACACTAAGTAAACATAAAAAAAGGTTAGCTCCTCCTCCGCCGTATACACCTCAGCACTGGCCACAGGCAAATCCAGTTTAGTGCAAAAAGCAGTAGGAGGCTAAAATAAATCAGAGTTAACACAGATACAGCATATCCAGAAGAAAAAACTGCTGATACAGATTAATCAGAGAATAGAGTTAACTCAAAAACAAAGCCATCCGGCTATTAGGGAGGGAGCTGTGTCCCCCAATGAGCGTCTCGGAGAAAAGGATTTTACGGTGAGTAACACAAAAATCCGTATTTCTCCTTCGTCTCATTGGGGGACACAGGACTGTGGGACGTCCCAAAGCAGTCCCTTGGGTGGGAAACCGACTCCACAGTGTAGTTTATAATCAAGCATTGCTTATAGGTGCGCAACCGCGCCCTGAAGAATCCTTCTACCCAGACTGGCATCCGCAGAAGTCTGGGTATGGACATTATAATGCTTGGAAAAGGTATGCAGACTGGACCAGGTTGCTGCCTTACAAACCTGTTCCACCGAAGCCTGATGTCAAAGGGCCCAGGAGGCACCCACCGCTCTGGTGGAGTGAGCCTTGATCCCTGCGGGAACCACCGCGCCTCTGATGCGGTAAGCCTCCTGAATGGCTAACCGAATCCACCTAGCCAAGGTTGATTTAGAAGCAGCAAGTCCCTTCCTGCGACCTTCAGGGAGGACAAACAGCGTGTCCGTCTGTCGAAAGGACGCCGTCCGAGATACATATCTCCTGAGTGCTCTCACCAGATCCAGCGTATGGAGAGCCTTCTCCACTCGGTGCGTCGGAGCTGGGCAAAATGAGGGCAAAACAATGTCCTCATTAATATGAAATGAGGACACGACCTTAGGCAAAAAAGGTGGTGTTGGTCTGAGCACCACCTTATCCTGATGGAAAAGTAAGTACGGAGCTCGACAAGACAGTGCAGCCAGCTCCGAAACCCGCCTTATGGATGTTATGGCTACCAAAAACACCACTTTCCAGGAAAGAAATGACAGAGAAACCTCCTGCAAAGGTTCAAAAGGAGACTCCTGCAGGACTCCCAGGACTAGATTGAGATCCCAAACATCTAAGGGAGCCTTGTAGGGGGAACTATATGGACAACCCCCTGAATAAAGGTCCTAACTTGAAAATTAGACGCGATCCTTCGCTGAAAAAGCACTGATAAGGCTGATATCTGGCGTCTAAGCGTACTTGGTGCTAGACCTGAATCTAGGCCTGCCTGGAGAAATGACAGAATGTTTGGAATTGAAAACCGAAGCGGGGAACAATCATGTTCCCTGCACCAAGTAAAAAAGACCTTCCAAGTCCCGTGGTAGATGCGAGCCGAAACAGGCTTTCGGGCGCTAGCCATCGTCGCGGCGACTTTTTTAGAGAATCCAGCCCTGGTCAGGATCCAAGATTCAACGGCCAAGCCGTCAAACACAGGACCGCTGAGTTCTGGTGGTAAACTGGGCCTTGAGAGAGAAGGTCCGCGCGCTCTGGCAGTCGCCAGGGTGCGTCGGCGAGCAATTGTACCAGCTCCGCGTACCATGGGCGACGTGGCCAATCTGGAGCGATTAATATCGCTGGGACTCCTTCTAACCTGATCTTTCTGATCACCCTTGGGAGCAGAGCTATTGGTGGAAACAAGTATGGAAGATGAAACTGATTCCATGGTAGAACCAGGGCATCTACTGCAATTGCCTGCGGATCCCGGTACCGGGAAACAAAGTTGGGCACTTTGGCATTTATCTTGGAAGCCATCAGGTCCACATCTGGGGTTCCCCAGCGTCGGCATATCTGCTGAAAAACCTCGGGATGTAGAGACCATTCCCCTGACGCTATGCCGTGACGGCTGAGAAAATCTGCTGCCCAGTTTTCCTCGCCCGGTATGTGGACTGCTGAAATCACAGAGTGATTTTCCTCTGCCCAGGTCAGAATCTGTTTTACCTCGTGCATGGCCGCCCTGCTGCGGGTACCTCCCTGATGGTTTATGTATGCCACCGCCGTGGCATTGTCCGATTGTATTCGGACTGGGCGGCCCGCCAGATGCTGGTGAAAATGCCTCAAAGCCAGCCGAACCGCTCGGATCTCTAAAATATTGATCGGGAGGGTCGATTCTTGCTGAGACCAAACTCCCTGAGCTGTGTGGTGACGAAACACTGCTCCCCATCCGAGAAGGCTGGCGTCCGTTGTGACTACCACCAAAAATTTGGAGGAAACAAACGACCCTGTCGAAGAGTGGTGTCCCTCGTCCACCACGTAAGAGTCTGTCTGATCTGCAGGGACAGACGACACCGCAGATTGAGGGAGTAAGGGCTCCCGTCCCATACTGCCAAGAGTGCATGTTGAAGGGGGCGAAGATGAAACTGGGCAAACGGAATAGCCTCGATTGCCGCCACCATCCTTCCTAGGACCCTCATGCAAAACCGGATGGTGTGAGGAATAGGTTGGCGAAGTATCCGTACCTCTTGGCGGAGAACTAAGGCCTTGTCCTGAGGAAGAATTATCAACCCCTGAGCGGTGTCGAAATTCATCCCTAAAAAGGTGATCTTCCGAGATGGCACGGGAGATGACTTCTTCATATTCACCAGCCACCCCAAACGAGCAAGGGTGTCTAACGTAATGTTGACACTTTCCTCGCAGGTCTGAAAAGACGGCCCCTTGATGAGGAGGTCGTCTAAGTAAGGCAGGATGACTATCCCCCTGGAGTGCAAAATGGACACAACAGCAGCCATGACCTTTGTGAACACCCTGGGGGCTGTGGCTAGCCCGAATGGCAGGGCTGCGAACTGAAAATGAAGTTTGTCGATGGCAAACCGAAGAAACCTTTGATGAGGGGGAAATATGGGAATGAGAAGATAGGCATCCTGGATGTCTATTGATGCTAGAAATTCCCCTCTTTCCATGGCTGCAATGACTGAACGGAGAGATTCCATTCGGAAATGCCGAATTTTGACAAACCGGTTCAATCGCTTTAGATCTAGAATAGGCCTTACGGTACCATCCTTCTTGGGTACAATGAACAGGTTGGAATAAAATCCCTGACCTCTTTCGACCTCTGGTACAGGTACGACAACCCCGCTGTGCCGAAGAGACTCGACCGCCTTGAATAAGGCACGACCTCGAGACCCCTCCTTGGAAGGCGCGAGGGAAAAAAGCGATTTGGGGGAAGGCTGGTAAATTCTATTTTGTACCCCGTGGAGACTAACTCCCTGACCCACTCGTCGTGAGTCACTGATAGCCAAGTGGGACGAAACCAGAGTAAGCGGCCGCCTACCCTGGAAAAATTGACCGGATTTTGCCTCCAGTCATTTGTCCGAATATCTTTGGGGTTTGGACCCTCTGGATCTTGGCTGATAAGATCTCCCTCTTCCCAGAGGATTGGTCCTGTAGGTGACCTGGCGATCTTTGGCCTGATTAGGCCGACCTGAGCCGCTGGAGGTGGCTGGCATGGCCCAGCCTGGGTTACGAAAGGCCCTAAAACGAGGCTGAGGTTGTCGACGAAAAGGTTGTTTAATCCTTTGCTGAGGAAGGAAATTGCTCTTCACCTCCCGTTGCATCAGATATGAGCTGATCCAGTCTCTCGCCAAATAACCGACCACTCTGATATGGTAAAGATGTAAGCGACTTCTTTGAGGTTGAATCTGCTCGCCAAGTTCTCAGCCATAAGGATCTTCTAATGGCAATTGCATTAGCAGCGGCTAATGCTGCGCAATTTGCCGCATCCATGGATGCATTAATTAAGAAGTCTCCAGCAAGAGCTATTTGATTAGAAATCTGGGTTACCTCAGACGGCACCTCTATGCCGTGAAGAGCCCTATTTAGAGACTCCGACCAGGATATTATGGCCTTGGCAACCCAAGTCGCTGCAAAAGAAGGAGAAAGAGCAGAACCTGATGCCTCAAATACCGAACGGGCCAAACTCTCAATTAGACGATCCGTTGGCTCCTTAATAGAGGAACCGCTGGGAATAGAGAGGAGCGTTTTAGATGCCAAACGCGAAACAGGAGGATCAACCGAAGGAGATTCTGTCCACTTCTTAAGGAGCTCAGGAGCAAAAGGATATCTAGTATTGAGAGCCTTTTGTCCAGCAAAGCGCTTGTCCGGTTTCTCCCGGTGGCGCTGCACTAATTCCTCAAACTCAGGATGAGCACCAAAAACTTTATGGGCTTGCCTGGCTCGTTTAAAGGTCACCTTGTGACCAGAGGTCAAGGTGGACTCATCGTCTATCCCCAGAGTTTGATTGATAGCTTCAATCAAACTGTCAATTGTTTCTTGACTATACTGTGCCTCTAGATTAAGTGATTCTTCCAAATCGGAATCCGAATATTGATCACTTGCCAAGGGAGAGGGAGAGCGGGAGACGGAACTAAAAGATGCCGAGGCTCCAGACGGCATGGGCGACACAGTGTGGGTTCGTTTCCCCTGTGTCTGCCTGGTGCGAGCGCGGCCCCTGCAGGCCTGAGGTTCCTGAGATGTAGCCAAGACAGGTGAACCACTGTCCCTGCTCCTATCGGGAGCTTGAAGGGACTCGACCGCTCTGGTCAATGACGCCACAGATTGAGCCAGGGAAAGAGCCCATTCAGGGGGCTTGACGCACTAGGCTCGGCTATAGGAGAGGGTTCCTGAGCCCGTTCAGAGTCACAGGCCTCGCAGACCCGAGAAGTCTGGGCATGCGGAAAAGGGGACCTACAAGCAATGCATGCAGTATAAAGTATCGTATGCGTCTTGGTTCTTTTGGACATTCTGAATCCGTCACAGTACACAATAAACTGGATGTGTCAGTCAGCGGAAGGGGCGCAAAAGTGCGCAACAATCAGGCTGGAGGTAGTAGCACTCACCCCAGTCCTGTATCCCAGCGTCCTTTCGTGTACAATGGGCAGAAAAAAACAGGACATCCGAGTTTCTCCCGGTGAAATTGCCTGCGGCTCCAATCTTTCAAAAAAGAGCGCTTCTCTGCCAAAGAGGAAGTGCTCATGTAGCCGAGCCTCAGGAGGGAGGGTCAAGAGGCGCGGCCTAGACGTCAGGGCTTCCGTCCCCCCAACTTCCGGCCGCGGCCTATCTCCGGCAAAAGCCGGGGACTAAATTTGAAGCCGCGGCCTAGCGGCTGCCGAAGCCGCGGTCTAAATTTCCGGCGGAGGCGGCCCCAAAGTCAGAGGGCGGGTCCGCCGGAAGGAGACGCCGCCGGGGGCGGAGCCCACTCCCGACCGCGATCCCTCAAGCTGACGCCGGCATAACATTCTGGCCAGCGGCCCAGTCCCCGGGAAAAGCCGGGGACTAGATTTGAAGCCGCGGCCTAGCGCCATTAGAAGCCGCGGTCTAAATTTTTCCGGCGGCGGCCACCCCAAAGTCGGAGAGCGGCCCCGCCGACAGGAGACGCCGGGAACGGTCCCCATACTCACGACCGCGGCCCCCTCCACCATACTTCAGCCCGCGGCCTAGTCCAGGGTAAAGCCGGGACTAAATCTTTACTCCGGAGCGCTGCTGTATCTTTAGCCATTCTGGATTTGAAGGTGAGATTCTTCTTCCAACATCTTCACATGCAGCGCATTAAAGGGGGACTCTCCGTGAAAAATAAAAGGACGGTGCAGGAACCCTAACTCCATCACCCCTTCAGGGGATGAGGAGAGGGACCGTCCGCCACCTTGCAGCACCGCAGTCTAGCATTGGTGGTGCAGTGGGGGCCGCACGGACTAACTCCCGCTCTGTACAGCCTAGGGCTTCAATACCTTAGGGTGGTCAGGGCTGAGTCCGGCATTTATGTCCCACGTTGCGGGAGAGGATACGATGGAGGCTTTACTCCACGTGCTCGCCCGTTGATGGTTTGGGGAGATCGGACCCTTTCAATAGGATCCGTCGCCCCTATCTAATCTTCGTGGGAAAAAAAAAAAAAAATGGTCTGGAAAAAGAACCAGACGTGTGCCTCCATCAGACACTAAGCAATAACTGGATTTGCCTGTGGCCAGTGCTGAGGTGTATACGGCGGAGGAGGAGCTAACCTTTTTTTATGTTTACTTAGTGTCAGCCTCCTAGTGGCAGTAGCATACACCCACAGTCCTGTGTCCCCCAATGAGACGAAGGAGAAAAGAAGAGTACGGTTAATTTGCAAAAAAAAAAAAATGCAATTCCACAATTTTTTATTTACCATGTTCATTATACGGTAAAACTAACCTGATTCTTCAGTTCAGTAAGAGTACACAGGTACCAAATATGTATAGTTTATTTTCTAAGTGGTGAAAGAAAACCTACCAAATTTGTATGAAAAGATTTCTTTGTGTGTCACCATTTCACTAACTGCTGTATTTCTCAGTATTGGGGCCATCAGTTCAGAAGTGGCAATAATACAGCTAACACCATCCATTTAGTGTTCAATGGAGTTTGGCCAAAAAGTGAAAAAGCGTCTAAAAAAGCCATACCTGCAGCAAGGAAACAAGGTCAAGAGATCTATTTATGCATCGGGGGTGCAGAAAATTGGCAGTAGGTGCTCTGGACTAAGGTGTCAAAATATGAAATATTTGCCTGTAACAGAAGGCAGAAAGTTCACCAAAGCGCTAGAGAGCAACAGAAGCATGGTGGGACCGTATTTCAGCAAATGCAGTAGGGAATTTGGTCAGGATTAACTATACATTTGGTATCTGCGTAATCACTCTGACCTGTAGAATCAAATTACCACGTCCGTTTTATCGTATAGTGAACATGGTAAATAAAAAACAGCCAAAAAAATTATGGAATTGCACTTTTTTGCAATGTCAACACACCTGGATTTTTACCTGCTTTCCAATGCATCACATGATAAAATGGTGTCATTCAAAAACACAACTCGTCCCGCAAAAAAAAGCCCTCATAAGGCTATGTGGATGGAACAATAAAAAAAAAATTATGGCTCTTACAAGAAGTGGAAGAAAAAACAAATACTGAAAAACATAACATATCTCGGTCAAAGGGTTTAATGGTGTCCTCAATGCGGAGAATTAGACAGACATTTATCCACCACCCAATACCATCAAAGTGTCGTCTGACCTCCAACAAGGAACAAGGAGTCCTGGAAATGATGATCTGGCCACTACAGAGCCCTGAGCTCAACATTATCAAGTCTGTCTGAGATTTTATGACGAGAGAGAAGGATTTGTATAAGCGACATCCACTGATCTGTGGTTAGTTCTCAAAGATGTTTGGAACAATCTCCATGCCGAGTTCAAAAACACTGTAAAAGTGTACCTAGACGACGTGATCCTGTAATGCCATCTCAAAGGCAAAGGGTGGTGACCCAAAATACAGATTTTTGTTACATTTATTTTGTTAATTGATAAAAAAAAACTATTAAGACTTCTATTTTTTACAAGGATCCTTACTTTGCAGAATTCATTCTACACCTGCCTAAAACGTTAGCAGAGTACTGAATATATTTTTTATATTGCTCATGGATCATGTACATTACACAACTCATGTAAGGAGGTGAAATCCAGCAATAAACCAAAAGCCTAAGGGTTTGGAGAAATAAAATTGTCATAGTAAAGCGATCATTACAAGGATTTTGGATTATACACCAAACACTATAGAAGGATTAAGCTATAAAGGCATTTTTACTAAATTTTCCCTTCCTGGAATCAGACCCAGTGCATCAGCGATGTAGATTTAGGGTGAAATCAGACGGTTCTGAGGTTCATTTTCTAATCTGCATCAGGTTTTCAGTGTAAATGCATAAGGTGAAATCCGCAAAGTTCACACTAAAATCTGCACATATCACACGGTAGATACGTAGCGGATTTTACATTGCTTTGCTGTAAAATCCTCACTTGGAAGTCTGCAGCGTGTGCGCTCAGCCTGGAATAGCTCAGATAATCAGTTTATCTTTGTAATAGGAAATATTGGTGTAACAATGTTTTCACAACCGAATAGTTTTACTGGATATCCCCACGTAGCCGGATATCTGAAATTTTACCTGTGAATTAGTTGGTATATTCAGTGGGCTGGTGGGTGAAAACTGCCCACTAATGCACCGATTTGACTCGTTGCCTGGAGTCAAGGTCAATGGGCTAACAGGAGTTTGCCTTCGCCTTGGGGAACTGCCAAGATTGGCTGTTGAAAGAGAAGGATTGCTGAGGGACGCCAGGCGAAGAGACGGGTGAAGCGATGGGTTTGAGCGACCAGTTGTAGGTCCGTGGTTGTTTACAGGAGAAGCCATGGAGCAATTATTGTTCAGCGTTGCTTGTAATGATGGATTGCTGCGTGTGTTCTGCAAACCTGTTATAAAAATAAAACACGGATTTTGGTAAGAACTTACCTGTAAAATCCTTTTCAGCGAAGAAGGAGGGAGACACAGTCATTACTAGTGGGTAGGCGGAGCCCACATAGGATAAACACACCTCAGATTAAAAAAGTGTTGACCGGCCCCTCCAGCTATATAGGGCTCCTCCTACTCCAGCTCTCCAGTCGTACCCAAGCTTAAGGAAGAGCAAATATCACCAGCGTAGCAACATAACCCCTTCTGAAGGACTTCAGAGAAAAAACAAGAAGACAGGTTATGCATATAGCCGAAACAACCACACAGTCCAGGTACTACTCACTGAACCTGACCACTGCGATGAGCTGGCAATGCTGGAACAGAGCCTTAGCGCGCCGACTTCAGCCCGGATAATCGCTATCAGAGAAGGGTCACCCCGCATCTGAAAACACAACACACTTCTGCCATGGGAGGGATGTGTGTCTCCCTTCCTTCTTCGCTGAAAAGGATTTTACAGGTAAGTTCTTACCAAAATCCGTGTTTCAGCTGCAGATGAAGGAAGGAGACACAGTCATTACTAGTGGGACGTCCCAAAGCAGTCCAAAAATAAGGGTGGGCAGAAAAGCAAAAAAGGCAGATACCCACAACCTAGATAAATGCGCAAATAGCGCTAACTACAAGTTCACAAGAACTTTTAAACTACAGCCGCCTGCAGGACCCTACGTCCTAAGGCCGCATCAGCGGAAGCACTGACGTCCACCTTATAAAATTTCGTAAATGCGTGGACGGAACGCCAGGTCGCCGCTCGGCAGAGCTGAGCTGCCGAGGCTCCTTGATGAAAAGCCCACGATGAACCCACAGCCCTTGCGGAGTGAGCTCGAATCTTAATCGGGCAAGGTTCGCCCTTAAGTCGGTAAGCCTCTAAAATGGCCGACCGAATCCAACGAGCTATAGAATCCTTGGAAGCTCGTTGCCCACGTCGACGACCTGCTGGAATCACAAACAGAGAATCAGACTTCCGAAAACTTTGAGTAATAGACAAATAGAACTTTAAAGCCCGCACCAAATCCAATGTGTGCAAGGCTCGTTCTTTCGCATTCCTTGGCTCCGGACAGAGCGAGGGCAACACAATATCCTGGTTAACATGAAACTGTGACACTACTTTAGGTAGAAAGTCGCCCCGTGTGCGAAGCACTACGCGATCTGGGAGAAACTCCAGAAAAGGAGGCGAGCAAGAGAGAGCCGCCAACTCAGAAACCCTTCTCAAAGAAGTGACCGCCACTAAGAAGGCAACCTTCCAAGAAAGCAAAGAAAGGCTAACAGAATCCATAGGCTCAAAAGGTCCATGTTGAAGAGCCTCCAAGACAAGATTAAGCCGCCAGGGAGACACAGGCGCCTTCCGCGGCGGAAACTGACGGGTTACTCCGCGAAAAAAGGAACGTACGTCCCTACGTGAAGCGATAGCCTTCCGAAATAGCAAGGACAGAGCAGAAACTTGCCCCTTCAGAGTGCTAACTGCCAAACCCCTGTCCAGCCCGTACTGCAAAAAGGCCAACAAATTGGGAATGGAAAAAATCCTCGGGTTCCTAGAAGAACCCGAACACCACGAAAAAAGGCTTCCCAAGTCTTATGATAAATTCTAGTGGTAGCCGGACCTCTGGCAGCTCGCAGAGTGGCAATGACTTCGGCTGAAAAACCTTGACGGGTCAAGATTTCGGTCTCAAGAACCACGCCGTCAAACGCAGAGACTTCAGGTCCGGGTGACGAACGGGCCCTTGGTTTAACAAGTCCGGGCGAAGAGGGAGTGGAAGTGGAGGCGCTGCCAGAAGTGACACCAGTGTCGAGAACCACGTCCTCCTTGGCCAATCTGGGCCTATCAACATAGCCGGGACTCTCTCCAGTCTGATCCAACGCAAAACCAGAGGAAGTAAGGATATCGGCGGGAACACATAAATTAGCTTGAAATGGTCCCAAGGAGCCACCAGAGCATCCACCGCCACAGCCTTCGAGTCCTTGTACCTGGACATGAATGTCGGTAACTTGGCATTGAACCTGGATGCCATCACATCCACTTGGGGAGTTCCCCAACGGGAGCACAGCAGCGCAAAAATTTCCGGATGAAGACTCCATTCTCCGGGATCCATCTTTTCGCGACTCAGGAAGTCCGCTGTGATATTCTGAACTCCTGGAATGTGAATCACAGAGATGGCTGGCACCCTGGCCTCGGCCCATACCAGGATTCGAGACACTTCCATCATGAGCCTGAAGCTCCTCGTTCCACCTTGATGGTTGATATACGCGACCGCCGTCGCGTTGTCTGTCTGCACTCGGACTAGTAGACCGCTTAAAGGGACAGTCCAGTGTTGGAGGCAAAGAAAAATTGCCCTCAATTCCAGGATGTTGATCGGCAGGACAGACTCTTCCAACGACCATACTCCCTGAATCCAGAGACCGTTCCAGACGCCCCCCCAGCCCGTCAGGCTGGCATCGGTGGTTATGATCGACCACCTCGGAGGAAGGAAGGACTTCCCCAGGGATAACGATTCCGGACGTAACCACCATTCTAGCGACTCTCTCACCCTGTGGGAGATGATGACACTGCAATCCAGTGAAAACCGTGATCGATCCCAACGGTTCAAGATGAGCATTTGGAGAGCCCTGGAATGAAATTGGGCAAACGGAATTGCTTCCATTGACGCCACCATCAAACCCAGAAGGCGCATACACCTTCGAAGGGACATTGCTGTTGCAGACTTCATACCCTGCACATGGTGAAGAAGACTCGCTTGCTTGTCTGAGGGCAGAGACACCACTGCTCGTACCGTGTCGAACTGCATTCCCAAAAAACAGGATTGACTGCGACGGTTCCAGGGACGACTTCTCCCAATTGATCAGCCACCCGAAGTCCTCCAGGAGCTGAAGGGATAAATTGCGAGCCGTCACCGCCTCCTCCTCCTTGAGGACGCCACAATCAAAAGGTCGTCCAGATAGGGAAGAATCGTAACCCCTGTCTTCGCAGAATCGCCATGAGAGGAGCCAGAATTTTTGTAAAAACTCTGGGTGCTGAGGCCAGACCGAATGGCAGGGCCACAAACTGGTAATGGTCCTGACCTATGGCAAAACGCAGGAAGCGTTGGTGGGCCCTTCCGATGGGGACATGCAAATAAGCGTCGCGAATGTCGACTGACACCAAAAAAATAGTTCTGCGACAAGGCCGCCACAACTGAGCGAAGTGACTCCATGCGGAATTTTCGGGTGCGGACATGTCGATTCAATCTTTTGAGATCCAGAATGGGACGAAATTTGTCCTCCTTTTTGGGGACTACAAAGAGGTTGGAATAAACACCTCTTCCTTGGTCCTCCGGTGGAACTGGTACCACCACACCTTTCTGTAGAAGGGAATCGACCTCCCGCAGTAGAGCGGCAATTAGCCCGGGCTCTGACGGAATGCGGGATTGGCAAAAACTGTCTGGGGGTCGAGAAAGAAACTCTATGAAGTAGCCTGCCGACACAACCCGCGTCACCCAGGTGTCCGACACGCGGGAAGCCCAAGTCGGCTTGAATTGGAGCAGGCGACCTCCCACTCGAGAGCCCTCGAGTGAGACCTTGGCGTCAGTCCGCCTTAGCGGGCTTTTTGTCAGCTTCCCGCTTGTCTTGGCGGAAGCTCTGTTTCCAGGGAGTGCGAGATTTCTGAGCGCTCTTTTTTCCCGAAAAAGAGGGACGACCCGATCCCCAAGAGGGCTGACCAAACCGTCCCCTGGACCGAAAGGACCGCCGACTACCACCGGCACTATGCCTGCCAGACGCAGAGGCCACAGCTCTTCGTTGCGGTAAAGCCATTTCTTTTGCCTTTGCTTTGGCAATCAGCTCAGTGAGGTCAGATCCAAATAGCTGACAACCTTTGTAAGCTAAAGAAAGCAAACCTTGCTTGGAAATCGCGTCTCCGGTCCACTGTCTAAGCCACAGAGCTCTCCTGACTGTGATCGCCGAGGATTGTGCCCTGGACAGCATGGAGGCAGTATCCAAACCTGCATCACTGCCATATCGAGCTGCATCCTCCAATGACTTGAAAAGCCCCTCTACCTCGGATAGTGGGGATCCATCTTGCCACGCCGTCCGTAGACGGTCTAACCAGCTCAAGGAGGCTTTACAAGCACACATGGATCCTAGCACAGCTCTGAATCCATGACCCGCGGCCTCGTAGATGGATTTTGCCGCCATCTCCGTTTTTCTGTCCAGCGGATCCTGCAGACTCGCCTTCCCTTTAACAGGAAGTAATGAGGATTTGCTAAGCTGGGATAAAGGGACATCCACTTCAGGAGAAGGAATCCAATTAGCACTCAACTCCGTAGTACACGGATACAGCGTCTCAAAAAACCGCGTCCCCTGAAAACGTTTATCTGGACAAAGGCGTTCCTTCTCCATTGCCTCATTAAGCTCATCCAGAGATGGTGAGGCTGATCGCGACCTATGCGACTCCTGAAACATCCGGGCCGACTTACCAGGACGTCTAGTTACCTCCTCCGGTAACTGTAACGCCTCCCTCATGGCTCCAATAAAAGCCTCTGTACGGTTCAAAAGAGAGGCAGATTGTCCCTGCCGATCCTCCTTATCCGAATCGGATATCTCACCATCCGAGCTTGGAGGGGAGCCCTCCATATCAGAAATCTCTGAGTCGCTACGCGAGAAAGATGGCACCGGCCTGTGTCGCTTCCTACCATGAGAGGATCTAGCTGACACCCAATAACCTAGAAGGTCAGACAGGACATCAATCGAACGAGCGAGGGCCTCCATTTTTACATCACTGACACCTCCGACCGCTGCGCTTGACGCCGTCGAGGTCTGCGTGTCAGATACGCGAGACTGATCCTGTAGCGGATCTGGGAGACGGTCCGCTCCTGGACCCTGATCCGACATGCCCTCACACAGTATATGGCAGGTAAAAACCTGTCAGCAACCAGAACAGTGTGGTTTTCAAAGGCAAAAATGAACGCTGAAGGGTTAAAGCTCTTAAATAGAGAGCTACCCCAGCTTTTGTCTCCCAATAAAGGGTTAACCGCCAAAGAAGGGGTTAATGTCGCAGACTCTCCACAACCCTTGTTTAATGAAAAGGGTGTGCGAGCCACAGGTGCCTCTTATGAGGTAACAGCTGCAGGACAGTGTTCAAAAGTATGCCACATCAAACAAGAACGTCAACGAGATCGCTAACATATTGCGCTGATTTGTATATCGCAATACCAAAGTCGCTAAAGAGATCGCTAACCACTTATGCGTCGTCAATGAGATCGCCCACCGTGGAAGCTACTAGCGACATAAAAAAAAAAAAAAAATGATCACAAAAGAAAAACGATCGCAAAATTATGCGTCGCTATTGTGATCGTAGCGGGAGCGTTCCGGGTGACAATACCTTGTCCTGCGCTGAGGGGGTCAAGCTTCTGCCCTGACAGGTAGAGGCGACTCACCCAGCTGGCCGTGGTGTAGTGTCTCCTTTCGGTCGGTCGGGGAGAGCGGAGAGTGAGGAGCCCGAGGAGGCCGTCAGTAATGGCCGCCGCGCTAGAGGAGAGAAGCCGGAAGGAAAAAGGCAGGATAAAGCGCGCGCTCAGAGCGCTTCCTGCCTATGAAAAAATGGGAGAGCGCGAAGCCACGCCCCCCGTCGGTTTAAAAAAAAGCGCGCGATTCACTCCGCTCTCCGCTCCCATGTCCTGCAGGCATCCACCTGCGGACAAAAGTACACAATCACCACACTGAATACATGTAGCAGCGGCTGCCGCAGCGGCCGCTGAAGCACTCAAACACATTAAAATGTGGAGTACTCACCCAGCTGAGCGCCACAGGGACCCCTCAGAGATTTGTGGCGCTGTGCCCGTAGCTTCCCCCCAGGGCGGGGAACGCAGTGACCCCAGAAGCGCGGTTTGCGTCCCCGCCAGGGAAGCAATCCTCATCCCCCAGGGCCGGCAGGGTTCTGCAGGGACCACCTTACAGGGTAATACAGATCCGCCAAGGGAGAGGTGGGGGTCCAGCAGCGCTGAGACCCCTGAGACCTCTAGACCATTGGCGGTCCAAGTCTCTGTCCGACTAAAATAAAAAAATCTTCTGAGGAGCTGCTTCCAGCAGCGACTATCCTCTGTGAACCTCAAATTTTAGACTGGAGAGCTGGAGTAGGAGGAGCCCTATATAGCTGGAGGGCCGGTCAACACTTTTTTAATCTGAGGTGTGTTTATCCTAGGTGGGCTCCGCCTACCCACTAGTAATGACTGTGTCTCCCTTCCTTCATCTGCAGCTGAAAAAAATATATGTATTTCATTAAAAAAAATATATAGTAATAAAGCAAAATTTAATATTACAGATCGTGAACAAAGCTATGCTGGCATCCAGGAAATGCATCAGGGCTAAACATCCGGAAGCTGTGGGCTCAATGCCAGGCTTGTGAGAGAAAGCACTTTATAACAAGAGCAGTGATCAAAGCTGCACAGCAGAGGGAAGTCTTCCTCATCTGCGTGCCTTCACGTATCGCTAGTAATATTGGTACATGTCAACGACAAGACAGCTATATTAACTATGCACCTGCTACAGGCTGCAAACTAATATTACCATATGGTGATCAACTTACAGATTTTTTTTGAGACATAGGACTTTGGTAAGAAACTGAAAAGTAAGCAGCTTTAAGAAGATAGGAATTAGAAAGATCTCACTTTGTCTTACACAAGTCCCTATTCACTGGCATATAATGGCGGTATTATCAAGGACTACTTTGTGGAACTTGAACACTTGCATATTGAAGTAGAAGAGGGGGCTGCATTTCACAAAGACCCTATTGAAAAGGGCAAAGCTTTCCACCAGGCCTTTTTTTTTTTTATTATTATTATTTCTGGCTCGCCCCCTCTTGCTGCTATAGCTCAATCCCAGCTATTCGGTCTCCAATTATCTTCCATATGCGCCACCATAGATTTCACGGTGCAATAACAGTGACCATAGTAATAGTTTCCAAAGTCTAAGTATTATAGATTCTACTTTTGGTTTTAAAAGGTTAAAATGACTACTCCATATTTATTACCCCACTTTACTCGGCTTCTCATAATATGCAGTATGAAATATTTTAGCCATGTCTCTACCAGTGTCCACCTTACTAGAGAGGTCATTTTGTCACAATCTTGATCATGTGATTGATGATGTATAATACATGTACATAACGTGCGTAGAGGATGAAGAGTGGCACATTGTGAACACGGACCTGGAGAGCCACTGATTCCCAGGTGAGTCATGGCAGCGGGAAGCCCTCCTGTGCTATTCTCTGCGCCCATACTGCCATACGTTGTTTCATCTGGGTCCAGCGGTGTTGGCAGGGGAGAGGGAAAATGAAGATTTGTAAGATCTGGCAGTGATCCACCTGTGTTGAGATTCCCCTGGAAATGTGAAAGGCCAGCGTTGGGATCTGAAGACGGAAAAACTCTGGAAAGGGAAATTGATAAAAATGTCAATGTTATCTTGAAACATAAATTAATGTAGAAAGTTTGATAATCGAGAGCAAAGGAGGCAAAGCACTGAAGGAGTTTTAGGATATTCTGAAAAATAAAGGGTCTTTATTTTTATGCGTGCAAAGACACACTTGTCTGGCTAAAGTGCATGTATGGAAAAGAGCCTAGTTATGGAAAGCATCTTATGCAAAAATTGTTTTGTATTGATACTTTATACAGTTGTGCTCAAAAGTTTACATACCACGGCAGAATTTTTGCTTTCTTGGCCTTTTTTCAGAGAATATGAATAATAACACCAAAACTTTTTCTCCACTCATGGTTAGTGATTGGGTGAAGCCATTTATTGTCAAACTACTGTGTTTTCTCTTTTTAAATCAAAATGACAACCCAAAACATCCAAATGACCCTGATCAAAAGTTCACATACCCTGGTGATTTTGGTCTGATAACATGCACAGAAGTTGACACAAATGGGTTTGAATGGCTACTAAATGTAACATCCTCATCTGTGACTTGTTTGCTTGTAATCAGTGTGTGTGCATAAAAGCTGAGTGAGTTTCTGGATCCAGACAGACTCTTGCATCTTTCATGCAGCCACTGATGTTTCTGGATTTGAGTCATGGGAAAAGCAAAAGAATTGTCAACGGATCTACAGGAAAAGGTAGCTGAACTGTATAAAACCGGAAAAGGGATGCAAAAAGATATCCAAGGAATTGATAATGCCAGTCAGCAACGTTCAAACTGATAAACAAATGGAAAATCAGGGGCTCTGTAAAAACAAAAATCACGGTCAGGTAGACCAACAAAAATGTCGTCCACAACTGCCAGGAAAATTGTTCGGGATGCAAAGAAAAACCCACAAATAACACAGCTGAAATACTGGACTCTCTGAAAACTAGCAGTGTGGCTGTTTCAAGATGTCCCATAAGGAGGCACTTGAAGAAAAATGACCTGACTAATTGAGTCGCTAGAAGAAAGTCATTACAGCGCAAATGTATCTCGCCTACAATACACAAAACAGCACAGAGAAAAGCCTCAAAACGTCTGGAACAAGGAAATTTGGAGTGATGAGTCCAAAGTTGAACTTTTTGGCCATAACCATAAATGTTACATTTGGAGAAAGGTCAATAAGGCCTATGATGAAAGGAACACCCTTCCCACTGTAAAGCACGGAGGTGGATCGCTGATGTTTCGGGGATGTGTGAGCTACAAAGGCACAGGAAACTTGGTCAAAGTTGAAGGAAATATGAATGCAGCACGTTATCAGTAAATACTGGAGGCAAATTTGCAATCATTAGCTGCACATGGGACGTACTTGGACGTTCCAACATGACAACGATCCAAAACACAAGGCCAAGTCGACCTGTCATTGGCAACAGCAGAACAAAGTGAAGGTACTGGAGTGGCCATCTCAGTCTCCTGACCTCAATATCATTGAGCCACTCTGGGGAGATCTCAAGTGCGCAGTTCATGCTAGATAGCCCAGGAATATGCAGGAACTGGAGGCTTTTTGCCAAGAAGAGTGGGCAGCATTAGCATGTGAGAAATTAAAGAACCTCATCCACAACTACCACAAAAGACTTCAAGGTGTCATTGATGTTAGAGGGAGCAATACACAGTATTAAAATGGGTATGTGAACTTTTGATCAGGGTCATTTGGATGTTTTGAGTTGTCATTATGATTTAAAAAGAAAAAACACAGTAGATTGACAATAAATTTCTTCACCCAACCACTAACCATGAGTGGATAAATAGTGTTGGTGTTATCATTCATATTCTCTGAAAAAAGGCCAAGATAGCAAAAATTCTGCCGGGTATGTAAACTTTTGAGAACAACTGTAAATATCGGTTCTGCTGCAGATTTTATGTTAGCTGAGTGGCCATCAATATGACCTAGTACACTGCAAAGAATAAATATCCTCTGAGAACTGATAATCTGCAGCAAATCTGCAACATAGGAGGCATGGTGTAGATTAAGGCCCCGTGCACACGTTGCGGATTCACTTGTGCGGAGTTAGCTAAATCCGCAGGTAAAATTTTACCTGCGGATTTGCCCTGCGGTTTTACACCTATAATGAGTAGGTGTAAAACCGCTGCGGAATCCGCACAAAGAATTGACATGCTGCGGATTTAAATCCGCGTGGAAAAATCGGCAGCATGTGCACAGCGTTTTTTTTCCCATTCACTTTCATTGTACTGTACATGACTTCCGGATCTGCTGCGGATCCGCAGGGCCAAATCCGCTGCGGATCCGCAGCACAATCCGCAACGTGTGCACAGACCCTAAGAATCCACAGCATGCCCTAAAATCCAGATCTCTATTGCAACAATATTTATCACACTACCATAAATCTGCCCCTTTTATCCCCATCTACAGAGAATGTGTTCAATCTCTGCACCGACAGCAGGGCACGACTGGATCCCAGTGTTGTACAAATGAGGTAGAACCTGCATCCAATATACAGTTATGGCCGATTCCAGAAAGTCAGAGATGGAAATACCGCTTTAATGTTTGACATTACATCATTCTTTTTTCTGGAGGATTTGTTATAGTACATACTTGATGCCTGGGACTTCACAGGATCGAGGACGAGATGCCATTGACTGGGCCTGAAAGATATTTAGAGACTGTTCAGTAAAGTTCTCACAAAAGTGAACAAGACATTTCTATACCAAGTAGAGTCACTTGGAGATAGGTGGCCATAACTTTAGAAACTAGTTAGCACTCAGCCGTGGTGCAGAGGTCGGTGTCCTCGTTCTTCTAAGAGAAAGTGGGTGATGTTTCCACGTCCATCATGTGAAGGTAAGCAACTTTAGTTCATTTCTGGAGCCAATTAATTGGAAAGATGCAGTGTTTACTTTGTACTTTGTACTTACCCTTTTACTAAAAGGGATTTTTTTAAGTCTAAAAATTAAAGATTTACAACTCTCAATTTTCATTCTGCAGTAGACATTACAAAATAAAATAGAAAAATTCTATTACAGACCAGCATCAATGAGAAAAGCTATGCAATAATCCAGTAAGAAACATCTAACCAGGCTAATTAATTCCATTCCTCAAAGATTTAAATGGAAGAAGCCCAGAATAGAGACATTAGGATGAAAGAACAGGAAATCTGCAGGCTCACAAGCGAATGCAAGGAAGAACTGTCAACTGCTGGTTTTACACCATGGAAAAACATACATTAAATAAATGGAGGCGGAAACAAAACATTAGCGGGTCATTAGTGAGAACAGGTCATTAGATGGGTTATATGGACAATGGAAAGGACTATAAAACACGGATTTTGGTAAGAACTTACCTGTAAAATCCTTTTCAGCGAAGAAGGAAGGGAGACACAGTCATTACTAGTGGGGTAGGCGGAGCCCACATAGGATAACACACCTCAGATTAAAAAGTGTTGGCCGGCCCCTCCAGCTATATAGGGCTCCTCCTACTCCAGCTCTCCAGTCGTACCCAAGCTTAAGGAAGAGCAAATATCACCAGCGTAGCAACATAACCCCTTCTGAAGGACTTCAGAGAAAAAACAAGAAGACAGGTTATGCATATAGCCGAAACAACCACACAGTCCAGGTACTACTCACTGAACCTGACCACTGCGATGAGCTGGCAATGCTGGAACAGAGCCTTAGCGCGCCGACCTCAGCCCAGATAATTGCTATCAGAGAAGGGTCACGCCGCATCTGAAAACACAACAACACACTTCTGCCATGGGAGGAGCTGTGTCTCCCTTCCTTCTTCGCTGAAAAGGATTTTACAGGTAAGTTCTTACCAAAATCCGTGTTTCAGCTGCAGATGAAGGAAGGGAGACACAGTCATTACTAGTGGGACGTCCCAAAGCAGTCCAAAAATAAGGTGGGCAAAAAGCCAAAAAAGGCAGATACCCAACAGCCTAGATAAATGCGCAAATAGCGCTAACTATAAGTTCCCAAGAACTTTTAAACTACAGCCGCCTGCAGGACCCTACGTCCTAAGGCCGCATCAGCGGAAGCACTAACATCCACCTTATAAAATTTCGTAAATGTGTGGACGGAACGCCAGGTCGCCGCCCGGCAGAGCTGAGCTGCCGAGGCTCCTTGATGGAAAGCCCACGATGAACCCACAGCCCTGGTGGAGTGAGCTTGAATCTTAATCGGGCAGGGTTCGCCCTTAAGTCGGTAAGCCTCTAAAATGGCCGACCGAATCCAACGAGCTATAGAATCCTTGGAAGCTCGTTGCCCACGTCGACGACCTGCTGGAATCACAAACAGAGAATCAGACTTCCGAAAACTTTGAGTAATGGACAAATAGAACTTTAAAGCCCGCACCAAATCCAATGTGTGCAAGGCTTGTTCTTTCGCATTCCTTGGCTCCTGACAGAGCGAGGGCAACACAATATCCTGGTTAACATGAAACTGTGATACTACTTTAGGTAGAAAGTCGCCACGTGTGCAAAGCACTACGCGATCTGGGAAAAACTCCAGAAAAGGAGGCGAGCAAGAGAGAGCCGCCAACTCAGAAACCCTTCTCAAAGAAGTGACCGCCACTAAGAAGGCAACCTTCCAAGAAAGCAAAGAAAGGCTAACAGAGTCCATAGGCTCAAAAGGCCCATGTTGAAGAGCCTCCAGGACAAGATTGAGCCGCCAGGGCGACACAGGCGCCTTCCGCGGCGGAAGCTGACGAGTTACTCCGCGAAAAAAGGAACGTACGTCCCTATGTGAAGCGATAGCCTTCCGAAATAGCAAGGACAGAGCAGAAACTTGCCCCTTCAAAGTGCTAACTGCCAAACCCCTGTCCAGCCCGTATTGCAAAAAGGCCAATAAATTGGGAATGGAAAAACTCCTCGGGTTCCTAGAAGAACCCGAACACCACGAAAAGAAGGCTTCCCAAGTCTTATGATAAATTCTAGTGGTAGCCGGACCTCTGGCAGCTCGCAGAGTGGCAATGACTTCGGCTGAAAAACCTTGACGGGTCAAGATTTCGGTCTCAAGAGCCACGCCGTCAAACGCAGAGACTTCAGGTCCGGGTGATGAACGGGCCCTTGGGTTAACAGGTCCGGGCGAAGAGGGAGTGGAAGTGGAGGCGCTGCCAGAAGTGACATCAGCGTCGAGAACCACGTCCTCCTTGGCCAATCTGGGGCTATCAATATAGCCGGGACTCTCTCCAGTCTGATTCGACGCAAAACCAGAGGAAGTAAGGATATTGGCGGGAACACATAAATTAGCTCGAAATGGTCCCAAGGAGCCACCAGAGCATCCACAGCTACAGCCTTCGAGTCCTTGTACCTGGACATGAATGTCGGTAACTTGGCATTGAGCCTGGATGCCATCACATCCACTTGGGGAGTTCCCCAACGGGAGCACAGCAGTGCAAAAATTTCCGGATGAAGACTCCATTCTCCGGAATCCATCTTTTTGCGACTCAGGAAGTCCGCTGTGATATTGTGAACTCCTGGAATGTGAATCGCAGAGATGGCTGGTACCCTGGCCTCGGCCCATACCAGGATTTGAGACACTTCCATCATGAGCCTGAAGCTCCTCGTTCCACCTTGATGGTTGATATACGCGACCGCCGTCGCGTTGTCTGTCTGTACTCGGACTGGTAGACCGCTTAAAGGGACCGTCCAGTGTTGGAGGCAAAGGAAAATTGCCCTCAATTCCAGGATGTTGATCGGCAGGACAGACTCTTCCAATGACCATACCCCCTGAATCCAAAGACCATTCCAGACGCCCCCCCAGCCCGTCAGGCTGGCATCGGTGGTTATGATCGACCACCTTGGAGGAAGGAAAGACTTCCCCAGGGATAACGCTTCCGGACGTAACCACCATTCTAGCGACTCTCTCACCCTGTGGGAGATGATGACACTGCAATCCAGTGAAAACCGTGATCGATCCCAACGGTTCAAGATGAGCATTTGGAGAGCCCTGGAATGAAATTGGGCAAACGAATTGCTTCCATTGACGCCACCATCAAACCCAGAAGGCGCATACACCTTCGAAGGGACATTGTCGCAGACTTCATACCCTGCACATGGTGAAGAAGACTCGCTTGCTTGTCTGAGGGCAGAGACACCACTGCTCGTACTGTGTCGTACTGCATTCCCAAAAACAGGATTGACTGCGATGGTTCCAGGGATGATTTCTCCCAATTGATCAGCCACCCGAAGTCCTCCAGGAGCTGAAGGGATAAATCGCGAGCCGTCACCGCCTCCTCCTTTGAGGACGCCACAATCAAAAGGTCGTCCAGATAGGGAAGAATCGTAATCCCCTGTCTTCGCAGAATCGCCATGAGAGGAGCCAGAATTTTTGTAAAAACTCTGGGTGCTGAGGCCAGACCGAATGGCAGGGCCACAAACTGGTAATGGTCCTGACCTATGGCAAAACGCAGGAAGCGTTGGTGGGCCCTTCCGATGGGGACATGCAAATAAGCGTCGCGAATGTCGATTGACACCAGAAAATCGTTCTGTGACAAGGCCGCCACAACGGAGCGAAGTGATTCCATGCGGAATTTCTGGGTGCGGACATGCCGATTTAATCTTTTGAGATCCAGAATGGGACAAAATTTGTCCTCCTTTTTGGGGACTACAAAGAGGTTGGAATAAACACCTCTTCCTTGGTCCTCCGGTGGAACTGGTACCACCACACCCTTCTGTAGAAGGGAATCGACCTCCCGTAGTAGAGCGGCAATTAGCCCGGCTCTGACGGAATGCGGGATAGGCAAAAACTGTCTGGGGGTCGAGAAAGAAACTCTATGAAGTAGCCTGCCGACACGACCCGCGTCACCCAGGTGTCCGACACGCGGGAAGCCCAAGTCGGCTTGAATTGGAGCAGGCGACCTCCCACTCGAGAGCCCTCGAGTGAGACCCTGGCGTCAGTCCGTTTTAGCGGGCTTTTTGTCAGCTTCCCGCTTGTCTTGGCGGAAGCTCTGTTTCCAGGGAGTGCGAGATTTCTGAGCGCTCTTTTTTCCCGAAAAAGAGGGACGACCCGATCCCCAAGAGGGCTGACCAAACCGTCCCCTGGACCGAAAGGACCGCCGACTACCACCGGCACTAGGCCTGCCAGACGCAGAAGCCACAGCTCTTCGTTGCGGTAAAGCCGTTTCTTTTGCCTTTGCTTTGGCAATCAGCTCCGTGAGGCCAGATCCAAATAGCTGACCACCTTTGTAAGCTAAGGAAAGCAAACCTTGCTTGGAAACCGCGTCTCCGGTCCATTGTCTAAGTCACAGAGCTCTCCTGACTGTGATCGCCGAGGATTGTGCTCTGGACAGCATGGAGGCAGTATCCAAACCTGCATCACTGCCATATCGAGCTGCATTCTCCAATGACTTGAAAAGCCCCTCTACCTCGGATAGTGGGGATCCATCTTGCCACGCCGTCCGTAGACAGTCTAACCAGCTCAAGGAGGCTTTACAAGCACACATGGATCCTAGCATAGCTCTGAATCCATGACCCGCGGCCTCGTAGATGGATTTCGCCGCCATCTCCGTTTTTCTGTCCAGCGGATCCTGCAGACTCGCCTTCCCTTTAACAGGAAGTAATGAGGATTTGCTAAGCTGGGATAAAGGGACATCCACTTCAGGAGAAGGAATCCAATTAGTAATCAACTCCGTAGTACACGGATACAGCGTCTCGAAAAACCGTGTCCCCTGAAAACGTTTATCTGGACACAGGCGTTCCTTCTCCACTGCCTCATTAAGCTCATCCAGAGATGGTAAGGCTGATCGCGACCTATGCGGCTCCTGAAACATCCGGGCCGACTTACCAGGACGTCTAGTTACCTCCTCTGGTAACTGTAACGCCTCCCTCATGGCTCCAATAAAAGCCTCCGCTCAAAAGAGAGGCAGATTGAGCCTGCCGATCCTCCTCTTTATCCGAATCGGATATCTCACCATCTGATCTTGGAGGGGAACCCTCCATATCAGAAATCTCTGAGTCGCTACGCGAGAAAGATGGCACCGGCCTGTGTCGCTTCCTGCCATGAGAGGATCTAGCTGACACCCAATAACCTAGAAGGTCAGACAGGCCATCAATAGAACGAGCGAGGGCATCCATTTTGGCGTCCCTGTAACCTCCGACTGCTGCGCTTGACGCCGTCGAGGTCTGCGTGTCAGATACGCGAGGCTGATCCTGTAGCGGATCTGGGAGACGGTCCGCTCCTGGACCCTGATCCGACATGCCCTCACACAGTATATGACAGGTAAAAACCTGACAGACCAGAACAGTGTGGATTTCAAAGGCAAAAAATGAACGCTGAAGGGTTAAGCTTCTTAAATAGAGAGCTACCCCAGCTGTCTCCCAAAAAAGGGTTAACCACCAAAGAATGGGTTAATGTTGCAGACTCTCCACAACCCTTATTTAATGAAAAGGGTGTGCGAGCCGCAGGTGTCTCTTATGAAGTAACAGCTGCAGGACAGTGTTCAAAAGTATGCCACATAAAACAAGAACGCCAACGAGATCGCTAACATATTGCGCTGAATTGTATATCGCAATACCAAAGTCGCTAAATAGATCGCTAACCACTTATGCGTCGTCAATGAGACCGCCCACCGTGGAAGCTACTAGCGACATAAAAAATGATCACAAAAAAATGATCGCAAAACTATGCGTCGTTATTGTGATCGCAGCGGGAGCGTTCTGTGTGACAATACCTTGTCCTGCGCTGAGGGGGTCAAGCTTCTGCCCTGACAGGTAGAGGCGACTCACCCAGCTGGCCGTGGTGTAGTGTCTCCTTTCAGTCGGTCGGGGAGAGCGAGAGTGAGGAGCCCGAGGAGGCCGTCAGTAATGGCTGCTGCGCTAGAGAGATCTAAACCGGAAGAAAAAGGGCAGGAAAAGGCGCGCGCTCAGAGCGCTTCCTGCCTATGAAAAAATGGGAGAGCGCGAAGCCACGCCCCCCGCCGGTTTCAAAAAAGCGCGCGACTCACTCCGCTCTCCGCTCCCATGTCCTGCAGGCAATCCACCTGCGACAAAAGTACACAATCACCACACATGAATACATGTAGCAGCGGCTGCCACAGCGGCCGCTAAAGCACTCAAACACATTAACATGTGGAGTACTCACCCAGCTGAGCGCCACAGGGACCCCTCAGAGATTTGTGGCGCTGTCTGTAGCTTCCCCCCAGGGCGGGGAACGCAGTGACCCCAGAAGCGCGGTTTGCGTCCCCGCCAGGGAAGCAATCCTCATCCCCCAGGGCCTGCAGGGTTCTGCAGGGACCACCTTATAGGGTAATACAGATCCGCCAAGGGAGAGGTGGGAGTCCAGCAGCGCTGAGACCCCTGAGACCTCTAGACCACTTCTAGTGATCCAAGTCTCTGTCCGACTAAAACACGGATTTTGGTAAGAACTTACCGGTAAAATCCTTTTCAGCGAAGGAAGGGAGGGAGACACAGGAATTCATTACTGATGGGTAGGCGGAGCCCCAGATCAGGATGTTACCTCAGATCAAAAGAGTGATGACTGGCTGGCCCCTCCAGCTCGGGCTCCTCCTACTCAGCTCCAGTCGTACCAAAGCTTTTAGGAAAAAGAGCCAAGATCACCAGCGGAGCAACATAACCCCTTCTGAAGGAACTTCAGAGAAAAAACACAAGGATACAGGTTATGCATGCAAAGAAAGCCAAAAACCACAGAGTTCCAGGTACTACTCACGGAACCTGACTACTGCGATGAGCTGGCGATGCTGGAAAAGAGCCTTAGCGCGCTGACCTCAGCCCAGATAATCGCTATCAGATAAGGGTCGCGCTGCATCTGAAAACATCAACACACTTCTGCCTTGGGAGGGTGCTGTGTCTCCCTCCCTTCCTTCGCTGAAAAGGATTTTACCGGTAAGTTCTTACCAAAATCCGTGTTTCAGCTGCAGAATGGAAGGGAGGGAGACACAGGAATTCATTACTGATGGGACGTCCCAAAGCAGTTCAAAAATAAGGGTGGGAAAAACCAACAAGAGGCAGAAACCCAACAACCTTAACAACAAAGCGCAACCAGCGCTAAACACAAGTTCATCCAGAACTTTAAACTACAGCTGCCTGCAGGACCCTACGTCCGAGGGCTGCATCAGCGGAAGCACTGACGTCCACTTTATAAAACTTTGTAAACGTGTGGACAGAGCGCCAAGTTGCCGCTCGGCAGAGCTGCACTGCCGAGGCACCTTGATGAAAAGCCCACGATGAGGCCACAGCTCTCGTAGAATGGGCTCGAATCTTAATCGGGCAAGATTCACCCCGAAGACGGTAAGCTTCCAAAATAGCTGACCGGATCCAACGAGCTATAGAATCCTTGGAAGCTCGTTGACCACGCCGACGACCTGCTGGAACCACAAACAGGGAGTCCGTCTTACGAAAACCTTGAGTAATAGATAGATAAAACTTCAAGGCCCGCACTAAATCCAATGTGTGTAAAGCTCGCTCTTTCACATTCTTCGGATCCGGGCAGAATGAAGGCAACACAATATCCTGGTTGACATGAAATTGTGACACCACTTTAGGCAAAAAATCACCCCGAGTGCGAAGCACTACACGATCCGGAAAAAACTCCAGAAAAGGAGGCGAACAAGAAAGAGCTGCCAACTCAGAAACTCTCCTCAAGGAAGTGACTGCAACAAGGAAAGCCACCTTCCAAGAAAGTAAAGAAAGGCTAGCAGAAACCATAGGCTCAAAAGGTTTATGCTGAAGAGCTTCCAAAACAAGATTGAGCCGCCAAGGAGACACGGGTGCCTTCCGCGGCGGAAACTTACGAGATATACCTCGGAAAAAGGAGAGCACGTCTCTATTTGAAGCAATGGTTCTCCGAAACAATAAGGACAGAGCAGAAATCTGACCTTTCAGAGTGCTTACTGCCAAACCCTTGTCTAGCCCATGCTGTAGAAAAGCCAACAGGTTGGGAATGGAAAATTTTCTCGGGTTCCGAGAGGACCCCAAACACCACGAAAAGAAGGTTTCCCAAATTTTGTGGTAAATCCTAGTAGTAGCCGGACATCTCGCAGCACGAAGGGTAGCAATGACCTCGGCTGAGAAACCTCTACGGGTCAAGATTTCGGTCTCAAGAGCCACGCCGTCAAACGCAGGGACATCAAGTCCGGATGACAAACGGGCCCCTGAGTCAACAAGTCCGGTTGAAGAGGGAGTGGAAAAGGAGGTGCCGCCAACAGCGACATTATTGTCGAGAACCACACCCTTCTTGGCCAGTCTGGAGCTATCAAAATAGCTGGAATTCTCTCTAGTCTGATCCGACGCAGTACTAGAGGAAGTAAGGATATCGGCGGGAATACATAGATCAACTCGAACTGATCCCACTGAGCCACTAGAGCATCCACCGCCACCGCCTTCGGATCCTTGTACCTGGACATGAATGTCGGTAACTTGGCATTGAACCTGGATGCCATCAAATCCACTTGGGGGGTTCCCCAGCGAGAGCACAGTAGTGCAAACACATCCGGATGGAGGCTCCATTCCCCGGAATCCATCCTTCTGCGACTGAGAAAGTCCGCTGTAACATTCCGAACCCCTGGAATGTGAATCGCCGAAATGGCTGGTACATTGGCCTCTGCCCAAATCAGAATTCGGGACACCTCTACCATGAGTCTGGAACTCCTTGTCCCACCTTGGTGATTGATATACGCGACAGCCGTCGCATTGTCTGTCTGCACACGGACTGGCAGACCGCTCAAAGGGACCGTCCAATGTTGGAGGCAAAGGAAAATCGCCCTCAATTCCAGGATGTTGATCGGAAGCACAGACTCTTCCGATGACCATACCCCCTGAATCCAGAGATTGTTCCAAACACCCCCCCAGCCCGTCAGGCTGGCATCGGTGGTTATGACTGACCACTTCAGAGGGAGGAAAGACTTCCCCAGGGAGAATGCCCCTGGACGTAACCACCATTCTAGAGAATCCCGCACCGCGCGAGAAATGGTGACACTGCAATCCAGCGATTGCGACTGATTCCATCGACTCAAGATGAACCTTTGAAGAGTCCTGGAGTGGAACTGGGCAAAAGGAATCGCCTCCATGGACGCCACCATCAGTCCTAGAAGACGCATACACTTCCGTAGAGACATTGCCGTTGAGGATCTCATAATCTGCACATGTCGAAGAAGACATGACTGTTTGTCTGGTGGTAGGGAAACTACCGACCGAAACGTGTCGAGATGCATTCCCAAAAAGAGGATTGTCCTCGATGGTTCCAGGGACGACTTCTCCCAATTGACCAGCCAACCGAAGTCCTTCAGAAACTGAAGAGACAAATCCCGAGCCGTCAACGCCTCCTCCTCCGAGGAAGCCATGATCAAAAGATCGTCCAGATAAGGGAGAATCGTAATCCCCTGTTTTCGAAGGATTGCCATGAGAGGCGCCAGAATTTTTGTAAAGACCCTTGGCGCTGAGGCTAAGCCGAACGGCAGAGCCACGAACTGGTAATGATTCTGACCTATGGCAAATCGAAGAAAGCGCTGATGAGCCTTTCCGATGGGAATATGCAAATAGGCGTCGCGAATGTCGATTGACACCAGAAAATCGTTCTGTGACAGCGCTGCCACAACGGAACGAAGCGACTCCATGCGAAATTTCCGGGCATGGACATGCCGGTTTAATCGCTTGAGATCCAGAATCGGGCGAAATTTGTTCTCCTTTTTGGGAACTATAAAAAGGTTGGAATAAAAACCTTTCCCTCGGTCCTCTGACGGAACCGGTATCACTACACCCTTTTGTAGTAGCGATTCGACCTCTCGCTGTAGAGCGACAACAAGCTCGGGTTCCGACGGAACGCGAGATTGACAAAAAACATTTGGGGGTTGAGAAGCAAACTCTATGAAATAGCCTGCCGACACTATCCGCGTTACCCAGGAATCTGGAACGCGAGCCATCCAAGTCTCCTTGAAAAGAAGCAGGCGACCCCCCACTCGAGAATCCTCGAGTGGACCCCTGGCGTCAATCCGACTTTGCGGGTTTCTTGTCAAGTTCCCGCTTGTTCTGGCGGAAACTCTGCTTCCAGGGAGTACGAGTTTTCTGAGAGGATTTGTTCCCTGAGAAAGAAGGACGACCCGATCCCCACGAGGAGTGACTAGATCGTCCTCGGCCCCGAAAGGACCGCCGACCACTATAAACACCAGGCTTACTGGACACCGAGGCCATGGCCCTTCGCTGTGGTAATGCTGATTCCTTCGCCTTAGCCTTGGAAATCAGCTCTGTGAGGTCGGATCCAAAAAGATGGCCACCCTTGTAAGGTAAGGCCAACAACCCTTGTTTGGAAACTGCGTCCCCGGCCCACTGTCTGAGCCATAAAGCTCTTCTGACTGTGACCGCTGAAGCTTGCGCTTTGGCCAGCAGAGATGCCGTATCCAGACCGGCATCAAAGATATAACAGGCTGCCGTTTCTAACCATTCACAAGTTTCCCGTATCTCAGATAACGGAGATTCATTTTGCAACTCCGTCTTCAGACGTGCCAACCAGCTTAGAGAAGCTCTAGCAGCACACATGGATCCTAGCACTGCTCGAAATCCATGACCCGCAGCCTCATAGCTTGCTTTTGCCGCCAATTCTGCCTTTCTATCCAAAGGCTCCTGTAAGCTCGCTTTTCCCTTAATAGGGAGTAGAGAGGATTTACTAAGCTGAGACAAAGACACATCCACTTCAGGAGCAGAAGTCCAATTAGCCTTTAACTCCGTAGAGCAAGGATAAAGTGTATCAAAGAAATGCGTTCCATGAAAACGCTTATCTGGACATAGACGTTCCTCCTCTATTACACCATTAAGCTCATCCAGAGCTGGCAATGTTGTGCGCGAAGCACGGGACTCCTGGAACATGCGTGCTGATTTACCAGGACGACTAGTTACCTCCTCCGGTAACTGTAGTATATCTCTCATGGCTTCAATTAATGCCTCCGTACGCTTCGTCATAGAGGAACGCCCCTGCGGCTCGTCCGCATCTGAATCGGATATTTCTCCATCCGAATTTAAAGGGGAACTCTGCCCAATATCAGATACATCTGACTCGCTCCGTGTAGAGGCCGGTAACGGCCTGCGTCGCTTCCTCTGAGAGGAATTAGCAGACACATATTGACCTAAAAGGTCAGACAAGTTATTAATCGATCGAGCGATATCATCCAATTTTCCACCGCTGTCGACCGCAGCGCTAGACGCTGTGGAGGTCTGCGTATCTGATTGCCGCAATGGCACTGGGACGTGATCCGCGGCATCTGAACTCTGTTCAGACATGTCTCACCTGTATGAGCAGGTCAAAGCGGTAATACCAGCAAAAAACTATGCGGTTTTTTTTTTTTTTTTTTTTTTAAACGCTGAAGGGTTAACGCTCCACCAAGCAGGGTTACCCCAGCGGTATTCAGTCAGCAAATTTAGCTGGTAGAAATAACCCTCAGAGGGGTTAATATTGCAAACTCACCAAAATATATATATATATATTTGTGAGCCCCAGCCAATTTTTATGTCTCTGATGAGACTGCAGCTGCAGTATAGCGATCGCTGCGCTGCGGGGTGAGGAATCCGCACTCACCCAGCTGGCCATGGTGTCTTATGAGGAGAGGAGCGGTCCGAGGAGCCCAGGAGCCTGAGTAATGGCCGCCACAGTGAGGGGGTCGCAGGAGAAACGCCAGAGCGCGCGTCTTCCTGCTCAAAAGACCGGGATAGTTAGGCCACGCCCCCCGCCAGCTCAAATAATGAGCGCGAACTCTCCCCGCTCCTGCTCCCTCTCTGTCCTGCAGGTATCTGCCTGCGGACAAAAAATCACCACATCTCCTTGTAACAGCGCTGTCACAGCAGCGCTGAAGCATACTGACATTACATGTAGTAGCGCTGTCACAGCAGCGCTGAAGCATACTGACATTACATGTAGTAGCGCTGTCACAGCAGCGCTGAAGCATACTGACATTACATGTAGTAGCGCTGTCACAGCAGCGCTGAAGCATACTGACATACATGTAGTAGCGCTGTCACAGCAGCGCTGAAGCATACTGACATTACATGTAGTAGCGCTGTCACAGCAGCGCTGAAGCATACTGACATTACATGTAGTAGCGCTGTCACAGCAGCGCTGAAGCATACTGACATACATGTAGTAACGCTGTCACAGCAGCGCTGAAGCATACTGACATTAGTAATAGCGCTGCTCATTCAGACGCTAAAGCACTCACACATAATTATTATTAAAATTTGTGTGGAGTACTCACCAGCCAAGGCGCCACAGGGACCCTCAGGGGTTTCTGGCGCAGTGCCCATGCTTCCCCCCAGGGCGAAGAACGCAGTGACCGCACGTGTGGTTTGCGTTCCCGCCAGAGAAGCTCTCCTCATCCCCAGGGCCGGCAAGGATTCTGCAGGGACTTTGAGTAAATACAGATCCGCCAAGGGAGAGGTTGGGGTACAGCAGCGCTGGTACCCCTGAGACCTCTAGACCAACTAGTGATCCAAGTCTCCTGTCCGAATATTAAAATAATAAAATCTTCTGAGGAGCTGCATTAGCAGCGACCATCCTCTGGACCTCAAATCTTAGACTGGAGCTGAGTAGGAGGAGCCCGAGCTGGAGGGGCCAGCCAGTCATCACTCTTTTGATCTGAGGTAACATCCTGATCTGGGGCTCCGCCTACCCATCAGTAATGAATTCCTGTGTCTCCCTCCCTTCCATTCTGCAGCTGAAAATAAAAAAGTCTTCTGAGGAGCTGCTTCCAGCAGCGACTATCCTCTGTGAACCTCAAATTTTAGACTGGAGAGCTGGAGTAGTAGGAGCCCTTTATAGCTGGAGGGGCCGGCCAACACTTTTTAATCTGAGGTGTGTTATCCTATGTGGGCTCCGCCTACCCCACTAGTAATGACTGTGTTCACTTCCTTCATCTGCAGCTGAAAAGGAGAACAGGCCACACACATGTGAAGTAAAGACATTGCATTATAGAATGGTCGGAGTTCAAGCTTCTCTCTCCAAGAGGGATTGATGAAGATACTATGGCGATACCATGTATAATATGCAATCAACATAGAAATATATAGATCCATACATGTAGGACTAAAGCACTCCTATACCAGAAATCAATTGTTCACATGGTCTCTTTTTATAATGGAAATCCTCTCCCCAACCGGAAAACGACACATACTAAATTGCATCGCACTAAAACAAGCGCTTTAGAGACACTATGCTATTAGACCGGGTATCCGGCAGTATCGATAATAGGAAAATAAAACCATGTATTTCCAAGTGGATTAATTCAATAACCAAGATCCTGTCCCAATAGTAGATGTAATAATATTAGCAAATACCTCGAATTAGAAATGTAGTATAGTTCTTCTGATTCGCTATGTCTCTTTCCTCATGTACAAGAATTGCAGGACCTTAGGTTTCCATGGTTATGACCAATGCTCTAGTGGCAACTAGTTAGCTAGTTGCTAGTGGTCGTAACCATGGATATCTAAGGTCCTGTAATGCCTGCACATGAGGAAAGGGACATAGCGAATTAGAAAAACTATACTACATTTCTAATTAGAAGTATATGCTAATATTATTATAAATTACATTTCCAACATATGCAGATAGGATGTTGGAGATGTGAACACCCCTTTAAAGTCCCATACATATTAGACTAAAGTTGGCTGAACCCACAAACAGACTATTGTAATATCCTCTATCGGAGGATAGTCTAAAGCAGCAATGGCGAACCAATGGCACGCGTGCCAGAGAGGGCACGCAGAGAGCCCTTTCTGCTGGCACGCGGCATCGCCGGCCCTAATATGTCCTTCCCCACACGGCATTCAGCTCCGCGCCACTGTGTGCCAATGAGAGGAAGCGTGGGAGGAGAGCAGAAAGCGCGGGAGGAATCTGCAGAGCGTGCGGAGAGCAGCGGAAAGGTGTGTGTGAGTGATGGAGAAGGCAATGATGGGAGTGATGGAGAAGGCAATGATGGGAGTGATGGGGATGATGGGAGTGATGGAAAAGGCAATGATGGGAGTGATGGGTTGAGGGCGATGGGAGTGATGGCGAGAGGGCAATGATGGGAGTGATGGGGAGAGAGCAATGATGGGGATGATGGGAGTAATGGAAAAAGCAATGATGGGAGTGAAGGGGAGGGCAATGATGGGAGTGATGGGGAGAGGGCAATGATGGGAGTGGTGGAAAAGGCAATGATGGGAGTGATGGAGAAGGCAATGATGGGAGTGATGGAAAAGGCAATGATGGGGATGATGGGAGTGATGGAGAAGGCAATGATGTGCACTCCAGTGTGTTCTTGCACATTGATAGTTTAAATTGCCGTGTTGGCACTTCGTCATAAATAATTGGGTTTTAGGTTACAGTTTGGGCACTCGGTCTCAGAAAGGTTCACTAAAACTGGTCTAGAGGCACATCAGCCACACGAAAGTTCTGGCCTCCTGAATCGCAGCAGCTGACCCTTCTGTTCTCCCTATAGATGAGCTGATGCCAGAGGAGTGACCACGGCTAAGGCTAGCTTAACACTAGCGTTCGGCAGGGCTGCGTACTTCCTCTGTAAAGCCCTACCCACTGCCACACCTCTTCCTTTCAGCGCCGCCTACCTCTGCCTGCGTCCCCTATGTTTAACATTGGGTACGCCATGTGGATGTCTCCGAATGCATTTTTTTTTTACGCTGAGCCGAACGCAACAAAATGCAACATGTTACGTTCAACGCAGGTCGGCGCAGCGTCAAAAAGATGCATGCGGAGGCATCTGCATACATCTGAATGGCCTGTGTACCCAATGTTAAAGATATTGTACGCAAGACGCATGCAGAGGTAGGCGGCGCAGAAAGGAAGAGGCGTGGCAGTGGGCGGGGCTTGACTGAGGAAGTACGCAGCCCTGCCGAACACTAGTGTGAAACTAGCCTAAAGGAACAGAGGAGCAGGAGAGATGACTGTCGTTCAGCTGTCACTTATCTAATATCTATGCGGGCCTTTAGAATGGGAAACTGGTGTCAACGGGGGAACATAAGCTTCAACAGCACCCACTGCCACAGCAAAAAGAAAAAAAAGTCACAACACATCTATCAGCAAACAGAGATTGGGATCCTATTAAATACTGCACCTTTTTGGCTTCCCATAGCTGTTTGGGCATTGGCTTAGAAACATTCAGCATGCTCTCTTCCGTCAAAGCATTTGGAAATGGAAAAACTACACAAGGAAAAAAAAATTAAAGGTATCATGAGCAATGAGAAGGTGTAAGCTGATCATGAGTAAAGAGGTTCTGCACAATACAATATTACATCTTTCCACCACTGGCACATACATTACTACCACAATATAAATGCATAAGAAATAAGTTAGACACGTGGAGGACATCATGCTCCCCTTAAAAACAAAAATGGTATAAAATGAAAACAGTGATTTGGTTTATGTAACCCCTTAGTGACCGATCCAATTTTGACCTTAATGTGCCGGCCCAGCATGCTTTGTGGCTGTTAGATATCACAAAAAAAAAAAAAACATGTAGGGGATCTGCGATACTCTGTGCATACCCGAGCACCCGACGCAAACTTGAGTAGAGAGCACTGGCGCACAACACTAGCTGTCGATATCTTATTTTTTTTTTTTTTTACTTTTGAAGAAACCCCAGTTCCAACCCCAACTCTAACACAATCCTAACCCTAACTGCAAAGAATGGAAAAAAAAATATTTTTCTTTTTAGAATTTTTTTTATTCTAACTAAGGAGGTAACAAAGGGGGATTTGATTTACTATTTTTTTTATTTTGATCACTGTCATAGGGTCTATCACAGTGATCAAAAGAAACCAATAGGAAAAATTCCTTATTGTTGCTAGGTGCAAGCAAGCGGTCAGATCCCAGCGAGTGCACTGCGCATACGCCCGCCATTTTTTTCCATGTAGATGATGCAGAAGGCCGGGGCACAGATCAGGAGGGCCTGGGGATGGCAGAGGTATGGGGAAGGCTGGGGGGCCTCATTTCTCTCTTCTCTGATATATTAGATCATATCAAAGGAGAAATTAATTGTAAAATCGTACTTTTTTTGTGATCGCTGTTATTCAGTGAATAACGGTGATCGTGTGACAGCAGACTATAAAAACCGACTCTGATCATGATTTTCCGACGCTGGGGGGCCCTATACCTTATTTCTCAGCACCGATAAAAAGAGTTGCTGAGGTATAAGGCCCCTTAACTGCTGCAGTTATAAGGTGTATTGGCAGTGGTTAAGGGGTTAAAGGGAACATGACAGGTGATACATGCAGCCTAATCCATGGGCAACAAGTATCATATACTGGCTGCACAATCTCAGCTATGTGTTTCAGAGGGAAACACTTAATAGCTGCTGGTGACTGAGCCACACAGAGCACTAGTCTAACAGGCAGGTTTTCAAGCCCACTGTCCTGGAGTGACAAGTGTATACATGCACATAAGCAGAGACCTGTCACTCCAGGGCAACAGGAGCAGAGAAGCCACCGGGGACCCGCCTGTGACTAGTGTACAGTGCAGCTCGGTCCTAGCGGCTATGGCGTTTCAGAGTAAAACGTTCCTGGCTGGGATTGTACAGCCGGTGGCTGATGCATGCGGACGACGGACTGAGCAGCATGCACCAGCTGCAGGTTCTCTTTACTATTTATTTGGTCTTCCACGGCTTCCTATACTTGCTGGTTTCAGAAAGGAAACAGTGTCGCTGTTACAGTCTACTCGTCATTTTACAGAACCAAAATGTAAGACGAGAAGGTCACATAAAGAGAATGACGCCACAGCTCTTACCTTCTCCAAAGTTGTCTATTTCCCCGTCATGTAAACTTGCTGCAGAACAGAAGAGAAGACAGAACATTTTAGTTATCAGGCACTTTGCTAGCATTTATAAAAACAAAGGTAATATAACGGTCCATACGTGTGCACACACAAACGATCGGCCAGGTCAACCTGCTCACTAGTAAAAAGCAATCTGAAGGGAACCCGTCAGGTCTGAAGTCATTATGTAAGGAAAACCAGAGACTCATCAGCTGCAGTCACTGGTGAAAGGAGGGGGGAAAAAAAACAACAACAACAAAAAATCAACACAACAAGGTTATGTGCACACAAATTATGGAGCAGAAACTCTCCAACTCCTGAAAAATTTGGGAGTTTCTGCACCAAAAACCTAAGCAAAAACCTCAGATACGACTGTTCTCCAAACGTGCTCACTGCTCAGTTGACGTCCCGCTCGGCACATCCAAGTCAAATACTGGTGTAATATAGGCTGGGTCATCAGTATCACCTTGGTGGGAGTCAGACACCTGACCTGGCACCCCCATAATCATCTGGATGTAAGTGGTGATTGGACCCAACCAGCCCGGTTCCTGCAGCACAAACGCCACTTCAATAAGAGCGGAGCTGCAGTGCGTCCGAACAGCTGTTAGGGCATGTGCACACGGGAAGTATTTGCTTTTATTCCCTGCAGTTTTGTCACAAAAATGAAGCCTTTCATAGTGTTAGCAAAGTGTATGAGATTCCAGAAGTCTCATACACATGGTGCTTTTTTTCCCCTTGCAGATGGGAAGGAGTTTTACCTATGCAGCATTTTAATTCTTTCAGCGTTTTTCACACATTCTAATTCATGGGAAAAACACAAGGAAAACAAGAAAAAGCATCAATAGCACAAGTAAAAAAAAATGCCAAAAACACAACTATTTTGTGTTGCGGTTTTTCCTGCAAAGAGACACGCTTTTGGAGCAGAAATGTCTACAGCAAATACCCAACTTGTCATATTTCCTTACACAAAAGGGAGTCGCGCTGTTCGGTCCATTCACCACCAGAGCAGCAGATGATTGTGGGGTTGTTGGGTGTCTGTCTGTCATTGATCACATAGCTTAAGGACCAATTTGAAGCCTGGAAAACCCCTGGAATTTCACATATTCAGAAACAATTGAGGATTGGTCCAATACAGCATCAGAAGACGTTCCAGAATAGTTATTTCATGGGGAAGCCCAGTAGGCCTCTTATCCGGTAAAATAAAGAAATTTTACGATACACTTATTGATCCCGGGGGAAAATTACAGTATTACAGCAGCAATACAAACAGCAGTACATAAAATATTAGGACACACATCTTGCACAGGTACACCAACATTACATAATAAATAAAAGTGGGTAGTTCAGGTGTATATAAGACAATGTTAATTGACATTAGTACACCAGCCATCAGTCATTATTTTCTACCACCCTTAGGAAATTATTATACATCCCCATAGCAGTAGGTACAAACGATTTCCTGAATTTCTCCTTCTTGCACCTTAATAGGATTAGACGGCTGCTGAATGTGCTCTTCTGCTTCAAGAACAGCTCATATAGGGGGTGTGTTACTGTGTAACAAAATACAGTTTTTCGCTCTAAAGGCTGGGTCTCACATAGCGATACACCAGCGATCCCGACAACGATATGCACTTGTCAGGATCGCTGGTGTATCGCTATATTATCGCTGCTGAGCTGCCAAACAGGCAGCTCAGGGCAGCGATCAGCACAAGGACACTGCGGGTAACATCGCTTAGTTACCCGCAGTGTACCTTGGATACCAGCGCCCTGATGCAGGGAGCTGGTATCCAAGGTACACAGCGGGTTTCCAAGCGCTGCGCGGTGCCTGGAAACCCGCTGTGTACCTTGGATACCAGCTCCCTGCATCAGGGCGCTGGTATCCAAGGTACACAGCGGGTTTCTAGGCACAGCCCCGCGCCTGGAAACCCACTGTGTACCTTGGTTACCAGCGGATCGCTGGTCTCCGCCTGTCACACGCAGCGATGCGTGCCTGTCAGCGGGAGACCAGCGATCAAAAAAATGTCCAGACATTTCAGCGACGATCAGCGATACCCGGAAGGGGGGCTGATCGTCGCTGAATGTCACACACAGCGATATCGCTGGTGAGCTCGCTGCTGCGTCACAAAACTAGTGACTCAGCACCGATCTCGCTAGCGAGATCGTTGTGTGAGACGGGCCCTTAAGAATCAATGATAAGTTCTTTATGGTCCCAAACAGAACCATTCAGGTCCAACACCAACATCAGTGCTATGGAAAAAACACATTGTACAACAATTGAAAAAAACTGATGTATTTAAGGGGCTGTCCAGGACTTTTATATTGATGGTCTATCCTTAGTTGGTGGGCTGACACCTGGCACCACTGATCATCTGTTCCGGTGCCAGCGGCAGACAGATGTGCAGAGTTGCGGAGCTGCAGAGCACAGCTCCAACAATCGTGTAGTGGCCGTAGCCGGGAACTGCACCAACCTGACCCTATTAAAATATGGTAGGATGTTCAGTACCCGGCTGCAGATACTGTTCCGTTGACGCAGATGTGAAAGGACGCCTCTTACCCACAACGCAATATGAAGACGCAGTGAATAATTATGGCAAAATTTGGTTTTGTCTGGAGTGAGAGAATATATATATATATATATATATATATATATATATATATATATATATATATATATATATATATATTCGGCTCCTCGTGATCTATGACTTGCTGCCTGCTGATCAGATACTATTTTCAACTTGACAGGTTCCCTTTAAAGGAAGTTATTTTTTCCCATTCAATCCATAAATTGCACTCCTCGTCCCTGACGCATACCTCCACATCCCAATATACAGAATATAGCGTTGAGGTGGATATATATACCTGCCCAGGACACGTTGTTTATTTCAGCTGCGAGGGTGGAGGTGCCAGAAGTATTCGTGACCTTTTATAATGAAGTGTCCTTGCAGTAGGAAACATCCCTCCACAATCACATGAACTGAAATATGAACTCAGAGAAATGAGCTCAGCAAGTCTTGTATTATCACCAAGTGCAGGGCTCACAACATCATTGGTATATGTAGTTCATGACCTGTGTGTAACCAAGGTGTGGAATCCAAGAAGACAACGGGCGCCCATGTTTATGCTGGTAACAAGGTGATCACTTTAGTGTAATGCTGGCTTGACACGGCATGAAATGCCCATTAAAAGGGAATCTGTCAGTAGGATCAACCCTCAGTCTTCTATATGGACATGTACGGTAGGTCTTCAGAAGCTGAATGATACCTTGATATTTGCGATCTGATGTCTTATTCCAAAAGAATGCACATTTTTATTATTATGTAAATGAGCTGTTGAGATCTATGGGCCAGACACTGATCTTCCTGAGAATCTGCCTCCAGAGATTATTAATAAAAGGGGATATTACCAGTGTGAGACATGAAGATCAGGAGAGCAGACTGTTAGTCATTATATGTCTCACACTGATAACGCTCCCTTTCATGTAAAATAAGCTCTGGAGGAAGATCCTCAGAGTGATCTATGTTTGTCCCATAGATCTTAAAAGCTCATTTACATATTAAAAGGAATTCTCTGGAACAAGATATCAGCTCACAGTTATCCAGCTTTGGGGGTGAGGGGTGGATCCTACTAACAGATTCCCTAAAGGTACTGCCACACTAAACAATCCCGCTAGCGATCTCGTTAACGTCGCATACTAATGAGATCGCTAGCGTGATTGTTATAATATCGCTAGTAGCTGCCTAATTTAGCGATGTCGTTAAGGACGCTATCGCGGTTAGCGATCTCCTTAACGACTTTGGCGGTACAAAAACACCGCACATCGCTCACAAAAAGGTGCCACACTCAGCGATATATGCTCACCAGCGGGACGCCAACGATAAAAATAGGGTCCAGAACGATGTGAACGATGAACGAGATCACAGCAGGGGCACAGCAGGGGCCACGTCGTTGCTACATGCCACACACACCGGCGTCACTAACGAGATCGCTAAATAGTGACGTTTTTTAGCGATCTCGTTAGCGACGCTGTTTAGTGTGGCATACCCTTTAGGCTACATGCAAGATAATTGATGGTTGACTAATGGCCTGTATAGACAGTGCGCCCACACTTACAGCTCTGGCAAAAATTAAGAGACCACCACATCAAATCCCCGTCATGGGCAGCCCATTCTCCAGACCTGAACCCCATTGAAATCCTCTGGAATTTGATCAAGAAGATGATGAATAGTCACAAGCCATCAAAGAAGAACTGCCTAAATTTTTGCGCCAGAACCGGTTTGAAAGACTGGTGGAAAGCATGCCAAGACGCATGAAAGCTGTGATTAAAAATCATTGTTATTCCACAAAATATTGATTGCAGAACTCTTCCAGAGTTAAAACATTAGTTTTGTTGTTTCTAAATGATTATGAACAGTTTTTTTTGCATTATTTGAGGTCTGAAAGCACTGGGTTTTTTTTGTTTGTTTTTTTAATTTTGACCATTTTTTTTGTCAGAAAAAAAATACAAAATTTATTGCTTGGAAATTCGGAGACATGTTGTCAGAAGTTTCTAGACTAAAAGAACAATTTACATTTTGCTCAAAAATATACCTATAAAGAGAAAAATCAGACAAGCTGAACATTTGAAAGTGGTCTCAATTTTTGCCAGAGCTGTATATGTGCACAGAATCGTTAACATGATGTCGTACTGCTGAGGACAAAGGGAACACATCATCAAGTATTCCGGGCAAAATGAATCAAGACACCGGCTGGATGATTGCAGTCAAGTACATGTTTGCGGCCACATTCACACATTCAGTATTTTACCTCAGTATTTGTAAGCCAAAACCAGGAGAGGAACAATCAGAGGAAAAGTATAATCGAAACACGTCAACACTTCTGTATTTATCACCCGCTCCTGGTTTTGTCTTACAGATACTGATGTAAAATACTGACCAAATACTGAACGTGTGAACGTAGCCTTAAGGTACTGCCACACTTAGCGATCTCGTTAGCGATCTCGATAACGACGCAATCGTTGGTGTGATCTCTTTTAGGTCGCTAGTAGCTGCCAAACAGGAGATCTCATAAACGACACATCAGCGGTCAGCGATCTCTTTAACGACTTTGGCGGTCGTTAGGATGTCATTAGCATGTACTGAGCGCTTCTGATTCATAGGAATTTCCAGCATCGCTCCTGCTCTCTGCGTCCTGCTAGCCTGCTTTGCAACTTCTGCGATCCTCTCTGTGACGCAAAAGAGAACTTACAGATATTGCGATCCACTCCGTGACGCAAAACAGTCATATGCGTCACAAACGAGGTCGCTCGTCGTTCACAAAAGGTGCCAAACAGCGATATAGGCTCACCAGCGGGACGCCAACGATCAAAAAACGGTCCAGAACTCTAGTGAACGATCAGCGACATCACAGCAGGGGCCACATCGTTGCTACATGCCACACACAACGAGGTCGCTAACGAGATCGCTAAATAGTGACGTTTTAGTGATCTCGTTAGCGATCTCGTTTAGTGTGGCATACCCTTCTCTCATTCACTGCGGAGTTTCAGAAAAAAAACAAAAAACTTTGAAAAAAACAGCCGCTTATTCCTGTCCTGCTCCTTTTGACTGACAGGTCTCTCCTTGTGTACACACACAGGTAAAGAGGTGTCAGACAACTGGTGTGGGGCAGAGAGAAGTCCCAATTCATCAAAATGTTTACCCCACAAATCTAGCGTAAAACACTTTGAAGCCTTGCAAGTTTTGGAAACACAAGGATGCGCAAAAAATTGCAACTTTTGCCAATTTTGGTCGGTTAATAATAATAATTTTTATTATATATAGCGCCAACATATTCGGCAGCGCTTTACAGTTTAACAGTTTCAAAACACAAGTCATAAGTAACAACGTTAACAATACAATAATTAAAGCAAAATAAGTCGCCCCTGCTCGTGAGAGCTTACAATCTACAATGAGGTGGGGGAGATACAAAGTACAGGTGTGTATATACAATGGTGCATTTACAATGATGGTCCAGCCATCTTGAGGGAGTGAGGGATGGATGGAGATAGTGAATGGGCTCCCACACACACACTTACACCTAGAATGACTTTGATTAGTGAATGTGATAGGCCGCTGTGAACAAATGTGTTTTGAGGGAGCGCCTGAAACCATGCAAATTGTGGATAGTCTAATTTCTTGGGGTAGAGCATTCCAGAGGATTGGCGCAGCGCGGGAGAAGTCTTGTAGTCGGAAGGTACGGATTAGTGCAGAGGTTAGTCGAAAGTCATTTGCAGAGCGCAGCAGTCGGTTAGGCCAATAGATGGAAATGAGGGAGGAGATGTAGGGGGGTGCTGCACTGTGGAGAGCTTTGTGGTGAGAACAAGTACTTTGAATTGGATCCTATAATGAATGGGCAGCCAGTGTAAGGACTGGCGAAGAGCGGACGCGTCCGAGTACCGATTAGCCAGATGGATGACCCTGGCTGCTGCATTAAGGATGGACTGGAGAGGGGATAGTCGAGTAATGGGGAGGCCAAGTAATAGAGCGTTGCAGGAGTCCAGGCGGGAGTGGATCAATGCTACAGTGAGGGTTTTTGTTGTTTCCATGGTGAGAAAAGGGCGGATTCTAGAGATGTTCTTTAGGTGGAGGAGGCAAGAGCGGGCAAGAGATTGTATGTGGGAGGTGAAGGAGAGCTTGGCGTTAAACATAATACCCAGACAGCGAGCCTGTGGCCGGGGTGTTATTTTGGTGCTGCCCACGGAGAGGGAAATGTCAAGATTAGGGAGGTTAGTAGATGGCGGGAGCAGAAGAAGTTTAGTTTTTCGAGAGGTTGAGTTTCAGATAGAGAGCGGACATGATGTTGGAGACTGCGGACAGACAGTCGGTGGCGTTCTGACAAAATCTGGAGCAGGACAGGCTGTGGCAATGCCTGCTCATCTAATTCATGGTGAGCTGTGGCATAGCTTACATCAGAAATCTTACTCCAGTTCTTGGCTATAGTAAGACTTGTGGCAAGGCGCACACCACTTTTAAAGCTTGCATGATTCACAAGAGGAAAGTCCCTCTTGAGGATGGGCGAGTTGGGAGTTCGGGTACATGCCCACGATCCGGAGTTTCTGCAGGTTTGACGCTGCATATTTATAGGGGCCTAGCTGTGACAGCAGAGCGGATGGGATTTTGAGAAATCTCATGTCCATTATGTGTCCATAGAACGCAGGCAGAGAACTGACATGCGGAGCGTCTTTCCAGACCGCAGCATGTCATGTCAAGAGAAATTACATCAAAAGAATGTATTGTTCAGGAAATGCATGCGATTCACCCGTGTTTAATAGAGGCAGCGCTTTGGACGTAGTGAGCATGTGCTGCGTCCATAGCGCTACTAGTTCCGGATCATGAGCACTCGGCCTTAGAGGCCCTTTACTTATTAAGACTGGGGAGAACAAAGCCGATCTTGGTGAATCAGGGCCATAGTCCCTGGGTTTTCAAAGTTTGTTTACTCGGGAACTCCAAAGCAAGTGTCTGATTAATGCCGCCTGTCGTTAGGGCACCATGAACTGGATGACAACTTCCCTTTAGGTCCCATCTGATAAAGTTTTTGATGGCCCAATATTTGGGAATTGGAGCATTCCTCCAATTATCGGCATGTCTAATTGGGCCCGGAACCTCCCAATACAACAAACGTGTACTGCACCACTGTCACACCCACCAACGAATGAGATGAGGAGATACACATTTCTGACATCACTTCTCTGCAGAGGTAAAATCGCAACAATATGGAGTTATACACCAAGTAGGCATGTGAGAGCGCGAGCACATGGAGAACACCACTAGACACAATTTACAATTTCTCCCTGGAGGACAGGCCATACAGCACATTGCCATAGCTGCTCTCCACCATTCATTTACTGACTACGAGCAATGCAATAAAGCAGAGGGCGGCTCATCAAGAGTGTTTAGGTTCCAAGTATCGGCTCTACCCTATTACTTGAAGGGGTTTTCCGTTACATTGATACTGAGGATCTATCCACAGGTTAAGGTTATCAGGTCTGTGAGGGTCTGACACCCAGCAGTTTACACACAGTCAGCTCTGTACATGGTTTAGTGGCCATTGCCGAGCTATGCAGCTCAGCTCCCATTCAATTGATGGTTTTACAGGACTGGAAATGGGTGGTGTGTTCATAAATACTTGATCTTGAACGGGAATCACGTCATCTTGTAGGATTAGAACTACATAGCATTACCATTGCTGAATACATCAAAAACAAACGTATTCCGAGAGGTCTTCGAGTCTCATTAAGACCCACCCTCTTTAATGACAATACCGAATTTTGCCAAAAATTCGAGCAAATCTTAAATAAATGTTCCCTCGACTTAATGACATTAACTCTTGATCATTTGAACCAAGAAATTAAATCTTGTCAAGACAAAGTATCCACAGTCGACACCCAACTTAAGGACTCTTTGCCTAAGGAAGAATACAACATCATCAAAACTCGTACTAAAGAATCTGTGGACACTTTTAGGAAGGACACTGAGAAAAGAAAACGCCAAAAATTCATACGAGACACCCAGGACTATCTACAGAAGAGGGTGTACAGATGGCAGGGCTCCTCTACTCGTCAATCATATCGCCATTTCAGAAATTTGGGCGGATCTTCTGCATCCAGCTCGGACAGCGATCGTACGGATTACAACCGTACCTCTTTTTTAGGTTCCAACAGACGAACCTTCCCAAGAAAAGGACGAGGCGGGGGGCCAGTGCTTCCGAGACAGCTCGACCAGGAATGCACACACGGTCCCAGGTAATGCAAATTTAGTTATCAATATTTCATCAAAGAATTTAAATAATGCACAAATCAATGTCCTACAGAAGGGTTTGTCCTTCTGTCCCACCTATAAATTTGATACCTTTCAATTGGACATTGATTTACAAAGGTTCTTTAGAAATCTAAGATTGAAGGCTTATTTTCACACAACAGAGTTAACTACACCACCTACTTCACAGATGTCACCTATCAATCTAACCTCGTTGGGGTTAAGACTTCCTAGTAATTTTTCTCCCCCTAGGAATAGCCATCCAGTGGAATCTTTTATTTCTTTAATCGATAGAGAGGTGTCTCACTTTAATAAACAAATTACAAGAAGAGAATTCTTTTTTCAGTCTAACCTCAACATGACTGACCACAATGCTCTTCAAACAATTATAAATGACAAAGACATTATTGTCAAACCCGCCGACAAAGGGGGTTCGATAGTGATTATGGATCGTACATATTACATCAACGAAATTTATTCTCAACTAAATGATCAAAATGTGTACCAACGCCTTTCTTATAATCCCACTTCCAGCATCAGAACATTGATTCTAGATGTTGTAGATAGGGCATTTGAATCACGTATCATTGATCAGAAGACAAGAGAATTTTTAATTAAGAGTGATCCTTTGATTCCGGTATTTTATACTTTACCGAAGATTCATAAACGACTAGATTCACCACCTGGTAGACCTATAGTCGCTTCCACCGACTCGATATTATCTCCTCTATCGATAATTCTAGAGAAAGTATTAACCCCACTCACCAAAAAGATGCCATCGTTTCTTTTGGATACTGGCTCCTTTCTACAGCTTATTCGCCAGATGGGTCCATTACCACCAAATGCTCTACTAGTTACTTTAGATGTAAATAACCTATATACATCTATTCAACATGTTAAAGGCATAAGGGCTACAGAACGTTTACTCCAACAATCCTCAGTTGAACCTCATACCATCAATTTTCTTATTGAAATGTTAGAATTAGTTCTTACAAAAAAAATGTTTATGTTTGAGGACCTGTTTTACCTTCAAGTACAAGGTACAGCAATGGGGTCCAATGTGGCCCCTCCTTATGCAAACTGTTTTATGTCTTTTTTTGAGCAAGATCATATTTACAACAACACTCTCTATCGCCAACATTGCCTAATATGGCGCCGTTATATTGACGACATATTCTGCATATGGACAGGACCAAGTGACGATTTAATAATTTTCTTTGAACAGATCAATGGAATATGCCCGGAGTTAAAATTTACTCTTAAATATGATCATCATGAAGTGAATTTTCTTGACACTAAGGTCTTATTAGATCATTCTGGTCTCTTAACACTGGATTTATATACCAAAGAAACGGACAGAAATAGCCTATTACTATACCAGAGCTGCCATCCCAAAGCAGTTAAAAGATCAGTTCCTTTGTTGCAGTTTGAAAGAGTCAAACGTATTGTTAGTGATCCGGATACTAGAGTACGTAGACTTGGGGAGATGAAAAATAAATTTATACAAAGGGGTTATCCAGAGAGATTATTACAACAAACTCAACAAATGGACAGTAGATCCAGTAATAGAACCTCAACTAGTCGCATCCCTTTTGTACATACGTACCACCCGTTTATGTATAAATTTCATAATCTAATTCGTAAACACTGGTATATACTACGGGACAGTTTTCCAGGTATCCCTGAGTTTCAGTCACCATTCTTACCGTGCTTTAAAAGGCCCAAGAGTATCAAAAATAAAATAATCAGAGCTGATATTGGCTCACCGACCATCATTCCCCGACAGACATTTCTCAGGACACAGAAGAAAGGAACCCATCCTTGCCTTAATTGCGCACAGTGTACTAACATTCTCAAGGGACCTAGGATTTCCCACCCTTTTTCAGGCGAGGATATTCCTATAACTGGGTTCTTCACCTGTGAATCCAAAAATGTTATTTATGTCATAAAGTGCCCATGTGGCAAATTATATGTCGGAGAAACCACACAGTTGGTGAAGGATCGGATATCCCATCATAAATCCGATATTCGTTGTAAAAAAAATCCATTTGCCTGTTCCATATCACTTTAATGAAAGGAACCACTCCATATCCCAATTACAATTCATGGTTTTGGAGCAGGTTATAATCAACCGAAGAGGTGGAAATCTCATTAATAAACTCAAATACAGAGAGGCCTTATGGATACACCGTCTACAAACATTAGAGCCTAAGGGGTTAAATCGCGAATATAACGTCATGTCCTTTTTTTGAATCATTTTAGATGGTTAATTAGATAACCAACTTCCATAAAGTCATTAAGAAATTTGTTATAACTTTCTTTTTCTGTATATACATTATTGCTTATCACTGTCTTATATATTCTTATCCTGTTTTTCAGGTTCTCAATTGATTTCCTTAATATCCATATACTCACCTATCCAGTGCCCTGATTACACTCACAGCCAGACGGCACATAGGAGTGCTTGCGTTCCACAGAGCGTTCCACTAGCGGCCACCCCCATGAAAGGATATGTCACTTTCCATTCATCTCCTCCTCTTGCGCTCCACTTGCGTTCCACCTACGCGTCATCCTTTACCGACAATAACACGTCATTTCACAGTGACCAACCCTAAGGCTAAGTTCACACGTTGCGGAATTGCCGCGGAAATTTCCGCGGCAATCCCGCACTTCTCCCGCAGGAAATACGCACGTTTTTTTATGCTGATTCCCGCCAGAATAATAGCGTTTTGCAAGCGTAATTAGCTTGCAGAATGCTAGCGTTTTCCTAGCGATCTGTAGCATCGCTTGGAAAACTGATTGACAGGTTGGTCACACGAGTCAAACATAGTGTTTGACAAGTGTGACCAACTTTTTACTATTGATGCCGCCTATGTCGCATCAATAGTAAAAAGATCTAATGTAAAAATAATAAAAAAAATAATAAATAATGATATTCTCACCTTCCGGCGGCCCCCGCAGCCTTCCCGCCTCTCAGCGACGCTCCCGGCAACTCGCGGTCCCAGGAGTGCTTTGCGACAAATCACACCGATGACGTAGCATCTCGCGAGACCGCTACGCCATCTGGGTGATTCTCGCAAAGGACTCTTGGGACCGGAAGTTGCCGGGAGCGTCGCTGAAGGCGGGAAGGCTGCGGGGGCCGCCGGAAGGTGAGAATATCATTATTTTTTATTTTTATTATTGTTTTACCAGGGATATGGTACCCAGGGCCTGGAGGAGAGTCTCCTCTGCTCCAGACCCTGGGTACCATCCGCACATGAACCGCTTACATAGGCGCATAGTGGGCATAGCCACATGCGGAAAGTAAGCGGTTCAATGCATTCCTATGGCGGCGGAATCACCGCGGTTACGCTAAATTAATGAACATGTTGCTATTTTTTCTGCAAAGCGTTTTTTTCGCGGAAAAAAACGCAACATGTGGCCAAAACATGCGGAATCAATTAACATGTATAGGATGCTTAATGCTTGCGTTTTTATCGCGTTTTTACCGCGGAAAACCGCGGAAAAACCGCGAAAAAAACGCAATTATTCCTGATCGTGTGCACTTAGCCTAACTTCCGGTTCAGACGCCATATTACTTCTCACATGGTGTGCGGCGTTCAGAGCGCACTTCTCTCCGGCAATATCGCCACGTCTCTACAGCGCTTCTCACTGCTTTTGTACTCCGACCACACCAACGGTAAGAGTGACCTCACATTAACAATGCAAGTTTGGACAATATTTATTGGTTTATCAGTGGCCTTTACCCCTTCTTTTCTGTTTAGGGACTTACCCTAATACCGCAGCACTATAGTGGATAGTGGGCTATACACATTTAACAAGTCTAAAACGATATCTATTGTTCACAACAGGATTTGGTAAGCATTATGAGCTTCATTATTTGGACTTTCCCCGACTTAACCCCTTCATGTTATGAGTGGTCCATTAATACAATTTTGGTTATTTCTAGTAGAACTATGACATCACTATTATTATGGTTACCTATATCTATTTCCTCATTTCCTCATTATATCATGATAATATGACCTGATATTCTGAATATGTTATGATATTTAATGTCATTTAGTATGGTTCTCAATGTGAATTCTATCAATTTTCTCTATTAATTTTTATATATATTTACATTATATGAGGTTTTCAATTTTCATTTATTTGTATGTTTTTCCAGTCTGAAGAAGGTCTAAGTTATAGACCGAAACGTCAATTGGATATGGAATAAAAATAATTCTTGTTCCTTTGATCATGAGTGCCAATGTTATTTAATTTTATTATAAAAAATGTTCATAAATACAAGCCCCGTACCGGGAGCACATGGTTCGTACGAAATTTTAGTCTGACCAACATCTGTATGTTCTCCCCATATCTGCGTGGGCTTCCTCCAACACTCTCAGAAGATCATGGACTTTCTATGAAATAAGCTCCAATGCACATGGAGAAAAAGGGACTTTATAAAGGGTCTGCTGTCAGTGATGACATTCTCTGTTCAGTGCAGCAGACTATGTTGGTGCTATACAAGGCAGAGAAAAAAAATGCATTTGGCTTCATATTTGCCTATGTGCTATAGATTATCAACCGCCCCTGTGTGTGTGGGGGGTCTGGTCTATTACTGTAGCAAGAGCATCCCTTCCAAAGTAGATCCTACTATGCAGTGTGACAAAAGTAAGACCAGATAAAAAGCCCCATTCTCCCTGTAAAATTCTCAGTGAACACTAGAGGGAGACGTTCAGATTTAGAGAAATCTATGAGGCTGGAGAGGGAACGGTCATTTTGATGGAGTAGCAGCTTGTTACATGTGATCCCCAACAGCAACTCTGAGCGGGTATCACAGATATACATCACATGGTTAGTGGGGCCAGAAATCTGCAACTGACAAAATGTAACTTATGTGACGACTGTGTCCCCAAATTAAAGACTTGCCTTCATGATCTGCTGAAATTCTACGACTTTTATGGCCATGAATGGAATTTTGCCTAAATCAACAAATCTGGATCCGTGATGTAAATGTCGCAGTGTATCCTGACCTGGGCTCAGTCATAACTGTATAATGATGAGAAAGCTAGAAGGAAGTAGAGCGGTGGTTGTCACATCAAGTATGGTCTGCTCCATATTAAACCCGCTAAAGAACATGCACATTACAGAGTAACCGTCAGCGTAATCTTTATTCTTTCTCCTGGACTCATCATTTTCATTTCATAAAATCTATATATAGTTGGTGCTTTAAACGTTTTATGGAGGAGGTGGGGAGGAGTAAGGAGGATCTGGGGCAAGACACATTCTGCTGGCAGCCGCATAGAACTGTATAAGCACCAACTGTCATCTGCTACGATTATACCTGTGAAACGGAGATTGAATTATCAGCCCAGATGGAGAAAAGTGTATTTTCCTAATAAAATAAATGACAAAGGTTCTTATCTTCATGTGTGCGATTGACTTATAGAAAAAAACTAAATAAAAAATAATGTTTACTCCTTGAATAAGGTCTGCCCCATTTATCAGGACAGCCCAATACTAAAGCTGACCTTGCTACCCATAGCAACCACACTTCACGTTTCTTATAAATTGCTATAGAAAAATTAAAGCTGAGCCCTCATAGGTAGTTATAGGCAATAAGACCACGTGAGAGTATGGTGGGAAGTTCGAGAAGAAGGCAGGGAAGGAAGGGGGGGAACACAACGCAAAAGATGGTAGGTGTGTCCCATCTACCTGGTGCAGTTTTATATCCTCTGTGGAGGTGGAGGAGTGGTCGGTAATTTTGAAGAAAATAGTCCAACAGGTTATAATTCTTTTTAGTCAATATAGAGAATCATTATTTATGCATTTAATCCCTCTCCGCTACATTCTGGGGGGTCTTCGCCAGTCTGCAGCAATGACGTCACATCCATCAATCATGTGACGTTGGCAGCAACACCTGCATGTACATCATGTGACCACTAAGAGGAGTAATAAATAGCTGTGGAGGTCATGTGGCCGCCTGATGTGACGTCATCGCCACAAGACTGCCAGAAAAGACCGGAGCCATGAGGCTGAAGAGGACATGGAACTAGGAACAGCTCTTCTATTTGTCTGCTGTTGGCTTTGATATCAGACTTTCCCTTTAAGACCACGTCCACACTATCAGTATTTGGTCAGTATTTTACCTCAGTACTTGTCAGCCAAAACCAGGAGAGATAAATACAGAAGTGGTGACGTGTTTCTATCATACTTTTCCTCTGATTGTTCCTCTCCTGGTTTTGTCTTATAAAAACTGAGGTAAAAAACTGACCAAATACTGACCATGTGAATGTGGAGGCCCATAAGTAGCTTCCACCAAAAATGGTGGGCAAACAACGAAGCATGCTGCAACGTTGTCCAGTACAATGGACGCTATCCAACATGCTTTATGAAATCCATTACATGCGGGATCTGGCACTGCAATTTCACGTTCTGCTCCCACATCCCACAGAGCGGAAACATCCACACCGGTGTGAACCTGCCCATAGTCACACCAGGCTTACCACAAACAGAAAAAGCAAATGTGCTGTTCCAGCAATTGGAATCACAGATTAACAAGCTGTACAATGCCAAAGACCTAAAAACAGCAAGTTTTAGAGAGGCTGCCCAGAAAAATGGTTCTGAAATGTGCCTCAAGCCGTCTAGGATTATAATCTGTGCTAGGAGAGGAGCAATCACATCCTGCAGGCTGTGGTGACGCCATTCAGGGGAGACGATATGGAGGAATATATAAACAACTGATGAGTGAACGTGCTCACAAAAGGCGTTATCCCAGCACGATAGGGTGCTAACTGCTGTTTGACAGCCGCAACACACGCAGGGATAGCCTACAAACAGGTAATCCATGCATGAGTTGCGACTGTCGAACAGCTGTGAGACATGCAGCCGCGGGGACTCAAACATATTATTCGAGCACACTGAAGACACTCTGTTCACACCCGAGGATGAAGGATAACACCTTATCCCAGCACGTTCGCTCATCGTTAATAAACAATTAAAGAGATTAATCTTTTATACTTCATAGGATCGCAGACTGATCAAATAAACTGAGCTTATACTCCCCTCCCTGACTCCAATGAGGACTCTCAGCTGCTGCTCTTGTTGCTTAGCCATAGCGGTCACAATCAGAGGCATAATGTCAACGCTGCAGCCAATCACCTGGCTCAAAAGCTCTGCCGAAGTAGACAGTACAGACACAGGGACCTATGAACTACAAAATAATAAAACACGACCACCTCTTCAATAGTCTGATATATTCCTCCCAAATAATGTCTACCCTGAATACACCTCTAACCACAAACTTAAGGAGGTGATGGTCCGAACACTAGAGAAGATAGTTTTCCGTTTGTGATGTGATACATATTTTTTTTATAACAGTTTCTCTTGTTACAAACTGAGCTTTTACGCACCCGGCCATGCCGCTGCTGTGGTTGACAGGCCTCACCGCTGACATCACATCTACAGTGCTTGTAACTAGTGATGAGCGAGTATACTCGTTGCTCGGGTTTTCCCGCACATGCTCGTGTGGTCTCCAAGTATTTGGACGTGCTCAGAGGTTTAGTTTCTGCTGCCGCAGCTGCATGATTTGCGGCTATTTGACAGCCTGAATACATGTGAGGAATGCTGCAAATCATGCAGCTGCGGCAACAGAAACTAAATCTCTGAGCACTTCCAAATACTCGGAGACCACCCGAGCATCAATGCTACTCGCTCATCACTACTCGTAAGCTATGCAGACAGCACAAGCCACTAAAGCCAGTGATTGGGGGCAGTGGTTATGAGCAGATCAGACGTCACAGCTGCAGCCAAACACCAAAATCTGAGGCAGCGGACTAAAGGAGGGCGAGTTTGCTATTGTTATCAGTCTGAGAGCCGACAGATAACAAAAGATTAGATTGAATGTGCGACCATGAAACACCGGACCTGACATACTTTACCTAATAGAAGCAGAAAATCTGTAACATTATTTGATGCGTCATGTTTTATATAAAGCTGTTTTCTTTTTGATACTTCCTGGTATTGACTTATAAAATTTAATTGATATAGGTATGTGCAGATTACATGTGTTTACGCCACGGACATGCACTAAAAAAGCATGTGCGTTTTTTCACCTGCGGATTTTCAGCATCTAATGCAAGTCTATGGAGAAAAACTACACAAAAAACGCAGCATAACCGCAAGAGAAACTAACATGCTGCGGATGTGAAACGTGGACCGCAGATTAGTTTATTCCTAGTAGAAGAAAAGCAGTGGGCAGGAGATTTCTATAAATCCCATCCACTCTCTGCTGGAACTGTGAGTTAATGCGTTTTTGGCGCAGCAAAAATAATTGGCGTCAAAAACACACCAAAAACTTATCGTGGGAACATATCCGAATAGATTGTATGCCATTAGTTGGATTATAGAAACCCAGAGAATGCATTAAAATGTTAGTATCTGTGTCTTCACATATCCACACATCATAGAGGATCATGGCAACCTCTCAGGGTGACAATCTTCTCCAGTCAGCCACACGAACGATACACAACCATTGACTTCATTGACCAGTTAGACAGGGAGAAAACTGCAGTGGTAAATGACCAACAAAAAGAAAATGTAAAAAATGTGGAATTTCTGAATTTTTGTGTGTTTCAGGTTCTAAGAATTTTCTTAGGTCTCCTGAGAGATGTGTTTTCCTCCATACTTGTGTTCCTTGTATTCTAATAATACAAGTAGTAGTAGTGGCGTGTCTCTACTCTGTAGGAAATAAGATGCCACAGCCTAGATGGCCATTTATTCATACATACATCAAGAGAACAAGCAGACAATTATGAAAACGTGCTCCAGAAAGAGTTTGTAATGGAAATAAAGGCATTGACTGAGACCGATATGGAAAAAAATAATATTTTTTTCGTTTTTTTTTTTTTAAACATCTATGCCCCGCAAAAAAAAAAAGTGACACCGTTTACATACTTCATGTACGTGGACATGGCACATGTATAGCTATAGGAACCGGAACCAGACTGTCATAGACAGTGTCTCCTCACTAGTGAAAAGTGAACATGCTCTGATAACCAGGGCTGTGGAGTCGGCAAGCCAAACCTCCAACTCAGACTCCACCAAAATGGGCTCCGACTCCACAGCCCTGCTGACATCTTATCCAAGCATCTGGGAGTGCTCGTACATTATGTTAGAGTCCCTGCAGTTGCATGATTTGTGGCTGTTAGGTAATCCCCACATGTGTTGGGACTGTATCCGAGCACGTTCGCTCATCACTACGCCACATCACATAGCAGTGGTGCGTCAAAGATCAAGAATACTACTAGAATTAATAGGATCTCTATGTGAAATATTGATATATTACCCAAGAGCAACTGGTTTGGTTTCTCTCAGCCCAAAGATCATCTGTTCTCTCTCCCTTAAAGAGGATGTGTCAGGAATATGAAGACATGAAGGGGATTCTTCAGTCTGCACGCCCCCATTGTGTGCCAGAATACGGCCTGTCTTTTTTTCATGATAAAAGTGGTATTGTGCAGGTAAATGCAGTTTTACGGAGAATATAACTTTATTTTCTCCCTGCAGCTGAACTTCCAGTTAGACTAGGTTCAGATTAGCACTATGGCTGCAGGTAAATACCTTTTTTTTTTTTTAAAAGACAAATTCAGTTTAAAGGTTTTTCTTACGTATTTGCTTTTTGTCCTCCAGAAACGAGCACACTTTCATTAATAGGCCATGCCTGGTGCAGTTCTTTTTTGGGACCGAAAAAATAAAACAAAAAAGCTTTCCCTAATCTTGGATCATCTCTCCTCCATATGACTTTTGCTAATGTAAATACTTTTGTAGCACTGTAGTAGTGATACCTTTTATTACCAGGAGAGTTATATTTTCAAGTTTTTTAAAAAATTGATTTTTCTGCCTAATACAATATAAATCAATTTTTTTGCTGTACCCTTTTACGTAATAATAAAATTAAAGTTTTCTCACTGTTGCGCTGAGGAGGTCTGGACGCTCGCACAGCGTGTTGGTTTCCACCCATAAATGGATCCTGAGGTTTGGTACTTGAGGCACTCGTGTGAAGTGCAGAGTCAGAGTTCGTTCTGTAAAAAAAAAAAAATAGCATTCCATAATGAATAATGTAATATAATTATCTGGATTTAACCTCGGACAGGACTAATGAGTAGCAAAAGACAGCAAATAAAGAAACAAGTATCATCATTTAAGGAAGGAGGAGAACATCCGAAGAGGAGTGTCAGCAGAATCAACGACTGCTAATCGCTGGACTACCATTCTACATACGGCTACCAAAAGTATTAGACCCTACATCACATCTCCGATGTATAGTTCTCAAGGAGGACTGCAAGGAAACTCAGACAACAATGTTCTCACCCACAGATAATTTAAGGAAATGTTGTGTTTTGCAGTGGTGAAAAGCAGCAATAAATTTACAAAAGGAAAATGAAAAATAAATCATACAGAAAGGTCTGGATATGGTTCCCAGACATTCCCTGGAAGAAGCCATCAAGTGGTTCTTGATCAGAATTGTGCTCAGTAAACACAAGAATATGCAAAAATTTATAAAAAGTAACAAGGTTCAAAATTTTCAAAAATAAAACTAAACTTTGTACCACATACATACTTTCCCGCCTGCCGAAGGCAGACAGGAATGGTAGAAACCCAGAGTCATTCTGGATCCCATGTATAAAGAGGACCTTTCAACAATTTTAGCATGTTAACCTGGCTATTAGAGATGAGCGAATTTGACGGGTCAGGGGCTTATTAGACAAGCTATAGCGCTTACCAAATAAGCTGCAGAGGGAACCCGGCTACCTGGATCGCCCCAGCTGATCAGCTGTTCGGCTCCACAGGCTCTCCATGTATGTGTCGTCACTGTCACATAGCCACAACACATGCAGCTGCAGAGCCAAACAGCTGATCAGCCGGGGCGATCCAGGTAGCCGGGTTCCCTCTGCAGCTTATAAGGTAAAAACTACAGCTTGACGTACAAGCAATGACCCAATCAAATTCGCTCATCTCTACTGGCTAGATCACGGAATAGAGGCTGCAGAGCTGAGTACTATGTAGTTTTTAGTTCTCCTCGCAGTGTGATAAGATTAGCTTGTAAGGATTAGGTTATAATTTAAGCAACGTCCAAATGAGCGTTACCAAAGATTTGTACTTCTTCCCCTGTTCGACCTTGCCCAATCAAATGGAGAAGTCATACAGGGGTAAAGAAGAATAAGCCTCAAAATAGCTTGGAACAGGCTTTTTCTTGTGTAAGGGTATGTTTCCACGGTCCGGAAACAGTCAGGATTAGCTGCGTGTTTGAAGCTGTGCGTTGGCGCAGCGTCAAACACGCAGCGTCCAGATGTTACAGCATAGTGGAGGGATTTCAAGAAATCCCGTCTCCACTATGCTGCAAAACACGCAGGCGGAAGACCTGCGTTTCCGGACATGCGGCGCGTCTTTTCAGACCGCAGCATGTCCTATTCCCTTGCGGCGACGCTGCGTCGCCGCAAGGGAAATAACACAGGGCTATGTAGCCCTGCAGTCATTCCGGATGTGTTCCGGAAGTGTTCCATGAACACATCTGGATTGACCGCGCGTTCACTAGGGCGCGGGGCTTTGGGCGGAGCGGACTTTCCGCTCCGTCCAAAGCGCTGTGTTTCCTGAGCATGGAAACACAGTCTTAGACATGTAAAGAGCTGTGTGTAATTACAATGTGCTAGGACTTGAGCAGATGAGTGTGATTACCAACAACTTTCACCAGCAGTTAGTGTGGGGGAAGGGACAGTATAGCAAAGTTAATTGCACTTGAAAAAGAGTGCTGCAGCTGCGTAATCAGACAAAGCTCTGCTGTTCTGCCCATCCCCCTACATTAAGGCTGTGTGCACACGTTGCGGACTGTTTGCGTTTTTGCCACGTTTTTCCACTGCGAAAACGCTTACACAACACAACCCATTACATTCTATGGCATTGCGCATAGCAATGGCTAATGCTGCATATTTTTCCGCGGCGGAAAAATACGCAGCATGCTCATTCTTTTTGCGGAATTGCGGCAATTCTGCACACATAGGAATGCATTGAACCGCTTACTTTCCGCATGTGGCTTTGCCCACCATGCGCAAAGTGATCGGTTCATGTGCGGATTGTGCTCAGGGTCTGGAGGAGAGGAGATTCTCCTCCAAACCTTGGGTACCATATCCCTGTTAAAAAAAAAAAATAATAAAAAATAAAAATCGTGATATTCTCACCTTCTGGGGTCCCCCCGCAGCCTTCCCGGTCCTTACCGATGCTCCCGGCATCTCCCGTTCTCAGTGATGCCTGACACAAATTACCTCGTAGAGTGACCACTACGTCATCTGGGGTCATTTGTCGCCAGGCATCACTGGGATCGGGAGTTGCCGGCAGCATAGGTAGGCTGGAGTCACACACACCGAGTAAAAAATCTGACCGTTTTAGTCGGTCGATAATCGGATTAAAATTTCATGAACATTGATGCGACTGGCATCCGATTTTTTGTAGTTGATGGATTTAGTCGCATCTGACCGTAGTTGTCACATCCGATTTACATCCGACTTGCGAGAATTTCTCGCAGGCTTGCAAAACTGACATATAATGGATCCAAAAGAATAGTATTTAAATCACAATAGAAAGAATAAATAGATATATATATACACATAAGAAACACATATATATATATATTATATATATAATATACACATGTCATTGTGACATGTGTATATATATATATATTATATATATATATATATATTTATATGTTCCTAGACTTCTACATACTGTAATAGCCGCTAATTCAATTGCCGGCTTTTGTGAAATCACAGAAGCCGACATGAAATGATACATTGTTTAACACCCGTTAACCATGTATTTCCTGTATTTTGATATATGGTTTGAACTTACAATTACATAAGTGTATGTGTACAAAATTTCAGACATGTAGGGGTTAATTAAAGGTGTAAATTCGTTGTAAAAAAAATGTGTCAAATCTCTAATTAGATTTGCCCTTTCTGGGTGTCTGGGGGCAGATGTCAGTAGCCAGGGGGGGGCACAAAAAAAATGTACCCTCCCTAGGCTATTATTATCTGCCCCCACTCGCTTGCTTTGTCTGTCTGGTGGAGAAAATACAGCGGGAGCCCACGCATTTTTTTACAACGAATTTACACCTTTAATTAACCCTTACATGTCTGAAATTTTGTACACATACACTTATGTAATTGTAAGTTCAAACCATATATCAAAATACAGGAAATTACATGGTTAACTGTGTCTAAACAATGTATCATTTCATGTCGGCTTCTGTGATTTCACAAAAGCCGGCAATTGAATTAGCGGCTATTACAGTATGTAGAAGTCTAGGAACTATAAATATATGTATATATATAATGTCACAATGACATATATATATATATATATATATATATATATATATGTATTCTATGTGTGTATATGTATTGATTCTATTCTTTAATAAAGCTGTCAGTGTGATTTTACAGTATAGCCGGGGATGAATTGCCGGCTTTTCTAAAGGACACCGGTGCGATTTAATCGCAAGTCACACGTGCGGTCCGTTTGTAATCAGATTTTTCAGCGCTCCCATTGACTTGCATTGGCGATAGTCGACCCACAATCGGTGACAATCGCAGCATGCTGCGATTGCACTCGGACGTTTAAAACGGACCACAAAAAATCTGATACTAGGAGCTGCTCCATAGATTAACATTGGTCCGACTGCAATGCGATATTTCATCGCATTGCGGTCGTCCGATTTTGTCGCTAGTGTGACCCCAGCCGTAAGGACCGGGAAGGCTGTGGGGGCCGCCGGAAGGCGAGAATATCACTTTTTTATTTTTTTAGAATTTCTAACATTATATCTTTTACTACTGATACTGCAAAGGCAGCATCAATAGTAAAAAGTTGGTCACACTTGTCAAACATTATGTGTGACTAGTGTGACCAACCTGTCAATCAGTTTTCCAAGCAATGCTACAGATCGCTTGGAAAACGCTAGCATTCTGCAAGCTAATTACGCTTGCAAAACGCTAGTGTTTTGCGGGAATACGCATGTCAATTCCGCATGCGTATTTCCGGCGGCAGGGAGTTGAGGAAATTTCCACAGCAATTCCGAACGTGTGCACATAGCCTGAGGTGAAGGCTAAAATGGGTAACCAGACTCCTATTTGCTCCACTCACAGCACTTTGTAATCCAGACAGCTATGCAGTGAAAGCAGGGTTGTATGTCAAGTATCATACAGCAGAGAGTCTGTTCTGAGCTATTGTTTACCTTATGTTGCTGCCTACTTATGATAGGTCAACTGCATACAGAGGAAGAAGGGCATGCCTTCACTGAAAAATCTTAAGATACAAACTAGAACCTAAATTTTACAGGCTAGTATCTTCTCAGAGAGGAGAAATTGAAAAGTAACTTTTAGGGTATGTTTCCACGATCAGGAATAGCTCAGTATTTGCTCAGGATTTGACGCAGATGAAATCTGCACCTGAGGTCATTGGCAGGTCACCTGCGTTTTTGATGCTTAAGGCTGTGTTTCCACGTTCCGGAAACACAGCGCTTTGGACGGAGCGGAAAGTCCGCTCCGCCCCCTTCTGAACGCGCGGTCATTCCGGATGTGTTCATGGAACACATCCGGAACACATGCGGAATGATCGCAGGGCTACATAGCCCTGTGTTATTTCCCTTGCATCGCCGCAAGGGAATAGGACATGCTGCGGTCTAAAAAGACGCGCCGCATGTCCGGAAACGCAAGTCTTCCGCCTGCGTGTTTGTAAGCATAGTGGAGACGGGATTTCTTGAAATCCCCTCCACTGTGCTGTAACATCTGGATGCTGCGTGTTTGACGCTGCACCAGCGCACAGCGTCAAACACGCAGCTAATCCAGACTGTTTCCTGAACGTGGAAACATACCCTTATTCTTGTCACTTGAAATAAAGCTAATTGAAAGTTGGCTTCTGAGAAGGGAATTCCTGTTTGCAGATATATTGGGGTATGACGGTCTGTAAACACTGCGTTCAACCTGCAGGGTCCAACAGTTACAGCATAATGGATGTGATTTCAAGAAATCCCATGCCCACAATGGGTGCACCACCGATGCCCGCAGCTCACTCACAGAGATGGACATGCGGCACATCTTTCCAGACCGCAGCATGTCAATTCATGTAGTGGAGACGCTCCGTCTCCGCTGCGTAAATTACCTGTAGGCAGGGATCACAGTTGCGAGTGTGATGCGAGTCTCTCGCATCAATACCTGGCACTGCCACTGGCACTCGGACTGGAGTGTGCAGCTGCACTTATTTCTAATTTTCTGGTCCGAGTGCCGGCTGAAGTGCCAGGTGTGCTAGTTTCTCGCATCACACTCGTAAGATTGACCCCAGCCATACATTTTCATTAGATGAGTACGTAAAACTGCATTATCTTTCAAGTCACATGCGTATAAGTGCGGGAACGCAGTTTACTACGCATGTGTACTAATTTACATATGTCCGGAAGTATGTGACAGGCCGGTGTCACACTTGCAAGTGTGATGCGAGAAACTCACGCCAGTCTTAGAATCATAGAATGGTAGAGTTGGAAGGGACCTCCTGGGCCTTCTGGTCCAACCCCCTGCTCAAAGCAGGATTCTCTAAATCATCCCAGACAGATGTCTATCCAGCCTCTGTTTGAAGACTTCCATTGAAGGAGAACTCACCACCTCTTGTGGCAGCCTGTTCCACTCATTGATCACCCTAACTATCAAAAAGTTTTTTCTAATATCTGATCTGTGTCTCCTCCCATTCAGTTTCATCCCATTGCTTCTAGTCTTTCCTTGTGCAAATGAGAATAAAGATGATCCTTCTACAATGTGACAGCCCTTGAGATATTTGTAGACAGCTATTAAGTCTCCTCTCAGTCTTCTTTTTTGCAAGCTAAACATTCCCAAATCCTGCAACCGTTCCTCATAGGACATGGTTTGCAGACCGGTCACCATTCTGGTGGCTCTTCTCTGAACTTGCTCCAGTTTGTTGATGTCTTTTTTAAAATGTGGTGCCCAAAACTGGACACAGTATTCCAGATGAGGTCTGACCAAAGAGGAGTAGAGGGCAATAATGACCTCACGTGATCTAGACTGTATGCTTCTGTTGATACATCCTAGAATTGCATTTGCCTTTTTTGCTGCTGCATCACACTGTTGACTCATGTTAAGTCTTGCGCATCAACACCCGACACTGCCGGCGGCACTTGGACCATCTTGTGCGGCTGCACAGAAATACATGCAGCCGCACACTCCGGTCCCAAGTGCAGGCGGCAGTGTCGGGTGTTGATAAGAGTTTCTCGCATCACACTCACAAGTGTGACAACGGCCACACATGAAGTTCCTGAAAGCAGAGAGATGTCATTAATATGCAATGTCCTTTCCTTTTTTTACCTAAATAAAAAATGGCATGTGGTCCCCCTTTGTTAACCAGCCATAGTAACAATATTCATGAACCTTACCAGCCTGATAATACGAGGCAGCAGCAGTCTGCTTACCTTGGATGGTTATCAAAAATAGTGGGATCCCCTCGAAAAAAAATAGCGTGGGTTCCCCCCTATTTTTGTTAACCAGCCAAGTAAAAAACAGACTGCTGTGGCCTGGTATTCTCAGACTGGCGAGGCCCATGGATTTTGGCCCTCACCAGCCTAAAAATAACAGCCCGCAGCAGCCCCACAATTGGTGCATCCAAAGATGCGCCAATTGTTGCACTTTACCCAGCTCTTCCCACTTGCCCTGTAGTGGTGGCAAGTGGGGTTGATGTCACCTGTGTATTGTCCAGTGACATCAAGCCCATGGATTAGTAATGGAGAAGCGTCTATAAGACACCTATCCATTACTAATCCTATAGTTACATGGTAAATAAAGACACAGCCAGAAAAAAACTCTTTAATTAAAATAAAAACACAGTTTTCACTTTTTATTATATGCCTAATCCATGCGATGCCCTCGATCTCCGGAAAAGTCTTAGTTACTTACCGTTAACGGTATTTTTCGAAGTCCATGACAGCACTACAGAGAGAGGGGATCCGCCCCCTTAGGAACAGGAAACCTACAGATACAAAAGGGCGGCACCTCTCCCACGCCTCAGTTGGATTACAGAGCATAAGAGGACTATCAAGGTTAAATCGTATACAGCAAAAAATTTATGCATCACACAGTAACAATAATCAATTGTTTATTACATGTGGACTATATAAGAGGAAGAAGTGCACATAGAACATGGGTGGGAATGTAAGGGTGCTGTCATGGACTTCGAAAAATACCGTTAACGGTAAGTAACTAAGACTTTATTCGAACGTCCATGACAGCACTACAGAGAGAATTACAGAGAGTAATAACCACTCAGGGAGGGACTACAGCCTGCAGCACCCTTAATCCGAAAGAAAGGTCTGAGGAAGCACCCAAATCTAACCTATAATGAGTGTAAAACGTGTGTGGAGAAGACCACGTAGCTGCCTTACATATCTGGTCAATGGAGACTTCTGCCCTCTCTGCCCATGAAGTCGCCACAGCTCGGGTGGAATGCGCCCTTAGCCTCTCAGGTGCCGGCTTGCCCTTCGAGGTGTATGCCAGAGAAATTGCTTCCCTAATCCATCTGGCCAATGAGCTTTTTGTTATTCTACAGCCTTTGTTAATTCCCTGAAAAGAGACAAACAATGCATTGTCCCTTTTCCAGGGATCAGTAACTGCCAAATATTGCAGGAGACATCTTCTAACATATAGAGTATGGAGTTTTATCTCTTTTTGATTAGATGGATTAGGGATGAATGAAGGGAGAACAATCTCCTGTGTTCTGTGGAAAACGGAAGACACCTTAGGTAGGTATGCCGGATCAGGTCTAAGTATTATTCTGTCATTCAGGACCCGAGTGTAAGGAGACAGTCTGGATAGTGCCTGGATGTCACTTACCCTCCTAGCCGAAGTTAATGCTATCAGGAATGCGGTTTTAAGGGAAAGAATTTTTATTGATGCTGCTGATATAGGTTCAAAAGGGGGCTCTGTTAAAGCAGTGAGAACAAGGTTCAAATCCCATGGCATGATTCTGTTCCTTACTATGGGTCTCGACCTACCCGCAGCTTTAATGAATCTACTGACCCAGTAATTATTGGCGATGTTGCAACTGAAGAGTGCCCCCAAAGCTGAAACTTGCACCTTAAGGGTGCTTGTGGAGAGACCTAAGTCCAGACCCTTTTGTAGGAATTCTAGAATCTGGGTTATCGGTGTTGGGTCCCTGCTATCACCCCCGAGCTCTGGAGAAATTTTCTCCAAGTCCTAGCGTAGATTCTAGTTGTAACCTCTTTTCTGCTCTTAAGAAGAGTATTAATTACATTAGCAGAAAACCCCTTATCCCTCAGCAGCGACCGTTCAAAATCCACGCCGTCAGGTGGAGGCCCGCTACTCGAGGATGGTAGACTGGACCCTGGGAGAGCAGATCGGGAATATCCGGCAGGACCCACGGGTCGGCTATCGACATGTTCCTGAGACATGAAAACCATGCCCTCCTGGGCCAGAAGGGAGCGACTACTATTACTCTCGCTCTGTCTTTCCTGACCTTCCTCAATACTAGGGGGAGTAAGGACAAGGGAGGGAAGGCGTATGCTAGATTGAAATCCCACTTTAATAAAAGAGCGTCCACTGCCAGAGGGCGTTCTTTGGGATTTAGAGAGCAGAACCGTCTCACTTTCCTGTTGCTTTTGGTAGTAAAGAGATCTATGTCCGGTTGACCCCATTTCTGTACAATCAGGTCGAAGATGGAATTCTTTAACGACCACTCTCCTTGACTTAGGAGATTGCGGCTTAAGAAGTCCGCCTTGGTATTTTCTTCTCCCCTTATATGTAGAGCCGTTAGAGAAAGAAAGTGTCGTTCTGCTATCTGGAGTGGGCGCCTTGCCACTTCCATGAGAGGACCGGAACGAGTACCACCCTGGTGGTTTGATGTAAGCGACTGTGACACGATTGTCGGAGAGCACTCGAACGTGGTGACCCTGTAGATAGACAAGGAGCTTTTTAATCGCTAGCTCTACCGCCGTTAACTCCTTCATATTAGAAGACATTTGAATCTGATCCAGCTCCCATAAGCCCTGAACCATAATGTCCCCCATATGAGCCCCCCACCCAGAGGGGCTTGCATCTGTCGTGACTATTCGGGATATTTCATATTCCCAGGGAACCCCTTAGACAGGTTCGTCTCCTCCTTCCACCAATCCAGGGATCTTATAGTAGTCTGGGACAAGGATAGCTGGCCTTCTAGGTAACCACCTAGAAAATTTTGATACAACAAGACCTCAGCTTGCAGCGTCCTTGTGTGAAATTGAGCCCACTGAACCGCGGGGATACAGGACGAGAGGAGCCCAAAAGAGACATGGCCTTCCTAATAGACATGGAGGGGTTATTGGAAGCGTTTAGGACCTGGTACTGTAAGCGAATCAACTTGTCTGACGGTAAACTACAGATCTGATTCTGTGAATCCAGAATTAGCCCTAGAAACTGCTGGACCCCCATCGGAATCAAATGAGACTTTTTAGTATTTATTAGCCATCCGAGCCGCTCTAAGGTAGATATTGCTCTTTGCAGTTGCTCTAGGCAATGCTCTGCCGTCTTTCCAATGATAAGAAAGTCGTCGAGGTCGGGGACTATAAGCATATTGGATTCACGTAAGTGGGCCATGACCTCCGACATAACTTTAGTGAACACTCGTGGGGCAACCGCCAAGCCAAAAGGAAGGGCACTATATTGAAAATGTCGCAGCGATTCCCCCATCTGGATTGCTACTCTGAGGAAACGCTGATGCTCCACATGGATCGGTACGTGGTAATAAGCGTCTTTCAGATCTAACACCACCATAAAGCAATTTTCAAACAGAAGCTTTATTGCTGAGCTGACCGTTTCCATTTTAAATGGGTGAATAACCAGGAATTTATTGAGGGCTTTTAAATTAATAATTGTTCTAAAAGAACCGTCCGGTTTACGGATCAAAAACAGAGGGGAGTAAAACCCTTTACCCCGCTCTGCTTCCGGCACCTCCACTAAGACTTTCTTAGCGCAAAGCTCCTGAACTTCCAACTCCAGAGCGGCCTGCTCCGATGGGGAAGTCCTGAGGGGGTAATTTTAAAGTTATCCCGAGGTACCGAGGAGAATTCTAATCGCAGCCCTGTAGCTATGAGGTTAAGGATCCAGCTACTGCTTGAGATTTCCGACCAGGCCGGGAAGAAGGCACTCAATCTGCCTCCTACCGGCATCGCTAGTCATTGCGAGGGTTTTTTTTGTTTCTCTAGGTGGACCCCTAAACATAAACCCTGTACCTCTTCGCCTCTTTTCATCCCATTTGGCTCGCTCCCTGGACGACCTTCTGCGGCTGAACCTCCTTCTGCTGAAAGGTCTTTTATAGAAAGGGGTTGATAGACTGGGAAACTTTTTCTTGTCGTCCCCTGCCTTTTCCAAAAGTTCGTCCAGGACCGGGCCAAAAAGATATTCACCGTCACACGGAATGGAGCAGAGGCGAGATCTGGCTTGAATATCGCCCGGCCAACATTTCAGCCATAACGCCCTTCGTGCTGCATTAGACAGCCCTGCCGCTCTGGCAGCCATTCTTACTGAGTCCGCTGAGGAATCAGCCAGGAAAGCCGCCGCGTTCTGAATTACCGGCAAGGTCTTCCGAATAACCCCCTAGAGGTTCCATCTGCTAACTGGGATGCTAACTGGTCTAGCCAGACCATCATTGATCTGGCTGCACAAGTGGCTGCCACCGCTGGTCTCAGGGCACCTGCCGACATCTCCCATGTCCCTTTCAAGAAGGAGTCTGCCTTCTTGTCTAGTGGATCTTTCAAAGACCCCATATCATCGAATGGGATGGAGGATTTTTAGAAGCCTTCGCCACTGCTGCATCCAGCTTCGGGGCCTTATCCCATCTACCTGTCAAGGGATCTTCAAAGGGATATCTCCGCTTAAACGCTTGGGGTAAGGAGCCTCTTTTTTTCAGGCTTCTTCCACTCTCTGTCTATAAGGCCTTGGATGCTACTGTTTAGAGGAAAGGATGTCTGTTTTTTTGGATCTAGACCACCGAACATCAGATCCTGTACTGAGAGTTCTGGTCTCGCCTCCTCTACCCCCATGGTGGACCTAACTTCCGTTGCATGCATGGCTGGCATAACCTTTTAGGGCAAGCGTCAGGCAGAGGGCAAGCACAAAAGGCACATTCCCTGTGCTTGCTTTTCACCGAACACTTCTTCCCCTAGTAACGGAAACAGAATGGGGGGAAAACTGCATTACTGGGTATTCTAGGTTTGACGATCTCTTACCCAGTCCATACAGCAGTAGGTACCGGATCACGGGGAGGGGTCTTTTTCCCAGCTGCGGAACTTCTGCGGCTGGCGCCCCTGGCCATTGAAGAGGAGCGCTCTGTCTGCTGCTGTTGGCTCTCCTGATGCACCGAGGGAGCTTCTGCAGTGTCCATTGTCAGAAAATGGGGCAGAAGCGCTTTACCTCCTTCCCAGGCTCATTATATTCTCCCCCGGATATCCGGGTCAGTAGGTGTGGCCAGGGGTCCACCCCCTCCTGCTCCCCGCCCCACAGCCCCCCTGCACCTCCCCGCCGTCCCCACAGCAGGCGCCGGCTCACGTATGGTGCAGCCGCCAAAATTTTCAAAAATGCCGGCCGGTGTCTCACTTCCGGTTCCGGCGGTGGAGACTCCGCCCCCTTCCTCAGCGCTCCCACCGGAGATCCCACCAATCCAGCCGCACCGACGCAGGCAAGTAAAACCTCCCGCCGCATCGCCCCCCCCCAGGGACGCGAGCGGGAGATGTCAAAAAGCCCCAGCCACGCCGCCGCAGTAGCGGCGCGCGGCGACAATTTCAAAAACCCCGCCGCGCCGTCCCCGCAGCGACGCGCGGCGGGAAATTCAAAACACCCGCCGCGCCGTCCACAGCAGAGACGCGCGGCGGGAAATCCAAAAAAACCCCCGCCGCGCCGTCCATAGCAGCGACGCGCGGCGGGAAATTAAAAAAAAACCAGCCGCGCCGTCCATAGCAGCGACGCGCGGCGGGAAATTTAAAAAAAAAAACCCGCCGCGCCGTCCATAGCAGCGACGCGCGGCGGGAAATTAAAAAAAACCCGTGCGGCGGGAAATTCAAAAAAAATTTTTTTTTTTTTTTACGGCTGCCCCACCAGCAGGCCCCCACCATGACAGGACCGCAGGAGAGGACAGGAAGCAGGCACCAGGACCAGGGAGAGGGGGGGAATACGTACCAACCGGCGCTGGCTGGGAGACAGGGATCCTCTGGATACTGCTCCACCTGCTCCGCACACTGTCGTGGAGTCCTACCCGGACCCACCGTGGCGCTTCCAGGAGCTCCGCACCGGTCGAGGTAGGAGATCCCCCCCGCTACCTGGGTCGACCAGCCGGCCTGGGTCCTCCTGAAGATCTTCATCTGTAGGAAACCCGTCCTTTAGGAACAGGAAACCAACTGAGGCGTGGGAGAGGTGCCGCCCTTTTGTATCTGTAGGTTTCCTGTTCCTAAGGGGGCGGATCCCCTCTCTCTGTAGTGCTGTCATGGACGTTCGAATAAATAAAATAATAAACCAACACAAATACTTCCTGTCTGACCTAGACCTAAATAACGAGTGTCCCACGCCGACTCAAGCTCTGCTACATCTGGATGCCTGGCTCAGCCTGACATCCAGACAAAGCAGAGCTTGTAGATGACCACCGGAGATAACTCAGTCTCCGGTGGTCACCTGCACTGCAGTCCTCACCGTCAGCTGACCATGAGAACTTGTCTAGTGACGGGAGATGACCACAGCAGTCAGCTCAGTCATCGCGAGATCAGCTGTGGACGCGAACTTCCAGCGTTGTCACAAGGTACGAGGGGGGCCTGAAAAGTTCGAGGCCCACCCATGAAATCTTTTTTGCATGGCCTTGTTTTGCAATGCAATCTCTTATTTACTTTGTTGAATGGTCTCATGATGAGCAATCTTGATTTATTTACTTTTTTTTTTTCCGTGACAGCATTTTCAAGTTTGGTGGCAAGGCTGAAATATGGGAATGGATAAATTGGCAAAGCGAGCAGTCATTCAATACCTTCAGAAAAAAGGACTGACACCATTGGAAATTCACAAGGACATGCTGGAGACATTAGGGGACAATGCTCCTTCCTATACAATGGTGAAAAAGTGGGTTGCAGATTTCGCTAACTACAGATTTTACCTAAAATTAAGAATTTGATAATGACTGATCAATTTTGGCTGAGAAAGAAGATTTCTGTGATTATATATATTACAAATTTGCTGATCTTTATGCGTACTATTGTTATATTAAATAAAAATTAAACCAATTACTCTTAGGCCAGTTTCATACGTTCTAATATTTCTGGTGCAAAAAAAAAACAAAACACGGTACCGGTGATGTAAGTGTCTGTGTGTGTAATACTTGTGGCAACCATGTGCCGCATCAGTACCACACGGACGGGCGGCAGGGAAAAAGCGGTACAGTAAGTGTTGTTCCCGGGGCCGGATGCTGAAAACGGTTCTCGTCATTCTCCCCTGCTCTACCAGCGATCAGAAGAAAATGATTAGAGTTGTGTTCAAGTGAGAACAGTGACAGCAGGGGGTAGCTGATGGGACTATTACTCCCATCAGCCTACATCAGCTGCCACTAACAGTGACACCATGAGCGGCTGATGGTACCGGTGGTCCTCGGGCCCTCTTGCATGCTCTGGTTGGTGCCGCCATTTTCTTCCTGGATGCGGTCATCAGATTCCATTCATTCATTAAACGTACATTTTGATCACTGTGATAAACCCTATCACAGTGATCAAAATAAAAAAAAAGTAAATAAAGGGGGGGTTATCACCCCCTTAGGGAAGTATAATGAAATAAAGAAAATATATTTATTTTCATTTTTCCATTAAGGTTAGGGTTGGAATTAGGGTTAGGGGTGTGTTGGGGTTAGGGTTGGAGCAAGAATTGAGGGGTTTCCACTATTTAGGCACATCAGGGGGTCTCCGAACGCGACATGGCGCCATCATTGATTCCAGCCAATTTTGTGTTCAAAAAGTCAAATGGTGCTGCTACCCTTCCGAGCTCTCCCATGCGCCCAAACAGTGGTTCCCCCCAACATATAGGGTATCAGTGTACTCAGGACAAATTGCACAACAACTTTTGTGGTCCAATTTTTCCTGTGAGCATCGTGAAAATAAAAAATAGTGGGCTAAAAAATCATTTCTGATGAAAAAAGATTTTTTATTTTCACTGCTCTGCGTTATAAACTTCTGTGAAGCACTTGGGGGTTCAAAGTGCTCACCACAGATTTAGATAAGCTCCTTGGGGGGGTACTAGTTTCCAAAATGGGGTCACTTGTGGGTGGTTTCTACTGTTTAGGCACATCAGGGGCTCTGCAAATGCAGACATGAAAGTGCAATTTTTTTATAGTATTTTTTTTGCACCTTTTATTGTAATATATTTATATCAGACTTTTTTTTATATGGATTTGTAATATACAGACTTTGGTTTCCTTGGACAGTTCCTAAGACAGAACACTGTCAAAAACAGATATTTTGTAAAATGATGCAAAATAGAAACAGAGGGTCCTCACTGATTATTCTAAGTTCCGTTTGTTAGTTAAATGTCAGTTTTTAGAGAGGGAAAGGAAGAAAAACATTTTTTTTTAAAAGTCTGGCATGATGCGCTTTTTTTCCACTGTAAATGGATACATAACGGAAACTGAGGGAAGAGGTAATAATCAGAAGTGTGCCTTTGCTGTTTACTTTTAAATAAATGATGCAACGGATCCGTTTGTTTTTTTTTTGCATCAGGTCCCTTTCATTGTTCATAAAAACTTGAGACAAACGGAATGTCAAACTGCAAGTGTGAACAAAGCCTAATGATTTTTGGCAGCTACGCGGCAGTGTGTAAATAGTTAATTTGAGTTCATTTTTAGCCGCATATTCCAGACTATTACTTGGCACCCGCTCATTATTCGGCTTTGTAATCTGATAACATACTACTAATTCATTAATACTAAAAATAAAACAATAGTTTAAGGCAGAAGAGACAGCGTGTAAAGAGAATCACTCTTACTGCAGTTAATTATTAGCGGAGTTCGCAAACACCATCATAAGATGTAAATAATTAAAACTGGTTTGTCTTCCCGTGTAGGGATTATCCTAAACCTTCAATCTCTCTGGCCTTGTTCAAAAATGCTTTTCTTTCACATTATCAACTTTGCAGAGCTTTGCAGCGTTAGTGGCTAATGTGGTTGGATCAGCTTTTATTGTACATTTTATTGTGATAGTGTATGTGGCTTTAATATTCCTCCGGATACTCTTCACATCTAGCAAAACACTGGCTACATGATAAAAAGGTCAAAATGCAAAATAATTATTTACTCCCTCCTTTTGAATCTTGACAAACAGAATTTATTTAGCTTTGCATTTTCATTATATATGAAAGCTGCAACATAGTGGAGCTCGGCGCTGGGTAAATGTTTCATTCCAGTTCTATAGAATAATGGTAGATTTCTCCATGCCCCCTAACCTGTCTTAAGACCATCAGCATCTGAGACATCCCCCTATATATGTGGACTTTCCCCTATAGAAGTAACAGTGAGGAATGTGCAGAAATCAAACGTATCAATGGCTTCTACCATGGTAAACCTTGGCTGTCCTTGTATTATATTCATTTGAGCTTTTTCACACTGTGTTCACTGCATAAGAAAAAAATGGCTGCTAAAAGGTGTTCCAGTGGATCTAGAGGTCACTATTCAGCTGACCCAGCTTTAATCCAGCATGGTGTGGTCGAGAATCAATGCATTACTAATCATGTAAACTTTGGGAAAGTACTGGTTTTCCTTAAACAAATCCTCCCACAAGGTTTTTGATTTTTTTTTACTGAATCTGTGTATATGAGCACGTAGTGTATGGCTTGTGTTAATATAGTGACCTACCACCGCTTTCTCCACTCTCCAGCACCGTTCTGCTCCTCTTCTCAGTAACATCACCACTCTTCAGGCTTACAACATGGTGGCCTATTGAGCCTCATTCTGATGGTCCATAAGAGTACACTGTAAAAGCCACCCCCAGGTCACGCAGAGTAGTGACCTCACTGGGAAGAGTAGAATGGCGATGGATTCCAGAGGTGGAGGCGGTTGGAGAGCACATTAAAGGGAACCTGTCAGCAGGATTATGCTACATAAGCTACAGTGTCAGGTCGGCGCCGTTATACTAATTACAATAATTGGGTGATGAAATCCGTCTTGTGGTTGTTGTGTAATCTTTATTTGTAGTTTTCAGTTAATGAGATTCTTGTGCTTCGGGGCGGCCTGTGTGGGACAAACTGCATAGAATGGTGGTTTGGGGAAAAAAAAAAATCACGTTCATCAGGCAGGCGCCGGGCTGTAGCATGATACGGTGGATAATATGACGGTTTTTATTTTATTTAGACATCATTTTGTTGTTAAAAAAAAAAAAAAAAATTGATTGAGATATAGATAGAGAGCAGAGCAAAAACAAAGTCTAAATATTTAAGGGAGGAAACCGGAATAAAACTTGTCCCTTTTGACCTGGTACAGGTCCACTTTAAATAGCATAACCGGGTGTGGATTCTTATTGGCAATGCTCCATGGGAGAAGATGCAACTTACTTTTGTTCTGGGAGACCATGCTCTCACTTAGGTAGCTAGTAGCCATGAGTGAATGTGCTCGGATAAGGTGGTATCTGAGCATGCTCAGGTGTTATCCCAGTAACTTGGTTGTGCTCGAAAAATATATTCTAGTCCGTGCGGCTGCATTGTTTGAAGCGGTAGACAACCATAACACATGTGGGGATTGTCCGTTTTGTTTGGAGGAACATACGCTGGAAGAAGGACGGCCAGCGGAAAGAACTAGCCTCATTTACATACAGCGAGGGACCAAATCAAATGATATTTTTGGAGGTGTATGGGAGTCACGAGGCAAGTAAAAATTTGTAAAATACATAAACAGCAGGAAAAGGTGGTGGCATTTGTCTGACTGCTGTGCTTGCCAACAACGGTTTTGCCAGAGGGATCAAATACTTATTTCTCACTGCAAAATGCAAATAAATTTATATAATTGATACAATGTGATTTTCTGGATGTTATGTTTGATATTCTAACTCTCAATGTTGAAATTCACCTACCCTTAAAATTATAGACTGTTCATGTCTTTGTCAGTGGGCAAACTTACAAAATCAGCAAGGGATCAAATAATTATTTCCTTCACTATATAAGAAAAACCTGGATTTCTCTGGAATAAGACATCAGATCGCAGATATAAAGGTATCATTTTATTCCGCTTCCTATGACCTACACGGCCATATACACGGCTTAGGAGGGGCAATTCTACTGACAGATTCCCTTTCAAGGTTACATAACTTTCAGAGTTGGTACTCTTCCTTTGAGAGTTAATTTTCAATGTTTTTTTTTTTTTTGCAAAGAGAAAATTATAAAACTTTTTAATTCCTTTGGCAAGTCAAATAATTTTTTTATTTTTTTTTTTTTACAAAATCATTAAGATTCCCATTGTCAAAGGAAAATATAAATATTTTTTCTGTGCGATTCTTTTGGCATCCACAACATCAATAAGCATGCTGGTCTAACGCCAACATGAAAGGTAAGCGGAGGTATCTGGCATCTTAATTGTGCACAGAAAGATAGGGCGCCAGTTACTGTGGGTCTACAGCCAGCTTATGATATTTAAGCCATACTGGTTCATGTGGGAGCCTCCGGCTTCTAAAGTTGCTGGACTTTCCTGATTAGGTTTTCACAAATCCTGATAAAAATCTCATGAAAATCTAGGAGCCAGAAAAATAGCCTTTCCTGGGATGATGTGGCACAAAGTGAAATGTTTCTAGAAAGTTTCAAAAGCAACTATTTACCTACCTTTATTTAGGGGTGAATATGCAAACATTACCCAACAGTGTTAGGACAAGCAGTCTACCTGAAAGTCGGTGGGTACACTGCTTTTACTGCCCAAGTTCACCTTCCCCCACTCCTTCCCTAACCTTTAGCAATCAGAACACTGTTAAGGGTATGCCACACTGAACAATATCGCTAACGGGATCGCTAAAAAACGTCACTATTTAGCGATCCCGTTAGCGATGTTGTTCAGTGCGGCAGCTTCCAGCGACGAGCTTCCTGCTGTGATCTCGCTCGTCGCTGGAATCGCTCCGGACCCTATTTTCTCGTCGGCGCTCCCGCTGGGTAAGTATTTAATCGCTGTGTGGCACCTTTTCTTAGCGATTTAGCGGTACTTTTGTACCGCTAAAGTCGTTAAGAAGATCGCTAACGGCGATAGCGTTGTTAACTATATCGCTAAATGTGGCCGCACTTAGCGATATAGAAACAATCCCGCTAGCGATCGCATTAGTATGCGTCGTTATCGTGATCGCTAGCGGGATTGTTTAGTGTGGCAGTACCTTTAGCCTCAAGCCCATTTCCCCCTCCACCTCCACCTCGGGTATCCTCCTCAGTTCTTTTTCCAGAAGTCAAGTGCAGTAATATTGAGATGGACATAAACCTTAAATGCAGGCAAGGCGATGTAGCAATATGGTACGTTATAGCAATAGGAATTCATCAAACTTGGCATTTTGTCAGTCTTGACCAAAATTTCTGCAAGAATTTGCTCCAATTTTTCTCATAAATTTCAAAAACAATTGTGACTTTTATATGCCGGTTGTCTGCAATTAATTTTTGCCTAGGTTTTTTTCTGAAAAAAAAAAAAAAAAATGTCATAAAAGAAAAAATTGTCCCAAGAGAATAAACCCCAAAGTAAAAAAAAAAAAAAAATATCATTGTTGCGCAATTCACTTTATTATCTGAATTTTTCCTTTGTTTTTCGCTCAACGTTATCAATAAGTATATGTAACATGGTTCACCTGTTGAGAGCAGACAATAGTCTAAATCCTGGCCGTTTCTCTTCACTCCAGGTAGCATGCTGCCTTCAGAGACAGAAGTGAGGAGGGTGGGGGGGAAAGGGAACAAATGGTTCAGATCAGTTCAAATCCCAAATGTAAAAATTGTGCACATTGTACCACATGAGTGCTGGAAGAAAGGAAAACTGCACTTAAGAGGACGAAGAAGAAAAAAAAAAGTAGTTAATGGAGAAAAGTTGCAAAAAAAAAAAAAAATGAACTGAAAAAAATAGAACGATACCATGTTAAATTGGGAATTGTGGCAATTGATTATGAGGAAAGATGTGAAGATTCTGGAAGGAAAATAAAGTTTCACGAAAGGTCTTCCAATGCGTCGCATTGCAAGTGTTTCCAGTGCTTAAAAGGCAGAAGTTAGCTAAGCAGGTTTCATATTGAAATTAGTGTCAGAAGAGGATTGGGGGCCTAGAATTATACCGGAGGGGGAAGCACAACAGTAATTCAGGCTACAGTACGAGTGATCATTGGCTTCAGACAGCATGGGACAATTAATAAAAAAAGAGGGTCAATTATTGAAAGATTCCAGGGAAAAACATGGAAGGTCTTCTAACATCTGATCTAGGTCGGCAAGGATTACTGGAGGTCACTACATGAATGGCAATACACAGAAAAGACCTGGGCCACCTCAAGGCGCTACTGCCCAATTACTCCATATTATTGCTCTAAACCAGTTAACAAATTGCTTGAAGGAGCCGCATTATCTGACCCAGCTGGTGGTCACCTCCATTGTTTGACTAAAACAAGGGAAAAAAGGGTTGGCACCAGGGAATTGAAGGTGGGCTGCATATTCAGACATTCAGCTGTGTTCTTTATTTGGGCTTCACAGCGTTAAGAGCAGAATTTTCTGTGTTTTGGGACTTTTTTTTTTTGCACTCACGAAATGTTCTTTGGCAATGAAGTGGTTGGCAATGGGAACTAGTGACACCAGGGATCCAGAGCGTGGGACACAGAGACCAGCTGCACTATTGACCTCTCTCACTGGAAATTATTTTATTGAGATCGTTTACTTGCCAGGAAGACTTTCTTTTACCAAACAGAGCCAGGTCAGGGTATAGATCTCCTCCTGTTCTGTCTCAATCCCTAGCTCCAAGGCCAAGTTTATGCCCCTCCTAATGAGCACAGCAGAACAACATGGAGCAAGCAGACGAATGTGACATTTGCCAAGTTAGAAAAAAATAAAAAAATAAAAATATGCACTTAAAGAAGCACTGCCGACAAAAAGGTTAACTACTTAAACTTTGCAGATCTATCGGTCATGTGATGTAGTTGTATTAAAATCCTTCCTGATCACAGTCTTTCCCAGTTTTCAGGGCTGCTCTGGTGTCTTCTGGCTCAAGTGAGCGCTCCACACCTTTGCCGGATCATATGCCGTCTCTCCATTATATGGTCCGGTGCTACTGCCATCACCGTAAGCCTATGGAGTCTCAGAACTTACATAGTGAAGCTCCATAGACTTACAGTGCGAGAGCGACTTCCGGGCCACACGGACCCATGTGATCTGGCGAGTTAGCTTTGAAGTCAATTGACCCAGAAGAGGACTGGAGTTGCGCTGAAAACCGGCGACAACCATAATTGGCAAGAAATTTAATACAACTACATAAAATGTATTTACAAGGGTTTCAGGAATAAAATTTGTCGGGAGCATATCTTTAAGTTGATTTAGCACAAAAAAAAGAAAAAAAAAAAGCTAATTAGCCATTAGTCCTATTTCTGCAGGGTAAGAATGTAGCAACCACATATTTGCCTTTTATACCCTGTTATATGCCAAGGTGTCCATCGCCACTTCTATAACCAGCGTGGAGGAGAATCATTGTAGGGTCGTGGTTTTTGTATTAAAATGTTCAAGGTGGTCAAGTTGTTCCAGCCATAAAATGTCCCCCACAGTCAGAAAAAGACCAAAAAGTTTCCAATAACCTTTCTTAACCCCTTCACACCATGTGATGTACGTGTGCCAGTTTTCAAGTACATTGGTGTCATTCCAAACTACAACTCTTCTCGCAAAAAAAAAAAAAAAAAAAACACCAAGCCCTTGTGTGGTTATGGCTACGAAAAAAATAAAAAGGGAGAGGGGGAGTTAAAAAAAAAAAAGTGTAAAAATGAAAATTTGGCACAGAGACCAAGTTCAAACAAGACAAGACATTAAGAAAAAGGAATGCAATGTCATCCTAGGGCCAGGTCCACACGGCTGTATACAATTCTCAGTGCCCGGACTGCTGGCCCTAAACTTGATCCTACAACTTATATATCCCTAAGAGGCTAAGCTTAGATCATGAGACCCTGGGTGATATGTTGTGGATACAGAGAAATAAGGGCGTCTTAACCAGGGCTCATGCTGCTGCTATTAGGAACACGGGTCTAGAGTTGCAGCGGTTTTATTGAAGCGGTTCACAACCACCCCTATAATACCCACGTGTGAACTTGGCATGGGAGCAGCCCCAAGGTCTTTATAGCCCTCATTAACTATACAACCACAATGCCATGAAACATGCAGCTTTTACACGAACGGCTACTTGGAGTTCACTCAAACGTCTCACAGGTCGGCTTAAGAAGAGGTTGGGGGTGAAGATCGCTTTTGAAAATATTAAAAAAATGTGGTTGCCCATTTATTTACCATCTTAAACCATCCTCATCATACCCTAAGTGTAACATTATAAAAGGGCTAGTGAGTGAGAAAAGCCAAAACTGTACTTCTCTAAAAGCCATCACTAGCTACACAGCTTTCAAACAGACCACAGACCTACCAGAAAGTAAGAGCAGAAAGGGCGCTTCATGACATCTCTTGTAGGCCAAGAATTAATAATGATTCAAACCAACGCGAGAAGTCTACAATGATGACTAAACGTCTGCACGGAGGATCTCCGACTGTAGGAAACTTCCAGGAACTGCACCCGCTGACCCCATTCCTGTCCTCTGTAAATAAAAATCAACTCTGAGCTGCCAAAAGCAAACCGCAATCACCTCGCTGCTATACATCAGCTCGGACAGAGGCCCTTTCCAAGCTCGCGGAATGATTTACTATGAATAAAGTGAGATTTGTGGCCAATGCTGTACATTAGATTACACAGATGTCTAGAGACACATCAAATGCAACATCTGGAGGCCACGACGCAAACGTGTCCAGAACGGAGGCGCAGGAGGATACCACCACCACTGCAGGTCGTATAATCGAGGACGGGAGATCGGGGCAGGAGATTAGAGGGCAGCAGTTAGTACACTGGAAACAGAGAAAATAAAGGACAAGAACAAAATAAAAGCATGCAAAGAATCACACAAAAATATGTATGAGAGCAATCATTCAGATATGTACACAATACAATAACACAGATATGTATACACAATACACATAAATGTAACCTGCGGAGGAAAAACAGCATTAATCACCAGCAAAAAAACATGCACATAATGTGTCAATCTACATGCCTGATATTACTGGGGCAAATAACGAACTAACTGGCAGTACTACAAGTACCAAGTGGTAATAAGACTCTGAACCTAAATAAGACAGCCGAATGGATGCCAGTCTGTGACGTGCCATTACTGAAATTTAAGCCTTGGCAAATTTCACATTGTTTTCTTGGGGCAAGATCAACTGGGAACGTGTAAGCAGGGACAGGTCTCCGATTTCAGATGCTGATGTAATACCTGTCTGCCCTTCCACTCATTATACACTGCACTTAGCACAAGTGGCATTTAATACCCACAGTATAGGAAGCCAGTGGCACCAAGACTGCCGGATCTACAAGGTGCAATTGGCAATACAGATTTCACACCCGTGGGCCTACTAAATGATAATTAGCACAACTGCTCCCCCTAGGGGTTCATCAAAAGTGCCAACCAGGGCACGACTCCCAGCTGACGGGTAGGTGCAAATGAGAGCACTGATACTGGGATGTTTCCAGCAAACGTGTGCACCCATTCACCCATGTCAGTGGGAGAGTTCCTTGGCATCATGTGGTAGCGGTACCCACAGATGCACTGAACCTCGGACTACTCTAAGGCTAAGTTCACACGTTGCGGAATTGCCGCGGAAATTTCCGCGGCAATCCCGCACTTCTCCCGCAGGAAATACGCACGTTTTTTTATGCTGATTCCCGCCAGAATAATAGCGTTTTGCAAGCGTAATTAGCTTGCAGAATGCTAGCGTTTTCCTAGCGATCTGTAGCATCGCTTGGAAAACTGATTGACAGGTTGGTCACACGAGTCAAACATAGTGTTTGACACGTGTGACCAACTTTTTACTATTGATGCCGCCTATGCCGCATCAATAGTAAAAAGATCTAATGTAAAAATAATAAAAAAAATAATAAATAATGATATTCTCACCTTCCGGCGGCCCCCGCAGCCTTCCCGCCTTCAGCGACGCTCCCGGCAACTCCGGTCCCAAGGATGCTTTGCGACAAATCACACCGATGACGTAGCATCTCGCGAGACCGCTATGCCATCTGGGTGATTCTCGCAAAGGACTCTTGGGACCGGAAGTTGCCGGGAGCGTCGCTGAAGGCGGGAAGGCTGCGGGGGCCGCCGGAAGGCTGCGGGGGCCGCCGGAAGGTGAGAATATCATTATTTTTTATTTTAATTATTGTTTTACCAGGGATATGGTACCCAGGGCCTGGAGGAGAGTCTCCTCTCCTCCAGACCCTGGGTACCACCGCACATGAACCGCTTACATTCCTCAAAATTAATGAACATGTTGCTATTTTTTCCGCAAAGCGTTTTTTTCGCGGAAAAAAACGCAACATGTGGCCAAAACATGCGGAATCAATTAACATGTATAGGATGCTTAATGCTTGCGTTTTTATCGCGTTTTTACCGCGGAAAACCGCGGAAAAAACCGCGAAAAAAAACGCAATTATTCCTGATCGTGTGCACTTAGCCTCATACTTCGGCCGGGATCACACATGTGACGAACTCGTCCGACACTCGCATGTGAAATCTCAGCTCTGGCGCCGGCACTCGGGAGTGGAGTGTACAGGTGCATGTATTTCTATGCAGCCGCTCGCTCCACTCCCGAGTGCCGGCGCCAGAGCTGGGATTTCACATGCGAGTGTCGGACGAGTTCATCGCATGTGTGATCCCGGCCTTCCACTGGATATCTGGAGACGCCCAGAGCTGCTCTCTTCAATGGAAGAGAGTGGTGCCAACGATACAACTTGCACTCCTGCCAAGGTGCATGCACAATCGGCAGGGATCACGATCATGTGCTGTCTGTGACACTCTCCTATTAATCTTTTTGAAAAAGTTTATGCAGTGGCTTCATTCTACCAGATCGAATATTCAGCCTGGAGAGAGACCCTTTTTTTTGGCGCATAATACAGGATAGATGATGAAGTGACCATTCAGTGCCTGGCAGGCATTGCTGAAGTATCCTTGGCAATGGTCTTACCTGTCTATTAATATCAGATCAAACAAAAAAGAGCTGCTCAAGCCCTTTAGAGGGAGTCTTCGCCTTTTTTGGTTGTTTTTCTTGTTAAACATTCTGATTAATGCATTAGGAGCAGCAGCCAGGAGATAGCTTCTCTTTAGTACAGAGCTCCAAATCCCCTCCATAGTCAAATTATAAATAAAATCATTGCAGCCTTTATCCTCTTGGGGGCGCTTAGGAGCTCATAACATCTCTCCCCACAAGGCATCCTATTTTCAATCTAAGGCCAGGATCACAGATGCGACGAAGTCGTCCGACACTCGCATGTGAAATCCCAGCTCTGGCGCCGGCACTCGGGAGTGGAGTGTACAGGTGCATGTATTTCTATGCAGCCGCTCCCTCCACTTCCGAGTGCCGGCGCCAGAGCTGGGATTTCACATGCGAGTGTCGGACGACTTCGTCGCATCTGTGATCCTGGCCTTATGGTGACTGCAGACAGCCAGAATTTATCATTTATCTACATGTGTCATGTGCTGCCAGAGATGGGGAAATGGCATAAGAAGGAATTTAGTGAATAATATAGAGCTAGAGAGCTTGATTCCGGCGATGTGATACTTATTTGGCTGCATGTTGTAGTTTCAATACAATCAGTGTTTTATCAGCAGGAGATTATCACTAGAGGACTAGGTCTCATGTGCAGGCCAGTCCAGCTAATCTATATAACCACACCCCCACCAATGATTGGCAGCTTCCTAACAATACACAGTATACACAGGAAGCTGCCAATCAGGGATGTGGGTGGGGTTATACACAGCTTTGCATTCTGCCCACTGCTACATCTGCAGCAGAGAAAACAAGGATTCTATTACAACAGCACCAAGCAGCCCAGTAACTGATATACCATTGGAATCAGGGTCTCTGCCCTTACATTACGCTGTTCGCAGATTACATAACAAACCTGCTGACCGGTTTAAAAGGGCAACTTTAAAATAACCTGTTGTAAAAGTACCTGCTGTAAACAACAATTTTCTAAGTGATACACAGAAAACATTATTTTGCATACAGATGTGCTTACCTTCTCCAGTTATTATCAGGTGGAGGGGAGAGATAAACCGAGCCATATGGAGAGCTGTCACAGTGATTCACAGTAAAGGAAAAGCAGATGACCAGTGTGTAACATTTCACATGACATGATATACTACTACTCTCTATGGTTTAGCTGGCATCTCAAGCAAGGCCCCAGACACAAACCAGGCTCCTCCAGAAGCTCCGCAATGGCTTCCAGAACCTGGAGCAGGAATGCAGAGCCATTTACTAGAGCTAATCTGACATTACTGCCTGTAACCCAGTCTGTGCTAAGCACCATCGCTGAACAAAGGACAGAACTGAAGTGACTGGAGAAACAAATGAAGAGCCCAAAATGATTTCCAGCGATTAATGGCACAAGCAGATCCCTTAAATGTAACTGATTCATAGTCGATAGTCTGCAGCACAGGAAGAATGCTCCTCTGTGTCATGTGCGGCTCTGCCAACCTTATCGCATGTAATAGATATTTACAAACTAAATTTCCCATCTCTGGAGATCTGGCGCCATGTGGGCTACTTAATAGGAATATAACCTTGTAACATTAGAGCCGGGGAACTGGGAAAGACCTTGTGCGGCCCACTTATCGCAGCGAGCAGTCAGGGCTGCGGGTGAGCCTGGGTTTCATGCTGCCGGCTATTCGGACAGAGCGCCTTCAGAGCACAGAAACAACCGGAGGGGGAACGGCTACGGCGGGCCAATTTCTAACCATTATCTGCTATCTAATCCCAGGGTTTGTCATCCAAATGTGGACATGGGTTCAGAGACTGGAATTCTCCATTAACCTGAATTGTGCCCTAATATACAAACCGTTTTATCTGGGAGGACACCCAACATGGCGGATAGTCGCCCCCGACAGAAGGGATTCCACGTTATATTTTACTCAGTGCAAAAGAAACTAAAATAAGGCTGTCAGCACTGGAGGCAGGAGTATTCTTAGGGCATACTGCTGGGAGGAAGCTGCACCCACAATACACGGGGTCCCGTAATAAGGGCGACATTTATATAGGATCCTGAGGATTGTAACTGAGCCCAGGACCCCAGCGCAGCACTGACTACAGAACCACTGAGCCACCTTAAAGTCATCCATCTTTCTTATTACAGCTTCACGTTATCCATTACTCACAGCTTCCTTTTTACTTTGGACCAGCCTCTGATTCCTCCATTCCCCGCACTAAGTGACAGTCAGTCTAATGTTATCAGAGGATACAAGTCAGGGGTCTTAATTCTATACCAAATAGTTCCCTTGTATACATTTATCGCTTTTTTTTTTTTTTTTTTACAATGAATGTGTGCGATCCTTGGACATGCCCACTGTCTTTTTAAAGAGACATAATGTTTAAATCATGTTTTTGTGTAACATGTATTTTCAAAACAATGGTCACCAATATTTGTTTTCATAGCAAGATCTTAATATATTAAAAAAAAAAAAAACAAACACCATTTTGCAAATGATCACACTGGCCCCAAAGCCTTTAAGGCTCATACTTCCTGAAGTGGTTTCAGCAGGCTCTTTATCATCAGAGGCAGGATTGCAATGAGACATTACACTTCTAGACACACAGGCTCCACCGCATCTGTCCCTGTTCCCCCTCCCTCCTGAAAGACCTCTTTACACGTAACTGGATACTTCAATACAAAAGATGGGGTCAGAATCTGGCATTGCTGCTGATGTACAAGTGTTGTTTCCTGAAACAATATGAAGTTAAGAGTCGAAAAAAGTCCAAATGGCCAGAGTGATAATAGCAAGATTTCCATTTTTAATACAGATTGAGATATGGAAAAAAGATGCCAAAAATTTAAAAGAAAATGATTTAAACAATAGGTCATTTTTTTTTTTTTTATAACAGGAGTGACGCCCTTAAAGGGGAGACTATCCTCACTTCCTACCAGTTACAGTCAGCCCAAAGACAGACTATTGGACAAAGATGACACTGGCAACCCAATGCGCCTTTCTCTACTGCCCTGTTATAGAACGCCATGTAGTCAACCTGCGGTGCAACCCAGCCCCCACCACCGATCGTCAGCCTTCTGTGCACACTGTACTTTGAAAGCTGCAAGTGAGTGATGTGGGCGGTGTTACACAGAGCTCAGCATTCAGAGAGCTGCTAGATCTGCAGCAGAGAAAACCGTGATTTTATCAAAATGACAGTAAGCAGCCCAGTAAGTGACACATTGCTGGACGCGAGTTCTCTGTACCTGTATCATGGTTGTGTTAGATTATAATGCAAACTGGTGACAGATTTCTTTTAATAAATCAACGTAGCCCTTCAGCTTCTGTCTTTCTCAGGTATATATAAAGCTACACACTTTGTTTGTTTGTTCTTAAAATGGAATGATCAAATGTAAGTGTGAACTCAGCCTGACATGCACAATACACTTAGCAATACACCGTTCCTACAATTTCTCCTAAAAGTTTATGAATTAATTTATGAATTTCCTCTGTTTAAAAAGGGTGTATCACCACTCATTGGATAGTGTATATGAAAGGTCATACCCTCAACTGGTATCAGTTTATTCATAACCTTCTAGGAAAAATACCAGAGGAACAGCGCACCACAGATTTAAAGGGTTGCATCCTTCACCATGCTTATTATTAGAGACTGCACTTTTGCAATTTACTGCTTAAAACACGGATTTTGGTAAGAACTTACCGGTAAAATCCTTTTCAGCGAAGGAAGGGAGGGAGACACAGGAATTCATTACTGATGGGTAGGCGGAGCCCCAGATCAGGATGTCACCTCAGATCAAAAGCGTGCTGACTGGCTGGCCCCTCCAGCTCGGGCTCCTCCTACTCAGCTCCAGTCGTACCAAAGCTTTAGGGAAGAACCAAGATCACCAGCGGAGCAACATAACCCTTCTGAAGAAACTTCAGAGCAAAAACACAAGGATACAGGTTATGCATGCAAAGTAAGCCAAAAACCACAGAGTTCCAGGTACTATTCACTGAACCTGACTACTGCGATGAGCTGGCGATGCTGGAACAGAGCCTTAGCGCGCTGACCTCAGTCCAGATATCGCAATCAGACAAGGGTCGCGCTGCATCTGAAAACATCAACACACTTCTGCCTTGGGAGGGTGCTGTGTCTCCCTCCCTTCCTTCGCTGAAAAGGATTTTACCGGTAAGTTCTTACCAAAATCCGTGTTTCAGCTGCAGAATGGAAGGGAGGGAGACACAGGAATTCATTACTGATGGGACGTCCCAAAGCAGTTCAAAAATAAGGGTGGGAAAAAAACCAACAAGAGGCAGAAACCCAACAACCTTAACAACAAAGCGCAACCAGCGCTAAACACAAGTTCATCCAGAACTTTAAACTACAGCTGCCTGCAGGACCCTACGTCCGAGGGCTGCATCAGCGGAAGCACTGACGTCCACTTTATAAAACTTCGTAAACGTGTGGACAGAGCGCCAAGTTGCCGCCCGGCAGAGCTGCACTGCCGAAGCACCTTGGTGAAAAGCCCACGATGAAGCCACAGCCCTCGTGGAATGGGCTTGAATCTTAATCGGGCAAGATTCACCCTGAAGACGGTAAGCTTCCAATATAGCGGACCGGATCCAACGAGCTATAGAATCCTTGGAAGCTCGTTGACCACGCCGACGACCGACTGGAACCACAAATAGGGAGTCCGTCTTACGAAAACCTTGAGTAATAGATAGATAAAACTTCAAGGCCCGCACTAAATCCAATGTGTGTAAAGCTCGCTCTTTCACATTCTTCGGATCCGGGCAGAATGAAGGCAACACAATATCCTGGTTGACATGAAATTGTGACACCACTTTAGGTAAAAAATCACCCCGAGTGCGAAGCACTACACGATCCGGAAAAAACTCCAGAAAAGGAGGCGAACAAGAAAGAGCTGCCAACTCAGAAACTCTCCTCAAGGAAGTGACTGCAACAAGGAAAGCCACCTTCCAAGAAAGTAAAGAAAGGCTAGCAGAAACCATAGGCTCAAAAGGTTTATGCTGAAGAGCCTCCAAAACAAGGTTGAGCCGCCAAGGAGACACGGGTGCCTTCCGCGGCGGAAACTTACGAGATATACCTCGGAAAAAGGAGAGCACGTCTCTATTCGAAGCAATGGTTCTCCGGAACAATAAGGACAGAGCAGAAATCTGACCTTTCAGGGTGCTGACTGCCAAACCCTTGTCTAGCCCATGCTGCACAAAAGCCAACAGGTTGGGAATGGAAAATTTTCTCGGGTTCCGAGAGGACCCCAAACACCACGAAAAGAAGGTTTCCCAAATTTTGTGGTAAATCCTAGTAGTAGTAGGGACTTCTTGCAGCACGAAGGGTAGCAATGACCTCGGCTGAGAAACCTCTACGGGTCAAGATTTCGGTCTCGAGCCACGCCGTCAAACGCAGGGACATCAAGTCCAGATGACAAACGGGCCCCTGAGTCAACAAGTCCGGTTGAAGAGGGAGTGGAAAAGGAGGTGCCGCCAACAGCGACATTATTGTCGAGAACCACACCCTTCTTGGCCAGTCTGGAGCTATCAAAATAGCTGGAATTCTCTCTAGTCTGATCCGACGCAGTACTAGAGGAAGTAAGGATATCGGCGGGAATACATAGATCAGCTCGAACTGATCCCACTGAGCCACTAGAGCATCCACCGCCACAGCCTTCGGGTCCTTGTACCTGGACATGAACGTCGGTAACTTGGCATTGGACCTGGATGCCATCAAATCCACTTGGGGGGTTCCCCAGCGAGAGCACAGTAGTGCAAAAACTTCCGGGTGGAGGCTCCATTCCCGGGATCCATCCTTCTGCGACTGAGAAAGTCCGCTGTAATATTCTGAACCCCTGGAACGTGAATCGCCGAAATGGCTGGTACACTGGCCTCTGCCCAAATCAGAATTCGGGACACCTCTACCATGAGTCTGGAACTCCTTGTCCCACCTTGGTGATTGATATACGCGACAGCCGTCGCATTGTCTGTCTGCACTCGGACTGGCAGACCGCTCAAAGGGACCGTCCAATGTTGGAGGTAAAGGAAAATCGCCCTCAATTCCAGGATGTTGATCGGAAGAACAGACTCTTCCGATGACCATACCCCCTGAATCCAGAGATTGTTCCAAACACCCCCCCAGCCCGTCAGGCTGGCATCGGTGGTTATGACTGACCACTTCGGAGGGAGGAAAGACTTCCCCAGGGAGAATGCCCCTGGACGTAACCACCATTCTAGAGAATCCCGCACCGCGCGAGAAATGGTGACACTGCAATCCAGCGATTGCGACGGTTCCATCGACTCAAGATGAACCTTTGGAGAGTCCTGGAATGGAACTGGGCAAAAGGAATTGCCTCCATGGACGCCACCCTCAGTCCCAGAAGACGCATACACTTCCGTAGGGACATTGCCGTTGAGGATTTCATAATCTGTACATGTCGAAGAAGACATGACTGTTTGTCTGGTGGTAGGGAAACTACCGACCGAAACGTGTCGAGATGCATTCCCAAAAAGAGGATTGTCCTCGATGGTTCCAGGGACGACTTCTCCCAATTGACCAGCCAACCGAAGTCCTTCAGAAACTGAAGAGACAAATCCCGAGCCGTCAACGCCTCCTCCTCCGAGGAAGCCACGATCAAAAGATCGTCCAGATAAGGGAGAATCGTAATCCCGTCTTCGAAGGATTGCCATGAGGGGCGCCAGAATTTTTGTAAAGACCCTTGGCGCTGAGGCTAAGCCAACGGCAGAGCCACGAACTGGTAATGATTCTGACCTATGGCAAATCGAAGAAAGCGCTGATGAGCCTTTCCGATGGGAATATGCAAATAGGCGTCGCGAATGTCGATTGACACCAGAAAATCGTTCTGTGACAGAGCTGCCACAACGGAGCGAAGCGACTCCATGCGAAATTTCCGGGCATGGACATGCCGGTTTAATCGCTTGAGATCCAGAATCGGGCGAAATTTGTTCTCCTTTTTGGGAACTACAAAAAGGTTGGAATAAAAACCTTTCCCTCGGTCCTCTGACGGAACCGGTATCACTACACCCTTTTGTAGCAGAGATTCGACCTCTCGCTGTAGAGCGACAACAAGCTCGGGTTCCGACGGAACGCGAGATTGACAAAAAACATTTGGGGGTCGAGAAGCAAACTCTATGAAATAGCCTGCCGACACTATCCGCGTTACCCAGGAATCTGGAACGCGAGCCATCCAAGTCTCCTTGAAAAGAAGCAGGCGACCCCCCACTCGAGAATCCTCGAGTGGACCCCTGGCGTCAATCCGACTTGGCGGGCTTCTTGTCAAGTTCCCGCTTGTCCTGGCGGAAACTCTGCTTCCAGGGAGTACGAGTTTTCTGAGAGGATTTCTTTCCTGAGAAGGAAGGACGACCCGATCCCCACGAGGAGTGACTAGATCGTCCTCGGCCCCGAAAGGACCGCCGACCACTATAGACACCAGGCTTACTGGGCACCGAGGCCATGGCCCTACGCTGTGGTAATGCTGATTCCTTCGCCTTAGCCTTGGAAATCAGCTCTGTGAGGTCGGATCCAAAAAGATGGCCACCCTTGTAAGGTAAGGCCAACAACCCTTGTTTGGAAACTGCGTCCCCGGCACACTGTCTGAGCCATAAAGCTCTTCTGACTGTGACCGCTGAAGCTTGCGCTTTGGCCAGCAGAGATGCCGTATCCAGACCGGCATCAAAGATATAACAGGCTGCCGTTTCTAACCATTCACAAGTTTCCCGTATCTCAGATAACGGAGATTCATTTTGCAACTCCGTCTTCAGACGTGCCAACCAGCCTAGAGAAGCTCTAGCAGCACACATGGATCCTAGCACTGCTCGGAATCCATGACCCGCAGCCTCATAGCTTGCTTTTGCCGCCAATTCCGTTTTTCTATCCAAAGGCTCCTGTAAACTCGCTTTCCCTTAATAGGGAGTAGTGAGGATTTACTAAGCTGAGATAAAGACACATCCACTTCAGGAGCAGAAGTCCAATTAGCCTTTAACTCCGCAGAGCAAGGATAAAGTGTATCAAAGAAATGCGTTCCATGAAAACGCTTATCTGGACACAGACGTTCCTCCTCTATTACACTATTAAGCTCATCCAGAGCTGGCAATGTTGTACGCGAAGCACGGGACTCCTGGAACATGCGTGCTGATTTACCAGGACGACTAGTTACCTCCTCCGGTAACTGTAATATATCTCTCATGGCTTCAATTAATGCCTCCGTACGCTTCGCCATAGAGGAACGCCCCTGCGGCTCGTCCGCATCTGAATCGGATATTTCTCCATCCGAATTTAAAGGGGAACTCTGTCCAATATCAGATACATCTGACTCGCTCCGTGTAGAGGCCGGTAACGGCCTGCGTCGCTTCCTCTGAGAGGAATTAGCAGACACATATTGACCTAAAAGGTCAGACAAGTTGTTGATCGATCGAGCGATATCGTCCAATTTTTCACCGCTGTCGACCGCAGCGCTAGACGCTGTGGAGGTCTGCATATCTGATTGCCGTAATGGAACTGGGACGTGGTCCGCGGCATCTGAACTCTGTTCAGACATGTCTCACCTGTATTAGCAGGTCAAAGCGTAATACCAGCAAAAACTATGCGTTTTTTTTTTTTTTTTTTTTTTAAACGCTGAAGGGTTAACGCTCCACCAGGCAGGGTTACCCCAGCGGTATTCAGTCAAAAAAATTTAGCTGGTAGAAATAACCCTCAGAGGGGTTAATATTGCAAACTCACCACAATATATATATGAAGTGTGAGCCCCAGCCAATTTTATGTCTCTAATGAGACTGCAGCTGCAGGATAGCGATCGCTGCGCTGCGGGGTGAGGAATCAGCACTCACCCAGCTGGCCGTGGTGTCTTATGAGGAGAGGAGCGGTCTGAGGAGCCCAGGAGCCTGTGTAATGGCCGCCACAGTGGGGGAGTCGCAGGAGAAACGCCAGAGCGCGCGTCTTCCTGCTCAGAAGACCGGGAATCGTTAGGCCACGCCCCCTGCTAGCTCAAATAATGAGCGCGAACTCCCCCGCTCCTGCTCCCTCTCTGTCCTGCAGTATCAGCCTGCGGACAAAAAAATCACCACATCTACTTGTAACAGCGCTGTCACGCAGCGCTGAAGCATACTGACATACAAGTAATAGCGCTGCTCACTCAGACGCTAAAGCACTCACACATAATAATAATAAAATATTTGTGTGGAGTACTCACCAGCCAAAGCGCCACAGGGACCCTCAGGGGTTTCTGGCGCTGTGCCCATGCTTCCCCCCAGGGCGAGGAACGCAGTGACCGCACGTGTGGTTTGCGTCCCGCCAGGGAAGCCATCCTCATCCCCCAGGGCCGGCAAGGATTCTGCAGGGACTATTGAGTAAATACAGATCCGCCAAGGGAGAGGTTGGGGTACAGCAGCGCTGGTACCCCTGAGACCTCTAGACCAACTGGTGATCCAAGTCTCCTGTCCGAATATAAAATAATAAAATCTTCTGAGGAGCTGCATTAGCAGCGACCATCCTCTGGACCTCAAATCTTAGACTGGAGCTGAGTAGGAGGAGCCCGAGATGGAGGGGCCAGCCAGTCAGCACTCTTTTGATCTGAGGTGACATCCTGATCTGGGGCTCCGCCTACCCATCAGTAATGAATTCCTGTGTCTCCCTCCCTTCCATTCTGCAGCTGAAATGTTAATTTGCAGTCGTTTTGCTTAAAGGTCGATGTCTAGGAGACCGACCAACACTGCTCTTTAGCTTGTAAGCACTTTGCTGAAGCTAGCCAGGATTAGGAGGTAACCGCATGCTACAGAAATTCCAGCCAGCTATAAAAAAAACAAACAACAAACAAACAAACAGTGCTTACAAGCCCAATAGAAAAGAGATTAAAAACACTGCGCAGCTTCTGCTGTCTAGCAGTGGTGGTCAATCTTCAGGACAACGAGCTGTAAACAAAAGAAGTGTAAATATCTCAAAAACAACTGAACTATTTAAACAGTAAAGGTACTGTCACACTAAACGAGATCGCTAACGAGATCGCTAATGCATCACTGATTTTATGACGCAGTAGCGATCTCGTTAGCGACGTCGCTGTGTGTGACATGTAGCAGCGATGTGGCCCCTGCTGAGATGTCGCTGATCGCTTATGAACGTTCTGAGCCGTTTTTTGGTCGTTGGTGTCCTGCTGGTGAGCCTGAATCGCTGAGTGTGACACCCTTTATGACTGACTTTACCAGCGTCGCAGGTGGGACTAGGTTTTCCCAACAACCGCAGAGGTTGTTAAACAGATCGCTGATGAGATGTGTTTGGAATCTAACTAGCGACCACATGGCGATCGCACTAGCGATCTCGCCAGGTTCGTGTCGTTGTCGTGATCGCTGGTGCGATCGCTAAGTGTGTCAGTGTCTTAAGGCTATGTGCACACGTTGCCCAAATGCTTTGAAATTTTGCGGAGCATTTGCGCAACTCCCCACTGCAAGTAAAACGCATACGTAATTAGTATGTGTTTGCCTGCAAAACACAAGCACTTTGCAAGCTAGCGTTTTCCAAACGAACTGTAGCATCGCTTGGAAAACTGATTGACAGGTTGCTCACACTTGTCACGGATAGTGCTGACAAGTGTGACCAACTGTTTACTATTGAGTAATGTAAAAAATAATTAGATAAAAAATATTGATATACTCCCCCTCCGTCGGCTCCCGGAGTCTTTCCGCTCCTCAGCGACGCTGCCGGCAAGCTCCGTTCCCAGGGATGCATTGCGAGAAGGACCTTTGCGACGTCGCGGTAACTCGACTGCTACGTCTTCTGGGGTGATTCTCGCAATGCATCCCTGGGAACAGAACCTGGCAACTTTGCTGAGGAGCGGGATGACTCCGGGGGCTGACGGAGGGGGAGTATATCAATATTTATTTTAATTCTATTTTTGACAGACCCTATTTTGATTCTCTCCTCCAGACCCTGGGTACCATCCGCACATGAAGCGCTCACTTCACACATGGTGGGCATAGCCACATGAGTAAAGTGCAATCCTATGGCGGCAGAATTACGCAAAAATAATGGACATGCTGCTTATTTTTACGTAAAGCGATTATGCTCCACAAAAATACGCAGCATGTGCACAGCAATGCGTAATCCCATAGGATTGCATGGGATGCGTTTTCTAAGCAAAAACGCTTAAAAGACGCTATGTGTGCACACAGCCTAAGGGTATATGCATGGATTAAGTATTTGGTACAGAAATTGCACCATCTCTAGGCTGGAAAAACGCAGTTGCAAAAACATACGTTTTTATTTGCGTTTCTGGTGCAGATTTGTCCCCACGCATTAGTATGGGTGAAGTCTGCAGCAAAACCGCTGAAAAAATGGACATGCCGCAGATTTAAGTCTGCACCAAATCTGCAAGTCACAAATAAGCAACGGTGAATGAGACTTCAGAATTCACATTCTCGTTGCTGGCATCAGGAAACCCTTCGGCTGTGTGCACATGTTCAGGATTGTTCACAAAAACGCATGCATTAAGCATCATATGATTAGAATGCATTCTGCAATTTTTGTGCACGGAAAAAACGCATCGCGGTAAAAAATGCAGCATGTTCATTAATTTCGCTGTAAATTTGCGTATTTCCCGCTATATTATTGACCTAGAATGTTCAGGAAAAAATTGCGGTAAAAACACGCAAAAAAACTGCGATAAAAACGCATCCGGATTTCCTGGGAAAAAGTCCGGTTTTTCTCAGGAAATTTCTGCAAAGATTCCTGAACGTGTGCACATAGCCTTCAGGTGTTAATTGCTAAATTACAATCACTATCTGATAATACTAGTGGGGAATAGCTCATGAGGCCTTAGAAATGTTATTTTAGGGGAAAAAAAAAAAAGAGGCATTTAAAAAAAACAGACACTCTTTAAAAGTACGATAAATATAGATTGGCGTACAGAAGGCCTAGCTTAGGAGGCTGTGTCAGACTGGGAGCAGCTTGTTGTACAAGTAATCCGCCATATTAAAGGGAAATTAAACCCAAAACAAATACCAGTCCATAAACTTGTTGCAATCTGGTAAAGAAACAGAAGTTCTTTATGGATATGATGAACACATGATCGGACAACCTGAGAGAGGTGGCTGGGCTATAAGCTCAGCTTAGTATTGTAGAAAACTAATGGTGGGGTAGGAGGCAGCCTCCCAAACAAAGCTGTCTACTGCCACAGGCCAAACAAGGATGAAAACACGGGCAGGCGTACAAGCTGTGTGCTTTCCCACCTTACTAGAGCTAGCACCTATATGCGGTGATGTTTTCCAAACGGATCATCCATCTATGTAGAAAAATGCTCATGTGAACTAGCATATAGTCCAGGCACTGATCAGTATGCCATCTATGTATGGTCCATTGTGCACATGAACCAGTTATGTTCGTCTGAACTTTGCTGGGAGCCATTCCCAAAATACTGGACACCACAATGAGAAATGATCGCTTGTCCTGTAAGCTCGTATAGAAACTATTAAAAAAAAAAAGATCAAAACAGCTACAAAGATTTGCTGCCGAACATTTCCTAAAAATATGAAAAACTCAAGAACAAATGAATGCATTTGTATGGTACTTCATACGCAAAAAAAGAAAAAATATATATACTGCAATGTCCACAGACTCTATCTCCTTCCAGCAAGAAAGAGGTTACAGGCAAGAACCAACAAACATTGTAAAACAGACAGGAAGGAAGAGTTTACTGAAGTCTGAGTGCATTCCCTCTAAGGACTCCAGCTGTGATGCAGGGATTAGACTACTTGTACAAACAAGGAGTGTCTTTAGCAATCCATATTTCATCTTTTCAGAAAAACACACTCCCACTCATTGCTATGTCAACACGCGCTGCAGATTGTGTTTTGTCTCTGAGAACATTGCAAGAACTAATGTTCTGCAAATTTACACCATCCACCTAGAATGGTTACTTCTGGTTGCTCAGGGCTATGCAGAGAGCTCTCACTTAACCATTTGAGGGTGCATTGTTTGCTCATCATTAACTGTATCCAGACAATGTCCTGGTTTGCTGGCAATCCTACATAATATTAAGGCCATGACTTAAGACAAACGACAAGCCCGAAACACACAGAGTGGGCCGGCACAGGCGAGCTATGCAGTGATGCCATTGCGTTGCCTGCTCTTTTTACAGTCATCTGTAGGCCTGCAGTATGGGTTAGTGGTGGTGCAGGGAGCCATAAGCTCCCTGCTCCAGTTCTCATCCAACTGTATCGGTATCCCATGTCGTGCAAAACACAGATACAGTTCAAAGTGGTGCTCAATCTAAGGGCAGAAGTCCAGGACACAGGCCCGTATCTTTGATGCTAGTGACGTTACTTATTAGGAGTATAACATTTTAACAGAATGTAAAAAAAATGGAAATGAATAAAATAAATAGCACTTTTCTTCTGGGTGTGTAAAATTCTTAAAAACACAAATTTTCAAAAGTAGATGCCCCAGCCACAAATATTGTGCCACATACAAGTGTTACAAATTAGCTTTCCTCTAGAAGAAACTCGGCAACCAACTGTAGTCAAGTGTTTTGGGTGTTCTTTCTTGTGGAGCAGGATTCATTTACATCTTTTTCCCATAATGCCCACTTTGTATGTAAAACGCCATAGACCAACCACGCCAGAGCTGCATACTAGTGGTGAATATGAAAACACAGTATGAGTTCATGCTTAATTGAGAACTCCAGGTCATCTGACCAACATGTTTTACAAGTCTGTGCAGAACAAAAAGAAGCCACCTTTCCCTAGAGAGAGGACGTTCCCCCGCACCTTTGCTTTAATACTACGGCGGCTGTACCTGCTGGACGTGCAGCATTCCTGCGGCTGCCATCATCAGACATCAAAGCCGCTGCTCTCATGGTCTGAAAATGACTTGAATTCAAGCAGACAATTCTTCACTTCTACAAGACAAAAAGCTCACAGAACTTACTGTTCCCAACGTCTCGCAGGGAAGTAGCAACAGCAGCACAAGCAATGCCAAAACTTGGCCTACAGCTCTGGAAGGGGCAAGCGGAGCCAAGTACCACTTACACAAGCGGCTGCTGGAACGTACTGCCATCACGTTTTTCGTTTCAACTAATTTTCTTTTCATATGAACAGCAATGTGAAGTGTGACACGCTAATTAATGCAGTGTGCCAAGCAGAAAATGCTTATGTAATGGCCTTGAAGCGGCAACGACAACTTTATAACTCTGCAGCACTCATCCTATATTCATTCCTATAACTGTTAAAGTGGTTTTACAGAAAGTACATATAGATAACCTGTGCGCAGAGATCCCCAATAAGCTGCTGTTATGATTTGGTAGCCGAGGAGGACAGCAGCAAAAATAGACCAGGCAACCAGACACCCAGAGAGGTTGGTAACTAGCAGATTGCAGACCCCTAAACTGACAGCACAACTAGAAGCAGCCGTGGGACGTACCTACGGTGCCCTAGACGCCTCGACACAGTCGGAGAGTTAACTAAGCCTAAAGAGGGAAAGGGGGAAGGCTAACTGCCCCGGAATAGAGCCCCAAAGGAATAGGTAGCCCCAAATATATATTGGCGGTGAGACAAGATGAAATACAAACACAGGCAGAAAATAGAGCAAGCAAATGCTGGGGCCCAAACTGTCTAGGTAGAACAGGACAGGAAAGAATACTGTCTGCAATCCAGCAAAAACTCTAAGAAAAACTCAAACACGTCTGATATACAAAAATACTGAGACCACATGATGTCGCCCCCGCTAGATCAGAACTCTGGGGTGAACTGGTAGCAAATCAGCAGTTACTGAAATAACAGGGAACTGAAAATACATAAACAGTGGCAAATGAGAAAGAGTCCAGCGCAGGCCCCCGCAGGGGAACCCGGCTGCACCAACCCCAGAAGGGCAGAAAACCAAGATAGACAAAAACAAAAGCCACAGAAATAAACAGCAAATAACTTATCTGAAAGTTGAAGGACAAAGCAGGAAGCAAGCTGACTTCCAAATGGGACCAGGAAGAAACAAATTACCGGCAAGGATCATGGGAAGGTTGCTCACTTATACCAGTCAGCAACACCTGATTGCCAATCATCGCCCCCAGCTGATAGACTTGTGTTAGCCAAAGCAGCTTCATTACTATCAGCAGCCACCAGGGGGAGCCCAAACTCAGAAGTCAAATCCAGAGCGTTCACAACAGCTGCTCTTAGCTCCGGCTGTGGTTAGATGTATGTAATGTACAGAGCAGGGCAGCACAGCTCTATACATTGTATACTGATCACTGCTGAGAACGGCTTTGCATCTCCCATTAAAGTGAATAGGAGCTGATCTGCAGAACCCAGTTGCAGCCCCTGAACAATGTGATGTGGCCCCGCCGTTCTTCTTTATAGACAGGTGTCAGACCATTCTGATGTGATACTGATGATAGAATGACGACTGTTACAGACAGGTCATCAATGTGCAAGTGCTGGACAAAACTTTTAGAAGGGAATCGGTCAGCAGTTTTTGCCAATTACTCTGAGAGCAGCATGATCTAGGAGCAGATAGCTTAATTTCAGGGATATGTCACTTACTAGGCGGAGTGCTGTAGTTTAAATACAATCAGTGTTTTAGCAGCAGGAGATTATCACTAGAGGACTAGGTATCGCCAGCAGTCCAGTAAGGCTAATCTATATAACCTCGCCTCAACCCCTGACTGGCAGTTTGCTGAGAATTCACAGAAAGCTGCCAGTCAGGGGTGTGGGGAAGGTTATACGCAGCCAAAAAAAAAATCATAGCTCTGCTGCATCTGCATAAAAACAACAACAAAATAACAGTGATTCTATCAAACCTGCACAAAGTAGCCCAGTAAGTGACATCCCTGGAATCAGTGTCACTGTCTTAGGCTACTCTCAGATTCCATTGCAAAAACCTGCTGACAGATTCCCTTTAAACATTTTTAACAGGATAAAAAAAAACAAAAGTCCCAAAAGGATCTACACAAATTAATATGTCATCATAATAGTATAATGGTGCACTGGAATTCCGAGCAGTAAATTTGTGCTCATTTTTCGACTCTCTAGCAAACAACCATAGAAAAAACATTTCGCCCAGCCCCGCCGCCTCCTCCTGCTGCTTGTCTAACTTAAGTAGTGTCGTTGGACGGGGATTAGTGCTGGACTGAAAGAGGCTTCAGATCTACCAAAGTTCTTCAGCATCATTTGCATATTATTCCAACCTGATTTCTCAGTAACGGAGGATCGGACTGGCCATGTAAAGGAATTGCTGGACTTGTCTTTGAAAGTTACATGCGCATATAAGTAGTTTGTGTCTGACAGATCTCCTATAAATAAATTAAATAAAACAAACACAAAAGGGCGCTTTTCCCTGCTCCCCGGGTCCAGAGCTGAATCTCTGCCACTGATCTGTGTCGCTGATCATCTGCATTGCTGACGTCACGCCATCAGCCCTGAAGCCGATCACTTAGCTCAGTGACATGTGCTGTCTACTCGGGCAGCAGTGCCATCACTGTCTGGCAAGATGATGGCAGAGCTGAAGACAATAACAGACACCGATATCAGCAGCAGAGAATCAGTGCTGGACCCTGGGAAGTGGCATTAAGAAAACTACAGCCAAACAAGGGTTTTTGAAAACCAGGTCCAGGTCTTTGTCCAGCACAGTCCATTCTTTTTTGCAATGAGGTTACAGTGAAGTGTCATGGTAACACATATAACAGCTATATAGTGTCAGTCTATGGGTTAAACGCTGAAGGATAATGGTGCATACTGCACACGTTTCACACAGGGTTTCCTGCTAGCGATCCGATCACAAATTTCCTGTGCAAACAGTGCACATCTTTTCTACCCGTTCAGCTGGCTGCATCCAGAAATACCCCGTTTTCTAGCCAATACATACTCCACACTAGATTAGACACCATGTAGGACAAAATCTGCAAGGAGTCTGAGCAGGTTTCCTCTGGGTTCTCCATTTTCCTCCCCACTCCAAGGACATACTGATCCCGAATCTAGATTGTGAGCCCACTGAGTATATTGTCCGTAAAATGATCCGGAATATGATGATGCTATATAAGCGAGTAAAATAAATAAATAATAAAACTAAAGCATTGATACACGAGATTCCTTACCTGGGCTTGTTCCTTGTGCCTATAAGCCACAGTAATTCCTCAATTTGTTATCGGTTAGGTTGCACTCACATTGTGTTCTCACACGTTCGTTAGTCCAATCAGGGCCTATGTCAGAATGTCCACGGAAAACATGATTGGGGAGAATGCCCGGCAGGGCCATGGACGATGGTGGTGCTGACAGAGTGAACAGGTGCTCTGTCGTGCATCATTTTCAGAAGTGTACGCCCGGCGGCACATACATCTGAATGCCGTTTTGCAGGGACTAATGGGATGCAGACTTTTTCCAGCACGGAGCACCGGTTATATCAATTTTATTGTTGTGTTTTATTAGAGATTTGCTTGCTCGTCAGTTCAGCCTCAGGAATCAATCTTTCCATTCCGTGACAGTAAGCAGAGGAAGACATGCAGACCGGACTGGATGTTAAGTATATGGAAGACCAGACACTAGAATGGTAACTAGGTAAAGCAATCATTCCATTACTCTATAGATAATGTCTCAGAGGCCTCAATTGAGCCATTGTTTCATATGAGACTGGACGTTGAATCTTCTTGTCTGTTGATTTGTAAATGCCTGATGAGTATGTATTGCATCAGCCCACTGCAGTTTATCAATCTAGACAACTTAAGGGTATGCCACACTAAACAACATCGCTAACGGGATCGCTAAAAAACGTCACTATTTAGCGATCCCGTTAGCGATGTTGTTGTGTGCGGCATCTGCCAGCGACGAGCTTCCTGCTGTGATCTCGCTCATCGCTGGAATCGTTCCGGACCCTATTTTCGTCGCTGGCGCCCCGCTGGTAAGTATCTAATCGCTGAGTGTGGCACCTTTTTTAGCGATTTAGCGGTACTTTTGTACCGCTAAAGTCGTTAAGGAGATCGCTAACCGCGATAGCGTCCTAACGACATCGCTAAAATAGGTAGCTACTAGCGATCCAGAAACAATCCCGCTAGCGATCTCATTAGTATGCGACGCTAACGAGATCGCTAGCGGGATTGTGTAGTGTGGCAGTACCTTTAGGATGAATATGCAAGGTCAACTGAACAATCAAACAATGAAGGAACACATTCACCAAATCCTGTGGAGGAATGTCCTGAATGAGAGCTGTGGGTATAAAGACTCTGGCTCCCTGTCTCTTCAGGAACAGCCAAGGAAGCATGGCTCCATCTGGTGGAATACAGTTCTGCTCCTCTGCCCATCGCTGAACCCAGAAAGACGTTTGGAAAATCCCGGTTGGGACTGTATTATATGTTGCTGTCAGCAGGAGCTGGGTACTTGTGCTACGATGGTAATATCGATTGTTTGGATGTGAGAAACTATCATAAGGACTGTTCTAGGCTGGAGTGGGATACACATGCTACGATCATGATATCCGTCGCCTTGAGGAATTAAGGCATCAGACTATACCGGCAGGAGATATGCTATGCAATCTGAAAACAGAAGGCGATAGAGGCTGAAACACAGAGTTCATGGATGTGTCACTTATCAAAGTGCTGTTGTGTACTAACTGTGAAGGATTTATCATTAAAGAGATTAACAATGCCGGACTACATTAGACCAACAATGCAACCCTCCTGTGATAAGTGCTTCACTGTCCATGGAGTTTGTACATGGAGAGCCTGGTGTAGGCGAGGTTAGCGGTGGTGTAGGCGGGGTTAGCTGTGGTGTAGGCGAGGTTAGCTGTGTGTAGGTTGGTGTGTAGGTGGGGTTAGCTGTGGTGTAGGCGGGGTTAGCTGTGGTGTAGGCGGGGTTAGTGTGGTGTAGGCGGGGTTAGCTTGATAAGCTCTGGTGCATTCTAAAACAAAAAGCTCCTGCTAATAGATTCCATTTAACTACTCCATATGGCCTGATATTTAGTTTTTGTTGTTTTTTTTTTGTTTGTTTTTTTAGGAGTTTTACGGCTATTTTATGTTAGAGAAAGTAAATATCTACCAGGTCCTCCTACAAACAACGCTCGTATTAGACTGGCCAAGGAATGCCATATTCCTACTGAACATTTTCCCCCTGTCTTTTAGATATAAGCAGCCATGCCACTGTCAAAACAAGACTGCTACGTGTTCACAAGACGTCAGATCTAGGAAAAAGCATTCTGTGATTCTATCAGCGCACTGTGCATTTTTTTTTTTTTACCAGCTGCCTCCAAAGCCACATCAGAAAGAAACTGATCCTTCCCTGCGCCATTCTGTCTGACAAATCTATTTCAGAGTCTTACCTCTAATTTTATTGCTGCTTGGTATCCAGCGGCTGCAGCCTCCACCAAACAGGCATGAATGAGCCATGCACACCATGTTTACCAAGCAAACAGTGTGCTTCATTTCTGAAAAGCAAGTTCCAACACACTACACACAAATTAGCAGAAAATTAAAGGTTATGAGCTAAAACCGTAATCCAGCCAATGAAAGTCAAGAAATCTCATAATCATTGAAACAAAAAACTGTAATAACTGTCAGAAAATAGGAGTAATCTCTGTATATACGTCACTTACTCGTCCAGGTCTCAGCGTAAAGATTACCAAGATCAAATCAATGCATGAAAGGCTTGCACAAAGAGTACTATTACAATTTAGAATATTTGAACTTCCTTTTTCTTAGGGCCCCGTCTCACATAGCGACACACCAGCGATCCCGACAACAAACGGGCAGCTCAGGCAGCGATCAGGACAGCGACACTGCGGGCGCTTAGTAACCCGCAATGTACATTGGATACCAGCCCGCTGATGCAGGTAACTGGTAACCAAGGTACACTTCGGGTTTCCAGGCGCTGCGCAGTGCCTGGAAACCCGATGTGTACCTTGGTTACCAGCTCCCCTGCAGCAGCGCGCTGGTATCCAACGTACACATCGGGTTTGCAGGCACAGCCCCGCGCCTGGAAACCCGAAGTGTACCTTGGTTACCAGCTGATCGCTGGTCTCCTGCCTGTCACACACAGGGATGCGTGCTGGCCAGCAGGAGACCAGTGATCAAAAAAAAAGTCCTGGCATTTCTGACACGACCAGCGATTCACAGCAGGGGCCTGATCGCTGGTACGTGTCACACATAGCGAGATCGCTGCTGAGATCGCTGTTTAGCAGCGATCTCGCTATGTGATACGGGGCCTTTAGGGGTTAAACATGAGGGCCATCTATTCAGCACCACAAAAAGGAACAGATCCTGCATGATCATGTTAAGAAAAAATAAAAGCACAATCTAAAAAATACATACAATCAGGACTGCGGAGTTGGATTTGTGTAGTCCATGTCCATTTTGTCAGAGTCGGTATAAAAGGGACCAACTACTAAAATATACAATTAATTGGGTACCATAGTTCAGTGCAGGATGTGTTGGAAATAATTTGGGAAAGTTCTGAAATGTCCTATAAATGTCTGTTCTGTTCCTGATCTAAGGATCTGGGCTTTCAGTCGAGATGAATCTGTGCTGCACTTTATGTACACGCTCAATAGTTAGCCAGTGCTGTGGAGTCGGAGTCAGGGAAATTGAGTTGGAGGTTTTGGCTTACCGATTCCACAGCCCTGCATAGAATATTACAAAATAATGACATAAAAGTTTCTTGTATTTCCCACCAGGTGTCTGATCCCATTTGGAACTATATAAATTAATAAAGCTACAAAACCCTTGCAAGCACAGAAAGATTGCCAACCTCTATTGCACAAGCCTTGCTCAGAATCAATAAAAGATGGGTCATGGCTCAGAGTCAGTCACAGGCTATGGCTAAAGCCATCACCAAGGAGACAGCAAAAATGTAATTATCAGCAAATAAATAGTAGTGCTTTGGGCAGCAAAAGAGTGTACAGTTTGCTATCAAACAAGTGATTTCCTTTGGCACTGCTACTGGTCACTTTACATGGAAGTCATCATCAGAAAATGACCTATCGATAGAAACAGGTTTTTGCGTTTTTTTTTTTTCCTTTTTACATATCACAATCTGTATTAAAAATTTAAATTAGAATTCATGCCAATATTCACACTGACCACCAAAGCTTTTTTTTTTTTTTTTTTTTAGACTCCAATTTCCTGTGTTAGGAAACACCACCTTGAGTTTAGCCAAAATAGTCAGAGCCCATCTTTTGTATTGACATATCTATTAAGCCTGTGCAAAGGTCATTGTGAAGGGAGGGGGAGCAGGGTCAGCTGTGACATCACCTATTGTGAATGGTGGGACCTGGAACATCAGCTGTCTGTGGAGGCATTACCTGTCATTATAGTCTTGCCTGGGATGATAAGGAGCCTGCTGAAAACTCCTCAAAAGGACAGAAAAAAACAGTCTAAAAAAAGTTCCATTGACAAAAAAAAAAACTGTCAATTTTTGAAAAAAACACAAAAACCTGATTTAAACAATAGGTCATTTTCTGATGAACGCTTTCCTTTAAGATTTTTATGCGACTGTCATACAAACCCTATATCCCACAACCTACATGTTTTGAATAAACAAACGTCTTAGTTGAATGTGATCGCTTTGTTAATACTATTGAACTTGGAAAGACATAAAATGACCTACACATGTGGTTGCTATATCCAATCAATATATCTATATTGGAAACGCTGCTAAATGTGATGACTGCTAACTAGAGATAAGAGTAGGTCTTGTTCACACTGTCGTCATCCGTGCAAGCTGTTCTATTGGGAGGTTGGGAAGACAAGTCACACAACCAAGGCCATTCTGCAGTTACTTGGAAGACTGAATTTTAAATCCGTGTTACATGTGTAATTATTATTTTCTTGTTTCCACCTAGGGTCTCGGACAGGTCATGATAATGTCTGGGCCTCTATCTGTTAATCTCAATTTCCCTTTTTTTGTCTCTTGAATCCAATATGCCATTACAGTAAGTACACCAAAAAATTGGTTAAGTCATAGAAAGGACTTTGCAGCATATAATCACTTCCATGAAATCTGGCTTCCCAGCTCCACGTTTCCAACAAGGGGCACCACACTGGTGAGACCAGCCTCAGTTTGAGAGACACTGACTTAAGGTATTAAATGTGCAGAGTAGAGATGGGTGGTCAGGTCTGGCAGGTTCGGCTGAACAGTTACAAAAAGTTCAAGTTTGGGTACCAGAACAGTACCCAGACCCGAACCCCATTCACTTGAATGGGGTCCCGAACATCCAGTGTTTGCCATGCTGTCACGTGCATGACAACATGGCAAACACCGCTTCTGATCGGTGATAAAATCATTACCACAGGTCAGACAGCCACAGTTCCCACACTGTCAAAGGACAGAATGAGCCCGCAACTATGATCGGAGGTGTAAAGGTCACCTCCAGTCAGCTGATGAGTCTACTGCTCCCATCAGCTGACACCTGCTCTCGCTGTTATTAGGAGGAGTATTCATCAGCCGGCGGCTGTAAATAATTTTTTTTTTTTTAATTAAGTGAAGTGGGTTCCCCTGTATTTTTAAATAACCAGCCAGGCAAAACTCACAACTGGAGGCAGCAACCCTCTCCACTCCAATTTTTGTAATTATATAAATAATTTAAAAACCGCCATGGGGTCCTCCCATTTTTCACAATCAGTCTTGCTAAAACAGACAGCAGGTGGCTGGTATTCTCAGGCTGGTAAGGGGCCATGGATATTGCCCCATCCCCCCAGCATAAAAATAGCAGCCCGCAGCCGCCCATAAAAGGCACATCTATTAGATGCGCCAATTCGGGCGCTTTGCCCAGCTCTTCCCACTCGCCCTGTTGCGGTGGCAAGTGGGGTTCATATTTGTGGAGTTGATGTCACCTTTGATTTGTCTGGTGACATCAAGCCCACGGATTAGTAATGGATAAAAACGTCTATAAGACTGGGGTGGGGGGAGAGGGAATACCCATGGCCCCTTACCAGCCTGAGAATACCTGCCCCCTGCTGTCTGCTTTAGCAAGGCTGGTTGTCAAAAATGGGGACTCCATGCCGTTTTTCTAAATTATTTATTTAACCCCTTACTGCCATCGGACGTACTATCCCATCCATGGTACCTGGGCCCGTATGACCGGGGACGGGATAGTACGTCATAGGCGATCAGCTGCGCTCCTGAGGGGAGCGCAGCTAATCGCCGCCGGGTGTCAGCTGATTATCACAGCTGACACCCATGACTGTGTGTCAGGAGCGGTCACGGACCGCTCCCGGCACATTAACCCCTTGCACACCGCGATCAAACATGATCGCGGTGTACTGGGGGCACAGGGGAGGATCGCGCAGGGTGGGGGCTCCCTGCGCGCCCCCCTGAGACCCTCAGAGCAGCGCGATGTGATCGCGCTGTTCTGAGGGCTTCCTCCCTCCCAGGACTCGGATCCAAGATGGCGCCGGGGTCCTGGAGGGAGGCGGCTACCTCAGTGCCTGCCGAGAGCAGGCACTGAGAAGCCTGCATCTATGCCTGTGCGATCGCTGGTGTGACAGAGTGCTGTGCACACTGTCACACCAGCGATCTGATAAAATACTGTGATGTCCCACCCTGGGACAAAGTAAAAAAGTTAAAAAAGTAAAAATAAACATGTGTGAAAAAAAAAAAATCCAAAAAAAAAAAAAAAAAAAAAAAATATTCCCCAATAAATTCACTTCTTCCTGTAAATAAAAAAAAAAAAAACAATAAAAGTACACATATTTGGTATCGCCGCGTCCGTAACGACCCCCCCTATAAAATTGTCCCACTAGTTAACCCCTTTAGTGAACCCCTTAAAAAAAAAAACGAAGCAAAAAAATCAATGCTTTATCATCATACCGCCGAACAAAAAGTGGAATAACGCGCGATCAAAAAGACAGATATAAAAAAACATGGTACCGCTGAAAACGTCATCTTGTCCCGCAAAAAACGAGCCGTCATAAAGCATCATCAGCGAAAAAATAAAAAAGTTATAGCTCGCAGAATAAAGCGATGCAAAAATAATTATTTTTTATATAAAATTGTTTTTATTCTATAAAAGCGCCAAAACATGAAAAAATGATATAAATGAGGTATCGCCATAATCGTACTGACCCGAAGAATAAAACTGCTTTATCAATTTTACCACACGCGGAACGGTATAAACGCCTCCCCCAAAAGAAATTCATGAATTGCTGATTTTTGTTCATTCTAACCTCCCAAAAATCGAAATAAAAAGCGATCAAAAAACGTCACGTGCTCAAAAATGGTACCAATAAAAACGTCAACTCGTCCCGCAAAAAAATAAGACCTCACATGACTCTGTGGGCCAAAATATGCAAAAATTATAGCTCTCAAAATGTGATGATGCAAAAACTATTTTTGCAATAAAAAGCGTCTTTTAGCGTGACAGCTGCCAATCATAAAAACCCGCTATAAATAGTAAATCAAACCCCCTTTATCACCCCCTTAGTAAGGGAAAAATAATAAAATTAAAAAAAAGTATTTATTTCCATTTTCCCATTAGGGTTAGGGTTGCGGCTAAAGTTAGGGTTAGGGTTGGCGTTAAAGTTAGGATTAGGGTTAGGGTTGGGACTAGGGTTAGGGGTGTGTTGGGGTTAGGGTTGGAGTTAGAATTGGGGGGTTTCCGCTGTTTAGGCACATCAGGGGCTCTCCAAATGTGACATGGCGTCTGATCTCAATTCCAGCCAATTCTGCGTTGAAAAAGTCAAACGGTGCTCCTTCACTTCTCAGCTCTGCCATACGTCCAAACAGTAGTTTATCCCCACATATGGGGTATCAGCGTACTCTGGACCCCAAGAGTTATCGTGCAATTTGTCCTATTTCTTCTGTTACCCTTGGGAAAATAAAAAACTGGGGGCGAAAATATCATTTTTGTACAAAAAAAAATATTTTTTTGTTTTTACGGCTGTACATTATAAACTTCTGTGAAGCACTTGGGGCTTCATAGCGCTCACCACACATCTAGATAAGTTCCTTGTGGGGTCTATTTTCCAAAATGGGGTCACTTGTTGGGGATTTCCACTGTTTAGGCGCATCAGGGGCTCTCCAAATGCGACATGACGCCCCCAGACCATTCATCAAAGTCTGCAATCCAAAACGTCACTACTTCCCTTCCGAGCCCCGACGTGTACCCATACAGTAGTTTTCTCCCACATACTGGATATCAGCGTACTCAGGACAAATTGGACAACAACTTTTGGGTCCAATTTCTCCTGTTACCCTTGTAAAAATAAAATATTGGGGCAAAAAAATCATTTTTGCAAAAAAAAAAAAGGATTTTTTATTTTTACGGCTGTGCGTTATAAACTTCTGTGAAGCACTTCGGGGTTCAAAGTGCTCACCACACATCTAGACAAGTTCCTTGTGGGGTCTATTTTCCAAAATGGTGTCACTTGTGGGGGGTTTCCACTGTTTAGGCGCATCAGGGGCTCTCCAAATGCGACATGACGCCCCCAGACCATTCCATCAAAGTCTGCAATCCAAAACGTCACTACTTCCCTTCCGAGCCCTGACGTGCGCCCATACAGTAGTTTTCTCCCACATATTGGGTATCAGCGTACTCAGGACAAATTGGACAACTTTTGGGTTCCAATTTCTTCTGTTACCCTTGTGAAAATAAAATATTGGGGGCGAAAAAATCATTTTTGTAAAAAAAAAAAAAGATTTTTTATTTTTACGGCTGTACGTTATAAACTTCTGTGAAGCACTTCGGGGTTCAAAGTGCTCACCACACATCTAGATAAGTTCCTTGTGGGGTCTATTTGCCAAAATGGGGTCACTTGTGGGGGGTTTCCACTGTATAGGTGCATCAGGGGCTCTCCAAATGTGACATGACGCCCCCAGACCATTCCATCAAAGTCTGCAATCCAAAACGTCACTACTTCCCTTCCGAGCCCTGACGTGCGCCCATACAGTAGTTTTCTCCCACATATTGGGTATCAGCGTACTCAGGACAAATTGGACAACAACTTTTGGGTTCCAATTTCTTCTGTTACCCTTGTAAAAATAAAATATTGGGGACGAAAAAATCATTTTTGTAAAAAAAAAAAAAGATTTTTTATTTTACGGCTGTACGTTATAAACTTTAGTGAAACACCTGGGGGTTAAAAGTTCTCACCACACATCTAGATAAGTTCCTTGAGGGGTCTAGTTTCCAAAATGGCGTCATTTATGGGGGTTTCCACTGTTTAGGCAGATCAGGAGCTCTCCAAACACGACATGGCGTCCAGCCAATTCTGCGTTGAAAAAGTCAGACGGCGCTCCTTCCCTTCCAAACTCTGCCATGCACCCAAACAGTGGTTTACCCCCACATATGGGGTATCAGCGCACTCAGGACAAATTGCACAATAACTTTTGGAGTCTTGTTACCCTTGGAAAAATAAAAATTGGGGTGAAAAGATCATTTTGTGGAAAAAATATGATTTTTAAATTTTACGGCTCTACGTTATAAACTTGTGTGAAGCACTTGGGGGTTCAAATTGCTCACCAAAGATCTAGAAAAGTTCCTTAGGGGGTCTAGTTTCCAAAATGGGGTCATTTGTGGGGGGTTTCCACTGTTTAGGCACATCAGGGGCTCTCCAAATGCAACATGGCATCCAATCTCAATTCCAGCCAATTTTGGTTGGAAAAAGTCAAATGGTGCTCCTTCCATTCCGAGCTCTGCCGTGCGCCCAAACAGTGGTTCCCACCCACATATGGGGTATCAGCGTACTCAGGACAAATTGGACAACAACTTATGTGGTCCAATTTCTCCTGTTACCCTTGAGAAAATAAAAAATTAGTGACTAAAATATAATTTTTGTGGGAAAAAAATAGGATTTTTTATTTTCATGCCCGGGAATTATAAACTTGTGTGAAGCACTTGGGGGTTCAAAGTGCTCACCAAAGATCTAGATAAGTTCCTTAGGGGGTATAGTTTCCAAAATGGGGTCACTTGTGGGGGGTTTCCACTGTTTAGGCTCATCTGGGGCACTGCAAACGGAACATGACCCCATCAACGTCTGCATTCCAAAACGTTACTACTTCCTTTCCAAGCCCTGCCGTGCACCCAAACAGTTCCCCCCCCCCCACATATGGGGTATCAGCGTACTCAGGACAAATTGGACAACAACTTTTGGGGTCCAATTTCCTTGGGAAAATTCAAAAATTTGGGACTAAAAAATCATTTTTGTGGAAAATTGTTTTTTTTTTTTTTTCACACCCAGGCATTATAAGCTTTTGTGAAACACTTGGGAGTTCAAAGTGCTCACAACAGATCTAGATAAGTACCTTAGGGGGTCTAGTTTCCAAAATGGTGACACTTGTGGGGGTTTCCACTGTTTAGGCGCATCAGGGGCTCTCCAAACACGACATGGCGTCCAATCTCAATTCCAGCCAATTTTAGTTTGAAAAAGTCAAACGGCGCTCCTTCCCTTACGAGCTCTGCCGTGTGCCCAAACAGTGGTTTTCCCCCACATATTGGGTATTGGCGTACTCAGGAGAAATTGCATAACAACCTTATCTGCCCATTTTCTCCTTTTACCCTTGTGAAAATAAAAAAAAAGTTTGTAAAAGATCATTTTTGTGGCTAAAAAGTTAAATATTCATTTTTTCTTCCACGTTGCTTTAGTTCCTGTGAAGCACCTGAAGGGTTATAATCTTCTTGAATGTGGTTTTGAGTACCTTGAGGGGTGCAGTTTTTAGAATGGTGTCACTTTTGGGTATTTTCTGCCATATAGACCCCTCAAAGTGACTTCAAATGAGAGGTGGTCCTAAAAAAAATGGCTTTGTAAATTTTGTTGTAAAAATGAGAAATCGCTGGTCAACTTTTAACCCTTATAACTTCCTAACAAAAAAAAATTTTGGTTCCAAAATTGTGCTGATGTAAAGTAGACATGTGGGAAATGTTATTTATTAACTATTTTGTGCGACATATTTCTCTGTTTTAAGGGAATAAAAATTCAAAGTTTGAAAATTGCAAAATTTTAAAAATTTTCGCCATATTTGCGTTTTTTCAAAAATAAACGCAAGTTATATCGAAGAAATTTTACTTCTAACGTGAAGTACAATATGTCACGAGAAAACAATCTCAGAATCGCGAAGATCCGTTGAAGCGTTCCAGAGTTATAACCTCATAAAGAGACAGTGGTCAGAATTGTAAAAATTGGCCGGTCATTAACGTGCAAACCACCCTTGGGGGTGAAGGGGTTAAATAATCACAAAAATCAGAGTGGGGACCGCTCTATTCTTGATAACCAGCCTTGCTGAAGCTGACAGCTGATGGTTGCAGCCACCAATTGTGAGTTTTGCCTGGTTGGGTATCAAAAATACAGGGGAACCCACGCCGTGGTTTTTTTTTTTTGTTTATTTACAGCGCCAGCTTATGAATACTCCCATCAGTTGCTCCTGCTCTCAGTTATTAGGTGCAGCAGGCGCTGGCTGATGGAAGCAGTAGTCCCATCAGCAGACACCAGTGACCGGAGGTGAACTTTATACATCCGATCACGGCTGCGTACTCATGCTGTCATTTGACAGTGTGGGTACCGCAGCTGTCTGACCGGAGGTGATGATTTTATCGCTGATTAGAAGCAGTGTTTGCCGCGCTGTCATGCACATGACAGCGCGACAAACACCCAGTGTTCGGGGGGGCTGAATCCGAACAGTAACACGGACTTCCTGGTGAAGTCAGTGTTCGGTGTCCATGCCCAAACAGCAGGTGTTCGGTATGGATGCCAAACTTTACTATTTGGGTTTGCCCATCTCTAGTGCGGAGCTATGCTAGCCTTATTTAGGGCATCCAGTTGACTACTTAAAAAGGGACACAATCTAAAAATGATTGCCAAAACTAAACAAGAAATCTCGAGGTCCTCGTTGTTTGCTAGTCTACAGCATTCTCTACATGACGCTGAAATAGTCAGACTTGTACAAATTGTGAGAAGAAAAGGGTTAACCTGCCCAGTTGTTGACTGACTTAAGGTACTGCCACACTTAGCGATCTCGTTAGCGATCACGATAACGACGCAATCGTTGGTGTGATCTCTTTTAGGTCGCTAGTAGCTGCCAAACAGGAGATCTCAAACGACTCATCAGCGGTCAGCGATCTCTTTAACGACTTTGGCGGTTGTTAGGATGTCATTAGCATGTACTGAGCGCTTCTGATTCATAGGAATTTCCAGCATTGCTCCTGCTCTCTGCGTCCTGCTAGCCTGCTTTGCAACTTCTGTGATCCTCTCTGTGATGCAAAAGAGAACTTACAGATATTGCGATCAACTCCGTGACGCAAAACAGTCATATGCGTCACAAACGAGGTCGCTCATCGTTCGCAAAAGGTGCCAAACACAGCGATTCAGGCTCACCAGCGGGACGCCAACGATCAAAAACGGTCCAGAACGCTAGTGAACGATCAGCGACATCACAGCAGGGGCCACATCGTTGCTACATGCCACACACAACGAGGTCGCAAACGAGATCGCTAAATAGTGACGTTTTAGTGATCTCGTTTGCGATCTCGTTTAGTGTGGCATACCCTTTAAGCCACCCCAACCAAGGGTCAAGGCATAGCATATCTGTCCTACTGCACAAAGCACAAATGCTTCTGCTGCAGCCAATTGTCTTGCAGCCAGACAAAGGGCATGAGAAGGGAAGACATTGCTGATTTGAGATATGCAGATAAGATTTTTTAACTAGTCTCCATTTTAATTGTAATATGAAACAAAAGGATAAAAAAATGAGATTGAGTGCAGAATTGCTGGGATATTAGTTTCTGTGTTTAGTGCTTCTTTTCAGGTAGCCACAGACACGCGATTGTTGGATAGTCTGGCTACCAAAAAATTCTAACAAAGCAAACATGTGAAGATCTATACAAACAAGACCTGGCAACCATTAGGAGAAAACACAGCAATTCGATATAAGGCATCACAGTTTCCACTAAAATGTTAGGTTAATAATAAAAGAAAAAAAAAAAAAAGAAACATGAAAACCTGCCATCTGGACAGACAGGAAGGCTGTAGACTTGCGTAAAACTATAATATATATTTTTAAAAGGGGGAATGAACCCTTTACAACCAAATCAAACTGTAAGAGGAAACCTAAAACCTAAGCACAATTGCAACACCACAAAGGTTATAAAGCAGCGGGTATGAAGTAGAAAGCTCAGCGTCATGTCCTAATGGGGTAAGTGCTCGCTGCTGGAAGAGGCGTTCTAATGAGCTGGAATCCGTGCGAGATTTCACTGTTTACATGAAGTGCTGCGGCCCTACGGAGAGGTGAAATTAGACAGTCACCACAGGAACGCCAGCGCTACCGCCAGCTTCTCTTTGCCCTTTTCAGAAACCTTAAAGGATATTTGTCGTCCATGCTTCTCTACGGGTCTGTGTAGAGGGGAATGCTGGCGATTCCGTGAAACCCTTTGCACCAGCCCATGGTGCCTCATACCTCGCATATTATCTGCTGGGTGAAAGGAAGCCTGGAAAGAAAGAAAGAGGTGTCATGAGTACAGCTAAAATAGTTACACCAAATATTCACATTAATATTACATGTTCAACTGCGGGTCTGTCTCATTTCACTGTCAAAGCAGCTTCCACGCCTTCACCTTCCCCAGCTACAAGTAAAGGGAATCTGTCACCAGGGTTTTGCCTCCTAATCTGAGAAGAGCACAATGTAGAGACCGAGACCCAGTGATGTGTCACTTACTGGGCTCTTTGCTGTAGTTTTGATAAAATCATCAGCAGATGATCACTAAAAGGACTAGTAAATTTGCTGCCAGGTAGTCCTCCATTTATGAGCTCTGTATACTCCGTCCCCATCACTGATTGGCAATTTTCTGCCTATGCACAGTGTACACAGAAAGCTGCCAATCGGTGGTGTGGGTGGGGTTTTACAGGGATCAGCCTTCAGAGAACTGCTTGATCTGCAGCAAAAAAAAAAAAAACAGTGATTTTATCAAAACTGAAGAAGGTAGCCGGTAAGTTAATACATTCCTGAAATTGGGGTCTGTGGTCTTACATTAAGCTGCTCACAGAAGCGGGAGCAAAACCCGATTGATAGATTTCCTTTCAAAGATTATTCTTACATCAATATATAAATATATAGTACTTTTCTGTAGATTACAGTCATGGCCAAAAGTTTTGAGAATGACACAAATATTATATTTTCACATGATCTGCTGCTCTCTGGTTTTTATGTGTGTTTGACAGATGTTTTTATCACAGACAGAAATATAATAATTGCAAACATATGAGTAACAAAAGCTTATATTGACAGTTAGAATGAGTTAATGCAGCAAGTCAATATTTGCAGTGTTGACCCTTCTTCAGGACCTCTGCAATTCTCCCTGGCATGCTCTCAATCAACTTCTGGACCAAATCCTGACTGATAGCAGTCCATTCTTGCACAATCAATGCTTTATTTTGTCAGAATTTTTAGGTTTTTGTTTGTCCACCCGTCTCTTGATGATCGACCACAAGTTCTCAATGAGATTAAGATCTGGGGAGTTTCCAGGCCATGGACCCAAAATCTCTATGTTTTGTTCCCTGAGCCATTTAGTTATCACCTTTGCTTTATGGCAAGGTGCTCCATCATGCTGGAAAAGGCATTGTTGATCGCCAAACTGCTCTTGGAGTGTTGGGAGAAGTTTCTCTTGGAGGACATTCTGGTACCATTCTTTATTCATGGCTGTGTTTTTAGGCAAGACTGTGAGAGAGCCGATTCCCTTGGCTGAGAAGCAACCCCACACATGAATGGTTTCAGGATGCTTAACAGTTGGCATGAGACAAGACTGGTGGTAGCGCTCACCTTGTCTTCTCCGAATGAGGCGTTTTCCTGATGTCCCAAACAATCGAAAAGGGGATTCATCAGAGAAAATAACTTTACCCCAGTCCTCAGCAGTCCACTGCCTGTACCTTTTGCAGAATATCAGTCTGTCCATGATGTTTTTTCTGGAGAGAAGTGGCTTCTTTGCTGCCCTCCTTGAGACCAGGCCTTGCTCCAAGAGTCTCCGCCTCACAGTGCGTGCAGATGCACTCACACCTGCCTGATGCCATTCCTGAGCAAGCTCTGCACTGCTGGTAGCCCGATCCCGCAGTTGAAACACTTTTAAGAGACGGTCCTGGCGCTTGCTGGTCTTTCTTTGGCGCCCTGAAGCCTTTTTGGCAACAATGGAACCTCTCTCCTTGAAGTTCTTGATGATGCGATAGATTGTTGACTGAGGTGCAATCTTTCTAGCTGCGATACTCTTCCCTGTTAGGCCATTTTTGTGCATTGCAATGATGACTGCACGTGTTTCTTTAGAGATAACCATGGTTAACAGAAGAGAAACAATGATGCCAAGCACCAGCCTCCTTTTAAAATGTCCAGTGGTGTCATTCTTACTTAATCATGACAGACTTATCTCCAGCCATGTCCTCATCAACACCCACACCTGTGTTAATGGAGCAATCACTGAAAAGAGGTTAGCTGGTCAGGGTGGATTGATTTAAATCACGCCGATTTAAATCAACGATTTAAATCATGATTTAAATCAAATGATTTTTTTCTATTTAAATCAGATCGAATTAAATCGTGATTTTAATCATGATTTAAATCACTGATTTAAATCAAAAGATTTTTTTAATATAAATCTCGATTAAAATCTAAAACTTTCAATCATTGTTCAATTAACTCCACACTTCTAGCTTGGTTTCACTTTCTGTAGCTTGGTTTCAGTTTCTTTTTCCATTCAGTTGACATTCCCAAACTTGTTGGATAGTCAGTCAGCAGTACTTGGCTGTAGTAACAATCAAACTTCAGAAGTGATCTGCGTGAGCCATGGCAGGTCGTAAGAGAGACCCTATTTGGGTTCATTTTGTTGAGATGCCAGCAGAGCTTGGAAAGAAAGGTGGGAGAGCAAAGTGCAAATACTGTCAAAAGGATATCCAAGGACTTGTTTGCCGTTTGAAATCACATTATGAAAACTGCAACCAGAAGGGAAATGAAGATGTTGATAGTGATACAACTAATGTCAATGAACCCCCACAGCTTCTTATGCACCAGGACCCTAGCACTAGTGGTAAGTCTGGCAATTACAACCTATTTTAACAGACGTTTTACTGGGATGGTTAAAGTCTATGAAAAGAAAACTTTCTAGCACTAGTTCTGGAGTATAGAATTTAAATTTATGTTAAGGCAATATTTCACAGAAGATTAACGTTAAGTAAAAATAAAGAGTGTGTATACGCCTATTTTTTTTTTTATTGTAGGCTACAATTCACTTTTGAAGTCTGCCAAATTGACCATTTTTTTTAAAAAAAAAAAACATTTTTAAAACTTTTGTGACATAATTTTTTTCAGTTGCTCTGATATTACTAGTATTACAGCAACTTCACCGGAAACTTGAGTAGCATAACTTTTGAGACAGCCCTTATAGGACGAGGACCATTACATTGTTCAAAAAGTTTGTTTCAAAATATTTTCGTTATATTTCTTCAAATACGCAGTCGAATTATATTTTTAATTACTGTGCTTTCAGGGTCAAATATGGCTTGTGCTGCACGTGACAATCAATATCTGGGTACAACTTCAACAAAGCAGCCCAACAAAAAACTTTGCGTGCAAAGTGTAGAAAAATTCCTCTTAAAGACTACGACGAGCCAGAAAGAACATTTTGATGAATTAATTGCTAAATTCATATTTGCAACCAATTCTTCTTTCCGACTAGTTGAACACCCATTGTTTGTACAAATGATCGAAGGAATAAGACCAGGCTACAAACCACCAAGTAGATTTGATATCTCAGGAAAACATCTTCAGGCTGTATACGACAAAGAAAGAGCGGCTTGTACAAAATATTTGAAAGACAAAGTTGTTAACATGAGCTTGGATGGTTGGAGCAACATCCACAACGACCCCATAATTTGCACTTGTGTCACAACAGAAGATGGTGAAACTTACCTTACAGACACAATCGACACATCTGGAAATTCACATACTGCTGAATATTTACTTGAAATTGCTAAGAACTCAATTCACCAATGCCAAGAACAGTTTGGATGTAAAGTAAGGAGCTTAGTTACTGATAACGCAAGCAATGTGGCAAAAATGCGAGCGGAACTGGCACATGAGGATGACACAAATGTCATTACATACGGTTGTTCTGCCCATTTGTTGCATCTTTTGGCAAAAGACCTGCATATTATTTCGGGTGTCAAGGAACATGTTGTAGAAATTGTTAAATATTTCCGCAATAATCATTTTGCACATGCAACCTACAAGGAAATGGGAGGACTGAAGTTGGTTCTACCACAAGATGTTAGATGGAATACCTTGGCTGAATGCTTGGAACTGTTTATTAACAACTGGTCAAAATTAGTGTCCATTTGCGAAACACATCGGGATAAAATTGATGCTAATATATCAAGCAAAGTATTAAATCTTGGTGTGAAGAGAAATGCCGAGGACCTTTTGGAAAGGTTAAAGCCAATATCTATTGCGTTGGATAAATGCAGAAAGATACTGCAACCATAGCTGATGCCACAGAAGTTTGGAAAGATTTAGAAGGTTCGCTAGATCGCTTGAACCTCTCAAACAATGTAAAGGTTGCATACACCACAGCAAGGACCAAGCATTAAAGAAGAACACTATTTAGCCAATATCTTGCATCCCATCTACAGAGGGAAAAAACTATCTGAGGCGGAAATCAACTCTGCAATGGAGTGGCTGCCAATACTAACCATGACATTGTGGCAACTGTGCTGAAATTGAAGTGTGAATCTGCACCATTTCAAAAATACATGTTTGCAGATAACGTCGTTAATGAACTAAACCACTGGACTGGTGGAAGTCGCAATCACTTGTTCTTCCAGCGAAGATATAAATGTAGCTACTCAGCTACTGACTGCATCGGCTTCATCGGCAGGAGTAGAGAGATTGTTTTCTTCATTTGGTTTTGTGCACACAACACCAGTCCGAAACCGCTTAGGAACTGCTAAGCAGGACAACTAGTTTTCCTTAAAAGTCTAAATAAACAGTAGGCTTAAGGACTGATGTATTCACTGAAGATGTTTGCTTACTTCAAACATTAGAGATAGGCTATTGTTAAAAAGTACTTACTCTCTGTAGTTCAATTCTGATTGTTTAATAGTGCAATAAAAATTATTAGGTTTCATAGTCATCAACTGTTTTAATATTTTTATTTGTGTAAAATAATTTGATTTGCAAAAGACAAGTTTTGCTTGTGTACAACTTGATTAAAAAATCGATTTAAATCAAAAAAATCGATTTAAATAAAAAAAATCCGATTTAAATCAAAAAATCCGATTTAAATAAAAAAAATCCGATTTAAATCAAAAAATCGATTTTTTTGATTTTTTTAAAAAAATCATGATTTTTATCCACCCTGTAGCTGGTCCTTTTAAGGCAGGGCTGCAATGATGTTGAAATGTGTTTTGGGGGATAAAGTTCATTTTCTAGCCAAATATTGACTTTGCAAGTAATTGCTGTTAAGCTGATCACTCTTTATAACATTCTGGAGTATATGCAATTGCCATTAGAAAAAGTGAAGCAGTAGACTTTGTAAAATTAATATTTGTGTCATTCTCAAAACTTTTGGCCATGACTGTACATACAGTGTTATGTGGTTAATGTTCAGGATAAAGCGGATCAAAAGAAAATTTGCAGCCCCCCAATCCCACAATTGTTTTGAGACTTGCCACTGATTAAGTCCTGTAGTTTTTATAGCTATAGGTCCACAGGCACAGATTCATTCTGGAAAGTCTGTGGGAAAACCAGGTTTACATGTAGTAGGCGCACTTACACCGTCCTGACAGCAGGGGGCCAACGTGGCCATTACCTTCTCCCCATGTAAGGCCTCTTTCACACATCAGTTTTTCGCCGTCAGGCGCGATCCGGCAGTTTTTGAAAAAAACGGATCCGTTTTTTTTTTTACCGCCGGATCCGTTTTTTTCTCATTGACATGCATTAGTGCCGGATCGCGCCGCATGTCATTGCGTTTCATCCGTTTTCTGCCGGATCCGTCATAGATTTTAATTCCGGCGGCCGGACAGGACGCATCATGTAACGTTTTTTTTTTCTGCCGGAAACAACAGCATAGCGCCTGAAGCAGGCTTGGTCATACAATACAAGTCAATGGGTGCTGGATCAGTCATAGAATTGATCCGGCCACCAGACTCCGTTTTCTTCATCTACGCCTGCCTGGAAGCCGAACCAAGGTCTCTCATTCTCACTCTCCTCCGTGCCAGAAATGCGGACAATGCATTTTCCGGGTTCAAAACTTTATGACGGATCCGGCTCAAAACCGCATCCGGCACATCAGTTTTTTACAATCTACGCTGGATGCGTCTTTTTACAAATTGGAATGATTGTGCCTGATTGCAAAAAACTGATGTGTGAAAGAGGCCTAACTCAGTATAGAGCATGAACGTCATCCACTGAAGCCTGACTGGTTCTGCGCTGCCTTGTAGACAGTCCAACAACCTGCAGCCGCTGCTTTCCGGTTATTTATATTGATTTTATGCTCTACTGCCTTCCGCGCTTTCTTTCTGGGCTTCTAATACTACATGAGATCGGTGGCATTTGTGTTTTTTAAATAGCTATGTTTCTGACATTTAAGAGAAGTTCAGGGAGTTCATGGGTAATGTAGTTTTACCAGTTAGAGCCACACATGACAGGCTGTGCTAGACCGCCTACTGTTGGCAAAAAGCATCGGAAATGCTTGATCAGTAGTAGTAAGAAAAAAAAAAATTTGGAAAAATTATTTTATGCAGATGTTTTTCTACAAGTTTTTCAATAGAACACGAGGCAGAGTAAGGTACATTATCTCACAAAGAACATTACCATCTATAATCCAGAAACTGAAAAGCAGAGGATAGGCCTGCGGATGTGCTCCTCTATTCCAGGAGGACTTACACATTGATGTAGGCAGTTGTATCAAGACTATTTCTTTGAGCAATACTATAAGGTTTCTACATATAATACAACTGAGGGCGCATGTCCGTGTGAAAACACGCACATGTGCATAGACACATAGATTATAATGTTTCTATGTCTGTACGTGTCTCCGGTACGTGTAAAAACTGTCACCACACGTACTGGAGACACGGACGTGTGAAAAAGCCTTAGGCTGTATACCCAATGAAATGTATGTGACACTGTGTACAGCACATATAGGACGTAGCTACCTAAGGTATACAGTACATAGCCTCAGGCTCAGCGTCCCATGCGCGCGCTGTACGCCTCAGGCTCAGAGTCCCATGTGCACGTTGTACGCCTCAGGCTCAGAGTCCCATGTGCACATTGTACGCCCCAGGCTCAGAGTCCCATGCGCGCTGTACGCCTCAGGCTCAGAGTCCCATGTGCGCGCTGTACGCCTCAGGCTCAGAGTCCCATGTGCGCGCTGTACGCCTCAGGCTCAGAGTCCCATGTGCGCGCTGTACGCCTCAGGCTCAGAGTCCCATGTGCGCGCTGTACGCCTCAGGCTCAGAGTCCCATGTGCGCGCTGTACGCCTCAGGCTCAGAGTCCCATGTGCGCGCTGTACGCCTCAGGCTCAGAGTCCCATGTGCGCGCTGTACGCCTCAGGCTCAGAGTCCCATGCGCGCGCTGTACGCCTCAGGCTCAGAGTCCCATGCGCGCGCTGTACGCCTCAGGCTCAGAGTCCCATGCGCGCGCTGTACGCCTCAGGCTCAGAGTCCCATGCGCGCGCTGTACGCCTCAGGCTCAGAGTCCAATGTGCGCGCTGTACGCCTCAGGCTCAGAGTCCCATGTGCGCGCTGTACGCCTCAGGCTCAGAGTCCCATGTGCGCGCTGTACGCCTCAGGCTCAGAGTCCCATGTGCACGCTGTACGCCTCAGGCTCAGAGTCCCATGTGCGCGCTGTACGCCTCAGGCTCAGAGTCCCATGTGCGCGCTTGTACGCCTCAGGCTCAGAGTCCCATGTGCGCGCTGTACGCCTCAGGCTCAGAGTCCCATGTGCGCGCTGTACGCCTCAGGCTCAGAGTCCCATGTGCGCGCTGTACGCCTCAGGCTCAGAGTCCCATGTGCGCGCTGTACGCCTCAGGCTCAGAGTCCCATGTGCGCGCTGTACGCCTCAGGCTCAGAGTCCCATGTGCGCGCTGTACGCCTCAGGCTCAGAGTCCCATGTGCGCGCTGTATGCCTCAGGCTCAGAGTCCCATGTGCGCGCTGTACACCTCAGGCTCAGAGTCCCATGTGCGCGCTGTACACCTCAGTCTCAGAGTCCCATGCGCGCGCTGTACGCCTCAGGCTCAGAGTCCCATGCGCACGCTGTACGCCTCAGGCTCAGAGTCCCATGCGCGCGCTGTACGCCTCAGGCTCAGAGTCCCATGTGCGCGCTGTACGCCTCAGAGTCCCATGTGCGCGCTGTACGCCTCAGGCTGAGTCCAATGTGCGCGCTGTACGCCTCAGGCTCAGAGTCCCATGTGCGCGCTGTACGCCTCAGGCTCAGAGTCCAATGTGCGCGCTGTACGCCTCAGGCTCAGAGTCCCATGTGCACGCTGTACGCCTCAGGCTCAGAGTCCCATGTGCGCGCTGTACGCCTCAGGCTCAGAGTCCCATGTGCGCGCTGTACGCCTCAGGCTCAGAGTCCCATGTGCGCGCTGTACGCCTCAGGCTCAGAGTCCCATGTGCGCGCTGTACACCTCAGGCTCAGAGTCCCATGCGCGCGCTGTACGCCTCAGGCTCAGAGGTTTTGTGATAGAGGATATAGCAAACGAGTGATTAAACGAGGGTACTTGAGAGCCAAAGGAACGTCACGCGGTCAACTACTTAATGCCAGTCAAAAATCTAGGGAACAAAATCCCCCATCAGATTTATATCTACATTCAATAATCGATGGTCGCAGATGAGGGTAATACTAAATAAACATTGGCCAATTCTCCGCTCTGATCCTATACTGAGGCAAGTTCTACCAAATACCCACTTCTCACAGCTAGGAGATCACCTAACCTGAAGGATCTCCTGGTCAGGAGCCACTATGTGGCCAATCCACATTGTCATTTTGGTACTGGTGTACAGAGACAGGGATGTTTTCCGTGTGGGTCATGTTTGGCTTGCCGTAACATTATTCGTGCATCCACTTTGGAGCCAATTGTGGAGTTGGGAACCGCCGGATCAGACAGTATATTTCTTGCAGCACAGATCATGTGGTGTACCTCGCCACATGCCCATGCGACCTATGTTGGCCTCACCTCACGCGAATTTCGCATCAGGGTGAGGGAGCATGTTCGGGGTGTCATTGCTGCCAAGGATACGACAGATATTGACTCCCTGAAAACAATCCCCCGACATTTTCGGTTGCACCACAACTGTAACCCAAGTGGCCTTAAATTTGTTGGTATTGACCGGGTTCGTAGTGGGATTAGGGGTGGTGACACTAAACGTATACTAGCACAACTAGAATGTCGGTGGATCACGGTTCTGAACACAATGTCACCCATGGGTCTAAATGAAAAGCTTTCATTTGCGTGTTTTCTATAGCTGATCAAAAGGTCTCTGTTCTTTTAGTTTTTATTTTTGGTGCTGTTTTTAATTTCTTCCTATTTATTCACAGACATTGCTTTCGTATTTCTTTGCTCCTTGTAATCAATTTTGACGTTCTATATTGGACCCTTCATTGGAGAACTCTCCGATGATGGAATCGTCTTTGAAGATCTTAAAGAGGATTCTACTATTATTCTGGACTTTCCTTCTGTGAATAATCGCGGTTTTTGATCTACAATATTCCATTATACTAATATAATAACAATATGATACGTATGTACGGCGTTTTTCTGTATTAATGTGATATGATTCTATCTATATGGATTTTTGCAATGTTGCTATTGTTTGGGGGATTTTTTCAAATTTGTCCTCTAGTTCTATTTATAATTAATATATGACACTTAATAGATACATTAGTTTTTCATTATCGCTGGTATCACATGATTGTTGCCAGTGATTTTTACCTTTTTTGGCCTCCGTTTGGCCTATTTCGCATAATCATAAAACATATCTTGATAGTTTCATTTTCCCTTCCACTTTGCCATCAAGCAAAATGGCCACTATGGAAGTGCGCATGCGCATGCGGCAGTGTCGGCCCGCGCCGCTGAAGGTCTCCATATGATGACGTCCGGGTCTACTGACGTCACAGGAATATTTTCCTTGACCCTGGACGTCATCGGAGCGCCAGATGCGGTGCGGTCACCATAGCTGCGTCGGCATCCACATGCGCCGTCTCCTAAGTAATTATCCGTTACAGCTGTACATGGCATTATATAATACTGAACAGCATTCTTATCCACACTGCCCCCCGAGGAAGCCGGTGAGGCGAAACGTGCGTCGGGGCACGTACCTGTTACAGCACATCACCATACATGGGTAAGCACTTTTAGCACCTGATCCTCTGTAATTCATATGTGGCACCTTTGATAGGGGTGAGACTTGGAAACTTTTTTTCCTTGTCTCCATGGCCATAATCCATCCTATTTTACTAGATGGCGGTCTTGCAGAGTTTGTGTGAGGGATGACTCTTTCCTACTAATGGAATACTAGTGTCATATACACTATACGATCTCCTCTTTGGGAGTATGAGTCTGCCTGTCGCATATGCTCTGTAAGATAAGCCTGGACACACAGGGACTTTACAGACACAGGTGTGCGGATACATGTGCTACAGGTTTATATACTTGCTGACTCACTATTCAACCTCTCATCCTTATTCTAAATGTTTGTGAATTTTTATATATAATATTATTGTATTCATTAATAAAGATTGTATATTTTACTTCATTCTCTCATGTTATCTATTTGGGCTATATGCTCTTATTTCCTTGTGATATCAAAATTATGCAATGAGTTGCCCTGTTCCACTTTGGAGCCATGTTTAAAGCCATTACCCATGGTTTGGGTTTAATTAATCTATATGCTATTCTGTGTATTTTCACAGCTAAATTACCTGAACAGATGGACTCAAAAGCCCGTGAAAAAACGTGGCTACACAAATTAGATGAGGTTTTTGGTGAGGAGCAAGCCGTGGTTTTAAATACTAAGGAAACAGATGACCTGGTCATCAAACTTAAAAATTTGTACAATAAAAAGACCCGCCTATGGTGGAATAAAGCTTTTCTAGAACGATATCTTACTAAAGGATTAATCCCTAGGGGACTTAGGGTCCAAGTATTCCCTTCCTTCAGTGCTGAGGATGAACTATTTAGACAGGAGTGGGAAAACTTAGCCTCTACCTGCTCAAAAAGCTTCATGGAGCTTTTGATTAAATCAAATACGGCAACATTACAGGTGATTGAGACTGACATAAATAGTCTTCAGACACAGGTCTTTGAGAACATGACCAGTGAAGCTAAAAATAAATTTAATAAAGAATTGGAAGGAGAATTTTCCAAATGGGAAAAAGACATGGTGACATCAAAATCTAAAAAATATCAACGTGATGTTTCTGACTTCAAGTCTAATCATGTGTATAAAAGGAAAAGGCAAAATGGACCTCTGAGAACCACAACCTCAACACATAGGAACTCCTTCTCATCCATATCATCAGTGGATGATGATTCGGCTCCCAGTACTCATCGGGGTATGACACAACAGGGATTCACTGGCCCTAATAGATTTGCTACGCACAAACACAAGGCGTATACCAAGCGTAAGATGACTCCTCCTCAGTCCCAAGACAAGAAATTAAAAACCAACAATTTGGAGGTAATCAATTTGTCACATCACACACTTACAGAGACTCAAATTGAGGTGTTGGGTCTTGGATTAACTTTTTCCCCCACTAATAAATTTGACTTTTTTCCAGCCGTAAAGGATTTGCAACTCTCCCTAAGGAAAATCATCCTTCGGAGATTGCATTTCAAACCTGAAATTAATCAGGGCCTTAATACGATTGACGAACAGGAAGCCTTATCTATTTTGGAGGACTTGGAAAGGGAGAACCTCACCACCGCATCAGGTACCTTCCCCACTTCAGTTTACCCCAGGTCCACCACCTTCCCCCCTTTCTCTTTGTGTCCTCAAATAGAAATTTTTAACAAACTGGTCTTGGAAGAATTCAAGACCATTCCCAATCAATGGAGAGGGGATAACCTCACTTATAAACAAAGAGAAGCACTCAAACAATTAAGATCATTGCATGATGTGGTTATCAAACCATCTGATAAAGGGGGGAATGTGGTGGTCTGGCCGGTGGAGAAGTACGAAAGGGAAGCGCATAGGCAACTCCGTGACAGGGAGGCCTATGCGCTTCTTCCCAACAATCCTGTTAAAATCTTCATGAGTGCCTTATCTGTCATTCTTGAAGAAGCTTTCACTTTGGGTATAATACCGAAAAAAGTGTTTGATGGTTTAACTGTGCTGTATCCGGTGGTTCCCACCTTCTACTTGTTGCCAAAGGTTCACAAGGACCCATGCGAGCCTCCGGGTCGTCCGATTGTCTCTGGCATGGGAGGGCTGTGTGATCCAATTTGCAGATTTATCGAATACTATTTACATCCTATAGTTGAGACGCTGCCCTCCTATGTCAGGGACACTACGGACGTCCTGAGGAAAATAGATGGCCTAACCATGGAGCCGGACATGATTCTGGTTACTGCGGACGTTGAGTCTCTGTACACCAGCATCAATCATGACGATGGACTTAATGCGGTCAGGTTCTTTTTAGATATGGGAGATCTTGACTCTCCCTTACGGGCCCTGATCATGGAGTTGTTGGAATACATCTTAACACATAACTTTTTCACATTTAAAGACAAATTCTATTTGCAGAACCGTGGCACTGCCATGGGGGCGGCGTGTGCGCCGTCTTATGCCAACCTCTTTTTGGGGTTTTGGGAGAGAGAACTTTTCAGTAGCGGCGCATACGCCGCCTCTCAGGCAATTTGTTGGTACAGATACATTGATGACCTTCTATTTATCTGGCAGGGTACAGAGCCTGCCCTTCGGGAATTCATTGATGAACTTAATAATAATTCATTTAATATCAAACTAACATATACATTTTCAAAAAGTGTAATTGACTTTCTAGACATTAAAATCTCAATCTCGGATGGTGGCGTTGTGTCTACGGATGTTTATCGAAAGGAAACATCCGTTAATGCATTATTGCATGCGAGTTCATTTCACACTCCAGCTACCATCCGTGCCGTCCCAACGGGTCAATTTCTTAGAATGAAGCGCATTTGCGCCACTGATGAGTTGTTTGAGGGGCAGGCTGTGGATCTATCTCAGAGGTTTTGTGATAGAGGATATAGCAAACGAGTGATTAAACGAGGGTACTTGAGAGCCAAAGGAACGTCACGCGGTCAACTACTTAATGCCAGTCAAAAATCTAGGGAACAAAATCCCCCCATCAGATTTATATCTACATTCAATAATCGATGGTCGCAGATGAGGGTAATACTAAATAAACATTGGCCAATTCTCCGCTCTGATCCTATACTAAGACAAGTTCTACCAGAATACCCACTTCTCACAGCTAGGAGATCACCTAACCTGAAGGATCTCCTGGTCAGGAGCCACTATGTGGCCAATCCACATTGTCATTTTGGTACTGGTGTACAGAGACAGGGATGTTTTCCGTGTGGGTCATGTTTGGCTTGCCGTAACATTATTCGTGCATCCACCTTTGGAGCCAATTGTGGAGTTGGGAACCGCCGGATCAGACAGTATATTTCTTGCAGCACAGATCATGTGGTGTACCTCGCCACATGCCCATGCGACCTAAGTTATGTTGGCCTCACCTCACGCGAATTTCGCATCAGGGTGAGGGAGAATGTTCGGGGTGTCATTGCTGCCAAGGATACGACGGATATTGACTCCCTGAAAACAATCCCCCGACATTTTCGGTTGCACCACAACTGTAACCCAAGTGGCCTTAAATTTGTTGGTATTGACCGGGTTCGTAGTGGGATTAGGGGTGGTGACACTAAACGTATACTAGCACAACTAGAATGTCGGTGGATCACGGTTCTGAACACAATGTCACCCATGGGTCTAAATAAAAGCTTTCATTTGCGTGTTTTCTATAGCTGATCAAAAGGTCTCTGTTCTTTTAGTTTTTATTTTTGGTGCTGTTTTTAATTTCTTCCTATTTATTCACAGACATTGCTTTCGTATTTCTTTGCTCCTTGTAATCAATTTTGACGTTCTATATTGGACCCTTCATTGGAGAACTCTCCGATGATGGAATCGTCTTTGAAGATCTTAAAGAGGATTCTACTATTATTCTGGACTTTCCTTCTGTGAATAATCGGGGTTTTTGATCTACAATCTTCCATTATACTAATATAATAACAATATGATACGTATGTACGGCGTTTTTCTGTATTATTGTGATATGATTCTATCTATATGGATTTTTGCAATGTTGCTATTGTTTGGGGGATTTTTTCAAATTTGTCCTCTAGTTCTATTTATAATTAATATATGACACTTAATAGATACATTAGTTTTTCATTATCGCTGGTATCACATGATTGTTGCCAGTGATTTTTACCTTTTTTGGCCTCCATTTGGCCTATTTCGCATAATCATAATACATATCTTGATAGTTTCATTTTCCCTTCCACTTTGCCATCAAGCAAAATGGCCACTATGGAAGTGCGCATGCGCATGCGGCAGTGTCGGCCCGCGCCGCTGAAGGTCTCCATATGATGACGTCCGGGTCTACTGACGTCACAGGAATATTTTCCTTGACCCTGGACGTCATCGGAGCGCCAGATGCGGCGCGGTCACCATAGCTGCGTCGGCATCCGCATGCGCCGTCTCCTAAGTAATTATCCGTTACAGCTGTACATGGCATTATATAATACTGAACAGCATTCTTATCCACACTGCCCCCTGAGGTAGCCGGTGAGGCGAAACGTGCGTCGGGGCACGTACCTGTTACAGCACATCACCATACATGGGTAAGCACTTTTAGCACCTGATCCTCTGTAATTCATATGTGGCACCTTTGATAGGGGTGAGACTTGGAAACTTTTTTTCCTTGTCTCCATGGCCATAATCCATCCTATTTTACTAGATGGCGGTCTTGCTGTAACGGGTCTGGTGGGTGGAACTACTGACGAGACAGGTCAGGTTGGTGGAACCACAAAGCTTTATTATACAAGAGAGATTACTTGTAAGAGAGCGGGTGGCACCCGGGAAAAGGGCAGGGAATCACGGCAGGGGATATAGGTAGTCTCTGGACAAGCAGGTTTGTCACAGCAAGTGACCAAGGAAGTCTCTGGGCAGGCAGGTTGTAATGGTAAGTGACCGAGGCAGTCTCTGGGACAGGCAGGTTGTCACGGCAAGTGACCAAGGCAGTCTCTGGGACAGGCAGGTTGTCACGGCAAGTGACCAGGCAGTATCTGGACAGGCAGGTTGTCACAGCAAGTGACCAAGGCAGTCTCTGGGACAGGCAGGTTGTCACAGCAAGTGACCAAGGCAGTCTCTGGGACAGGCAGGTTGTCACAGCAAGTGACCAAGGCAGTCTCTGGGACAGGCAGGTTGTCACGGCAAGTGACCAGGCAGTCTCTGGACAGGCAGGTTGTCACGGCAAGTGACCAGGCAGTCTCTGGACAGGCAGGTTGTCACGGCAAGTGACCAGGCAGTCTCTAGACAGGCAGGTTGTCACGGCAAGTGACCAGGCAGTCTCTAGAACAGGGCAGGCATATACGACCTGATATGGTGGAGCCTCCAGGTAGGCTGCAGTCGGATGGCAGATGATCGCTCCCAGGTGAGCAGGCAAGAGCCGTGGATCTCTGCAGATGATGTCCGAACTTCCGGATGGAGCTGCAGTCGGATGGCAGATGATCGCTCCCAGGTGAGCAGGCAAGAGCCGGGGATCTCCGCAGATGATGTCCAAACTTCCGGATGGAGCTGCAGTCGGATGGCAGATGATCGCTCCTAGATGAGCAGGCAAGAGCCGGGGATCTCTGCAGATGACGTCCGAACCTCTGGATGGAACCGCAGACGGATGGCAGACAGGCAAGCCGACAGGTAACAGGCAGGTAACTGGAATCAGGAGCTGATGGCTGAAACAGAGTTAGACTGCACAGGAACAACATTGCTCGGGCACCTACATTAAGGAGGAAGCCCTTAATATAGGGTGGAGTCCTCCAGCATTGGCTGGAGACTGATTTGGAAAATGCGCGCGGCTCCTTTAAGAGCGGGGGAGGGTGCGGGCGCGCGCCCTAAGGCCAGTAGCAGGGAAGGAGCGCGCGGGACCAGCAGGGCGGAAGGAGGACGCCGAGGATGCCAGAGGCGTAGAGGAGGCTGGAAGCACTGAGGACGCTGAGCGCAGGTGAGGAGAGCGACGTCCCTGTCTGGCAGCAGGCAGGGACGCGGGCGCTACAGTACCCCCCCCTCTAGGCCCCCCCTTCTTTAGGCCAGAAAGAAATTTAGCTAGGATAAGAGGGGCATGGATGTTCTCCCGAGGCTCCCAGGTTCTCTCCTCAGGACCAAACCCCTTCCAATCCACCAAAAAATAAGTCTTTCTTCCTACCCTTTTTGTGGCCAGAATGTTCTCTACCTCAAATTCATCATCAGCAGACACTGGAGCAGGAGGTGTACCTGTAGACTTAAAAAAAGAGTTAAGAACCACAGGTTTGAGGAGAGATACATGAAAAGAATTAGGAATTCTCAAATTGGCGGGGAGTTTCAATTTATAGGACACCGGATTGATCTGACTGATGATCTCAAAAGGACCGATGAACCGAGGACCTAACTTGTAGGACGGAATTTTGAGTCGAACATATTTGGACGAAAGCCAGACTTTGTCCCCAGGACGGAATTGAGGAGGATCCAGACGTTTTTTGTCAGCATGTCTTTTCATGCGCTCGGATGACTGAATGAGTGCGGACCGGGTACTCTCCCAGATGGAGGAGAATTCTCTAACCAGAGATTCCGCAGCTGGATTGTCCACAGAGATGGAAACAGGGACAGGGATCCGAGGGTGCTGACCGAAGACTACAAAAAACGGAGACTTGGTGGAAGATTCGCTCTCATGATTATTGTAGGAGAATTCGGCCCAAGGCAGGAGCTCCACCCAGTCAGAATGGTGGACATTAACGAAGTGTCGAAGATAACTGGTCAAATTCTGATTTATTCGTTCAACTTGTCCATTGGACTGTGGGTGGTAAGCGGAGGAAAAATCCAGGGTGACGTCTAGCAACTTACAAGTGGCTCTCCAGAAACGTGAGGTGAACTGAACCCCACGATCCGACACAATGTGACGAGGCAGACCATGAAGACGGAAGATGTGGCGGATAAAGTCTTTAGCCAACTCGGGTGCAGACGGAAGACCTGGCAGAGGAATGAAGTGAGCCATCTTGGAAAAGCGGTCAGTGACCACCCAAATGACTGTACAACCAGCAGAGACGGGAAGATCAGTAATGAAGTCCATGGCTATATGCTGCCAGGGGGCAGCGGGTACAGGAAGCGGAAGAAGACGGCCGGTAGGCAGGTGTCTCGGAACTTTGTTGCGGGCACAGGAAACACAGGCAGAAACAAAGTCTATTACGTCTTTGTGCAAGGTAGGCCACCAATAATGCCGGGTAATGAGTTGGAGGGTCTTTTTTTGACCAGCGTGGCCAGCGAGTTTAGACGAGTGACCCCAATGTAGGATTCTCTTCCGATCGATTTCTGATACGAACGTCTTACCAGGAGGGAGACGATTTAGACTCACGGGAGCCACCTGCATCACTCTGGCGGGATCGATGATATGTTTAGGCTCATCTTCGAGATCCGACACCAGGAAAGACCGAGACAAGGCATCCGCCTTGACGTTTTTGTCAGCTGGGCGAAAATGCAAAAGAAAATCGAAGCGGGCAAAAAACAAGGACCACCGGGCTTGGCGAGGATTAAGTCTCTGTGCCTGCTGGAGGTATGCCAGATTTTTGTGGTCCGTGTAGATAATTACCGGATGAAGAGCCCCTTCGAGTAGGTAACGCCACTCCTCCAATGCCAACTTAATGGCCAATAACTCTCGATCTCCTATGGAGTAGTTGCGCTCGGAGGAGGAGAAGAGTTTGGAGAAGAAACCGCAGGATACCATCCTCCCGGATGACGATTTTTGGGTAAGAACCGCTCCGGCTCCAGCAGAGGAAGCGTCCACCTCCAGGAAGAACTGCTTGTTGCCATCCGGGCGATGCAGCACTGGAGCGGAAGAGAAGGCCTGTTTAAGAGAAAGGAAGGCCTCCTCTGCTTCGGTCGTCCACTGTTTGGGGTTAGCATCCTTGCGAGTGAGCGCTGAGATTGGAGCAGTCCTGGAAGAGAAGTGCGGTATGAAGAGACGGTAATAGTTGGCGAATCCCAGAAACCGCTGAATGGCCTTCAACCCCTCTGGTCGGGGCCATTTCTCGATGGCAGACAGTTTCTCTGGATCCATTCGTAGGCCTGTCTGAGAAATAATGTAGCCCAGAAACGGAAGCGAAGTCTGCTCAAAGAGGCACTTCTCATATTTGGCGAAGAGGTGATTCTGCCTGAGCCTGAGCAGAACCTGACGAACATCCCTCCGGTGAGACTGAAGATCCGGAGAGAAGACCAAGATGTCGTCAAGGTACACCACAACACAGGAGTAGAGGAGGTCCCGGAAGATGTCATTGACCAACTCTTGAAAGACTGCTGGAGCATTACAGAGACCAAAGGGCATCACCAGGTACTCGTAGTGGCCGTCCCGGGTGTTGAATGCCGTCTTCCATTCATCTCCTCGACGGATACGAACCAGGTTGTATGCTCCACGAAGATCTAGTTTGGTGAAGACTCTAGCCCCTCTAAGACGATCAAACAGTTCTGGAATGAGCGGAAGAGGGTACTTATTCTTCACCGTGATCGAATTTAGGCCTCTGTAGTCAATACAGGGACGGAGAGATCCGTCTTTCTTTTTAACGAAGAAGAAACCTGCTCCCGCTGGGGAGGTAGATTTCCGGATGAATCCCTTTGCTAAGTTCTCCTCGATATATTCGGACATCGACCTGGTCTCAGCAGCAGACAACGGGTAAATACGCCCACGGGGAGGCGTAGTACCGGGCAACAGGTCAATCGGGCAATCATATGGTCTATGCGGGGGTAATGTCTCTGCTTCCTTTTTATTGAAGACATCAGCAAATGACCAATATGGAATCGGGAGTCCAGGTAGATTAGCAGGTGTAGGAGAAGAATAGATAGGATGAACAGGTACCAGACACGTTTTATGACAGTCCTGTCCCAGCGAAGAACCTCTCCACTCTGCCAATCGAGCACAGGTGCATGTTTTTGAAGCCAAGGCAGACCTAGTAAGAAAGCATGAGAGAGTCCGGGTAAAACATGAAACGAGATGCTCTCAGAATGCAACATTCCCACCTGCAGGGTTATGACTTCGGTGATAAGTCGGATGGGATGAGGTAGGAGGCCCCCATCCACAGCAGCAACAGATACAGGTTCAACAAGAGGTTTGGTGGGAATGTGATACTTCTCTACTAGAGCCTGTGACACGAGATTCCCAGCTGCTCCAGAATCAAGTTGGGCCATTTCGAAGTGGCGGTTCTTACCGAGCAGAATTGAAACCGACAGCAGCAGGGATGAAGAGGATTTATTTTTGTCTAGATTGACCTCTCCGAGCGAACCTAGACACAGGCGTTTCCCGACTTCTCCGGACAGGTTTGGATCCAGTGCTCCTTACTGCCGCAGTAGAAGCAACTTCTCTCGGCACGGCGTGAGTCCTGACGGGCTTTGACCATCTTGGTCTGGTCGACCTGCATAGGCTCAACAGTGTGCACCTGAGGAGAAACGGAAGAGGTTATGGATCTCTGACACGAGGGTGCAAGATGGGAAAATTTCTTTTTACGGGTGATCTCTTTGGCTCGTTCCTGGAACCGTAGATCAATTCGATTGGCAAGATTTATTAAATCATCTAGAGAGGTTGGAATGTCCCGACCGGCAAGTTCGTCTTTAATACGGCCGGACAGACCCTCCCAGAAGACCGAAATTAGAGCTTCATTGTCCCAAGCTAGTTCTGAGGCTAAAGTCCGGAACCGTATGGCATATTGACCAACGGTGAGGCTCTCCTGACGGAGACGCAGCAGAGATGATGCAGAGGAAGTCTTCCGTCCAGGTTCGTCGAATATCTTCCGGAAGGCCGAGAGAAAAGCAGGCAGGTCAGATACCAGAGGATCCTCTCTCTCCCAGAGAGGATTAAGCCAGGCCAGGGCCTCTCCGGTGAGATGGGACATGATGAAGGCAATTTTGGCCCGATCACAGTTAAACTGGTGTGCCAGGAGTTCAAAATGCAGGGTGCACAGATTAATGAAACCCCGAGCCAGAGCAGGATCGCCTCCAAACCTAGGAGGAGCTGACAGTCGGGGTCCGGGAATGGAAACCACGGAATTGGGAATCAGCGGGACTGACGGATTATGAGTCATGGCTCCAGCGATGGTTGCTGGTGATGAATTCAGAGTGTCCAGACGGGAATTGACGTTCCGCAGGTGACCCAGGATGGCCTCCTGTTGAGACCTCTGGCGAGACAGCTCATGACACAGTTCCGGGAGTGAAGGGGTTTGGGTGCCACCGGGTTCCAGGGCCCGAGCAAACTGTAACGGGTCTGGTGGGTGGAACTACTGACGAGACAGGTCAGGTTGGTGGAACCACAAAGCTTTATTATACAAGAGAGATTACTTGTAAGAGAGCGGGTGGCACCCGGGAAAAGGGCAGGGAATCACGGCAGGGGATATAGGTAGTCTCTGGACAAGCAGGTTTGTCACAGCAAGTGACCAAGGAAGTCTCTGGGCAGGCAGGTTGTAATGGTAAGTGACCGAGGCAGTCTCTGGGACAGGCAGGTTGTCACGGCAAGTGACCAAGGCAGTCTCTGGGACAGGCAGGTTGTCACGGCAAGTGACCAGGCAGTATCTGGACAGGCAGGTTGTCACAGCAAGTGACCAAGGCAGTCTCTGGGACAGGCAGGTTGTCACAGCAAGTGACCAAGGCAGTCTCTGGGACAGGCAGGTTGTCACAGCAAGTGACCATGGCAGTCTCTGGGACAGGCAGGTTGTCACGGCAAGTGACCAGGCAGTCTCTGGACAGGCAGGTTGTCACGGCAAGTGACCAGGCAGTCTCTGGACAGGCAGGTTGTCACGGCAAGTGACCAGGCAGTCTCTAGACAGGCAGGTTGTCACGGCAAGTGACCAGGCAGTCTCTAGAACAGGGCAGGCATATACGACCTGATATGGTGGAACCTCCAGGTAGGCTGCAGTCGGATGGCAGATGATCGCTCCCAGGTGAGCAGGCAAGAGCCGTGGATCTCTGCAGATGATGTCCGAACTTCCGGATGGAGCTGCAGTCGGATGGCAGATGATCGCTCCCAGGTGAGCAGGCAAGAGCCGGGGATCTCCGCAGATGATGTCCGAACTTCCGGATGGAGCTGCAGTCGGATGGCAGATGATCGCTCCTAGATGAGCAGGCAAGAGCCGGGGATCTCTGCAGATGACGTCCGAACCTCTGGATGGAACCGCAGACGGATGGCAGACAGGCAAGCCGACAGGTAACAGGCAGGTAACTGGAATCAGGAGCTGATGGCTGAAACAGAGTTAGACTGCACAGGAACAACATTGCTCGGGCACCTAAATTAAGGAGGAAGCCCTTAATATAGGGTGGAGTCCTCCAGCATTGGCTGGAGACTGATTTGGAAAATGCGCGCGGCTCCTTTAAGAGCGGGGGAGGGTGCGGGCGCGCGCCCTAAGGCCAGTAGCAGGGAAGGAGCGCGCGGGACCAGCAGGGCGGAAGGAGGACGCCGAGGATGCCAGAGGCGTAGAGGAGGCTGGGAGCACTGAGGACGCTGAGCGCAGGTGAGGAGAGCGACGTCCCTGTCTGGCAGCAGGCAGGGACGCGGGCGCTACACTTGCAGAGTTTGTGTGAGGGATGACTCTTTCCTACTAATGGAATACTAGTGTCATATACACTATACGATCTCCTCTTTGGGAGTATGAGTCTGCCTGTCGCATATGCTCTGTAAGATAAGCCTGGACACACAGGGACTTTACAGACACAGGTGTGCGGATACATGTGCTACAGGTTTATATACTTGCTGACTCACTATTCAACCTCTCATCCTTATTCTAAATGTTTGTGAATTTTTATATATAATATTATTGTATTCATTAATAAAGATTGTATATTTTACTTCATTCTCTCATGTTATCTATTTGGGCTATATGCTCTTATTTCCTTGTGATATCAAAATTATGCAATGAGTTGCTCTGTTCCACTTTGGAACCATGTTTAAAGCCATTACCCATGGTTTGGGTTTAATTAATCAGAGTCCCATGTGCGCGCTGTACACCTCAGGCTCAGAGTCCCATGTGCGCGCTGTACACCTCAGGCTCAGAGTCCCATGTGCGCGCTGTACACCTCAGGCTCAGAGTCCCATGTGCGCGCTGTACGCCTCAGGCTCAGAGTCCCATGTGCGCGCTGTACACCTCAGGCTCAGAGTCCCATGTGCGCGCTGTACACCTCAGGCTGAGTCCCATGTGCGCGCTGTACGCCTCAGGCTCAGAGTCCCATGTGCGCGCTGTACACCTCAGGCTGAGTCCCATGTGCGCGCTGTACACCTCAGGCTCAGAGTCCCATGTGCGCGCTGTACACCTCAGGCTGAGTCCCATGTGCGCGCTGTACACCTCAGGCTCAGAGTCCCATGTGCGCGCTGTACACCTCAGGCTCAGAGTCCCATGTGCGCGCTGTACACCTCAGGCTCAGAGTCCCATGTGCGCGCTGTACACCTCAGGCTGAGTCCCATGTGCGCGCTGTACACCTCAGGCTCAGAGTCCTTCCATCGTAGTCTGTGCGCGCTGTACGCCTCAGGCTCAGAGTACCATGTGCGCGCTGTACGCCTCAGGCTCAGAGTCCCATGTGCGCGCTGTACGCCTCAGGCTCAGAGTCCCATGTGCGCGCTGTACGCCTCAGGCTCAGAGTCCCATGTGCGCGCTGTACGCCTCAGGCTCAGAGTCCCATGTGCGCGCTGTACGCCTCAGGCTCAGAGTCCCATGTGCGCGCTGTACGCCTCAGGTGAACTTAAAATACGATCATGTGAACAAGACCACAGAGATGTGACCTGATTTTTTCTGCCAATAAGAATAGATTAAAACTAGTTTGATTTGATCTATATCAATAAGCCTTTACATGGATTATCCCCGCATGTCACATATGTAGAAATTGGTAATGATTCACATTCCAAAAGGTTAGTAAAACAACTTTCCAAGTGGCCTCATATGTTACAATGGTTCGTCTTGTTACCTTTCCCGAAAAGGTCTGTAGCATTTAAATATGTGCCTATCCTGCCTGTGCCGGGGTGTGATGGATCACCAAGTGCGACTGCTTAGCAGAAATTCAATGATTTGGCCATGTTCAGTATTTGGTCAGTATTTTACCTCAGTATCAGTAAGCCAAACCCAGGAGTGGAACAATCAGAGGAAAACTATAATAGAAACACGTCACCACTTCTGTATTTATCACCCACTCCTGGTTTTGGCTTAAGGTACTGCCACACTTAGTGATCTCGTTAGCGATCTCAATAATGACGCAAACTAACGAGATCGTTTGTGAGATCTCTTTTAGGTCGCTAGTAGCTGCCAAACAGGAGATCTCATAAACGACTCATCAGCGGTCAGCGATCTCTTTAACGACTTTGGCGGTCGTTAGGATGTCATTAGCATGTACTGAGCGCTTCTGATTCATAGGAATTTCCAGCATCGCTCCTGCTCTCTGCGTCCTGCTAGCCTGCTTTGCAACTTCTGCGATCCTCTCTGTGACGCAAAAGAGAACTTACAGATATTGCGATCCATTCCGTGACGCTAAACCCATATGCGTCACAAACGAGGTCGTTCGCAAAAGGTGCCAAACACAGCGATATAGGCTCACCAGCGGGGGACGCCAACGATCAAAAAACGGTCCAGAACTCTAGTGAACGATCAACGAGATCACAGCAGGGGCCACATAGTTGCTACATGCCACACACAGCTAAGTCGCTAACGAGATCGCAAAATAGTGATCCCGTTTGCAATCTCGTTTGCGATCTTGTTTAGTGTGGCATACCCTTTACAAATACAGAGGCAAAAAACTGACCAAATACTGATAGTGTGAACGTGGCCTTAGAGTAATGACCAGTGGATGCAGAAGCTCTATGATGATCTTGTGAAAAACAGCTACAACTGCCTATATTCTAGAGAGAGCAAAGATGTTAAATGTGGATAATTTTGTGCAAGAAAAACATATTCCTTGCACAGTCATGCAAAACTTCTTATTGGACCTCACTTATCAAAATGGTAACAAAAATGTTGTGAAGTTAAAAAGGGTCGCCTACTTTTGTGGATTTTTTTTTTCTTAGGTGCATATATTTTGGGATAAAATATCTAATTTTTGCTATTGGGTTTCATAACAAATTTTGAACAATATGACTTTTACAGACTTTTTGTTTCTCCGCACATTAAACAACATTGTTGTCTGTGGCAAAAAATCAGCTGAAAGGAGCTAAAAAAATGCCAGATAAGAGATTACAAAGTCTCCTTTTGCGCGGTCAGAACAAGCTCACTGACAGATTCTCAGAGGTCAGCACATAAGTGTAGCGTTCCTCGCACACTGACCAGCTCTTCTGTCCATACAATGGCTGCTGGTGGAGGAGTATGTGACCGTCAGACCATCTGCCTACTCCAATAGAAAAGCAGCTTTACCACGACAGGTAAAAGCAAAATGTGTGATGAAACCCAACTGCAAAAATATTTTTGGGGCCAAAATACATGTATGCAGTAAAGAAAAAAAAAATGTACCCAAAAGTGACCAATTCCTTTAATACTTCCATGCCAGTTGCCAACAAATGGAAAGTTATTAGTGATGAGTGGACGTGATTGGATAAAGTGTTATCCCAAGCATGCTTGGGTGCTAACCGAGTGACTTCAGCGTGCTCGAAAAAAATGTTTGCGTGCTCGCGGCTGCATGTCTCTCAACTGTTCACAGCCGCGACATACGCAGGATTGCCTGTTTGTTAGGTAATCCCTGCGTGTGTTGTGGCTGTCGAACAGCCACGAGACATGCAGCCACCTAAAGCATGCTCAGATAACACCTTATTCAAACATGTCCACTAATCACTAAAAGTTATATAACAAGGTGTCCTCACATAACATGATAAACACGCACAAGAAATATGATTAGCATTAACAGTTATACTTGATCTGACAACCAAGATGAAGGCTGTGGGGTTACGAGACCACACACAGCAGTTCTATGGCGGCTTTGCTGCATTTTAGAGGAAAATACCGTAATAAAATGCCATAACAAAACTACAAGTGGTAGCAGGAAAAGCTACTTCAAGATGACCAAGTAGGTTTTCCTGCCACCACCTCAAACTTTGGTCTTTATCACATTTCAGTAATTGTAAGCCAAAACCAGGAGTGGATCCTACAGAGAAGAACTAGAATCGTAAGATGCACGGCTCTTCAGTGTTTAGGAGCCACTCATGGCTCATCCATACTGAGCAAGAACACTGAGGTGTGAATAAGGCCTTACAGTTCATCATGCACTAGGAGGGACTACATGGAGGGGCAGTAGGACACAATCAAGAACGATCTCAGACGAGAATAGCAATGAATTCTTTGACGTTTCTCCTGTATTATTCCCCAGCAGACATGGTTAATGCAGCCCACAAATTTCTCACTTGTAAGTTTTACTGGTAAATGATGAAGGTCCAAGACTGGATCTTATGCAAACTGCAGGATCTAAACCTGTTCCCATGATTCTCGTCCAGATCACAGGGAACAAACACAGGAACATTCACATCATAATGTGCTTGATAAGGTTGGAAAGGAAGGAAATGTTGGACCTCAACAACATGAGACCCCTGTTCTGTGCACAGGTGCAAACAATCCAATTCTGTGAAGATCTCAGTGGGACCAGACATCAAAGATCCTGCCAAGAACCCTGAAGTGGATGGCTGCAGAATGGAAATGCCTCGTAAAATGTATTTCAGCTGAGGATTTCCTTTGCTTACATTGCAGGACAACCCTTGTTTGTATCTTGGTGTGAGCTTACAGCTGCACATCAACATGCCAGCATTAGGCCTTGTTCACACATCAGTGATCTTTTTCACGTTCACCTGCAAGAAACAGACCATATTTCATCAGTTTTACCATCTGCGTGACATTATTTCGTTTGTATGGGGGTAGAAAAAAAAAAAAAAAAAAAAACTTGGCTGCTTTCCAAGCTACATCTTGTTGTCGGTCCGGGAAAAAAAAATGGACACTTGGATGTTACCCATGTGCTCTCCATTTATTTTTTTTACTGACCTTGCTGGCCATTAAACTGGCCCACGACGACCAATCCACTTTCCAGAAAACTGTTCATGTAGGAATGCTCGGACCTGACACCCATAATGTCGTGGCGCACCATCTTGCTGGAAAAACTCAGGGAACATGCCCCACTGCAAAATTTTAAGTTTGTCTGATTTTTCTCTTTATAGGTATATTTTTGAGTAAAATGTAAATTGCTCTTTTATTCTATAAACTACTGACATGACTCCGAATTTCCAAGCAAGTGCATGCAGACCTCAAATAATGCTAAGAAAACAAGTTCATAATCATTTAGAAACAACAGTACTAATGTTTTAACTCAATGAGTTCAGAAATCAATATTTTGTGGAATAACCATGATTTTTAATCACAGCTTTCATGCGTCTTGGCATGCTTTCCATCAGTCTTTCACACTGCTTTTGGGTGACCTTATGCCACTCCTGGTACAAAAATTAAGCAGTTCTTCTTTGCTTGAAGGCTTGTGATTATCCTTCTTCCTCTTGATTACATTCCATAGGTTTTCAATAGGGTTCAGGTCTGGAGATTGGGCTGCCCATGACAGGGATTTAAGTAGAATGAGGTGTACTCTGGTTGGAATTCAACTGACACTGGAATGGAATGGCTGTCAGACATGTAGAGAAGCTCATTTTTATAAAACTGCAGTGGTCTCTTAATTTCTGCCAGAGCTGCATATCTACCGTATTTATGATAGATAGATAGATAGATAGATAGATAGATAGATAGATAGATAGATAGATAGATAGAAAGCCGGTAATTCATCTGCCATGTTCTGTAAAATCACTGCTGGAGCCGACAGGATAGAAGAGATGGATTACACACTATAAATAGAATAGGTAGATATATAGATGTCAGTGACAAATACAGTTAGTACAGTGTGTGCAACTTACTGTACATTTAATTAAAATATTTTTCGGAAAAAAATGGCGTGGACTCCCACGTAATTTTCGTAACCAGCAGAGGGAAAGCCGACGGCTGGGGGCAGATGTTTATAGCCTGGGAAGGGGGTAATACCCATGGAGCTTCCCAGGCTATTAATATCAGATCACAACTGTATACTTAGCCTTTACTGGCTATTAAAATGGGGGACCCCCAAAAATATGACGTGGGGTCCCCCTACAATTAATAATCAGAAAAGGCTGTGCAGACAGCTGCAAGCTGATATTAATAGCCTAGGAAGGTATGCTGCCCCCCCCGGCTAAAAACATCAGCTCTCAGTCGCCCTACTCTTCCCACTTGCCCTGTAACGGTGGCAAGTGGGGTAAAAGTTGGGGCGGGGGGTTGATGTCACCTTTGTATTGTCAGGTGACATCAAGCCCCCAGGTTAGTAATGGAGACGTGTCAATAAGACGCCCCCATTAATAACCCCATAGACACATTGTAAGAAAACACAGACACCCAGAAAAAGTCCTTTAATTGAAGACACAGACTCCTTTAATATTCTTAATTAAAGGGACTGTCACACCATTATTCGTATATAAGATGCGGTCACCGCCATCAGGGGCTTATCTACAGCATTCTGGAATGCTGCAGATAAGCCCCCGATGTAACCTGAAAGATAAGAAAAACGAGATATTATACTCACCAGGGGGGCGGTCCGACGGGTGTCGCAGGTCCGGATCCGGCGCCTCCCATCTTCTAGCGATGACGTCCTGCTCCTTGCTTCTGGCGCGCTCCTGCGCAGGCGTACTTTATCTGCCCTGGTGAAGGCAGAGCAGAGTACTACAGTGCGCAGGCGCCGGGAAAGGTCGGAGAGGCCCAGCACCTGCGCACTGCAGTACTTTGCTCTGCCCTCACCAGGGCAGATAAAGTACGCCTGCGCAGGGGCGCGCCAGAAGCAAGGAGCAGGACGTCATCGCTAGAAGATGGGAGGCGCCGGCTCTGGATCTGCGACACCCATCGGACCGGACCGCCCCCCCCCCGGGTGAGTATAATATAACTCTTTTTCTTATCTTTCAGGTTACATCGGGGGCTTATCTAGAATGCTGTAGATATGCCCCTGATGGCAGTGGCTTCAGCTTATATATGAAAAATGGGGTGACAGAATCCCTTTAAATCATACTTACGAACTCGCCCATTCCCTCGATGCCCTCGTCATCTGCAAAAGAGGTTAAAAAAAACAAACAACAAAATTCCTCACCTTTCCGCGAGATGCTTTTAATCCAATATTCCCATGACGGGTTCAGCTCTGCTATATCTAGATGGCAGGCTGCATGGTACAGTCTAATGTGTAAACTCACAGAGTATAATGGGAACCAATCATGGGTAATCTGAGGCAGCAGAGAAAATATGGATGTTACAAAGAGCTCAGAACACAAGCTCAGCCGTATAACATCCCTCTCTGCGCCATAGCAACATTCCTCCAACATTTGTTAAATGTTCATTCACGGTGCCGCTAATGTAATACGCAGAAAATTCTCGTTATGAATAATCCAGGTGGACAATCTGCGGCAATTCACCCAGTGTAAAGATTACCTTAGGGTATGTTCACATGTACAGGATTGACCATGCAGCTTTACATCGCAAACACAGCAATTTACAGTACAAAATCTCGAACACATATCCACATGTATAGGGGGAAAACTGCACAAAGATAAGAGCGTGTGCTCACTGTGCAGATTTCCAGTACAGATTTCACACTACGTGTTATTTTTATCGTAAATTATACCCAACAAAATGCAGTAAGGCGACATCTACGGCCAAATCAACCTATGTGGATTTTGTAACAGGCCTGTTGTCAACATGCGAACATGGCCAAAAAGTATTCAGTCAGAAGTGCGCACTGAAAAACCCATGCTGAGGTAAAAGCAAAAACCTTGGTCTTTACATGTGCTCTCAAAAGCTTCCACTAAGCGTATGGTTTATACTACGTTGTTTTCCAAAGGTCAAAAACAGATTACTTTTATGTAGAAACTAGTTCAGGAAACAAATGGCTTGTTTTTTTGGTTTTTTTTGGCCCGAAGTGTTTTTGTTAAGGTTTCTTAGAACGTTGCGTTATTGCTTTTGACTAACGTTAATTTTTTTTTTTTAGTATTCAAACGTTTTTTTCGTTAAGCGCAATGTTTTTTTAATTAATTAAATCCAGTAATTTTTTTTGGGTGGTATGTGTGAAAATCTAATAATAATAAGAATAATAAATATTATTAACTAGCTTGGTCCGTGCAAAATTTCCGCACATTGGTCGTCGGGGGCGCAGGCAATTTCAGAAAAAGCAAGCTGGTCAAATGTAAATGTATTTCATGAGATGATGAACACAGACAGGTATTTATATATGTAGACTGGTAATACAATAAATTGGTTTTGATAAGTAGAGGCCAAAAAATGTCTTCCGGTTGAGGTGCCACCTGCAGGTCATTGTTTCTTTCTGCAGGTTTATGAAAATAAATGTTTAAACTGTATTTAGCGATAAAATCGTGAATGTGTGGTTTGTATGGCTCTTTTCTTCCTGAAGGGGGCAAGTTTACCTTTCAAAATGGTGTATCATTTGTGCGTGTGGGGCGAAGTAATCAGCGAAAAAGCAGCGCATGTTTCCAAATGTGTTTGCATATGTAACTCACCTGCAGTGGTGTGCAATCCTCCAATTTGGCTGAAATAGGCTAGGCAAGCAGTTCGGCAAGCTGGAAAGCCCCCAAGGCAAATGTGTGGATTTGTTTGTGATGTCTGTAAGCAGCTTTGTGGTAGTGTGCTTTGGGGTAGTGTGATGCCACCTGCAGGTCATTTTTCCTTACTGCAGGTTTATGAAAATTAATGTTTAAACTGTATTTTGTGATCAAATTGTGGATGTGTGGTTTGTTTGGCTATTTTCTTGCTGCAGGGGGCAAGTTACCTTTCAAATGGTGCATCATTTGTGTGTGTGTGTGTGCAGTATGAACGGAGATACAAAGTAATCACCGAAAAACAGTGTTTAGAAATAATAGAATAGATAATAATAATGCCGAAGCATCTTCCGGGTATTATTTTTAAATCTTCCCGTTGCTTTCCTTATTAAAGTATGAAGCGGCCTTATAGAGGGAAACACCTGAAGAATGGTCTGCTCCTTTATTGTAATTGTTTGGCAGTTTTGGAAACCTAAGGTGGTTAAAAAAAAAATCTCAAATCGTGAAAATCAATGTAGTTTTACAGCAGACATTTATAGGGAGAGTGTTACAAGTGATTTCTGAGCAATTTCTCAGGCGTATTTCAGATTGGACCTGCTTTATAAAAGCATACGGGTTCATTCCCATTGAGATTTTACATATCAATTAGAAACTGATTTGTCAGAAAAGCTGAGGCAAAAGTCAGAGGTCGAACCTCAGATTTCCGCTACAAATCTACAGTTTGAATTGCAGCGGGTCGGCGTGTAAATGACCCCATTCAATGACACTCATTGTGTATGGACCTCACATTAATAAGCGTCAGGGCATATGTGCACATAAGGCAAAAAATTATCCACTTTTTCCATATTTTGCATATTCCACTTTATGACGAGTAGAATTCACAGCAGAAATTGAAGGCTTGTTGTGTTTCTGCCCAGGATTTTCAGGTTTACATGCCTCATTTAATGAGACTAAACCGACTCAGGTTTTTTACATGACAAAGGAAAATGCAGCCGTTATATAAAGAGCAACGCGGTTTGGTAATATGGTGCCCGCATATGGGTCCTTACATCTGCATAACCATAGTGCCAAAATGGGTTATAAGGTCTAGTGTGGACATCGATGCCTGAAGACCGACAAGTGAAGGCATAATATAAATCTGTGACAAGGGCACATAATGCTTTGGATTCTTATGGCTGCTTACAATACAGGTTCTTGATAAAAGGGGGATGGGAGGTGGCGGCCTCAATCCATATTCCTGTATTTCTTCTTCATATGAAGGAGGTTTGGCTCTAAAGGCTTTTCCCCCTTAAGGCAGAATATTTTCTGCCCTTTGCATTTAGATTCTTTTGTGCAGACATTCTTGTCTGCCGGTGTATTCGGCAAATCTGTCTGCTGTGAATATCATAAGGAGGTCAGACATTTATCTGTTTTTAGGTATTCGAATCTCAGTTACCAAAACTTACTGTATATAGTATACACTATACCCAAAAAGTCTAAAAGCATTTTTAGGAATCAGAGGAACTCTGCGACAACGCGGCAGGAAATGTAACAGCGCGGTGTCGAAGAGTACGAAGGCACATAGTGGATAAAACTGGCCATTGTTCTTCTGACTAAATAACTGCAGTCCAAACCTCCTCTTACATTACCATCAGCACAAAAAGTGTGTGCCGGCAGCTTCATGGCGTGCGTTTTCATGGCCGGGTTGCTACATGCAGCCTTACAATACCAAGCACAATGCCAAGCATGGGATGGGGTGGTGTAACCACAGGATTATGGGGAAGAGAAGGCGCTCTGTGAAGTGATGAATCACTCTTCTCTATTTGGCATCTGATGGAGGAGTTTTGGTTTGGTGAATGCCAGGAGAAAGTTACCAGCCTGACTATAAGGTTTGGTCATGGAGAGATGATGCAGTGGAATTGCTTTTCAGGGTTTGACCTAGCTCAGTTAGGTCCAATAAATGAAGATGCTAAACGGGTTGTCCTATTTCATTAGATTTCTACCCACAGACTTTTAGTTATAAAAATAATCAGCTTTCCTTACCCTCCCCAAGTCCAGCACCATCTCTGCCACTGCCCCAGTCTCAATTATGCTGCAATGGATCATTTTATGCTTCCAACTTCGTGGGAACAGTTTGGGGAAGGCCCTTCTCTCATCCTAAATGACCGTAGCCCACTGATCTTGGCAAGATCCATAAAGGAATTGTTGGGCGAGTTTAGTGTGGAAGATCTTGACTGGCCGCACAAAGCCATGACCTAAACCCCCAACAAACATTTTTGGGATGAACTACAACAGAGATTGAGAGCCGAAGCTTCTCATCCAACATCACAAATGCTCTTCTGGATAAATGGGCAAAGATTCCCACAGACACGCTTCAAAATCTTATAAATAGCTTTCCCAGAAGAGGGGAAGTAGTTATAGTGGGAACTAACTCCTTATTAATACCTATGGATTTAGAATGGAATGTCATAACACTTTGGTCTATAAAGTGTAGATGAGGGTGCATTTAGGGGATTAGCAAATTCTGCTTTCCTTTCATTGGTAACATGCATTGTGCTTTACCTGCCAACCCCTATGGCAGCTATGCTCTTGTTCTCCAGTCTGACTGCTGGATGACTATGCGCCAACTCTACATTACAATTCCTCCAAGGATTCAATGTGCTTCACCCAGTACAGCCAAAAATTGCATAAGCCCAAACTGTGACTTTTGCAGGCATGCTCTTTGAGAGGAGTTCTCCATGCCCCGATTCCTGGGGATCCTGTAAGTCACACAATGGCCAATCTAAAGACGCAGAGCTGCAGGGTTTAGGTTAGCAAAGCAAGGAGGATATGGGCAAAAGCAGATCTAGAGAAATCCGGGAAAAGAAATACATACCCAGTTTTATTGTCTAGGTGGACGTTTTCTGCTGTGAAAATACTTTTTGCAGCGGGGAATTTTTTTTTTAATTTTTAAATCACACTAGCTTCTAAAATAAATGGACAGCCATTTAAAGGATGCGCCTTTATAAAGTATAGGCTTTTCCATTTCTACAAACTATATGTAAACAAAAAAATTTGTACCCTCGCTGGGTATAAAGACCCCGTTACACGCTACGATATCGTGAAAGATATCGTTGCAACGTCACCGGTTTGGTGACATTGCAGCAATGTCGAAACGACATGTAGTAACGATCAACGATCAGTCGGCTGATCTTTAATCGTTGCAGAATGTACTGGACCATAAATCTATCGTTGGTCTCCTGCTGAGCAGCACAAATCGCTGTGTGTGACAACGGGAGACCAACGATCAGCGAGCACCCAGCGCCGTACAGCAGACGCTGGGAGCTGGTATCCAGGGTAAACAGCGGGTAACTAAGCGCTGCTTAGTTACCCGCTGTTTACCCTGGATACCAGCGTGCTCGCTGGTCCTGATCACTGGTGAGTCTGCCTATGTGACAGCTCACCAGCAATCAGCTAACTATGTCCCAGATATCCCATCCACGTTGGATCGTTGGTGGGATCGCTGGGGCATTGAAGTGTCTAACGGGGCCCTAAAAGGGTTAACGTTATCTGCAAACTACTTTGCCATACAAATCATGGTTTATCTCCAGCACAGCACATGCCATATGGAAGCAAACAGTTGTCTACTGCTCCAATTTTCCCTAACTGTATAATCTAGAAACTAACAGAAAACAGTCCTTCACCTCTATTTTGAGACTTCTCCATCCAAAACATTTCACATAAACCAAATATGATACGTCAGCTCATCTGTTACGTCGCTGCCACAAAAAAGTTGATTAAAAGTGTGATAAAGTCATATACACCAAAATGGTAACACTAAAACCCATCATTTTGCTCAGCCAAAACTGGCAACAAGCCCTTCTACAGCTTTGACAAAAAAAATGGCGACACGGAATGATTTTACAAGTTCAATTTTTGTATTTTTTTTTAGAAACTATCAAAATTTATAAAAGAAAGAAAAAAAAACTGTATAAATTGGTAAATCGTACAAATCCCCAAAAATCCAAATTACAAGATAATTTTTACTGCACAATGAATGTTGGCAAAACAAGATGCGCCACACCCCCATAACCTCACAAAAAAAAAAAAAAAGTGTAGAATCTAATTTTTTTCCTTCCCATTTAACTTTTTTCCTGCTTTACAATTCATTCCTGGAAGAAAGATAAAAAAAAAAAAAAAAAAATGAAAACACAAAAATAAAAATTGTAACAGTCCAAATGGGGTAAAACATCATTGGGATTTAAACACTTTGGCCCCGATGCATCAATGCTGCTCATAGAGTATCCAGGCGTAACTTGCCCTTTATTAGTGGCCTTCGTGTTTGTGCCTCATTTCTTATACATTTTGCACCATTTTTAGGTTATCTTTTTTAAGCCTATTTTTTATATTTCATGAATCTTTCTCCACTAGAAATCTTATTCCAGGTCTTTACTCCAGGCAGGGACTAGAGTAGGTTAATGTACATACACAAGGACCTGGAATAAGATCTCTAGAGGCGTTTTCAAGCGGACACATTTTTGTGAATTTTTAGAAAAATTTAAAGCTTCTAGTGAGACACAAAAACATCAATGAATATCAAAAATCAAAAAGGTATCAACCACTGAGGACTCTCAAGTCTAAATATTTTTCTATCTACTGGCTAACACGGTACGAAGATACACATCTTTCCTATATCAAAATGGAGGATACCAGAATGTACCGCATCTTTATGGAACTGAAACCACTTCTGAAGAAACGTGCACAAATGGACAGCGACATTTTTTTCTTATCTAAATGCAAAAAGGAGAATCTAATTCCCAAAGGACTCTGGATTACAAACCCAATTCTTCACACCTACAATACCCATTATGCACAAAACCTTTGTCACAGGACTTCTGAAAGACTAAGGAACCATCTTTTGCATGTCTGCTACAGCATAAGGAGTAAAGTCCAAGGACAATTTGAAACTCTAAGGAAAACACTTACAGAAAGCACAGAGCAAAAATTACAACAATACTATAACAAACTACGGACCTTTCTGATTCAAAACAAGGAAAAGAAACTACACAGATTGCGTCTCAATTCCGGACTCTATACAAACAGATACAAAACAAAACCAAAACCTGACAACTCTGACAACCACTCCATTCCAGACACAAAAGCATCTAACTGTGTCATCAATCTCTCAGATTACAAACCCAACAAAGTGGAGCTTGCCGTGCTTTCTAGAGGACTCTCATTTTGTCCTACTAAGGCCCTGGATAAAACCGAACTCTGCAGTGATATGGAACATTTTTTCAGGAGACTGCGCCTGAGGGAATACTTCAATGATACAGAAGATTCAGAAAACACTCGGACTGAAGGAAGAGGGATCCCAATAACCAAGAAGAGGTCAGACTGGACACCTCCACCTGGACGTAACCCTCATTTGGATAAATATATAGACTCATTCAGACATTTGATAAAATCCACCATCATAGCCACCAACAAGAGACAAGCCTCCAACATCAGTGCCCAGGAGAGAAAGGCCATACAGTCTCTGAAAACCAACAAAGAAATCATCATTAAACCTGCTGACAAGGGAGGTGCAATAGTCATGATGAACACATCAGACTATATGAAGGAAGCAAACAGACAACTTACGGACACACGCTACTACAGAAAACTGGAGTCGGACCCTACACAGGACTATTACAAGGAACTAAACAAGTTGGTATCTTGTCTGTCTGACAAATCCATAAGAGCTGATGACCTGATACCAGAAAGTCCAAGAACAGGGACAATCTACATGCTTCCCAAAATCCACAAAGCCGGAAATCCAGGGAGGCCGATTATTTCATGTGTGGACACCCTTACTGAGCAAGTATCTGGATGGGTAGAGGGTGTTCTTAAACCCCTGGTAAAGGATACACCCAGCTACATTCAGGACACAACTGACCTACTGAATAAACTAGCAGCAATAGGTTCTCTACCAGAAGGAACCATCCTGGCCACCATGGATGTGGAATCTTTGTACTCTAATATCCCACACCAGGATGGATTAAATGCCTGCAAAGTCTTCATGGGAAACACCGGGAATGATGCTGATTCTGTGGTGAAACTCACAAAATTCATCCTCACCCACAATTACTTCGAATTTGACAACAAGATCTATCTTCAGGAGACTGGCACAGCTATGGGAAGTAAAATGGCTCCACAGTATGCAAATCTTTTCATGGCCAAGCTTGAAAGCGAATTTTTGTCCTCATGCCCCATCAGGCCTCGGGCCTACTACCGCTACATTGATGACATTTTAATCATCTGGACGGAGTCTGAACAACAGCTAAAGACGTTCCATGAACAGTTCAATCAATTTCATCCCACCATCAACTTAACACTTAACTACTCCAGCACTGAAATTAACTTTTTAGACACCACCATTAAGCTAAAGAACAATGAAATAGAGACATCCCTGTATCAGAAGCCAATCGACCGTCCAACATATCTTAAATGGGACAATTTCCATCCAAAACACATAAAAAACTCTATTGTCTACAGCCAAGCCATCAGATACAACCGTATATGTTCCAACCCCATGGATAGAGATGAACACCTTGGTCGCCTTAGAAAGACTTTTTTGAACCAGGGCTACCATCCAAGAACAATTGAAAACCAAATTACAAGAGCCACCAGAATATCAAGGAATCACCTGCTACATTACAAAGCTAAAGAAGAAAATAACCGGGTGCCTCTAGTGGTCACCTACAATCCAAGTCTGGAGATGCTAAGGGGAGCTGCACGGAAACTACAACCTTTACTACAAAAAGATGCCCGATTACAATCCATATTTCCAGACCCCCCACTACTATGCTTTAGGCAGCCCCCAAATCTAAGAAGCATCATTGTCAGAAGCTCCCTGTCCTCCCCAACAGCTGCAGGTACCTTTCCTTGCAGACAAAAGAAATGCAAAACCTGTACATCTATAATGACCACGGACAGGATAAAGATCCCCAACTCCCATCAGGACTACAAGATACCAGGTACTTTCAGCTGCATCACATCTAATGTGGTGTACCTAATTATATGTACTAAATGTCCAACTGGGGGTCTGTATGTGGGGGAGACCGGGCAAAAACTGAGAACAAGGATGAATTCTCATCGCCACACAATAAGAGAAAGGAGAATGGATTTACCTGTGGCAAAACACTTTTGTATGCCCGGTCATAGCATGACGGATATAGAATTACTGGTATTAAAATCTAACTTCAAATCTGAGAAGGATAGAAAAGTCTGGGAATATAAACTTATGATGACCTTTGACACTCTTAGTGCTGGGATGAATATATCCCAGAGTTTTATGACTTTCTACAACAATTAAGGAATCTGCTTCCCTGACCTTTTAGGGTCATCACAACACAATACCAGACCCCAATCAGAGGGTAATAAAACTTTCACTCCTTATCTATGAACTAGTCATATTTATGTTCATCCCTTGGCCATAATGACAGTTCTGCTTCACGTCACATGTCTTACCTATTGCATTATTCCTGTGTCCTCTTGTGTATAAATATGTGATTCTTCAGATTTTGTATTAGTTCAGCCTGATGAAGAGACCTGCGTAGTCTCGAAAGCTTGCAATTTGTTACCATCTTTTCAGTTAGCCATTAAAAGGTATCAACCACTGAGGACTCTCAAGTCTAAATATTTTTCTATCAAAAATCAAGAAGTGACCAATAAAATGAAAAAATGAATATTTACGTCTCACAATACACTTATGAAGTGTGTAGAGTAAGAAGAGTGACTAAAGCGTGCCAAATATATTAATGGAGAGTCATTATTTGGGGACATAATTTTAGTGGCACGAGGAGGCGTCTAATACATCAAGCAGAATGCGCCGATCATCATTGTGTTAAATTAAGCGCTGGATCGAAGCCAGTTATAGAATATATAACATTTAGGCTATGTGCACACGTTGCGGAATTGCCATGAAAATTTCCGCCGCAATCCCGCACCTCCCTGCCATGGGAAATCCGCATTTTAAAGGTATGCGTATTCCCGCCAGAAACTAGCGTTTTGCAAACGTATTTAGCTTTCAGAATGCTAGCGTTTTCCAAGCGATCTGTAGCATCACTTGGAAAACTGATTCACAGGTTGGTTCACACGAGTCACACATACAGTCATGGCCAAAAGTTTTGAGAATGACACAAATATTATATTTTCACATGATCTGCTGCCCTCTGGTTTTTATGTGTGTTTGACAGATGTTTTTATCACAGACAGAAATATAATAATTGCAAACATATGAGTAACAAAAGCTTACATTGACAGTTAGAATGAGTTAATGCAGCAAGTCAATATTTGCAGTGTTGACCCTTCTTCTTCAGGACCTCTGCAATTCTCCCTGGCATGCTCTCAATCAACTTCTGGACCAAATCCTGACTGATAGCAGTCCATTCTTGCACAATCAATGCTTTCATTTTGTCAGAATTTTTAGGTTTTTGTTTGTCCACCCGTCTCTTGATGATTGACCACAAGTTCTCAATGGGATTAAGATCTGGGGAGTTTCCAGGCCATAGACCCAAAATCTCTATGTTTTGTTCCCTGAGCCATTTAGTTATCACCTTTGCTTTATGGCAAGGTGCTCCATCATGCTGGAAAAGGAATTGTTGATCGTCAAACTGCTCTTGGAGGGTTGGGAGAAGTTGCTCTTGGAGGACACTCTGGTACCATTCTTTATTCATGGCTGTGTTTTTAGGCAAGACTGTGAGAGAGCCGATTCTCTTGGCTGAGAAGCAACCCCACACATGAATGGTTTCAGGATGCTTAACAGTTGGCATGAGACAAGACTGGTGGTAGCGCTCACCTTGTCTTCTCCGAATGAGGCGTTTTCCTGATGTCCCAAACAATCGAAAAGGGGATTCATCAGAGAAAATAACTTTACCCAGTCCTCAGCCGTCCACTGCCTATACCTTTTGCAGAATATCAGTCTGTCCATGATGTTTTTTCTGGAGAGAAGTGGCTTCTTTGCTGCCCTCCTTGAGACTAGGCCTTGCTCCAAGAGTCTCCGCCTCACAGTGCATGCAGATGCACTCACACCTGCCTGCTGCCATTCCTGAGCAAGCTCTGCACTGCTGGTAGCCCGATTCTGCAGCTGAAACACTTTTAAGAAACGGTCCTGGCGCTTGCTGGTCTTTCTTGGGCGCCCTGAAGTCTTTTTGGCAACAATGGAACCTCTCTCCTTGAAGTTCTTGATGATGCGATAGATTGCTGACTGAGGTGCAATCTTTCTAGCTTTGATGACTGCACGTGTTTCTTTAGAGATAACCATGGTTAACAGAAGAGAAACAATGATGCCAAGCACCAGCCTCCTTTTAAAGTGTCCAGTGGTGTCATTCTTACTTAATCATGACAGATTGATCTCCAGCCATGTCCTCCAACACCCACACCTGTGTTAATGGAGCAATCACTGAAAAGAGGTTAGCTGGTCCTTTTAAGGCAGGGCTGCAATGATGTTGAAATGTGTTTTGGGGATAAAGTTCATTTTCTAGCCAAATATTGACTTTGCAAGTAATTGCTGTTAAGCTGATCACTCTTTATAACATTCTGGAGTATATGCAAATTGCCATTAGAAAAAGTGAAGCAGTAGACTTTGTAAAAATTAATATTTGTGTCATTCTCAAAACTTTTGGCCATGACTGTAGTGTTTGACAAGTGTGAGCAACTTTTTACTATTGATGCTGCCTATGCCGCATCAATAGTAAAAAGATGTTAAAAATAATAATTAAAATAAAAAATAATGATATTCTCACCTTCCGGCAGCCCCAGCAGCCTTCCCGCCTCTCAGCGACGCTCCCGGCCAATCCCGATCCCAGTAATGACGTAGCATCACGCAAGACCGCTACGTCATCTGGGGTGATTTGCGCAAGGCATCACTGGGAACGGGATTGGCCGGGAGTGTCCCTGAGAGGCGGGAAAGCTGTGGGGGCCGCCGGAAGGTGAGAATATCACGATTTTTTTATTTTAATTATTTTAACAGGGATATGGTACCCAGGGCCGGGAGGAGAGTCTCCACTCCTCCAGACCCTGGGTACCATCCGCACATGAACCGCTTACTTTACGCATGGTGGGCATAGCCACATGCGGAAAGTAAGCGGTTCAATGCATTCCTATGGCGGCGGAATCTCCGCGAATCTGCAAAAAGAATGAGCATGCTGCGTATTTTTCCACGATGCGATTCCGCCGCGGAAAAACACGCAGCATGTGCACAGCATTGCGGAATCCCATAGAATATAATGGGCTGCATTGTGTAAGCGTTTTTGCCGTGTTTGAGGCGTTTCCACCACGAAAAACCGCGGCAAAAACGCTAACAATCCGCAACGTGTGCACACAGTCTTAGGACAGTAATAATACACACTTCTAATTTTGTAAGCAGTTATATGGCTTTTTCTACTGCTTATCAAAAACACGAAAAGATTATAGCATAAATAAAATTAATATTCTTTATTAATCAATTAAAACCGAGCACCAAACAATAAACAAAATGACAGCGTAAGAAAAGAACCTCCTACGGGGAGTGGTACAAAAATAAGCTGCCCACTATAGGATCAAATTGATATGAAGACAGGTAAATCAAGATATTAAATATCATTCACTACGAATGCCCAATGCTAAATATAAGGTGCCAAATGCAATATAAACATAGACCAATTTATTTTACAGGGGACTAAATCCTCCTATATTAATATCATAGCCAGAATTGTCAGTCCATGTTATAAGAACAACCCAACACTGCAGACTGAATTAAGTTACCCAATAAATTACAATATACAGTGGGGAAAAAAAGTATTTAGTCAGCCACCAATTGTGCAAGTTCTCCCACTTAAAAAAATGAGAGGCCTGTAATTGACATCATAGGTAGACCACAACTATGAGGGTCAAAATGAGAAAACAAATCCAGAAAATCAGCTTGTCTGATTTGGCAAGATTTATTTAGCAAATTATGGTGGAAAATAAGTACCGTATATACTCATGTATAAGCCGACCCGTGTATAAGCCGACCCCCCTAATTTTGCCACAAAAAACTTGGAAAACTTATTGACTCGCGTATAAGCCGGGTGTATAAGTTGCCGTCCTGCTCTGTGCTCCCCCATCCAGCTCTGTGCGCCCCCATTCTCCTCTGTGCTCCCCTCCTCCTGCTCCATTATACTGTCCTGCTCATGCTTTCCATCCTCCCCGTCCTGCTCCGTGCTCCCCCATCCAGCTCTGCACTCCCCCATTCTCCTCTGTGCCCACCCCGTCCTGCTCCGTGCTCTCCGTCCTCCCCCCGTTCTGCTCCGTGCTCTCCGTCCTCCCCCGTTCTGCTCCGTGCTCTCCGTCCTCCCCCATTCTGCTCCGTGCTCTCCGTCCTCCCCCCGTTCTGCTCCGTGCTCTCCGTTCTTCCCCCGTCCTGCTCCGTGCTCTCCGTCCTCCCCCGTTCTGCTCCGTGCTCTCCGTCCTCCCCCATTCTGCTCCGTGCTCTCCGTCCTCCCCCCCGTCCTGCTCCATGCTCCTTGTCCTCCTCCATGCTCCCCCCATCCTCCTCCATCATACTCACCCTCCCCGTGCCATCGCTGAACGTCCCGGCCGGCAATCCTGCGTTCTCCCCGGCTTCCTGCAGCTCTCCAGCGCTGAGCGGTGACGTAATACCGCTCATTAAGTCCATTAATATGGAGGCCACGCCCATGGGAGTGGCGTCGCGTCCATATTACATGACCTTAATGAGCGGGTATTACGTCACCGCTCAGCGCTGGAGAGCTGCAGGAAGCCGGGGAGAGCTGCAGGAAGCCGGGGAGAACGCAGGATTGCAGGGACGTTCAGCGATGGCACGGGGAGGGTGAGTATGATGTCCCAGCCACCGGCACCTGCCGCCGCATCCCCTCCCCCGCTGGTTTCTGCCCTAAGACTCATGTATAAGCCGAGGGGGCATTTTCAGCACAAAAAAGGTGCTGAAATCTCAGCTTATACATGAGTATATACGGTATTTGGTCACCTGAAAACAAGCAAGATTTCTGGCTCTCACAGACCTGAAACTTCTTCTTTAAGAGGCTCCTCTGTCCTCCACTCATTACCTGTAGTAATGGCACCTATTTGAACTTGTTATCAGTATAAAAGACACCTGTCCAACACCTCAAACAGTCACACTCCAAACTCCACTATGGTGAAGACCAAAGAGCTGTTGAAGGACACCAGAAACAAAATTGTAGCCCTGCACCAGACTGGGAAGACTGAATATGCAATAAGCAAGCAGCTTGGTGTGATGAAATCAACTGTGGGAACAATAATAAGAAAATGGAAGACATACAAGACCACTGATCATCTCCCTTGATCTGGGGCCCCACGCAAGATCTCCCCCCGTGGGGTCAAAATGATCACAAGAACGGTGAATATAAATCCCAGAACCACATGGGGGGACCTAGTGAATGACCTGCATAGAGCTGGGACCACCGTAACAAAGGCTACCATCAGTAACACACTACGCCGCCAGGGACTCAGATCCTGCAGAGTCAGACGTGTCCCCCTGCTTATGCCAGTACATGTCCGGGCCCGTCTGAAGTTTGCTAGAGAGCATTTGGATTATCCAGACGAGTATTGGGAGAATGTCATATCGTCTGATGAAACCAAAGTAGAACTGTTTGGTAGAAACAAAACTCGTCGTGTTTGGAGGAGACAGAATGCTGAGTTGCATCCAAAGAACACCATGCCTACTGTGAAGCATGGGGGTGTCAATATCTTGCTTTGGGCTGTTTCTCTGCAAAGGGACCAGGACGACTGATCCGTGTACATGAAAGAATGAATGGCGTCATATATAGTGAGATTTTGAGTGCAAACCTCCTTCCATCAGCAAGGGAACTGAAGATGAAACGTGGATGGGTCTTTCAGTATGATAATGATCCCAAGCACACCTCCAGGGCAACGAAGGAGTAGCTTTGTAAGAAGCATATGAAGGTCCTGGAGTGGCCTAGCCAGTCTCCAGATCTCAACCCCATAGAAAACCTTTGGAGGGATTTGAAAGTACGTGTTGTCCAATGACAGGCCCAAAACATCACTGCTCTAGAGGAGATCTGCATGGAGGAATGGGCCACCAACCTTGTGAAGACTTACAGAAAACGTTTGACCTTTATCATTGCCAACAAAGGATATATAACAAAATATTGAGATGAATTTTTGTTAAATGACCAAATACTTATTTTTCACCATAATTTGCAAAATAAATCTTGCCAAATCAGACAAGGTGATTTTCTGGATTTGTTTTCTCATTTTGACTCTCATAGTTGTGGTCTACCTATGATGTCAATTACAGGCCTCTCATCTTTTTAAGTGGGAGAACTTGCACAATTGGTGGCTGACTAAATACTTTTTTCCCCCACTGTAGCTGCAAGTGATGACAGAGCAAACAACAAAAATGAAATACATATACTTATAAGTACATCACCTGAATCAGTCAGTCTGAGAGGAATCCCATAGTGGAAAAACGTAACAGCTGTACCGCCCCAACCCCCAGAAGAAGATTGAATGAGAAACGGCGTAGGGGTTGGGGCGATACAGCTGTTATGTTTTTCCACTATGGGATTCCTCTCAGACTGACTGATTCAGGTGATGTACTTATAAGTATATGTATTTCATTTTTGTTGTTTGCTCTATGTCATCACTTGCAGCTATATTGTAATTTATTGGGTAACTTAATTCAATCTGCAGTGTTGGATTGTTCTTATAACATGGACTGACAATTATGGATATGATATTAATATAGAAGGATTTAGTCCCCTGTAAAATAAATTGGTCTATGTTTATATTGCATTTGGCACCTTATATTTAGCATTGGGCAGTCGTAGTGAATGATATTTAATATCTTGATTTACCTGTCTTCATATCAATTTGATCCTATAGTGGGCAGCTTATTTTTGTACCACTCCCCGTAGGAGGTCCTTTTCTTACACTGTCATTTTGTTTATTGTTTGGCGCTCGGTTTTAATTAATAAAGAATATTAATTTTATTTATGCTATAATCTTTTCGTGTTTTTGATAAGCAGTAGAAAAAGCCATATAACTGCTTACAAAATTAGATGTGTGTATTATTACTGTCCTAAGGCTATGATCCTATAGTGGGCAGCTTATTTTTGTACCACTCCCCGTAGGAGGTCCTTTTCTTACACTGTCATTTTGTTTATTTATTGTTTGGTGTTCGGGTTTTAATTTTAATTGATTTATAAAGAATATTAATTTTATTTATGCTAGAATCTTTTCGTGTTTTTGTTAACCAGTAAAAAAAAAAGCCATATAACTGCTTACAAAAGGAGATATTGTTATGGTTGTATTGTCTAGAACCCCACACTATTAAAAAATTTGTAACATATGTTAAAACAGTAATAATACATGTCTCATTGTTTTATCATATGTCCACGATGAGGCGTTCATACAAGAATAATGCTGAAGGCAAAATAAAGGAACCTTCGATTGGAAATCTGTCCGGAGGTGGCAGTCAGTCCTAGTTTATAGTAATTGCATCTCAGGCACAGCAGTCATTCCCTATAGGTACACACTATACAAGGAGAAATTGTGGGTTGACCAATGCCAATGTTACTACCAGCCCCCAAAATGCTCTCGTTGGGAGTCACCAGAACCTGTTCCAATAATAGTTTCCCGTCAGATAATGTCTTCTGTGCAGTTACATCACAGTAACGAGCATGTGTAATGTTCCTCCATGACCTCTTTCACTCACGGCTTCCCTCGGCCTCACTCAATGGTCCTCTGCGGCCACTCACAAAGGCGGTCACACGCTGGACCTTATCTTCACCCGCCTCTGTTCCCTCACCAATCTCACTAACTCCCCACTCCCCCTGTCTGACCACAACCTACTGACATTCTCTTCCCTCTCCTCTGTTAGTATGCATCCCCCACTCCACAAACTCACCCACCCTTGCAGAAATCTCAAACACCTCAATTTACAATCACTCTCTGAGTCCCTCCTCCCTCTCACAGACATAGCCTCACTTAATGACACAGATGCTGCTGCCACATTTTATAACACCACAATAAAAACCACACTTAATTCGGCCGCCCCCCTCACCAGAGCAAAACTCGTACAATCAACAGGCAGCCCTGGCTGACCGGCCTGACCAAAGAACTGAGACGGGCTTCCAGGGTTACCGAGCAGAGTTGGAAGAGAACCCATTCTACCGAGCACCTCAACGCATACAAGCAGTCCCTCGCCAGCTTCAAGTCCACGCTCTCTGCCGCAAAACAAACTTACTTCGCATCTCTCATATCCTCCCTGTCTCACAACCCTAAACAGCTCTTCAACACTTTCAATTCTTTACTCCATCCCACAGCACCTCCTCCCTCTCCTCTCATTTCTGCCGAAGACTTTGCCTCCTTCTTTAAGCAAAAGATTGCTACTATCAGAGAAGGCTTTGGCCCGCAGCCCCCAATGACGTCTTAGCCACTCAGCCCTGTTCTTCCAAAACCAGCTTCACCACCAAGACAGAAGATCAGCTCTCCACTCTCCTGTCAAGATCACACCTCACCACTTGCGCACTTGACCCACTCCCGTCCCACCTCATCCCTAACTTTGCCACAGTCTTCATCCCTACTCTCACACACCTCTTCAACCTTTCACTTACAAATGGTGTCTTTCCTTCATCCTTCAAACATGCTTCAATCACACCCATCCTCAAAAAGCCCTCCCTCGACCCATCCTCTGCGTCTAGCTATCGCCCGATATCTCTTCTCCCCTATGCCTCAAAACTACTGGAACAGCATGTATATCTTGAACTGTCCTCCCACCTTTCCTCCTGTTCCCTCTTTGACCGGTTACAATCCGGCTTTCGACCGCATCACTCAACTGAAACTGCCCTAACTAAAGTCACTAACGACCTGCTAACCGCCAAGAGCAAGCGACACTACTCTGTCCTCCTTCTCCTGGACCTGTCTTCTGCCTTCGACACTGTGGACCATTCCCTCCTGCTACAGATTCTCTCATCTCTTGGCATCACAGACCTGGCCCTATCCTGGATCTCATCATACCTAACAGACCGAACATTTAGTGTCTCCCTCTCACACACCACCTCCTCACCTCGCCCCCTGTCTGTCGGTGTTCCTCAAAGCTCAGTCCTAGGACCCCTACTCTTCTCCATCTACACCTTCGGCCTGGGACAGCTCATAGAATCCCACGGCTTGCAGTATCACCTCTACGCCGATGACACGCAGATCTACCTATCTGGACCTGACCTCACCTCCCTACTGACCAAAATCCCACAGTGTCTGTCTGCTATCTCAGCCTTCTTTTCTGCTCGCTTTCTCAAACTGAACATGGACAAAACAGAATTCATCATCTTTCCCCCACCTCACTCTACCCCTTCACCAGACCTATCCATCAATGTCAATGGCTGCTCGCTTTCCCCAGTCCCACATGCTCGGTGCCTTGGGGTGATCATCGACTCTGCCCTCTCTTTCAAACCACATATCCAAGCCCTCGCCACCTCCTGCCGCCTCAAACTCAAAAATATTTCCCGGATCCGCTCATTCCTCAACCATGAAACCACAAACACTAGTGCATGCCCTTATCTCCCGCCTCGACTACTGCAACCTCCTACTGTCTGGCCTCCCCTCTAGCACTCTGGCACCACTCCAGTCCATCCTACACTCTGCTGCACGACTAATCCACCTGTCTCCCCGCTATTCCCCAGCCTCCCCCCTATGCCAGGCTCTTCACTGGCTCCCTATTGCCCAGAGGCTCCAGTTCAAAACCTTAACTATGACATACAAAGCCATCCACAACCTTTCTCCTCCATACATCTGTGACTGGTCTCCCGCTACCTACCTACACGCAACCTTCGATCCTCTCAAGATCTCCTTCTCGACTCCCCCCTCATCTCTTCTTCCCACAACCGCATACAAGACTTCTCCCGGGCTTCCCCCATACTCTGGAACTCCCTGCCGCAAAACATCAGACTTTCACCAACAACGGAGACCTTCAAGAAAAACCTGAAGACCCACCTGTTCCGACAAGCCTACAACCTGCAATGATCCTCAGTGTACTGAACCATCGTACGACCAGCTCTACCCTTTCCTAGTGTATTCTCACCCATCCCTGCAGTCTGTGAGCCCTCGCGGGCAGGGTCCTCTCTCCTTCTGTACTTGTGTGTCCCTTGTCCAGCACATGTTTATTGTACCAGTCTATATTTTTCCCCTTTTCATATGTAAAGCGCCATGGAATAAATGGCGCTATATAAATGTATAATAATAATAATAATAATGACCCATCTGTTCCCAGCAGCTGTGTGACATGGCTGCACTTCCAAATACCTCACTAGTAATGAGCGCTCCCTGGGGACACCAAGCCATGCAACGTGTCCATGTGAACAGGAGATCACAACCACTCCGTTCTTTTTTAATGCCCATTGGGCAAGTTTAGCAGCTCCCCTGTGTTGGCGCCTCGACCTACAAGCTAGAGTGCCATTAAAAATGGCCGCCCAACAGATGGCAAATGATGAGAGCCAATACAACAATCCAGCTCCTCCCACACTGACCCATGGTCTTCAGCCAGATGGGGCTGAGGTAAGACAATAGTGGTGTCTGAACGGCTAGTCATGGCATTCTAGTGTGTCCTTGGGTCGTGCGGCCATTTTCTACCTCACACATCACTGATCTGTACAGTAATGGAGGTGGTGCACATAGTAAGGAGCCGCAGCGTCAGGATCTCACAGATGTTCAGCCGCTATCCCACGCCGACTTATATAAGAGGATTCCAGGTGCAGGTCCTGGGAAACCAGAATTATTCTGTAAATTAAAGGGCCGGGCGAGTAACGCTGCAGCCGCACATCGCCACAAACCTAACTGTCTGTGCCAGGTGCAACGATGGAAACGAGAATGTGCTTCTAGAACTTCAGAAAACCGCTCCATAGTGCCAGCCATGTGTCAATGATAAAAAGAGGAGCCCAACAGACATTGTCAAGAATACACCTCCATACTGCCAATGCCTTGGTAAGGCTGGCTTCACACATCCGGCGCCTGGGCGCCCCCGGCATTTTCCCGCAGCGCCGCATCTGAAAATCTGATGCGCGCATGCGGCTTTTTTCGCATTGACATGCATTAGCGCCGCATGGCGCCGCATGTCAATGCGTTGCATGCGGTTTTGTCCGGATGCGGCGCAAATGTACATTGCGGCGTCCGGAAAAAACGCTGCATGTAACGTTTTTTTTTTTTGCCGGATGGTTTCTTATCTCTCCAAGCATCAGAAACCATCCGGCAAAAAAACGCATTTTGGGCGCCGGAAGTGTGAAAGCTTTTCACATGCGGCGCTGCGGTAAAATGCCGGGGGCGCCGCCAGGCGCCCGCCGGATGTGTGAAAGAGGCCTAAGTGACGGTACATACCTGGTGACCATGGAGGGGGAGCTGGGGGTCCTGCCAATATCAGGAGAGAGTGATGAAAGTAAGAGGTTCCACTGTAAAAGGTTTTAACTTCCCACAATTGTATTGGAGAGTGGTCCTCGGACAGGTGACTATTATGTATCACATGGCGGAGTACGTGTGCCACAGAAGAACAGGTCTGGATGAGCGGTGGAGTCGCTGAGCTCCTGCATCAGTGGTGTATGGGCCCACAGACTTTACTTTACTTTTTTTTTTTGACTCATACATTGTGCTGCGGAGGTTCATGTTAAAAACAGTTTATGTTTGAGATTTTTTTTTTTTTAAATTTTACTTACACACATGTATGTAGAGCTAAAAAAAAAAAAAAAAATTTTTGCAAATGGCTTTCAGTTTTACTTTGACGGGCTTTTTCTTTCCCTGCTCATTATACTTTAAGCTGATTTATGACCATAGACCATATCAGAGTGGGTCAGAAAGACAAACAGTAGAGTTAGAAACTCTCCCCCATCACACAGTCAGAATGAGCTGACTGACTGGTTATCAGATAACTCCTTCTGCAGCCAAATATACAAAGTGCAGAGTGCGGAGACCCTGCAGAAGGCAAACAGTGTACATTTTTGGATGAAACCCAACTGCAAACATGATGTTTAGCCGTAGATGCAGGCATTGAAGGGGTCGTCCAGGCTTGGGTGAAAAGGCTGCAGCTAGAGGATGTAACTGCAGAATGCCGAATTCGGACAGCGTCCAGCACACGCTGCTGTAACTCCACAGTTGTCAGGTGCTGATTAGGCGCACTTGGCTTCTCTCCATAGAGAGATTGGAAATATAGATTGATATTAGAGAGATCTGTCTATCACACAACTTTTCCTGCAATACTGGATGTTACAAGAATCCTCTCGCTCTTCAGGAATTCATTTTTTACAGACTGAACACAAAAGCGGCTGATCTGTGTACTCCAGTCTCTTCTCAGAGCCTCACAATGACTGAGCCACAGACTATTACATCACTGCACAATCCACAAGTGGCCCATTTACACATCACAGGAATGATTAGTAACTATACACACACAGATAAGAGTCACATTTACCCAAATGAAAAGCAATGTCTGACTTTCATTTGTTCATTTTCATAGATTTTTGATTTATTATTACTTTTGTCAGATTCAAGTTATTTCTTGACCATTGAGGGGTTTTCTCTCATTAAACGAGGGGTACCAACAATTTTGACCACATGTGTATACACACTGTACGAAGTCTAGAGAACTTCCATATACTGTGTGTACAGACTGAAGATATCCTCCTTTATGGTTCATTGTACACTATAAAATCTCAACATTTTTTTTTTTAAAGGGGTTGTCCACTACTTGAACAACCCTTTATGAATCACTTGAACACATTCTCATTTCTGGTGCGGTTCCAGCAGTGATGGCACTGGCTCTCCCAGGCCAATACGGGTTGACTCACTGTCCTCTCCTACAGAAAAATATTCAGAATTGAGAGTCGTCAGTCCTCCCACGGATGAATCACATACATTAAGACGAAAAACGCTGCAACTTTCTCAGTTCCTTATATTACTGTATGTGATTCGTACAAAGACGGGGAGAGTAAATTCAGCTCTCACTGGCAGCAGGGATCGTGTGACACAAAAACGTCATGCAATCCCTGGGACAGCAGTGCCAACACTGCTGGAACAGCACCAGAAAGGAGGATAAGTATTATTTTACAAGTGGGAAACATAGGAATTCAGAAGGGGTTGTTAGAGTGGCAGACAACCCTTTTAAATACCCCAGCCTAGTCTTTAGTTTATCGCCATGGTCCAAATTTCCTACACGAGAATTTAATTGTAATTACCATGTATCTATCCATATATTACCCATACAGTCATTTCTACCTACAATATACTTAACACCAGAACCACTGACAGAGCAGCTCTGCATTCTAGCACACAGAATAGTAACAATTACTAAAATGTGAATAATCGCCATCTTTATTTAATTATACAACACCCTTTAAAGACGGATTTTGGTAAGAACTTACCTGTAAAATCCTTTTCAGCGAAGGAAGGAAAGGAGACACACTAGTTCATAACTAGTGGGTAGGCGGAGCCCCAGATAGGATTGACACCTCAGATTAAAAAGAGTGTTGACCGGCCCCTCCAGCTCGGGCTCCTCCTACTCAGCTCTCCAGTTGTACACAAGCTTAAGGAAGAGCAATATCACCAGCGGAGCAACATAATCCCTTCTGAAGGACTTCAGAGAAAAAACATAAGAGTACAGGTTATGCATGCATGTAGGCAAAAATCACACAGTTCCAGGTACTACTCACTGAACCTGACTACTGCGATAAGCTGGCAATGCTGGAACAGAGCCGTAGCGCGTCGACCTCAGCCCAGAAAATCGCTATCAGAGAAGGGTCACGCTGCATCTGTAATACAACAACACACTTCTGCCATGGGAGGGAGCTGTGTCTCCTTTCCTTCCTTCGCTGAAAAGGATTTTACAGGTAAGTTCTTACCAAAATCCGTCTTTCAGCTGCAGATGGAAGGAAAGGAGACACACTAGTTCATAACTAGTGGGACGTCCCAAAGCAGTCCAGAAATTAGGGTGGGAAAAAACCAAAAGAGGCAGAAACCCATCAACCTAGATAAATGCGCAACAGGCGCCAAATACAAGTTAACTAAAACTTAAAATACCGCTGCCTGCAGGACCCTACGTCCTAAGGCCGCATCAGCGGAAGCACTGACGTCCACCTTATAAAACTTTGTAAATGTGTGGACGGAGCGCCAGGTCGCCGCTCGGCAGAGCTGAGCTGCCGAAGCCCCTTGATGAAAGGCCCACGATGAAGCCACAGCCCTCGTGGAGTGAGCTGAATCTTAATCGGGCAAGGTTCGCCTTTAAGACGGTAAGCCTCCAAAATGGCTGACCGAATCCATCGAGCTATAGAAACCTTGGAAGCTCGTTGACCACGCCTGCGACCTGCTGGAATCACAAACAGAGAATCTGACTTCCTAAAACCTTGAGTAACAGACAAATAGAACTTCAAGGTCCGCACTAAATCCAATTTGTGCAAGTCCCGTTCCTTTGCATTCCTTGGGCCCAGGCAAAGCGAGGGCAATACAATATCCTGGTTAACATGAAATTGCGACACCACCTTAGGTAGAAAGTCGCCCCGTGTGCAAAGCACTACTCTATCTGGGTAAAAATCCAGGAAAGGAAGCGAGCAGGAAAGAGCTGCCAACTCAGAAACCCTTCTTAAAAAGGTTACCGCCACTAAGAAGGCAATCTTCCAAGAAATTAAAGAAAGGCTAGCAGAACCCATAGGCTCAAAAGGTACATGCTGAAGAGCCTCCAAGACAAGGTTGAGCCGCCAAGGAGACACAGACGCCTTCCGCGGTGGAAACTGACGGTTACTCCGCGAAAAAAGGAACGTACGTCCCTAAACGAGGCGATAGCCTTCCGAAACAGCAAGGACAGGACAGAAACCTGGCCTTTCAGAGTGCTAACTGCCAAACCTTTTGACCAGTCCGTACTGCAGCAAAGCCAACAAATTGGGAATGGAAAAAATCCTCGGATTCATTGAAGAACCCGAACACCACGAAAAGAAGGCTTCCCAAGTCTTGTGATAAATCTTAGTAGTAGCCGGACCTCTGGCAGCTCGCAGAGTGCAATGACTTCGACTGAAAAACCTCTACGAGTCAATATTTCGGTCTCAAGAGCCACGCCGTCAAACGCAGAGACTTCAAGTCCAGATGACGAACGGGCCCCTGGGTTAACAGGTCCGGGCGAGGAAGAAGTGGGAATGGCGGTGCCGCCAAAAACGACACCAGTGTCGAGAACCACGTCCTCCTTGGCCAATCCGGGGCTATCAACATAGCCGGAATTCTCTCCAGGCTGATCCGACGCAGCACCAGAGGAAGTAAAGATATCGGCGGAAACACATAGGCTAGCTCGAAATGTCCCACGGAGCCACCAGAGCAACCACAGCCACAGCCTTTCGGGTCCTTGTACCTGGACATGAAAGTCGGTAGTTTGGCATTGAACCTGGATGCCATCAAATCCACTTGGGGAGTTCCCCAACGGGAGCACAGCAGTGCAAAAATTTCCGGATGAAGACGCCATTCTCCAGGATCCATCTTCTCGCGACTGAGGAAGTCCGCCGTGGTATTCTGGACTCCTGGAATGTGAATCGCAGAGATGGCTGGAACCCTGGTCTCGGCCCATAACAGAATCCGAGACACCTCCATCATGAGCCTGGAGCTCCTTGTCCCGCCTTGGTGGTTGATATACGCGACCGCCGTCGCGTTGTCTGTCTGTACTCGGACTGGCAGACCGCTCAAAGGGAGCGTTCAGTGTTGGAGGCAAAAGAAAAAATTGCCCTCAATTCCAGGATATTGATCGGTAGAACAGACTCTTCCGATGACCATACTCCCTGGATCCAAAGATCCTTCCAGACACCCCCCCCCCCAGCCCGTCAGGCTGGCATCGGTGGTTATGACCGACCACCTCGGAGGGAGGAAAGATTTCCCCAGGGATAACGCTCCTGGACATAACCACCATCCTAGGGATTCTCGCACCCTGTGAGAGATGATGACGCTGCAATCCAGAGAAGCTTGCGATCGATCCCAACGACTCAGAATGAGCCTTTGGAGGGCCCTGGGATGAAATTGGTCAAACGGAAGTGCCTCCATGGACGTCAAACCCAGAAGGCGCATACATTTCCGAAAGGACATTGCTGTCGCAGACCTCATAATCTGTACATGTCGAAAGAGACATGCCCGCTTGTCTGGAGGAAGGGACACCACCGTCCGTACCGTGTCGAAATGCATTCCCAAAAACAGGATTGACTTCCAGAGACGACTTCTCCAATTGACCAGCCACCCGAAATCCTCCAGGAGCTGAAGGGATAGATTGAGAGTCGTCCCCGCCTCCTCCTTTGAGGACGCCACAATCAGAAGGTCGTCCAGTTAGGGAAATCGTAACCCCGTCTTCGAAGAATTGCCATGAGGGGCGCTAGAATGTTTGTAAAAACTCTGGGCGCCGAGGCCAAGCCGAATGGCAGAGCCACAAACTGGTAATGGTCCTGACCTATGGCAAAACGAAGGAAGCGCCGTGAGCCCTTCCGACAGGGACATGCAAATAAACGTCGCGAACGTCGATTGACCAAAAAGACGTTCTGCGACAGGGCTGCCACAACGGAGCGAAGTGACTCCATGCGGAATTTTCGGGATGTAAACATGCCGATTCAATCTTTGAAATCCAAAACAGGGCGAAATTTGTCCTCCTTTTTGGGGACCACAAAGAGGTTGGAATAAGAATCCTCTTCCCCGGTCCTCTGCGAAACCCGTTATCACCACACCCTTCTGCAGAAGGGAATCGACCTCTCATAGTAGAACGGCAAATAGCTCGGCTCTGACGGAATGCGAGATTGGCAAAACCTGTCCGGGGGTCGAGAAAGAAACTCTATGAAGTAGCCTGCCAACACAACCTGTGTCACCCAGGCGTCCGACACACGGAAAACCCAAGTCGGTTTGAATTGGAGTAAACGACCCTCCACTCGAGAGCGCTCGAGTGAGGCCCAGACGTCAGACCGCTTTGGCGGGTTTTTTGCCAGCTTCTGTCTTAATGGAAGTTCTGTTTCCAGGGTATGCGGAATTTCTGAGAATTCCCCACCCCTTTTTTTTTTTTTTTAAAAAAAAAAGAGAGAGGAACGACCCAAACCCCCAGAGGGTTGACCGGATCATCCCCTGGACCGAAAGGACCGCCGACAACTACCGGCACTAGTCCTGCCAGACGCAGAAGTCACAGCTCTGTGCTGCGGTAAAACTGTTTCTTTTGCCTCAGAAATCAGCTCTGTGAGGTCAGATTCAAATAGCTGACCACTTTGTAAGCTAAAGATAGCAAACCCTGCTTGGAAACCGCGTTCCACTGTCTAAGCCACAGTGCTCTTCTGACTGTGACTGCCGAGGATTGCGCCCTGGATAGCAGTGACGCAGAATCCTTCAACTTGAAAAGCCCATCTATCTCGATAGAGGGGATCCATCTTGTCACGCCGTCCGTAGACGGTCCAAACGGCTCAGGGAAACTTTACAAGTACACATAGATCCTTAATACTGAATCCATGACCCGCGGCCTCGCAGATGGATATTGTTGCCATCTCCAGCAGGTCCTGCAGACTCGCCTTCCTTTACCAGGATAAAGGGACATTCACTTCAGGAGATCCAATTAACAATCAATTCCGTAGAAAACGGATACAGATTGTAAAGCCGTCGCGACCTATGCGACTCCTGAAACATCCGGGCCGACTTACCAGGACGCCTAGTTACCTCTCTCTGGTAACTGTAACGCCCTCATGGCTCCAATAGTACGGTCCATGAGAGAGGCAGAGTGTCCCTGCCGATCCTCCTTGTCTGAAACGGACATCTTCGCTACGCGAGAAGGAAGGCACCGATTTGTGTCGCTTCCTTGAGAGGATCTAGCTGACACTCCATAACCTAGAAAGTCAGACAGGCCATCATAGAAACTAGCGAGGGCCTCCATTTTGACACCATTGGAACCTCCGACTGCTGCGCATAACGCCGTCGGGGTCTGCGTGTCAGATTCTGAAATGTCCTTGCACAGTATATGGCAGGTTAAACCTGTCAGTAACTAGAACAGTGTGTTTCTTAAAGAAAAACAATCGCTGAAGGGTTAAAGCTCTTAAAGAGAGAGCTACCCCAACATTAAGAGTTAACCGCCTAAGAAGGGGTTAAAGTAGCAGACTCCCCACAACCTTGATAATGAAAAAGTTGTGCGAGCCCCAAGTGCCTCTTATAAGGCAGCAGCTGCAGGACAGCTTTTTATGCCACACTAACAGAAAAACGTTCCACAAGATCGCTAAAAATTGCGCTGTTTTGTATATCGCAATGACCGCCAAGTTGTTAAGGAGATCGCTAACCCTTATGCGATGTTAATGAGATCGCCCAGATTGGCAGCTACTAGCGACATTAAAAAATATCACACAAACGATCGCATTAGTATGCGTCGTTATCAGGATCGTTAGTGGGAACGTATAGTGGCAGTATTAAAATCGCAGACTCCCCACAAACTCTTTATTATTATTGAAAAGAGTGTGCGAGCCCCTTATGCGATAACAGCCGCAGGACAGCGCAGTCTGTCACTCATTAGTGCCCCAGAAGGCGCCCGCGCTGTGGGGGTGAAGGGGTTAAGCTTCTGCCTGCGGGCTAGAAGCGACTCACCCAGCTGGTAACAGTGTAACATCTTGCCGGGAGGGGAGGAGGGAGAAGAGCCAGAAGAAGCTTTCAGCCGGCTTCTTTAATGGCCGCCAGCGCTGTGCCTCCGTGTGCTCCATGAGGGAAGCCGGAAATGGAGACAGCAGTAAAGCGCGCGCTCAGAGCGGCGCGAAAATTCAAATAAAAAGGCGCGCACTCCTCTCCTATGTCCTGCAGGCATCCACCTGGGACAAAAAACACAGTCAGTGACATGTAATGTACAGCGGCTGCCGCAGCAGTCGCTTAAACACTCACACACACATTAATAAAAATGTGAGGTAAAAATGTGAGGTACTCACCAGCCGAAGCGCCACAGGGACCCCCAGGGGTTTCTGGCGCTATGCCCATGCTTCCCCCCCAGGGCGGGGGACGCAGTGACCCCTGCAGCGCGGTTTGCGCCCCCGCCAGGGAAGCCATCCTCAATCCCCCCGGGCCGCAGGGTTCTGCAGGGACCACCATATAGGGTAATACAGATCCGCCAAGGGAGAGGTGGGAGTCCAGCAGCGCTGATACCCCTGAGACCTCTAGACCACATTTGGTGATCCAAGTCTCTTGTCCGATAAAAAATAATAAAATCTTCTGAGGAGCTGCTTCCAGCAGCGACCATCCTCTGAGACCTCAAATTGTAAACTGAAGAGCTGAGTAGGAGGAGCCCGAGCTGGAGGGGCCGGTCAACACTCTTTTTAATCTGAGTGTGTCAATCCTATCTGGGGCTCCGCCTACCCACTAGTTATGACTGTGGCTCTCTTCCTTCCATCTGCAGCTGAAAAAGAGCTCCATCAATCATAAAAATCACTAAAAACAGGTTGTTATTATTGCCATCTGCTGTGCCTTATAGATCAGTAAACAAACTGCATGGGATGAGTCACAGCGCCCCACACTGGGTAGTGGCCATAAATGGTACTGCAGTTCACTCCTATTGTGAAAGTAATGGGTGAGGGCTCCAGTACCACGAAGGTTCACACAACAAATGGATCAATTGTGTAGTGTGGCCTCTTTAATTAGATTGATGTGAATTTCAGGAGACAATTAGCTAAGATTCAAGTGCCATCAATGTGTCAAAGTGCTTACAAGTAAAGCAAGATGGAAACAGAATAAGCAATTTTGTCATTTAGGATTCCATGAAAGCTAGGTCCCAAATTCTCAATGTCCCAGGATTGAGCAATAGGGCTACACTAGGCGGTTTGATGGTTATAAGAAACACAATGTGGATACTAAGAAATCATCAATATCTTACCTGGAAATCAGACGGACTGCTGCTAATCTGGTTTACATTTGGCAAGGAGCCACCATAGTACTGAGCCCGAGTCTGTGCAAGTTGCAACTGCTGCAGCTTTTGGAACTGAACCTGAAAAGCCAAAATGGATATTGTTAATAAAAGGAAGTCTGTAAAAGTGCGAGACAGTCAGGTGTTCAAGCAATGTACTCCAGAGCCTCCCCCGGGTCCGCGGTGTGTGGCGATCAGTAGTCTCTACACGTCTCATACAGGTGAGGTCACTATAAGCGAAGATCTAATGTACCACGATTTACAAAAACATTATGGCTCCGATTCATCAAGACGGACGCTGTTCCTGCCAGTCTAGATGAGGGAGTGTGGAGGAGTCAGACGCTCCCGAGGAACACACCTTTTAATGAAATCAGGAGAATCTGACAAATGTCGTGCGCATCACCACAAGTATTACTCCAGTCGCACTAGAGTAAGATTTCTTGCGTAAGGAATTAGACAAGTTGTGGCATCGCAAGATTATAGTGGAGAAAAAAATTAAAAGTCACAAAATTTTTGCGCAACTTAGGCTACTTTCACACTTGCGTTTTTTTTGCGCAGCGCATCGTGCGCTATCGGAATCGGACGCATGCGCAATGTTCCCCTATCTTTAACATGGCGGGCGCAGGGTATAGCGCTTGCACGCGTTCATCTGCGTTTGGCGTGCGCTGCGCATTTTCCAGGTGTGCGCCCATACATGTTGCATTTTTTTTCCGCCCAACCGCTTTAAAAAAACGCGTGCGCACGTGTGCGCATGCTATGCGCAAAAAATAACATTGCAGTCTATGGGTGCGCTGGCGTGCGCATGGCTTTGTGCTCGTCAGCGCTTTTGAGCGCACGCGATTTTGGAGTAAATAATGTCAAACAACCCCCTACACAAGCAACATTGTGAGGAGTGTAGATAAAAAGATGATAGAGACAGAGATGATAGAGACAGAGATGATAGAGACAGAGATGATAGAGACAGAGATGATAGAGACAGAGATGATAGAGACAGAGATGATAGAGACAGATGATAGAGACAGAGATGATAGAGACAGAGATGATAGAGACAGAGATGATAGAGACAGAGATGATAGAGCAGAGATGATAGAGACAGATGATAGAGACAGAGATGATAGAGACGAGATGATAGAGACAGAGATGATAGAGACAGAGATGATAGAGACAGAGATGATAGAGACAGAGATGATAGAGACAGAGATGATAGAGACAGAGATGATAGAGACAGAGATGATAGAGACAGAGATGATAGAGACAGAGATGATAGACACAGAGATGATAGAGACAGAGATGATAGAGACAGAGATGATAGAGACAGAAATGATAGATATGATAGAGACAGAGATGATATACAGATGATAGAGACAGAGATGATAGAGACAGAGATGATAGAGACAGAGATGATAGAGACAGAGATGATAGAGACAGATGATAGAGACAGAGATGATAGAGACAGAGATGATAGAGACAGAGATGATAAGACAGAGATGATAGAGACAGAGATGATAGAGACAGAAATGATAGATATGATAGAGACAGAGATGATATACAGATGATAGACAGAGATGATAGACACAGAGATGATAGACACAGAGATGATAGAGACAGAGATGATAGACAGAGATGATAGAGACAGAGATGATAGACAGAGATGATAGAGACAGAGATGATAGAGACAGAAATGATAGAGACAGAAATGATAGATATGATAGAGACAGAGATGATATACAGATGATAGAGACAGAGATGATAGAGACAGAGATGATAGAGACAGAGATGATAGGACAGAGATGATAGAGACAGAGATGATAGAGACAGATGATAGAGACAGAGATGATAGAGACAGAGATGAATAGAGACAGAGATGATAGAGACAGAGATGATAGAGACAGAGATGATAGAGACAGAGATGATAGAGACAGAGATGATAGAGACAGAGTGATAGAGACAGAGATGATAGAGACAGATGATAGAGACAGATGATAGAGACAGATGATAGAGACAGAGATGATAGAGACAGAGATGATAGAGACAGAGATGATAGAGACAGAGATGATAGAGACAGAGATGATAGAGACAGATGATAGAGACAGATGATAGAGACAGAGATGATAGAGACAGAGATGATAGAGACAGATGATAGAGACAGATGATAGAGACAGAGATGTAGACAGAGATGATAGCGCAAGATTATAGTGAGAAACAGAGATGATAGAGACAAGATGTAGGAACAGATATTTGAGACAGATGATAGAGACAGAGATGATAGATGTTAACAGGATGATAGAGACAGAGATGACGAGACAGAGATGATAGAGGACAGATGATGATGCAGTAAGAAGATGATGAGACAGATGATAGAGACAAAACTTGCAGTAGTGACAGAGATGATAGTGCAGAGATGATAGACACAGAGATGTAGAGACAGAGATGATAAGACAGATGATAGAACAGTGATAGAGACGAGATGATAGAGACAGAGATGATAGAGACAGAGTGATAGAGACAGAGATGATAGAGACAGAGATGATAGAGACAGATGATAGAGACAGAGATGAAGAGACAGAGATGATAGAGACAGAGATGATAGAGACAGAGATGATAGAGACAGAGATGATAGAGACAGAGATGATAGAGACAGATGATAGAGACAGATGATAGAGACAGAGATGATAGAGACAGATGATAGAGACAGAGATGACAGAGACAGAGATGATAGAGACAGAAATGATAGATATGATAGAGACAGAGATGATATACAGATGTTAGAGACAGATGATAGAGACAGAGATGATAGAGACAGATGATAGAGACAGATGATAGAAATGTGACACGTAGACAACCCATGCGCCGAAAAAACGCAAACGCATGCAAAAACGCTTGAAATCGCATACAAACGCTGCGTTTTTTGGTCGTAATGCGCACGCTGATGCGACTAAATATCGCAGCGTTTATAAGCGTTTGCATGTGTTTTTTTAATGCGTTTCATGTGCGACGATGCGCTGCGCAAAAAAAACGCAAGTGTGAAAGTAGCTTAGAGCTGCACAAAAAAGTTGAGTTTCACAAAGGAATTTAAGCCAAAATTTTGGCGCAATCCCTTTAATGAATAAAGGCACGAGCCTGATTCACTAAGATTGGCGCAGTAATACTAAAGTGGTATACATATGGAGGAAATCGCCTTCGCACACCCTGTCTCGCCGAAGCTCTGCCTACTTTGGTGGAGCCGCTTTCAACTGGTTTAAAAATGCCAAATATAACATTTTTGCACAACTTTGTGTTGCGCAAAAATTTTTCAACATTTCAGAATCGGGCTCTTTAGGTTTGGAAATACACTGCTCAAAAAAATAAAGGGAGCACTAAAAAACCACATCCTAGATATCACTGAATGAAATATTCCAATTGTAAATCTTTATTCATTACATAGTGGAATGCGTTGAGAACAATAAAACATAAAAATGATCAATGTAAATCAAAATTAATATCCCATGGAGGTCTGGATTTGAAAAGATACTGAAAATCAAAGTGGAAAATCAAATTACAGTCTGATCCAACTTCAGTGGAATTGCCTCAAGACAAGGAAATGATGCTCAGTAGCGTGTGTGGCCTCTACATGCCTGTATGACCGCCTTACAACGCCCAGGCATGCTCCTGATGAGGCAGCGGATGTTCTCCTTAGGGATCTCCTCTCAGACCTGGATTAAAGCATCAGTCAACTGCTGGACAGTCTGTGATGCAACGTGGTGTTGGTGGATGGAATGAGACGTGATGTCCCAGATGTGCTCAATTGGATTCAGGTCTAGGAAACGGGTAATGCAGTCCATAGCTTCAATGCCTTTATCATGCAGGAACTGCTGACACACTTCAGCCATATGAGGCCTAACATTGTCATGCATCAGAAGGAACCCAGGGCCCACTGCACTTGCATATGGTCTCACGTTGGGTCTGAGGATCTCATCCCGGTACCTAATGGCAGTCAGGGTACCCATGGCTAGTAAATGGAGGGCTGAGCGGCCTTCCAAAGAAATGCCACCCCACATCATTACTGACCCACTGCCAAACCGGTCTTGCTGGAGGATGTTGCAGGCAGCAGATCGCTCTCCACGGCGTCTCCAGACTCTATCAGGTCTGTCACATGTGGTCAGTGTGAACCTGCTCTCATCCGTGAAGGGCACAGGGCGCCAGTGTCGAATCTGCCAATCTTGGCGTTCTCTGGCAAATGCCAATCACTCTGCACGGTGTTGGGCTGTAAGCTCAACACCTTCTCTTGGATGTCTGTCCCTCATACCACCCTCATGGAGTCCATTTCTGACAGGATGAGCAGACGCATGGATGTTAGTGTCCTGCTGGAGGTCATTTTGCAGGGCTCTGGCACTGTTCCTCCTTGCACAAAGGAGGAGGTAGCAGTCCTGCTGCTGGGGTGTTGCCTTCCTACGGCCCCCTCCACATCTCCTGGTGTACTGGCTTGTCTTCTGGTATCTGCACCATGCTCTGGACACTGTGCTGACAACTACCCTTCTAGCGATAGCTTGTATTGATGTGCCATCCTGGATGAGCTGCACTACATGAGCAACTTCTGTGGGTTGTAGACACTGCCTCATTTGTACTGTACCTCTAGGGTGAGAGCAATGACAAAATGAAAAAGTGACCAAAATAGCCAAAAATGATTAGAAAAGAGAAATGGTCTGTGGTCACCTCCTGCAGAACCACTTCTTTATAGGGGGTTGTCTTAATAATTGCCTATCATTTCTACCTGTTGACTGGTCCATTTGCACAACAGAAGGAGAAATGAATTCACAATCCATGTTGCTTCATAACGGGACAGGTTGATTTCACAGAAGTGTGATTGACTTGGAATTACGTTGTGTTTACATGTTCCCTTTATTTTTTTGAGCAGTTTATTTACATGGAGAGGCCTACAATATTCAAGGTGATATTACTGCAGACTGGGTCCATAGTTCGGTGCAGTGTATTGTAAAAACAAACTGTGCTTTAGGTTTAGACTATGTGCACGCGTTGCGGATTTTTCGCGTTTTTTTTGCGTTTTTGCAGTGGTTTTCCGCTGCAAAAACACTGAAAAAACGCATGCATTAAGCATCTTATTAGTAGAATGCATGCTGTAATTTTTGAGCACATGCTGCGTTTTTTTTTCCGTGAAAAAAATGCATCGCGGAAAAAAACGCAGCATGTTCATTCTTTTTCCGGAATCGCGGCGATTCCGCACACATAGGAATGCATTGAACCGCTTACTTTACACATGTGGCTATGCCCACCATGTGCAAAGTGAGCGGTTCATGTGCGGATGGTACCCAGGGTCTGGAGGAGAGGAGACTGGGTACCATATCCATATTAAAGCAATAATTTAAAAAATAAAAAAATTGTGATATTCTCACCTTCCGGCGTCCCCCGCATCTTTCCCGCCTCTCAGCGACGCTCCCGGCCAATCCCGTTCCCAGGCGTCCTTAGCGACAATGACCCCAGATGACGTAGCGGTCTCGCGTGATGCTACGTCATCTGGGGTCATTGTCGCTAAGCATCACTGGGAACAGGAGTTGCCGGGAGCGTCGCTGAGAGGCGGGAAAGCTGCGGGGGCCGCCGGAAGGTGAGAATATCACGATTTATTATTTTTTAAATTATTTTTAACCTTAGATCTTATAACTATTGATGCGGCATCAGTAGTAAAAAGTTGCTCACACTTGTCAAACACTATGTTTGACTCGTGTGACCAACCTGTCAATCAGTTTTCCAAGCGATGCTACAGATCGCTTGGAAAACACTAGCATTCTGCAAGCTAATTACGCTTGTAAAACACTAGTTTCTGGCGGGAATACACATACCTATAAAAATGCGTAATTCCCGCGGCAGAGAAGGTGCAGGATAGCCGCGGAAATTTCCGTGGCAATCCTCCTACGTGTGCACATAGCCTTAGGTATATTCACACATCCATGTGAGGACTACCAGCCAAGAGAAAAAGGCAGACATTTTCTCAGGTGTCATCCTAGGTGAATCGGCTTTTATCATCCCCTTTCTCTTTCCACAAAATAAACTAAACTAAACATTTTTATCCATTGACTTTAAAAAGAAAATCAGTCACCAGGTTTTTGTCACCTAATCTGTGAGCAGCATAATGTAGAGACAAAGACGCGGATTCCATTTATGTGTCAGTTACTGGGCTGCTTGCTGTAGTTTTAATAAAATCACTGTTATATCAGCAGTATATTATGATTAGAGGACTAGCAAACCTGCTGCTATGTAGTCCTCCATATACATGGGCTCCGTATAACCCCTCCCCCACTACTAATTGGCAGCTTTCTGCCTATACACAGTGCACACAGAAAGATGCCAATCAGTGGGGTTATACAGAGCTCCATGTTCAGAGAACTGCTAAATCTGTAGCAGAGAAAACAGTGATTTTATCAAAATTACAGCAAGCAACTGAGTACTACAGAGATCTACCTAAACCTGCTAAGCAGAGTGGCTGTAGTCCAGACAATATACCAATGAGAATAATGATAAAAATAATAACCCAATGCAGCAATAATAGCACAATAAATCCATTTGAACAAGGATGTTATTGTCCCAGTTTGTGCATCGAAAAAGTACCAATATACGATCTAAAATAATGACAAAGGTCATACAAAACCAATATGTAATATATAAGTGGCTGCGAGGACGGGTCTGAATCCAGTAAGTCAGGGGTAGCAAACACCTGGTGACAAACACTTCAACCCCTTAATGACCTTTGACGTATAGGTATGTCAAAGGTAATTTTCCTGCTTTTGCTGCGGGCTCCAACACTGAGCCCGCATCTTTCCCCACACAGGACAGCTGATAAGTGCCTCTAACAGCTGTTGAAAAGTTAAATGAGGTTGTTAATCACTGACAGCATAATTCTAACACGCACTGGGCATGAGCCCGCCCATTTGAGCCCCTGTCACGCGACAGTCGGGGGACTGCAGAAGACCCCTGTGCTGGTCATTGTGAATCTCCTATGAACGCCGGCTCATGGCCAATATACATAGGAGACCATGATTTTTATTATACACAGCAGTGCTGAAAACACAGGCAATTGGATGATCACGGCTTCAAGTCTGATAAGGGGACTATTGCAATCAGTAAAAAGTATTTTTAAAAAGTAAAAAAAAAATGTAAAAAACAAACAAACAATAGAGGTTTAGCACCACTGCGTTCAGAAGTGTCCGGTCTAGCAAAACAAAGTAAAGCAGTTGGTAAACGGCGTAACGAGAAAAAAAAAACTCCAGAAACACGTTATTTTTGGCAGACACAACATTGCCATAAACTGCAGCAACGGGCGATTAAAACATTGTATCTACCCCAAAATGGTATTAATAAAAGCATTCAGCTTCGCATGCAGAAAACCAAACCGTCAGCCAGCCCCAGATCATGCTCATTATAAACAGTCATACAGATGGCATCAGAGGGCATACAATTTTATTTATGGATCGTACAGTCTGCAAAAACATCTGGACATGTGAACCGCCCCACAGACCAATAGGTACAAGAGCTAAACACGGAAAACACGGACCACGCACAAGACAGATTGACGTCTGGATCAACCCTGAAGCAGTTTGTACTTTTTTTTTTTTTTTAAACCGGAAAACCCTGTTAACGCAAGCAAGGCCGATGAGCTGTCTAGAAGCACTTCTAAAGAAATCTGTAGCACTTTGGAGACACCCAATCATGGGTGCGTGTACATATCGGGTTTTGGATCTCAACGTACCCACCAAGTATTAAGTAAGGCCGGGATCACACATGCGAGTAAATCGGCCGACACTCGCATGTGAAATCCCAGCTCTGGCGCCGGCACTCGGGAGTGGAGTGTACAGGTGCATGTATTTCTATGCAGCCGCACACTCCACTCCTAAGTGCCGGCGCCAGAGCTGGGATTTCACATGCGAGTGTCGGCCGATTTACTCGCATGTGTGATCCCGGTCTAAGGCTTAAAGCAGAAAAGTTTAAAAACCCAAACAAAAAAAAAAAACACATTCTCAAGACCTATAGAATCCACCCCCCCCCCAAAAAAAAAAAAAAAAGCAGCCTTCGAGCATGTTCACAGTCTTTTCTTAAAGTCGATTTTAAAGCAGATCCACTTCAAAATTTGCTTCAGATGCAAGTTTTCATGCAGATCTGCGGGAAAGAGCGCTGGGTGTACATAACCTAAGGATATGTGCAGACGTTGCGGATTTGCTTGTGGATTTTTCTGCGCGGATTCTGCATCTTTTGGCAGAAAACGCAGTGAAAATTCCGTGCGGTTTTTGTGCGGATTGACATGTGGCTGTGTCTGCAGATTTGTTAACCCATTAAAGATATATGACTGTACAATAAAAAAAATAATTAAAAAAAGTCATTTTAAAGCCCAACCTCCATTGTTGATGTCATGCTACCAAGATAGGCTCAAATCTTGATTCTCCGCCCACACACTCTTCCTCCTTCTCAGATAATTTATTTTTTCAAATTCGCTTTTTTTTTTTTTTTTTTACCAAATTCGCATCAAATCCGCAAACATTTTTACACCTGCGGATTTGAGTGCCTCAATGGAAGTAAACGGGGGAAAAACTGCAGGTCGGCAAAAAGAATTGACATGCTGCGCAAAATAAAACACTGTGAATCAGTGAGGAATTCTCCGCAGCATGTGCACAGCAATTGTGGATTCCCACTGATTAACCTTGCATGAACAATCATTTGCGGATTTGGTGCAATTCCGCGCAGAAAAAAAACGCTGCGGATCTGCAACATGCGCACATAGCCTAAGGCCGGTGTCACACTTGCGAGTGTGATGCAAGAAACTCGCAGGAGTTCTCGCATCAACACCCAGCTCTCAGACCGGAGCGTGCGCCTACATGCATTTCTATGCAACCGCACGCTCCGGGCTGAGTGCCGGCGGCAGTGCCGGGTGTTGATGAGAGTTTCTCGCATCACACACGCAAGTGTGACACTGGTGTAAGAGAAATAAAGGGTTAGATTTAGGACTGCACGTGTGGCATTTTAAAGAGGTTTGACATTTTCACATAGTAAAGAAAGACACAAGTGGCAGGAGTTTGCCACAGGACCCAAATTCTATCCACATTGGGGACCACGTTTACCCAAATAGAAAAGCCCTTTAAGTTCAAGCTTTTTTTTTTTTTTCTTTCCTGTAATTAAAAGAGTAGTTTCAGATGTATACATAATGGAAGACTGACATTTGCTGCTTAAAAATATCATCTGTAATGGAGCCAGCGGAGGAAATACCTTGCGGAGGACTATACTGTTATTTCACAGATAGTTCATAAAAGATTGTTAATTTGGATGTGATAAAATCCACAACTCAATGCATTTCAATTCTGGGATTAAAATAATGTATACATATTTGCATGTCAATATAAAATCAAAAACAAGAACAAAATAACACGTGGGTGTGGAAAAGACTTAAAACTAGGGATGATGACAATCAGAAGCTTAAAAATATGATGTATGCAAACATATCCAATGGATAAATTAAAAGCATGCATTATATATAGATATATTTTAGGTCAATTAAGATTACCATAATTACTAATATTTGCCAAATGCCAGAATAATGAGAGAGAGAGAATGCTTTAAGGCACTTTTATTACTTCCTGCAAAGTCAAAAGTTTACATACACTAAGTTCACTCTGCCTTTAACCCCTTAGTGACAGCCAATTTGCAGTTTAATGACCAGGCCAATTTTTACAATTCTGACCACTGTCACTTTATGAGGTTATAACTCTGGAACGCTTATACGGATCCCGCTGATTCTGAGAATGTTTTTTCGTGACATATTGTACTTCAAGTTAGTGGTAAAAAATTTTTATATGACTTGCGTTTATTTATGAAAAAAATGGAAATATGGCGAAAATTTAGCAATTTTCAAACTTAATTTTTATGTCCTTAAATCAGAGAGATATGTCACACAAATTTCTTAATAAATAACATTTCCCACATGTCTACTTTACATCAGCACAATTATGGAAACAAATTTTTTTTTGTTACGAAGATATAAGGGTTAAAAGTTGACCAGCGATTTCTCATTTTTACAACACCATTTATTTTTTTTTTAGGGACCACATCACATTTGAAGTCACTTTGAGGGGTCTATATGATAGTAAATACCCAAAAGGGACACCATTCTAAAAACTGCACCCCTCAAGGAGCTCAAAACCACATTCAAGAAGTTTATTAACCCTTTACTTGCTTCACAGGAACTGAAGCAATGTGGAAGGAGAAAAATTAACATTTACCTTTCTTTTGCAAAAAAATTACTTCAGAACCATTTTTTTTATTTTCACAAGTGTTAAAAGAGAAAATGAGCCACAAAATTTGTTGTCCAATTTCTCCTGAATACGCCGATACCCCATATGTGGGGGTAAAGCACTTTTTGGGCGCACGGCAGAGGTCGCAAGGGATGGAGTGCAGTTTGACTTTTTCAACACAGAATTGGCTGGATGCCATGTCATGTTTGGAGAGCCCCTGATGTGTCTAAACAGTGGAAACCCCCAACAAGTGACCCCATTTTGGAAATTAGACCCCTTAAGAAACTTATCTAGATGTGTAATGAGTACTTTGAACCTCCAAGTGCTTCACAGAAGTTTATAACGTAGAGCCGTGAAAATAAAAAATCATTTTTTTCCTCAAAAATGATTTTTTTAGCCCTTTATTTTTTTTATTTTCCCAAGGGTAACAGGAGAAATTGGACCACAATCCTTGTTGTGCACTTTTTCCTGAGTACGCGGATACCCCATATGTGGGGGAAAACCACTGTTTGGGCGCATGGGAGAGCTTGGAAGGGAAGGAGCACCATTTTGTAATGCAGACTTTGATGGTGTATTCTGCGGGCGTCATGTTGTGTTTGCAGAGCCTTTGATGTCCCTAAACAGTAGAAACCCCCCGCAAGTGGCACCATTTTGGAAACTAGAATCCCCAAGGAGCTTATTTAGATGTGTGGTGAGCACTTTGAACCCCGAAGTGCTTCACAGAAGTTTATAAACGCAGAGCCGTAAAAAAAAAAAAAAATTCCCTCAAAAATGATTTTTTTAGCCAGCTATTTTTTTTTTTCCCCAAGGGTAACAGGAGAAATTAGAACCCCAAAATTGGTGTGCAATTTGTCCACCATATGTTGGGGTAAACCACTGTTTGGGCGCACGGCAGGGCTCGGAAGGGAGGGAGCACCATTTGACTTTTTGAACACCATGTCGCTTTGGAGACCCCCTCATGTGCCTAAATAGTGGAAACCCCTCAATTCTAGCTCCAACCTTAACCCTTAATCCCAACCCTAACCCCAATTATAACCATAATTCCAACCAAAACCCTAATTATAACCTTAACCCTAACAGAAAAATGAAATAAATATATTTTCTTTATTTTATTATCTGTCCCTAACTAAGGGGTTATAAAGGGGGGGTTTATTCACTATTTTTTTATTTTGATCACTGTGATAGCGTTTATCACAGTGGTCAAAAATGTACCTGCACTGAATGAATGAATCTGCCGGCCGCCATTTTCTTTGCAGGAAGAAGACCGGGAGCTGGGGGGGGGGGGACATCGGGAGGTACAGGGGACAGATCCGGGGTCCCGGCGGACCCTATTTCTCTCCCCTCTGATGTGCGATCACATCAGAGGAGAGAGAAATTAAATGCAGAATTGCGGTTTGGTTTTTTTTTGCGGTCGCCGTTATATGGTTAATAACGGCGATCGCAAAAGCGGGAGACCCGAATCATTTCTCCAGAGAAAATCCGACTGTGGTGGGCGCTATATACCTTCTCCACAGCGCCGTGAATTAACGGTGCTGTGGTTTAAGTACCCTTAACCACCACAGTTAAAAGGCGTATCGGCGGTCGTTAAGGGGTTAAACAATTTTGGGCTGCCCATATGATGATGTCATGTGTTTGGAAGCTTCTGATAGGTTTTTAGGCAACATCTGAGTTTAGAGATTATGGTAATCCTAACTGACCTAAAACGGGAAAGGTTTCTTCTGATTCCATGTCAGATATTGAGAAAAACATGCAGATGTGTTTTTATACAATGTATGTAAACTACTGGTCTCATCTGTATACACACATACATTGATATTGGAAACATATGTGCTGCACATCAGATAACGCACTGTTGTCATACATACCCACAATGCACTGGCTAAGGAGCGCAATAGAAACCAAAATAATCACTGCAAAATGTATGCCCACGGGAAAGATTTAACGGTTTACTAAAAATGCATACTACCTGTGACGAAACATGAGTGAGTCACACCTCGCCACCCTGCCTGACATCAATGTTAGCGGGATCATGTGGAAAGGACTCCCCACCTGCACCAACGTGACGTTCCGCGCCCTTTGGGGACACACAAGGTCAGCATGGCACAGTTTTACACAGACACACCCTGTCCAGACAGGCTCAGGGAGCACGGGGAGAGAGAGAGGTTGCGGCCCACACAGTCACTGATATGGCACCACACTCACCCACAGCCCTCACAGGCCGAGAGGCCCCTTTCACTAGCACCAGTAAAACAGAACCTTATCAGCCCGGTAGGACTGCTACCATTTCCCAATTTGATATATTCCTGGTCCGTTACAAGTTATTTCAGGCTAGAAACCCGCCCCAGTAAGGTGTGAGAATAGGCCGAGAAACAGGCGTGTGTATTCGTGGATCAAGATAAAAGCGCAGCCCAAGGTGGAATTATACATTTAATCACTTTAAGGGCACACTAGACAATACACTATATATACACACAATGGTTATTCATATCATGGGTTAGATATGCAAATACAATAGTGGTAGGACAAAAGATATAAGCAGAACATAGGAGGTTACCAGTTAGATAAAAGGCCAGGCTTGCGGGGGAGGGGCTGCCACCAAGGGAGGCTTGTGGTCCCTTTGTGTGTGACTTCTCCTCACACTATGTGTCCTCACAACCTCCCAGAGAAAAAGAAATAGGAAATGCTGCAGACAAGCATTTAACCCTCTGGGTCAATCCCCTCCTTACCCACTGGGCTGAACCTAAATCCCCTTCCCTGGAAGTTTGGAGATAAACCTTCCAAAACCTATTAAAGATCAAAACGACCCAGGCAGGCGCTTGCCCTATTCTGTGGATCCCAGAAATATATACGATGTACAGCTAGGAAATATATAGTATTTCCATAACTCCTTTATGAAATCCTAGCTGGCTGAACAAAGGACTCAGGGGTCTTCTAGTAGAAGGTTGCATACCAGCTAGCTGGGAAGGGGGGGGGGGAAGGTAGGGTGAATCCCTTTGTTTGAAGATGGACAGAAGGCATGTCACCACAGCAGGTGCTGAAAGGGTTTTTCTAATAGGTATGCACACTAAAACAAATCCTCACGGGATCGCTAAAAAAGTCACTATTAGCGATCTTGGATGTTGATTGTGTGCGGCATCTGCAGCGACGAGCTTCTGCTGTGATTGTCGTCGTGGAATCATTCGGACCCTATTTCTGTGCGCGCTCCGTGGGTAAGTATTATCGCTAGTGTGGCCCTTATTCGATTTAGCGGTACTTTTGCTACCGACTAAAGCGTTAGGAGTCGCTAACGCGATAGTCCTACGACTCGCTAATAAGCTACTAGCGAATAAACGATCGCTAGCGATGCATTAGTATGGTCTTTTCTTGCTAGCGGTAGTTTAGGTGGCAGTACCGTATCTATGCATAGGACGTGTGGCATGGATTAGTCTAATTCTCACACTCCAAAAATATCTAAATTGGCATTTTTTTCTATGGTTCATTCAACCATCCAGATATAGAGTTTGTGACATGCTGAGCAAACAAGACAGTGTGCCAGGCACGTGTGATTTCATCGTTGTGTAGCGTTACTGCACACAGATCACGCAGCAGTGCCGATGCTGACGAGCAGTTTTTCTTGGGAAGATGTGCAGGACCCAATAGGGTTGGGCATTGATATATTACACTCACAGGCCGGCAGATGTTATCCCGTGTGGCACATCATGAAGGGTTACTATACATCTTCTCATATTTTAGTCATTCTTCCCACCAGTTGTAGTTTGAATAATTGCTTGTAATATGGTTAATACATTTGATATCTTTTTTCTAAATCCTAGACGTTATGTGTTTTTCCTTATATGGCAGGGTTCGACAAACCCGGGCGCCAGGTCGCCAGTGGCGCCTAGAAAATCATGCCTGGCGCCCGGGCAGTAGCGTAGCTACCGGGGGGCAGAGGGGGCGGTGGCCCAGGCCCCGCGCTCGGAGGGGGCCCACCCGGAGCTACGCTACTGTAACTGTATCGGCGTGCACAGCGCACTGATACAGTTACATTCTGCGGCAAAACAGGGAGAATCGCTCTCCCTGCTCTGCCGCCGGCCGCTATGGGGCCTGAGCAGGTGGTGGGGGCCCGGCGCCAGCAGTGGGCCCCCCGCCCGTCATCGGAGGGTCAGCTGTACCGGCATCCAGCCGATACAGCTGACCGCATTGAGAGAGTAGGAGCGAGGCTCCTCCTCTCCCATAATCCCCTCTCAGCGTCTGACAGCGGGCGCGATGACGTCACAGCCCGGCGCCGGCAGTCAGACGCTGAGAGGGAGAGCAGTGAGCAGCGCAGGAGCCGGGAGCAAGAGAGGTGAGTACAGGATTATTATTTAATGTTATATTACAGAGGGGCTGCCATTGTACATTACAAAGAGGCTCCTATGGGGTGCATTATAAATAAGACTGCCTATGGGGTGCATTATAAATAAGGCTGCCTATGGGTGCATTATAAATAAGGCTGCCTATGGGGTGCATGATAAATAAGGCTGCCTATGGGGGTGCATTATAAATAAGGCTGCCTATGGGGTGCATTATAAATAAGGCTGCCTATGGGGTGCATATAAATAAGGCTACCTATGGGGTGCATTATAAATAAGGCTGCCTATGGGGTGCATTATAAATAAGGCTGCCTATGGGGGTGCATTATAAATAAGGTCCTATGGGGTGCATTATAAATAAGGCTGCCTATGGGGTGCATTATAAATAAGGCTGTATTATGGGGTGCATTATAAATAAGGCTACCTATGGGGTTGCATTATAAATAAGGCTGCCTATGGGGTGCATTATAAATAAGGCTGCCTATGGGGGTGCATTATAAATAAGGCTACCTATGGGGTTGCATTATAAATAAGGCTGCCTATGGGGTGCATTATAAATAAGGCTGCCTATGGGGGTGCATTATAAATAAGGCTACCTATGGGGTTGCATTATAAATAAGGCTGCCTATGGGGTGGATTATAAATAAGGCTACCTATGGGGGTGCATTATAGATAAGGGTGCCTATGGGGGTGCATTATAAATAAGGCTGCCTATGAAATCTAATATATCAAAATATAATATTTATTATCTTTAGAAGTTAAATGTTTATAACGTTTGTAATGTTTTTTTTGTTAAATTAAAAACAAAGTTTGTTAAAAAAAAATTCTGGCTCCTAAATTTTTTGGCTGGCTCCTAGATTCTGAACAACTTTGCGACCCCTGTTATATGATACATAATTGCACATTTCTTTCCTGATATTTAGTGATTCGAAGACCCTCATGTCAGTTTTTGTATTAGATGGGCATAACAATGGGGTGGGGCCAGAAGGAAGGAAGACACCCCACTTCGCTCAGTGGAAAGTGTTCTCCACACCAGATTATTGCACATTACCCTGTATAATGCCAGGCAATCGGCTCTCAAGAGAAAAAGGGAATATTGGGCAAATTCAACGCCGATACGAGCAGAATTATGAATGCAGCTCAAAAATAGGACAATTTAAATAATACTACATACAATATTTAGAAAGTTTGTACTGTAGGGAACAGCGCCAAACAAAAAGGTGTAAAGTTTAATTCTAGTTCCTAAGCACAAAAGCCTCTCGCAATTACTGTACTGACCCCACAGTTTCTGTGACCCTGTAATAAAAAGCTCCCAAGAGGTCTAATTGGAACCGACAAGACCAGCAGTAGTGGACTTTTGTAAAGGGGGAGGGGATCATTTTGCTTTACAACCTGACCTTACACTGATGGGAAAGTTTCAACAGACAATATTAGGGCTCCATTAAGAATAAATAATACATTTCTAAAGTTAGAAGCTACAATATGTAATAATAAAGTTAAAAAAAAAAGAAAAAAAAAAGATGGTTCTTCAGAGAAATGCACCAACTGATAACAGTAATTTATTTGAACAAAAAAATAGAAATACAATACACCACTCCTATACATTACACAGTACATGCCAATTACTGGATACATCAGTCACATGCCATATGTGAGGACATCATCACAGTGACCAAGTGAGCGCAGGAGTTTTACATGGAACAATTTTTTTTACAATAGCTTATATACAGGTTTGCTGGGTGGCAAGTGGACTATTCAGGTATCCTTATCACAAATGACAATGAGCTACAAGTGTAGCGTGCTTGCACTGCACTTCCAGCTCTCCTGCCCCTCTCCTATTCCCTGCCACTGCCTACCAGGTCCCTCCTGACAAGAACTGTCACCGTCTCCGGACACCAACACTTATTGCACTTACAGAAATCTTCTTGCCATCAATACCCAGTAACTCATGAAGAATTTGCTCTCATCGTTAGTCCCAATCTTCTACAGCTCCTGTCCTGACTCCGCAACCCCGGCACACACTGCACACGTTTTCCCCAGCGGTGCTCCAGGAGTCTGTCTGTGGGAAAAAGTTATTTTGGCCAAAGATTTCATCCATCATAAAATTATGCTTAAAACAACTCTACCTTTCCCAAAGTTAAAAAAAAAAAAAAAAAAAATTTAGCACCCTTATCACCTTACTAGCCGACAATCCTAAGTGACTGACACTTTACCAGGTTCCTCTTATCTTCTCACCCCATTACCTGAACCAGTGACCACCTCCTGTGCAGTCCCTCTCACCTCTGCCACATTCTATCTAACAATTATTTAACCTCTCGCTTTCTTCCAGTACCTTTCCCTTCAAACACCACATCATATACCTTTACAACAAAAAAAAAATCAAATAGAACTGCGCTGTTAACTACGGATGGTCTCTAATCTCCCCTTTTTTTCCTAAACTCCTGGAACGCTTAGTTCACTCTCGTCTACTCTTATCTTTCAGGTAACGCTATTCTTCACCCTCTACAATCCGATTACCGCGCTTTACTTTCTATAGAAACTGCTCTTAGGAACGTCTCTACTGATCTACTAAGTCAATAACTACTCCCACTTCTCCCTGCTGATTCTCCTGGACCTGGCGCACCAGCTCCTCCTCACTACGCTCTGCTCTATCGGCCTCATGGAGACTGTTCTCAATTGGTTCTCCTTCAACCTCTCTAACCGCTCTTTCAGTGTATCAAATGCCGTCTCTTCCTCCCTCTGTCGCCGTTTCTCAGGGTTCAGTCCTAGGTCCCCTCCACTTTTCTCTGTATACCACCCCTATTGGATAAACCATCAGATTTAGCTTTCAGTAGCATCTCTATGCTGATGACACCCAATTATACACATCTCCTGACATCACCCCTGCATTACTACAAAATACCAGTGATTGTCTGTCCATTGTCTCTAACATGTCTTCCTCTATCTGAAAGTGAATCTGTCAGAAACTAAACTCTTGTGTTTCCTCTCTCCACTAAACTATCTATACCCAATATTGCCATTCCCATGTGTGATTTTACCATAACTCCCCAGCAGCATGCCCGCTGTCTTCGTGCTTTATTTGATTAGGATCTATTAGTTCCCTATATCCGATTGCTTGCTCTTGTCACCTGCACGTAAAAACCTTCGACTCTGCCAAAATTGTTGCTGCTCTGAATATTTCTTCCCTGGACTACTGCAACTTTTTACTAATCAGTCTCCCCTTACTAAACTCTCGCCTCTCCAATCTATCCTGAATGCAGAAGCCAAAATCATAATCTTGTCCAAATGCTAAACTGATGCCACTGTGTGCACAGGTAAAAGAATCCAATATAAAAACTTATCACAAAGCTCTACTCAGTTCTGCACCAACCTACATCTCCTCCATCATCTCGGTCTACCACCCTACCAGTCATCTACGTTCTGGTAATTAACAATGACTGACATCCTCAATAATCCTAGCTTCCCACTCGTCTCCAAGACTTCTCTAGTGCTGCATCAGTTTTCTGGAATGCACTACCCCAAACAATCTGGTTGATTCCCAGTATCCAATTTCAAGCGTGCCCTAAGAACACATTTCTTTAACCCCTTCCCGACCTGTGACACAGCGTACGCGTCATGAAAGTCGGTGCCAATCCGACCTGTGACGCATACCCTGTGTCATGAAAGGATCGTGTTCATGGAGGTCGGGTGAGGTTAGGGTTGGAGTTAGATTTGAGGGGTTTCCACTTTTTTTCAACTGTATTTACACAAGAAAATCCCATGACAGATAACATGATCATAGATAAAAAAATTTCTCCATTAAATGTCACATGCTTAACCCAGCAGGAAGTACGGCGGCGTCTAAAAATCACTAAAGTTGACAAATCCCCGGGTCCGGATGGGATACACCCCCGAGTACTGCAGGAATTAAGTACAGTTATAGATAGACCATTATTTTTAATCTTTAAAGATTCCATAATAACTGGGTCTGTACCACAGGACTGGCGTATAGCAAATGTGGTGCCAATATTCAAAAAGGGGGCAAAAACTGAACCTGGAAATTATAGGCCAGTGAGCTTAACATCTACTGTGGGTAAAATCCTGGAGGGTTTTTTAAGGGATACTATATTGGAGTATCTGAAGCTGAATAACCTCATGACACAGTATCAGCATGGGTTTACGAGGGACCGTTCTTGTCAGACTAATCTGATAAGCTTTTATGAAGGGGTAAGTTCAGGACTGGACCAAGGGAATGCAGTGGACGTGGTGTTCATGGACTTCTCAAAAGCTTTTGATACAGTGCCACACAAAAGGTTGATACATAAAATGAGAACAATGGGGATAGGGGAAAATATGTGTAAGTGGGTTAAGAACTGGCTCATGGATAGGAAACAAAGGGTGGTTATTAATGGAGCACACTCGGACTGGGTCACGGTTAGCAGTGGGGTACCACAGGGGTCAGTATTGGGGCCGCTTCTCTTTAACATATTTATTAATGACCTTGTAGGGGGCATACAGAGTAGTATTTCAATATTTGCAGATGACACTAAACTCTGCAGGGTAATAAATACAGAGGAGGATAATTTTATATTACAGGAGGATTTATGTAATCTAGAAGCTTGGGCTGATAAATGGCAAATGAGCTTTAATGGGATAAATGTAAGGTCATGCACTTGGGTAGAACAAATAAGATGTATAATTATGTGCTTAATTGTAAAACACTGGGCAAAGCTGTCACTGAAAAAGACTTGGGTGTATGGTGGACGACAAACTCACATTTAGTGGCCAATGTCAGGCAGCTGCTGCCAAGGCAAATAAAATAATGGGATGCATTAGACGAGGCATAGATGCTCATGAGGAGAACATAATTTTACCTCTATACAAGTCACTGGTGCGACCACACTTAGAATACTGTGTGCAGTTCTGGTCTCTCGGTGTATAAGAAAGACATAGCTGAACTGGAGCGGGTGCAGAGAAGAGCGACCAAGGTTATTAGAGAACTGGGGGGTCTGCAATACCAAAACAGGTTATTACACTTGGGGTTATTTAGTTTGGAAAAATGAAGGCTTAGGGGTGATCTTATTACAATGTACAAATATATGAGGGGACAGTACAAAGACCTTTCTAATGATCTTTTTACTCTTAGACCTGTGACGGGGACGAGGGGGCATCCTCTACGTCTGGAGGAAAGAAGGTTTAGCCATAATCACAGATGCAGATTCTTTACTGTAAGAGCAGTGAGACTATGGAACTCTCTGCCGTCTAATGTTGTAATGAGTGATTCCTTACTAAAATTTAAGAGGGGACTGGATGCCTTTCTTGAAAAGTATAATATTACAGGCTATATTCACTAGTTTCCTAGATACAGCGTTGATCCAGGGATCTAGTCTGATTGCCGTATGTGGAGTCGGGAAGGAATTTTTTTCCCCAATGTGAAGCTTACTGTTTGCCACTTGGGGTTTTTTTGCCTTCCTCTGGATCAACATGTTAGGGCAGGTTAGGATAGGATATGGGTTGAACTAGATGGACTTAAAGTCTTCCTTCAACCTTAATAACTATGTTACTATGTTACTATTTAGGCACATCAGGGGGTCTCCAAACGCAACATGCGCCAACATTGATTCCCGCAAATTTTGCGTTCAAAACGTCAAACAGTGCTCCCTTTATTCCGAGCCCCGACGTGTGCCCAAAGAGTGGTTTACCCCACATATGGGGTATCAGTGTACTCAGAAAAAATTGCACAACAACTTTGGGGGTCTAATTTCTCCGGTTACCCTTGGGGAAAAAAATTGGGGACTAAAAGATCACGTTTGTGGAAAAAATATTTTTTATTTTCACGGCTCTGCGTTATAAACTTCTGTGAAGAACTTGGAGATTCAAAGTGCTCACCACACATCTAGAGGAGTTCCTTGGGGGATCTAGTTTCCAAAATGGGGTCACTTAGGGGGGTTTCTACTGTTTAGGCACATCATGGGCTCTGCAAACGTAACATGACGCCGCAGACCATTCCATCAAGTCGGCATTACAAAACGTCACTACTTCCATTCCAAGCCCTGACGTGTGCCCAAACAGTGGTTTACCCCCACATATGGGGTATCATCGTACTCAGGAAAAATTGCACAACAACTTTGGGGGTCTAATTTCTCCTGTTACCCTTGTGAAAATAAAAAATTGCAGGTTAAAAAAAATCAGTTTTTGCGGAAAAAAATGATTTTTTATTTTCATGGCTCTGCATTATAAACTTCTGTGAAGCACGTGGGGGTTCAAAGTGCTCACCACACATCTGGATAAGTTCCTTGGGGGGTCTAGTTTCCAAAATGGGGTCACTTGTGGGGGGTTTCTACTGTTTAGGCACATCAGGGGCTCTGCAAACGCAACATGAAGCCCGCAGAACATTCCATCAAGTCTGCATTCCAAAATGGCGCTCCTTCCCTTCTGAGCTCTCCCAGGCGCCAAAACAGTGGTTTCCCCGCCACATATGGGGTTATTGGTGTACTCAGGACAAATTGCACAACAACTTTTGTGGTCCAATTTCTCCTGTTACCCTTGTGAAAATAAAAAATAGCGGGCTAAAAAATCATGCACTTGGGGGTTCAGAGTGCTCACAACACATCTAGATAAGTTCCATAAAGGGTCTAGTTTCCAAAATGGTGTCACAAGTGGGGTTTTTTCACCGTTTAGGCACACAGGGGCTCTCCAAACGCGTCATGGTGTCCGCTAACAATTGGAGCTAATTTTCCATTCAAAAAGTCAAATGGCGCTCCTTCCCTTCTGAGCCCTGCCGTGCGCCCAAACAGTGGTTTATGACCACATATGAGGTATCGGTGTACTCAGGAGAAATTGCCCAACAAATTTTAGGATCCATTTTATCCTGTTGCCCATGCAAAAATGAAAAAATTGATGCTAAAAGAAAATTTTTGTTGGAAAAATGAAAATGTCCATTTTTTCCTTCCACGTTGCTTTAGTTCCTGTGAAGCACCTGAAGGGTTAATAATCTTCTTGTGTAGTTTTGAGTAGCTTGAGGGGTGCAATTTTTATAATGGTGTCACTTTTGGGTATTTTCTGCCATATAGACCCCTCAAAGTGACTTCAAATGTGAGGTGGTCCGTAAAAAAAATGATTTTGTAAATTTTGTTGTAAAAATGAGAAATCGCTGGTCAACTTTTAACCCTTATAACTTCCTTAACCCAAAAAAAATTTGTTTCCAAAATTGTGCTGATGTAAAGTAGACATGTGGGAAATGTTATTTATTAACTATTTTGTGTCACATAACTCTGGTTTAACAGAATAAAAATTCAAAATTTGAAAATTGCAAAATTTTCAAAATTTTCACCAAATTTGCATTTTTTTTTTTTTTTTTTTACAAATAAACGCAAAAATTATCGACCTAAATTTACCACTAACATGAAGCCCAATATGTCACGAAAAAACAATCTCAGAATCGCTAGGATCCGTTGAAGCTTTCCTGAGTTATTACCTCATGAAGGGACACTGGTCAGAATTGCAAAAAATGGCAAGGTCTTTAAGGTCAAAATAGGCTGGGTCATGAAGGGCCTATGGCCTCACCTCACCAATTAACTATTCCCTCCTCACCCTTCCATGCACTCCGTAGCACTTTGTAAATGTACCTGTACAGATTCTAGCTGATGACTGGTTCATGCAGCATTATTTGGATGGCCTTTTTTATTATGGTTGGACCTTACATTTTATGTTTCACCCCAATTTCCCCATAGATTGTAAGCTTGCTAGCAGGGCTCTCACTCTTCTTAGTTTATGCTGAATTATGGGTTACTCTACAATTCAGAGGGAATTTGTTTATACAAAATAAGAAGACATTACAAAGTGCTGCAGAATATGTTGGTGCTATAGAAATAAAATGATAAATTAACATTTTTGCTGGAATCAGCCTATAATCGTTCAATAGCGATGGATGCTGTATCCTGAACCTAGCTCATTCCAAGGGACTCATACAAATTAGTAGCCACCTTACCCTGGGGAGCTGAAGATCCTTCAATTACATCACAAAGACACAACAGACATAATACAGGATGTATCTACCCAGGGAACACAAACCCGTTCACTATCAGAATTCACCACACTCACGAAACAAAACGGGACAATATAGACCTGTTATATGTGGCGCAAGAGAATCAAATCAAAGGTAGGCAAGTGATGCTTCACTGAAAAACAATCCTAAGGTAGATCATTTGGGACAAATCAGATGACTCGCTGCTATGTAGAAGCCAGTAACTCAGGACTGTTCACATTACAACAAGTGAACGTACTGCTCGGAGGAGTTATGGCCTGCAGTGCTTAGACGTACACTGAACCATGCTCATTAAAAGGTGTAAAAATTATACTGCAAGAGGGTAACATATTATACACACACACAAACTATAATTTATACTTTCCATGAATATATATTTTATTGTTGTAATATACACCACTCATACACATAGTTCAATGTAAGCGTGGTTGTGCAAAGATTAAAAGAAAAAGTAAAAAAAAAACAAAAAGAAAGCTGACCTGCCCTGTTGCAAGCAGAGGCAGTTTTGCCGCAGAATGGGAGAAGCCCTGGATAGAGCAGAGTTGCATAGTGAGCTCCCGGTAGCGCTCCTTGTCTAGACCAGCTGCGGCATTAAACTGCAGAGGCGGCTGTCAACTAGTCAGCAAGCCAAAAACTATAAAAAATTTCTACTTTCTGGCGAACAGAGAATTTTCAATAAGAGGTACATTGCAAATGTGCTTGTTTTTACAAGTATTTACCGATTTACATGTAACTGGGCACATCACGTGGCACAGCGCTCGTATTCTAGTGTGCAGAGATTACATCAAAACTACTGCGTGACGTCACAATGAGATTTCAGGATACCTGCATGAAAGTAAAGCATCGATACTTTATCAGTCTTTCAGGAGTTCTCATGACGTACAATGATGGCATATCACTGGGATATCCTTTTAAAGGAGATGCCCATTACGTAGAAAAAGCTACCGTAATTGTGGGGGTAAAATGCAAAGTATTACATTTCAACATTTCATTAGGGTAACTGGCTAAGGCCGGGTCACACTTGTGAGTGCAATGCGAAAAACTCGCGCCTCACCGGCACTAGGACCGGAGTGTGCGGCTGCATGTATTTCTATGCAGCTGAATGGTCCGGTCCCGAGTGCTGAGAATTGAGGCGAGAGTTTCTCACATTGCACTCACAAGTGTGACCCGGGCCTAAGCGGTTTAATCTCCGCACTGGCCAGCTCTACTTCTGTATCGGCAAACCCAACCCAGCGTAAGTGGATTTTGGCACAGATTTGTCTGGTTCCTGGCTGGTCTCTATACAACTCGGCCTCCTGCTCGGATGTTCTATATGATTGCTGCAGGAATCACATGTGGAAAAAGTGCCATCACAAGAGGCCAGGTAATACAAAGACTGGCAGAGGACCCTGTATAGGTGATATGGGAGCTGCAGGGTGTTTTTTTTTTTTTTATAGTTTACACATCTGTGGGCAATCTACATTAAAATCCACAACAAAACCCATTTATTTATTGCACATTTTGCCTTCCTTATTTTATTTATTAGGGAAAATGTGTAACAAATCCACATTAATCCCATGGATTTGTTTATACGCCAATTCTACCAAGATTTTTACTAAAGCAAGTGGAAAGATTTGGTAAAAGCTTACCCACTTTGTTGATACTATAATAAAATGCTAATTTTCTGCCTGGAAAATGTGAACAATACCCTCAAGACATCGGCACTTGGAAAGCCTTCAGGCTATGTGCACACGTTCGGGAATTGCCGCGGAAATTTCCACGGCAATCCCGCACCTCCCTGCCACGGGAAATACGCATTTTATAGGTATGCGTATTCCCGCTAAAAACTAGCGTTTTGTAAGCGTAATTAGCTTGCAGAATGCTAGCGTTTTCCAAGCGATCTGTAGCATCGTTGGTCACACGAGTCAAACAACGTGTTTGACAAGTGTGATCACCTTTTTGCTATTGATGCTGCCTACATAGTAAAAAGATCTAATGTTAAAAATACAAAAAAATAATAAATCGTGATATTCTCACCTTCCGGCGGCCCCCGCGACGCTCCCGGCAAGTTCCGTTCCCAGTGATGCCTGGCGACAATGACCCCAGATGACTAGCATCACGCGAGACCGCTACATCATCACAGGTCATTGTCGCTAAGCATCCCTGGGAACGAGACTGGCCGGGAGCGTCGCTGAGAGGCGGGAAAGCTGCGGGGGCCGCTAGAAGGTGAGAATATCACGGGTTTTTATTTTAATTATTGTTTTAATATGATGGGGTACCAGTGAGGAGAGTCTCCTCTCCTCCAGGCCCTGGGTACCATCCGCACATGAACCGCTCACTTTGCGCATGGTGGGCATAGCCACATGCGGAAAGTAAGCAGTTCAATGCATTTCTACGGCGGCGGAATCACAAAAAACACAGCTAAGAAATGTGCAGCTCAGGAGGAATGAACGCACAGCTCCTGCCTGAACGAGCAGGAGCCCAGTAGAGTCAAATTAAGGCACCTTTCACACGTCAGTGGCTCCGGTACGTGTGATGACAGTTTTCTCACGTACCGGAGACACTGACACACCTAGACCCATTACAATGAATGGGTCTGTGCACGTCAGTGTTTGTGGGAGCGCACGGTCCGCAAAACATACGGCACACGGAGAACAGTTCACACAGTCCTCTGTGTACACGGACGGCCGCCGGGAAAGAAGCGCTACAGTAAGCTTTGTCCCCTGCCTGTGGTGCTGTAGCTGCCTGTAATTCTCTCCTGCTCTGCTGGCAACAGAATTCGCCTCAGAAAGACCTTTTTGAACCAGGGCTACCATCCAAGAACAATTGAAAACCAAATTACAAGAGCCACCAGAATATCAAGGAATCACCTGCTACATTACAAAGCTAAAGAGGAAAATAACCGGGTACCTCTAGTGCAGGGGTCGACAAAGTTGTTCAGAATCTAGGAGCCAGCCAAAAAATTTAGGAGCCAGATCTTTTGCCTGCCCATTATCATCATCATTGCCTCCCCTCATCATCATTTCCTCCCCTCATCATCATCAATGCCTCCCTATCATCATTGCCTCCCCATTAATATCATCATCATCATCGCCTTCCCATTATCATTGCCTCCCCATTAATATCATCATCATCATCATCATTGCCTTCCCATTATCATTGCCTCCCCACTAATATCATCATCATCATCATTGCCTTCCCATTATTATTGTCTCCCCATCATCATCATTGCCTCCCCATTATCATTGTCTCCCCATCATCATCATTATCATTGCCTCCCCATTAATATCATCAACGCCTTCCCATTATCATTGCCTCCCCATCATCATCATCGCCTCCTCACCACCATCACTGCCTCCCCCCACCACCATCACACATACAGCACGGCAGGCAGCACTCTCTCACTCACACACGCAGGCACACACACACACGCAGGCACACACACACACGCAGGCAACACACACACACGCAGTACACACACACACGCAGGTCACACACACACACGCAGGTACACACACACACACGCAGGTACACACACACACACGCCTTACCTGTCCAGCGTCCGCGCGCTCTCTGCCACAGCCGGCCGCTGAATGATGAGTCATTCAGCGGCGCTGCTGTGAGAGAGGAAGCGCCGGCGCAGGCGCCCCCTGGAGCTCGGAGCTGCGGCAGCGGAGGCACGGGGAGAGGTATGTATTGCGCCGGCTGCTGCCGGGGCCGTGAGCAAACGGGGGGCCCAGTGGCGGCGCTGACACCGCTAACGGGTGCCGGGGTGCCCGACGGCGAGTGGGCCCCCCCGCCTGCTCAGGGCCCCTCTTTAATTCCCCGGGCGCCAGGCATGATTTTCTAGGCGCCACTGGCGACCTGGCGCCCGGGTTTGTCGAACCCTGCTCTAGTGGTCACCTACAATCCAAATCTGGAGATGCTAAGGGGAGCTGCACGGAAACTACAACCTTTACTACAAAAAGATGCCCGATTACAATCCATATTTCCAGACCCCCCACTACTATGTTTTAGGCAGCCCCCAAATCTAAGAAGCATCATTGTCAGAAGCTCCCTGTCCTCTCCAACAGCTGCAGGAACCTTTCCTTGCAATCAGAAGAAATGCAAAACCTGTCCATTTATAATGACCACGGACAAGATAAAGATCCTCAACTCCCATCAGGACTACAAGATGCCAGGTACTTTCAGCTGCATCACATCTAATGTGGTGTACCTAATTATATGTACTAAATGTCCAACTGGGGTCTGTATGTGGGGGAAACAGGGCAAAAACTGAGAACAAGGATGAATTCTCATCGCCACACAATAAGAGAAAAAAGAATGGATCTACCTGTGGCAAAACATTTTTGTATGCCCGTCATAGCATGATGGACATGGAATTACTTGTATTAAAATCTAACTTTAAATCTGAGAGAGATAGAAAGGTTTGGGAATATAAGCTCATGATGACCTTTGACACTCTTAGTGCTGGAATGAATATATCCCAAGGTTTCATGTCTTTCTACATCAATTAAGGAATCTGCTTCTCTGACCTTCTAGGGGCATCAAAACACAATACCAGACCCCAATCAGAGGGCAATAAAACTTTCACTCCTTATCTATGAACTGTTCCAATATTTATGTTCATCCCTCTGCCATAATGACAGTTCTGCTTCACACACTTGTCTTATCTTATTGCATTATTTCTGTGCTGTGTTGTGTATAAATATGTGATTCTTCAGATGTTGTATTAGTCTTTGCCTGAAGAGACCTGAGTAGTCTCGAAAGCTTGCAATTTGTTACCATCTTTTCAGTTAGCCATTAAAAGGTATCAACCACTGAGGACTCTCAAGTCTAAATATTTTTCTTATGAATACTGTAACTTGAGAACTGGGCATTACCGAAGGGGGACTCCCAGTGTCAGACTGTAGGCGCCACACCCCCTTGACAAAAAGAATAGTAACACAACAAATCTGAAATGATCAGAAGAAATAACAGGATTGACAACACAATCTAAACAAGGTTCTTTTACAGGAAATACAATTACTAAAATAAACAGGAGATGTGAAATCCTCTTTAAAGTGTTCCTATATTTTTCTGCTTTCTAATATGTGACCGGGCTTAAAATACCCTACAGCCCAGTGGAGTGCAGGTCCCGAAAACCCGCCCTTCCCTAACACCTCTGCAAGAGAAATTGACATGTTGCGGATCTGAAAGACTCACCGCAAGTCAGTGTCTGTGGGTGATCCGCAGGTGCATAGACGCACAGTGGACATGGGATTTCTAGAAATCCTATCCACTATGCCGTAACATATGGCCGCTACGGTTTTGATACTGCAATTCCTGATCGTGGGAATGTACCCTTACTGATTCAGATTTTCGAAGAATTTTTTCTTATAGCATACTGTCAGATTCTGCTGGCATCAGCTATGTACTGTATGTCTGTGAGGGCAAGGACCGACCAGTCACCCATCTAAACTCTCATATCTATGGCGGGCTTATGTGAGCTCTCCTGATATCCCTCTACAACTATCAGGCACCAAAAAAACTGCAAACTCTGAAGCCCAAAGCAGGGCGGACAGCAGGGACAAAGATCACGGAGCGAGCTGGGACAAATACACCAATATTGGAAAGCTAGGTTATTGTAACCTGGTTGCTGCACGCGGGAGAAACCTTTATACTACTGTTACCTTTTTGAGTATCTATTTGCAAAAAAAAAAAACCCACAACAACTAAACTATCCAAGCCTGGTCTTATAATATCCTGCTCATTGGAAGGCACACAATGCCTTGTTTCCTTACCCCTCTCTAGTCACAGCAGAGACTCACCTGCTCCCTTAACCATAACGTTCACAGCAATGCTGATCCTCTACCTAGTTACAGCGACTCCCTGCCCCTTACCCATAAGTCCATCATGTCTACTCTTATCCTTTAGTCACAGCAGAGACTCACCTGCTCCATCACCCACAATGGTCACAGCAATACCTTGTATCCTCTTACCCCTCACTAGTTACAGCAGAGACTCACCTGCTCCATACCCATAATGGTCACATCAATGTCTTGTATCCTCTTATCCCCTCTCTAGTCACAGCAGAGACTCACCTGCTCCTACCCACAATGGTCACAGCAATTCCTTGTATCCTCTTACCCCTCACTAGTCACAGCAGAGACTCACCTGCTCTATTACCCATAATGGTCACAGCAGTGCCTTTGTATCATCTTACCCCCTCACTAGTCACAGCAGAGACTCACCTGCTCCCTTAAACATAACGGTCACAGCAATGCCTTGTATCCTCTTACCCCCTCACTAGTCACAGCAGAGACTCACCTTCTCCCTTAACCATAACGGTCACAGCAATGCCTTGTATCCTCTTAACTCCTCACTAGTCACAGCAGAGACTCACCTTCTCCCTTACCCATAATGGTCACAGCAGTGCTTAGTATCCTCTTACCCCTCACTAGTCACAGCAGACTCACCTTCTCCCTTACCCATAATGATCACAGCAGTGCTTTGTATCCTCTTACCCCTCACTAGTCACAGCAGAGACTCACCTGCTCCCTTACCCATAATGGTCACAGCAGTGCTTTGTATCCTCTTGCCCCCTCACTAGACACAGCAGAGACTCACCTGCTCGCTTACCCATAATGGTCACAGCAGTGCTTTGTATCCTCTTACCCCTTCACTAGACACAGCAGAGACTCACCTGCTCCCTTACCCATAATGGTCACAGCAGTGCTTTGTATCCTCTTACCCCCTCACTAGTCACAGCAGAGACTCACCTGCTCCCTTAACCATAACGGTCACAGCAATGCCTTGTATCCTCTTACCCCCTCACTAGTTAAAGCAGAGACTCACCTGCTCCCTTACCCATAATGGTCACAGCAATGCCTTGTAACCTCTTACCCCCTCACTAGTCACAGCAGAGACTCAACTGCTCTATTACCCATAATGGTCAAAGGAATGCTTTTTATCCTCTTACCCCCTCACTAGACACAGCAGAGACTCACCTGCTCTATTACCCATAATGGTCACAGCAGTGCCTTGTATCCTCTTACCCCCTCACTAGACACAGCAGAGACTCACCTGCTCCCTTAACCATAACGGTCACAGCAATGCCTTGTATCCTCTTACCCCCTCACTAGTTAAAGCAGAGACTCACCTGCTCCCTTACCCATAATGGTCACAGCAATGCCTTGTATCCTCTTACCCCCTCACTAGTCACAGCAGAGACTCACCTGCTCTATTACCCATAATGGTCACAGCAATGCTTTTTATCCTCTTACCCCCTCACTAGACACAGCAGAGACTCACCTGCTCTATTACCCATAATGGTCACAGCAGTGCCTTGTATCCTCTTACCCCCTCACTAGTCACAGCAGAGACTCACCTGCTCCATTACCCATAATGGTCACAGCAATACCTTGCATCCTCTTACCCCCTCACTAGTCACAGCAGAGACTCACCTGCTCCATTACCCATAATGGTCACAGCAATACCTTGTATCGTCTTACCCCCTCACTAGACACAGCAGAGACTCACCTGCTCCCTTACCCATAATGGTCACAGCAATACCTTGCATCCTCTTACCCCCTCACTAGTCACAGCAGAGACTCACCTGCTCTATTACCCATAATAGTCACAGCAGTGCCTTGTATCCTCTTACCCCCTCACTAGACACAGCAGAGACTCACCTGCTCCCTTACCCATAATGGTCACAGCAATACCTTGCATCCTCTTACCCCCTCACTAGTCACAGCAGAGACTCACCTGCTCCATTACCCATAATGGTCACAGCAATACCTTGTATCGTCTTACCCCCTCACTAGACACAGCAGAGACTCACCTGCTCCCTTACCCATAATGGTCACAGCAGTGCCTTACCCTTCAGTAGTCCCAGCAGAGACTCACTTGCACACTTAGCCACAATGATCACATCAGTGACCTCAACCCACCACCCAAATCGTAATACATAGATTTGTTTCTTACATACTAAACCTTTTTCAAACACTACAAGAGGTAATAACGTGCACATGTATTTATAGGTGTAACGAGCAGTTACATCTGACCTATCTTCACAATGTCTAAATTAATCAATACACTAATCGCTAAAACATATGTAGAAGTGATTTAATTACATTGTGTCAACATATTTCACAGCACAGAACAACGCATGACCACAATGGTCTTAAAGGGATTGTTCAGATTTAGAAATAGTGTTTGCAGGCCTTATATATGATTGATGCAATTCTACTGTAGAGAACTCCGTAATGTTCTCCCGTTACCGACTAACCTGTCTCGCGCCCATAAGCTCAACAAGGGCCGGCATGTCAAAGCCATTTCCAGGATCCATGAGGGTCCTAATGGTCAGACCCCAGCAGTCAGTGACCTATAGCATGTCAAAGGGAATAGGAGTTTGCATGTTGGGAATAACCCACCACTATTTTTTATGACGAGGCTTCATTCACACATCCATTCCCAATCCATGTAAAGCGGACTGTTTTTACTATAATGTGTTCTTCATGCGGTTTATCCCACAATGAAGCAGTAGACTGTCTGAACTTCTACCAATGACTCCTAATGGATTAGTGGAAAACAGATGGAAATCAGCAGTACAGAGTAGGTTTTCTGTTTTTCATCTCTGTCTAAAAGATCTCCTTAGACTTTAATAGCCAAGTGTCAAACGGATGAGAACAGTTCCTGCTCTGGATCTCCCGGCCGGAAACGTGGATCCATTTTTAAAATGGTGAGGTGTATGGATCAATGAAATGTAACGGGTCATGTGCTGCCAGGTTTTAAAAGATGTGCAAATATAGTCTTAAATCTGTCAGAATTGGTGACACAGGACCTGACATGTGAACAGAGCCCAATAATCTTTTAGACATCAATGGAAACACCCCAATAAATTAGGAGCAAGCACCACATTTTGTCAGCCTTTACTATCTGGCTTCCGGGATTTAGTGACGTCTTATGTTACAGAAACTATAGGGACAAACACATACTGGTAAATTATAAATACCGCCAATTAGGGTCATGTGCCCCTATAACATAAATGCTGTATTTTCACGTGGAAAATTCCACTGAGCTTAATATTTCATGCAAAGTGGATGTGATTTCATGAAAACTCGTCCACTGCGTATTTAAAGACGCTGTAGATCTGTGCTGGGAAAAAAATGCAGAAAACAACCCCAAGAGATAGGTAATATTCAGCAGATTGCTACAGCTGGTTTTGGTGCAAACACCTGGAGAAAAAAAAAAAGTTTTCACATGTGGGAACATGGCCTATAATGAATTTTTGACATGTCTGAGAAGTGAGTGAGCAGCCGTGAGGGTGTGTACAAATGTGACCCCACTAACTGTTAAAATGACGGGTGCAGTCATGAGCGTGCCGAAAGCAGCCAACGGCGCACCGTGTACACAGACACTATAGTAGATATAAGTGAATGCACTGCCAATGAGTCTGTTGATGTATCTACTACAACGTAGCAATGTCAATAGATAGAATCCCATAAAAAATATTACAAAAAGACAAAACATACAGGAGTGAGAAGAACGTACACAAAATCATCCCTACCTCAAGTCAGTAATACCAGTCAGATATGAGTGAGGCTTTTATATAGGAAGGGCTTGTCCTGTTAGCGCTCGGTTGTCACGGATAGTCCCACAGCTCCATCTACTCTGCTTCCACTCCATTCAGACGGAGCATCAGTGGTGGTTGATGGTTCCAGTGATCAAATGCTCATTCATCAATAAAATTTAAACCTTGCAATTTTCACACTGGCCACTTGGGGTATTCTAGACTAATTTCTTGTTGTTTCAGGAAACAACACATGTACACAGCTGCAATGAAAAGACTCAGTCCCCATCTTTTGCACTGAAGCATCTAATACGCGTGTGTAAGGTCATTGTGAAGGGAGGGGGAGAAGGTTCAGCTGTGACATCCCCTATTTTGATTGGTGGATCATGTGCTAATATACACACACATACACACAGTACAGACCAAAAGTTTGGACACATCTCCTCATTCAAAGATTTTTCTGTTTTTTCATGACTATGAAAATTGTAGAATCATAGTGAAGGCATCAAAACTATGAATTAACACATGTGGGCATCACAACCTGCAGACCAATACAAGCAGCGCTCGGTTACATTTTAGCCACAGGAAGAATTGACTAGAAAATGATACTATTCTCACAGAGCGAGCCGTCATGGAGGTACAGGACCATCACTGCTACACCTGACATGGTGCCCTATACGTCTGGCCACAGAAACGCCCAATGGCCCCACTGACACGAGACTTGCTGGATTCAGTCATGGAGGAACGGCGCTGCATCCAGCTGTGATGTAATGTATTCGGCCTGCAATGCAGATGTGAACAGCCACACACGTACAACGTTACATCACTAACGAGCCCCTGAGGCCGGACCCCCGCCTCAATGAAGGAGCTATAACTGGGTGGACATGTACGGCCCGATGGCGAAGATATGGGTATGGAGTCACTATAGAAATGGGAAATAAATCATAAAAAGTAATGGAATTAATGAGTCCACATGTCCAAACACTGGACACAAGGACGAGCACACAAACACAACATGTCCGTAGCCGGGGACCATTTGTCACCTATCCACATAATACCCCTATGGGGGATTGGCGGTCACTCCGCTGCTTGTCCGTCGGCCCCCTTCACAATGAACAGTGCGGAATCGTCACATGCATTACCACAAGTCTATTCCTCCTCCTCCTTACTGCAGCCGGGCAGCAAGGAACAGAAGCAGGTGACCCCTGCACTAATAACTCTGGGGTCCCAGTGATCATACACATATCCCCCATCCTGTGGGCAGGCAATGAATAATCGTCATAGGATTTTGTGGAATAAACCCTCTATGGCGTCATATGCTGCTTGTCACCATTCAGCAGCCAACAGAATAGGAAATATGAACCCTAGGACTTAGTCTGGCCTCTTTTGTTGGTGGTGTCCACCTTTTTAGACAGACAACAGCATGGTGGGCTACGCTTACATGGACCCCACCAGAAAGGAGGTCAAACAAGAGGCCAAAGTTTTATATTTTTGACTGTCTGGCTCACAGCAATCAGTGACTTAATTGGGGGACACCTCTGAATCAAGTTTACGCTGTTTTATGCAGAAGCCCCTCGGAGTGACCAAGACATTGTGTGAGCCACGCCTCAGCCACCACCATGGTTCTCCACTCACTGACAGCAGCAATCAACGGCTTAAGGGCAATCTCAAACTCATCGCTCCAGCCATAGAGCAAAAAAATAATTTTCGACCAATCTGATCGAATTCCAATAATTTAACAATCAGTTTCATCGACGCTTCATCTACTGGACAAGAAGGATCTCAGTAGCCACAGACATCTGACAGCCAGAGCCCAACGCTCACCACTGTGGATGTGATCCGAGACCAAGGCCGGATCCGCTGCCTGCTGTATCCTGGAATCCAATAGGATCTGATAGTCGCTAAGCTGTCTAGTATTTCCTCTTCTATCAGTCATTACAGGGTTACAGGACTCCCCCAGAATCAGCAGGATCCGACCGCTGATCTGTCAGCCAGCCACACGCGGACGGCGCTGATCGTTACAGGGGCATACACGGAGGGTGGGCTCACATGTGTCAGTGATGCATTATGTATGGAAACTTTCTAAAACTGAGGCAATTAAAGCCACCCTCAAGCCAAAAACACGTTCACTGCAGATCCAGTTTAAGCTTACTGCTGCCGAAGCCAGAGATTAACCCCTCAATGACCACCCACATTTTTCGACAGTGGGTGTGCAGGTCCCAATTCTAGAATGTAGGGTACAGCTCAGTCTACACATTTCTGACATTGCCTTGTTAAAGCACCTGCAAGCTAGTAGGGGCAGCTGGGAGAAGATCGGGTTTTCTACCTCTTTTGACGGCTGCTCGGCGATTTGCCTCTTTTTGTACTGAATCCGGCAACAAATGTCTGCAAGTCTCAGCAGAACCAGATCAGCTCCGCCAGGGACCAATGTCTGGACGGGGCGGATATCCCTGTAACCTGAACTCCTGTGGCTGGCTGCATGCACACATCTTAGCGCGGTTCCTTTTCTTTCCCGGACATCACACAGACCCATAAAGGTTAATTGAACATGGCCTTAAGATATGTTCAAACGTTGCTTTTTTGCTGCATCCAAACCTGATCTCTTGGCAGCAAAAAAAAGCTGCAAATATCAGGCTTTGCAGGATTTTTTGCTGCATTATTCAGGATCCCAAGGCTCAGCGTCGCTTGCACCATACAAGCAAGACCACCAACACAAGGTGTGTGTGACACCATAAAGCATTTTCGGAAGAAAGGGCAATTTGATCAAATTGATGAAGTGAAAAACGTATTTTTTTTTTTTTTTTTTTAAAGGTCTGAAAAAATAGTGACTATTCTGAACTTTTTTGTTCACACGATTTCATGAAAAGCGAGCCGAGTAGAATTGGTCAGGCATAGTTTACCCAAGACATTGGTCAGTCTCTCCGTACTTTATACACATGGACTAATGGACTTAACATGTACCAATCCTAACATCCAGGCTTTTTGATGCATTTTTTTTTGCTGGCACTGTACAATGCAGCTTTGTTAAAAAAAAAAAAAAAAAAAAAGATGCCGCAAGAATCGCAATGTGTGAACATATATGGCACGGTGGCTCAGTGATTAGCACCGTTGTTTGCAGCGCTGGGGTCCTGGGTTCAAATCCCACCAAGGACAACATCGGCAAGGAGTTTGTGTGTATATATCCCATGTTACTCTATAGGGAACTTAAGATGAAAGGTTTTTCACAGATGAGACTCATTCAGGTCTATGGATGTATTAAAAAAAAATAAAAAAAAAAACACAAAACACCCTGGGATCCTGCCCGAAACATACGAGAGGCATCCAGTTTATACACATATATTTCTATTGTAAACCCAGAAATCTGTATTTGACCACGTACATTTTTTATGTAGTTGCATGAAAACCTATCACACACGGGTGTAAAAAATGGACACGCAGATGAAAATCATTTACGTTTTCTGGACCAGTCCTTAGAAATGGCCGAAGCCCGTTTTAAAAATTGATGCTGGATCCTACCTGCCCTTTAGATATTTAGGCTTTTAGCCTGGGAGAGGCATCTTTGATATTAGGTTTAGGGTCCTACTAGAGAGGTCGCCTTGTCATGACTGGTGGGCTCTCATTCATGAACTGACCATTTTGTACCTCAAACGTTACAAGTATATCCAATCTAGCAGTAGTGCCGACACACGGCACATATTCAGTGTTCGCACACTCTGGCGCCTACACGGCCCGCTGTACTTCTCTGTAAATATACACGCAACGTCCAGACAAAAGTACGGTTCAATGTTGAAAATTATTACGGCTTGGTCATTAATGGGTTAAAAGGGATCAGACGCAACAGTTGTTTAGCACAAGTGGCCATGGAGAAAAACAAAACAAGTGACCCCAAGAGGCAACGATCCCGTACAATACACCCCAACAGGCCCGACACACTCCCTAATCAGGTACAGTCAGGAGCACACAGCAATGGCCGTATGTAACCTGGGGGCAGTGATGGAATATAGGGCTGACGGCGGCCACACAGAGGAGACATCGGAACACAGAGGGGACGGCGGACACACAGAGGAGACATCGAACAGAGAACACACGAGGGATCGAACCAGAGGACGGCGGCCACACAGAGGGACACGAACCAAATCGGAACAGAGGGGACACGACAAGAGGGACATCGGAACACAGAGGGGGGACATAAAGGACATCGGAACACAGAGGGGACATCGGAACACAGAGGGGACATCGGAACACAGAGGGGACATCGGAACACAGAGGGACGACACAAGGAATCGGAACACAGAGGGGACATCGGAACACAGGGACACGGAACACAGAGGGACATCGGAACACGAGGGGACATCGAACACAGAGGGAATCGGACACTAGAGGACATCGGAACAGAGGACATCGGAACAAGAGGGGACATCGGAACACAGAGGGGACATCGAGAACACAACGAGGGGACATCGAACGAGGACATCGGAACAGAGGGGACAGTCAGGAGCACACAGCAATGGCCGTATGTAACCTGGGGGCAGTGATGGAATATAGGGCCAGCGGCGGCCACACAGAGAGGACATCGGAACACAGAGGGGACAGTCAGGAGCACACAGAGGGGACATCGGAACACAGAGGGGACGGTGGCCACACAGAGGGGACATCAGGAACACAGAGGGAACAGTCAGGAGCACACAGAGGGGACATCGGAACACAGAGGGGGCCACACAGAGAGGACATCGGAACACAGAGGGGACAGTCAGGAGCACACAGAGGGGACATCGGAACACAGAGGGGACGGTGGCCACACAGAGGGGACAGTCAGGAGCACACAGAGGGGACATCGGAACACAGAGGGGGCCACACAGAGGGGACATCAGGAACACAGAGGGGACAGTCAGGAGCACACAGAGGGGACATCGGAACACAGAGGGGGCCACACAGAGGGGACATCAGGAACACAGAGGGGACAGTCAGGAGCATACAGAGGGGACATCGGAACACAGAGGGGGCCACACAGAGGGGACATCAGGAACACAGAGGGGACAGTCAGGAGCACACAGAGGGGACATCGGAACACAGAGGGGGCCACACAGAGGGGACATCAGGAACACAGAGGGGACAGTCAGGAGCACACAGAGGGGACATCGGAACACAGAGGGGACAGTGGCCACACAGAGGGGACATCAGGAACACAGAGGGGACAGTCAGGAGCACACAGAGGGGACAGTCAGGAGCACACAGAGGGGACATCAGGACACACAGAGAGGACAGTCAGGAGCACACAGAGGGGACATCGGAACACAGAGAGGACAGTCAGGAGCACACAGCAATGTCCGTATGTAACCTGGGGACAGTGATGGAATATAGGGCTGACGGCGGCCACACAGAGGGGACATCGGAACACAGAGGGGACGGCGGCCACACAGAGGAGACATCGGAACACAGGGGGGACGGCGGCCACACAGAGGAGACATCGGAACACAGGGGGGACGGCGGCCACACAGAGGGGACATCGGAACACAGAGGGGACGGCGGCCACACAGAGGGGACGGCGGCCACACAGAGGGGACGGCGGCCACACAGAGGGGACGGCGGCCACACAGAGGGGACGGCGGCCACACAGAGGGGACGGCGGCAACACAGAGGGGACGCGGCACACAGAGGACATCGACACAGAGGGGACATCGGAACACAGAGGGGACATCGGAACACAGAGGGGACATCGGAACACAGAGGGGACATCGGAACACAGAGGGGACATCGGAACACAGAGGGGACATCGGAACACAGAGGGGACATCGGAACACAGAGGGGACATCGGAACACAGAGGGGACATCGGAACACAGAGGGGACATCGGAACACAGAGAGGACGGCGGCCACACAGAAGGGACATCGGAACACAGAGGGGACGGCGGCCACACAGAGGGGACATCGGAACACAGAGAGGACGGCGGCCACACAGAGGGACATCGGAACACAGAGGGGACATCGGAACACAGAGGGGACATCGGAACACAGAGGGGACATCGGAACACAGAGGGGACATCGGAACACAGAGGGCGGCGGACACAGAGGCTCGGAACACAGAGGGGGCGCACACAGAGGATCGGAACACAGAGAGGACGGCGGCCACACAGAAGGGACATCGGAACACAGAGGGGACGGCGGCCACACAGAGGCCACACGTGTCAGGACACGCTGGGAGTTATAGTCCCTGCTCGGGGACTCCAGAGCTGCAGGAGGCGCCAGTGACAATGACACAGAACAGGCTGCATGTGAGCGGCGCAGACGCAATCACTGTCGGGTCGTGTCAGAATCGCGCGGTCTGTGGCCGGGGTCGGCGGTCAGTGCGCACAGACACACGGTGCAGGCGGCTCACCCGGGACACTGTCAGGTCGGTCATCAGCTCGTCGAAGGCCCGCGTCTCCTCGGCCTGCTTCTGGTTGTGCAGAGCGATCTTCTCGCTGAACTTCCTCGGGTTGGAGCCGCTGGAGGCCTGGGACGCAGCCATGTCGCAGGCCTCAGCTCTCACTACGAGAAGTGGGGAAAAGTCCGAGGTGTCCGGGCTCGTACAGTCCCCGCGGGACCGCTGCGGCTCAGCCTGTCATGGGGTCCGAGCTGCTGCCCCCTTCCGGAGGATCAGTAGAGGCTCGGCCTGATGCCGGAGGGACGAGAGAAGGCCATACGGGAGGGGCTGGTGCTCAGGCGGGCGACACACACAGCGACCCTCCCTCCTTCCGCTTCTTCCGGCCCGATGTCAACAAAACGTCGTGTGAACTCCCAGCGTCCGTCGCATGCAAACTTCAGGCCGCCCGCTGACAAGTGCGGAGCTCCGGCCTGCTGCACCGCCCACTATTAGGACCGCCCCCATTCTGCTGCACCGCCCACCAACAGGACCCGCCCCCATGCTGGTGCACCGCCCACCAGCAGGGCACGCCCCTATGATGCGACACCGCCCACTTTCAGGACGCGCCCCTATGCTGCAACACCGCCCACTATCAAGACCCGCCCCTATGCTGGTGCACCGCCCACTATTAAGCCACGCCCCCTGTGTATCGCCGCCAGCCATGATGCTACGCCCCCATACCTGGTACCCTGGCCAGGCAGATAACAACCGACTTAACGATGGTCCCCGCCCCGCACACAATACCCGCCTCCTGTGTATATTACCACGCCCACATAGTCCCGCCCCTTGTGTCTGGCGCTTCGCTCACATTAGCTGGTCATCCCCGCCCACACATCGCTAATGTTCCCGCTCCCCGCCTTGTACACGCCACCCTACACAGTGTTCACCTCACGCCCAAGTACGAGCCGCTCCTCCTACCTCATACCTGCCAGATAGCGTCCAGGTTCATCGTGTCCCACGGGTCCTGAGATCAGCCGCGGCAGAGCCCGGGCACCACGGGCCGCACGGTGACAGGGGGGGTGAGAGTACCGGGCACCAGTGTGCGGGCTGCCGCTGCGGGACGTGTCGCTATAATGCCTGGCATTGCATGCTCCGTGTATGGGAGCGGATACGGATCCGTTATCGGGCAGAGGGGCCTCATTATGGGGCCGTTATGTGTCCTGTTGTAGAAGAGAAGGAAAGCGCCGCGCACAGAAAAAACCGCACACATAACGGAGCGGTAATGATCTACCGTAAGTGTGAATGCTGCCTAATAAGTGACATTACTGCGTGTGGTGTACAGTGTTATTCCTGTGCTGCAGCGTCCTCTGTCATGTGTATTGTTTGTAGGTGACTCAGTACTCCTCCGCAGGGGACACAGTACTCCTCCGCAGGGGGCACAGTACTCCGCAGGGCGCACAGTACTCCCCCGCTGGACACAGTACTCCTCCGCTGGGCACAGTACTCCTCCGCAGGGCACATACTCCTCCGCAGGGCACAGTACTCCTCCGCTGGCACAGTACTCCTCCGCAGGCACAGTACTCCTCCGCTGGACACATTACTCTGTGTGATGTACAGTGTATAGTTCCTCGCTGCAGACTCCTCCTGCACGTACTTCGTGGAGCACCAGTACTCCTCCGCAGGGGACACAGTACTCCTCCGCAGGGGGCACAGTACTCCGCAGGGCGCACAGTACTCCTCCGCATGGCACAGTACTCCTCCGCTGGGGCACAGTACTCCTCCGCAGGGCACAGTACTCCTCCGCAGGCACAGTACTCCTCCGCTGGACACAGTACTCCTCCGCTGGACACAGTACTCCTCCGCTGGACACAGTACTCCTCCGCTGGACTCAGTACTCCTCCGCTGGACCAGTACTCCTCCGCTGGGCACAGTACTCCTCCGCTGGGCACAGTACTCCTCCGCTGGCACAGTACTCCTCCGCTGGGCACAGTACTCCTCCGCATGGGCACAGTACTCCTCCGCAGGGGCACAGTACTCCTCCGCAGTAGGGGGCACAGTACTCCTCCGCAGGGGGCACAGTACTCCTCCGCAGGGGGCACAGTACTCCTCCGCAGGGGGCGCAGTACCTCCGTCTCGCTGGACACAGTACTCCTCCGCTGGACACAGTACTCCTCCGCTGGACTCAGTACTCCTCCGCTGGACACAGTACTCCTCCGCTGGGCACAGTACTCCTGCGCTGGACACAGTACTCCTCCGCTGGCACAGTACTCCTCCGCTGGCACAGTACTCCTCCGCTGGACACAGTACTCCTCCGCAGGGCACAGTACTCCTCCGCAGGGCACAGTACTCCTCCGCATGGCACAGTACTCCTCCGCAGGGGGCACAGTACTCCTCCGCAGGGGGCACAGTACTCCTCCGCAGGGGGACACAGTACTCCTCCGCAGGGGCACAGTACTCCTCCGCTGGGCACAGTACTCCTCCGCAGGGGCACAGTACTCCTCCGCAGGGCACAGTACTCCTCCCAGGGCACAGTACTCCTCCGCTGGACACAGTACTCCTCCGCTGGGCACAGTACTCCTCCGCAGGGCACAGTACTCCTCCGCTGGACACAGTACTCCTCCGCTGGGCACAGTACTCCTCCGCATGGACACAGTACTCCTCCGCTGGGCACAGTACTCCTCCGCTGGACACAGTACTCCTCCGTGGCACAGTACTCCTCCGTGGACACAGTACTCCTCCGCTGGGCACAGTACTCCTCCGCTGGACACAGTACTCCTCCGCTGGGCACAGTACTCCTCGCTGGGCACAGTACTCCTCCTGGGCACAGTACTCCTCCGCATGGGCACAGTACTCCTCCGGGACACAGTACTCCTCCGCAGGGCACAGTACTCCTCCGCGGGCACAGTACTCCTCCGCTGGGCACAGTACTCTCCGCAGGGGCACAGTACTCCTCCGCAGGGGCACAGTACTCCTCCGCAGGGGCACAGTACTCCTCCGCAGGGGCACAGTACTCCTCCAGGGGGCACAGTACTCCTCTTCAGGGGGCACAGTACTCCTCCGCAGGGGGCACAGTACTCCTCCGCAGGGCACAGTACTCCTCCGCAGGGCACAGTACTCCTCCGCAGGGCACAGTACTCCTCCAGGGGCACAGTACTCCTCCGCTGGGCACAGTACTCCTCCGCAGGGCACAGTACTCCTCCGCTGGACACAGTACTCCTCCGCTGGGCGCGCAGTACTCCTCCGCTGTGCGCGCAGTACTCCTCCTCTGGGCACAGTACTCCTCCGCGGGGTGCACACTACTCCTCCGCTGGACACTGTACTCCTCCGCTGGGCGCGCAGTACTCCTCCGCTGGGCGCACAGTACTCCTCCGCTGGGCGCCAGTACTCCTCCGCTGGGCGCACAGTACTCCTCCGCTGGGCGCACAGTACTCCTCCGCTGGGCGCACAGTACTCCTCCGCTGGGCGCACAGTACTCCTCCGCTGGGCGCACAGTACTCCTCCGCTGGGCGCACAGTACTCCTCCGCTGGGCGCACAGTACTCCTCCGCTGGGCGCACAGTACTCCTCCGCTGGGCGCACAGTACTCCTCCGCAGGGCGCACAGTACTCCTCCGCAGGGCGCACAGTACTCCTCCGCAGGGCGCACAGTACTCCTCCGCAGGGCGCACAGTACTCCTCCGCAGGGCGCACAGTACTCCTCCGCAGGGTGCACAGTACTCCTCCGCAGGGTGCACAGTACTCCTCTGCAGGGTGCACAGTACTCATCCGCTGGGCGCTTAGTACTCCTCCGCAGGGCGCACAGTACTCCTCCGCTGGACACAGTATTCCTCCGCAGGGTGCACAGTACTCCTCCGCTGAGAGCACAGTACTCTGCAGGGTGCACAGTACTCCTCCGCTGGCCACTCAGTACTCCGCTCGGCGCACAGTACTCCGCAGGGCGCACAGTACTCCTCCGCTGGACACAGTATTCCTCCTCAGGGTGCACAGTACTCCTCCGCTGGGCACTCAGTACTCCTCCGCTGGGCGCTCAGTACTCCGTAGGGCGCACAGTACTCCTCTGTGGGCACACAGTACTCCGCTGAGAGCACAGTACTCTGCTGGGCGCACAGTACTCCACGGGGCGCTCAGTACTCCTCTGCTGTGCACACAGTACTCCTCCGCTGGGCACAGTACTCCTCTGCTGGGCACAGTACTCCTCTGCAGGGTGCACAGTACTCCGCTGGGCGCTCAGTACTCCTGCTGGGCACAGTACTCCTCTGCAGGGTGCACAGTACTCCGCTGGGCGCTCAGTACTCCTCTGCTGGGCACAGTACTCCTCTGCAGGGTGCACAGTACTCCGCTGGGCGCTCAGTACTCCTCCACTGGACACAGTACTCCTCTGCAGGGTGCACAGTACTCCGCTGGGCGCTCAGTACTCCTCCACTGGGCACAGTCCTCAGGGCGCACAGTACTCCTCCGTGGACGCACAGTATTCTGCTGGTTGCACAGTACTCCTCCGTGGGTGCACAGTACTCCGGTGAGAGCACAGTACTCCGCTGGGCGCACGGTACTCCGCGGGGCGCTCAGTACTCCTCTGCTGGGTGCACAGTACTCCTCCGTAAGCGCTCAGTACTCCTCTGCTGGGTGCACAGTACTCCTCCGTAAGCGCTCAGTACTCCTCTGCTGGGTACACAATACTCCGCTGAGAGCACAGTACTCCGCTGGGCGCACAGTACTCCTCCGCTGGGCACAATACTCTGCGGGGCACACAGTACTCCGCTGGGAACAGTACTCCGCTGGGCGCTCAGTACTCCTCCGTGGGCACACAGGCGTTGTGTGTACACCTAGAGCAGTGACAAACAAACATTACATTTTGGATTTGATATGTAAACAGTACAGCGATGACATTGTTACAAAAAAAGACATAGAATGTTAGGCTATGTGCGCACGTTGCGTGTTTGCTTGCAGGAATTTCTGCAAGGTTTCTGCATCTCTTGGCAGAAAAATGCAGCAGAAAATATGCACTTTTTGATGCGTTTTTCATGCGTTTTTGTAAATCCCTAGAGCTAAATAAAGATATATTAAAAAAAAGAATTTTAATGTCATTTCCTTGTTCAAACTTTTCTTTGTCATTCTCGTTTTTGGAATTGAAGACCATGATGTCATTACATACCATGTTCAAATTTATAATGTTTGCCCACACAAATATAAGTGAAAATATACACTGCTCAAAAAAATAAAGGGAACACTCAACATATCCTAGGTCTGTAAGAATGAAATATTCTCATTGAATACTTTGTTCTGTACAAAGTTGAATGTGCTGACAACAAAACCACACAAAAATCATAAATGGAAATCAAATTTATTAACCAATGGAGGCCTGGATTTGGAGTCGCCCACAAAATTAAAGTGGAATGTACAGGTCCTTCTCAAAAAATTAGCATATAGTGCTAAATTTCATTATTTTCCATAATGTAATGATTACAATTAAACTTTCATATATTTTAGATTCATTACACACCAACTGAAATTTGTCAGGTCTTTTATTGTTTTAATACTGATGATTTTGGTATACAACTCCTGATAACCCAAAAAACCTGTCTCAAAAAATTAACATATTTCAACCATCCAATAAAATAAGTGTTTTTTAAAAACAAACAAAAAAAAACATCAAATAATAAAGTTCAGTTATGCACTCAATACTTGGTCGGGAATCCTTTTGCAGAAATGACTGCTTCAATGCGGCATGGCATGGAGGCAATCAGCCTGTGACACTGCTGAGGTGTTATGGAGGCCCAGGATGCTTCGATAGCGGCCTTAAGCTCATCCAGAGTGTTGGGTCTTGCGTCTCTCAACTTTCTCTTCACAATATCCCACAGATTCTCTATGGGGTTCAGGTCAGGAGAGTTGGCAGGCCAATTGAGCACAGTAATACCATGGTCAGTAAACCATTTACCAGTGGTTTTGGCACTGTGAGCAGGTGCCAGGTCGTGCTGAAAAATGAAATCTTCATCTCCATAAAGCATTTCAGCCGATGGAAGCATGAAGTGCTCCAAAATCTCCTGATAGCTAGCTGCATTGACCCTGCCCTTGATAAAACACAGTGGACCAACACCAGCAGCTGACTTGGCACCCCACACCATCACTGACTGTGGGTACTTGACACTGGACATCAGGCATTTTGGCATTTCCTTCTCCCCAGTCTTCCTCCAGAACTCTGGCACCTTGATTTCTGAATGACATGCAAAATTTGCTTTCATCAGAAAAAAGGACTTGGGACCACTTAGCAACAGTCCAGTGCTGCTTCTCTGTAGCCCAGGTCAGGCGCTTCTGCCGCTGTTTATGGTTCAAAAGTGGCTTTACCTGGGGAATGCGGCACCTGTAGCCCATTTCCTGCACACGCCTGTGCACGGTGGCTCTGGATGTTTCTACACCAGACTCAGTCCACTGCTTCCTCAGGTCCCCCAAGGTCTGGAATCGGTCCTTCTCCACAATCTTCCTCAGGGTCTGGTCACCTCTTCTCGTTGTACAGCGTTTTCTGCCACATTGTTTCCTTCCAACAGACTTCCCATTGAGGTGCCTTGATACAGCACTCTGGGAACAGCCTATTTGTTGAGAAATTTCTTTCTGGGTCTTACCCTCTTGCTTGAGGGTGTCAATGATGGCCTTCTTGACATCAGTCAGGTCGCTAGTCTTACCCATGATGGGGGTTTTGAGTAATGAACCAGGCAGGGAGTTTTTAAAAGCCTCAGGAATCTTTTGCATGTGTTTAGAGTTAATTAGTTGATTCAGAAGATTAGGGTAATAGGTCGTTTAGAGAACCTTTTCTTGATATGCTAATTTTTTGAGACAGGTTTTTTGGGTTATCAGGAGTTGTATGCCAAAATCATCAGTATTAAAACAATTAAAGACCTGACAAATTTCAGTTGGTGTGTAATGAATCTAAAATATATGAAAGTTTAATTGTAATCATTACATTATGGAAAATAATGAAATTTAGCACTATATGCAAATTTTTTGAGAAGGACCTGTAATGTCCTCAAAACAAGTCAAAATGATGTTCAGTAGTGTGTGTGGCCTCCATGTGACTGTATGACCTCCCTACAACGCCTGGGCATGCTCCTGATGAGGCGGCGTATAGTTTCCTGAGGGATCTCCTCCCAGACCTGAACTAAAGCATCCGCCAACTCCTGGACAGTCTCTGGTGCAACGTGAAGTTGGTGGATGGAGCGAGACATGATGTCACAGATGTGCTCAATCAGATTCAGGTCTGGGGAACGGGTAGGCCAGTCCATAGCTTCAATGCCTTCATCTTGCAGGAACTGTTGACACACTCCAGCCACATGAAGTCTTGCATTAGGAGGAACCCAGGGACAACCGCACCAGCATATGGTCTCGCAAGGAATCTGAGGATCTCATCTCGGTACCTAATGGCAGTCAGGCTACCTCTGGCGAGCACATGGAAGGCTGTGCGGCCCTCCAAAGAAATGCCACCCCACACCATTACTGACCCACTGCCAAGCCGGTCATGCTGAAGGATGTTGCCGGCAGCAGATCGCTCTCCACGTCGTCTCCAGACTTTCACATGTGCTCAGTGTGAACCTGCTTTCATCTGTGAAGAGCACAGGGCGCCAGTAGCGAATTTGCCAATCCTGGTGTTCTGTGGCAAATACCAAACGTCCTGCACAGTGTTGGGCTGTTAGCACAACACCATCTGTGGACGTCGGGAACTCAGACCATCCTCATGGAGTCAGTTTCTAATCGTTTGTGCAGACATGCACATTTGTGGCCTGCTGGAGGTTATTTTGCAGGGCTCTGGCAGTGCTCCTCCTGTTCTTCCTTGCACAATGGCGGAGGTAGCGGTCCTGCTGCTGGGTTGTTGCCCTCCTACAGCCCCCTCAACGTCTCCAGGTGTACTGACCTGTCTCCTGCTAGCACCTCCAGCTTCTGGACACTATGCTGACAGACACAGCAAACCTTGCCACAGCTCACATTGATGTGCCATCCTGGATGAGCTGCACTACCTGAGCCACTTGTGTGGATTGTAGAGTCCGTCTCATGCTACCACAAGTGTGAAAGCACAACCAACTTTCAAAAGTGACAAAACATCAGCCAGAAAGAATTGGTAGTGAGATGTGGTCTGTGGTCCCCACCTGCAGAACCACTCTATAGAGTGTGTCTTGATAATTGCCAATAATTTCCATCTTTTGTCTATTCCATTTGCACAACAGCATGTGAAATTGATTGTCAATCAGTGTTGCTTCCTATGTGGACAGTTTGATTTCACAGAAGTTTTATTCACTTGGAGTTATATTCTGTTGTTTAGGTGTTCCCTTTATTATTTGAGCACTGTATATAGATATGTAATACCAAGTCTGAGGTTTAGTAATGAACAGGTGTCAGCCAGATACCCTCATTAATAAAACGGTACATAAAGAGTTAAATAAAGACACAAACACACTCAATCACACTCACCAGCCTATGTAGGAGCAATAACATAATTAACTGTAGGGATCCGCTCTGGTAAGCAAGGGCCGGACCGCAGTTATGAGGCAACACACAGGCTTTTAGTCCAAAATCAATTGTTTTACTTTCACGTTAAACACCAGGTAACAAAACATGACAAAAACATCAATGCATTCCAGCTTTGCAAACTACTGGTCCCAGACGCACCCTTGCATGGGACGGGCTTGACTAAGCGGCTGCAAGCCAGCAGGGACCGCCAGGTGCCTTCCCGGGTGATCTGGACTCGCTTCCGGTGCTCACTGACACACTGTAACAGTCACTTCCAGGCTGACTCCTCAATAGAACCGCATGGTTCTCAGTGTGGGACCGTCACAGGCTCCGCACACCCATGTGTCCTGTCTGGGTGCTATTCAGGACCCCCGTCCAACATCCTGGCCACCAAGTTCCAAGTCTCACCACGTGCTTCCAGGAATCCAATCCAACCCCAGGATCTTTCAACACCGACAGACCTTCCAGGCAGCCCTGTGCAGGACACACTCTCCACTGTCTCAGCCAGACTTCCAGAGACTCCTCAGTCTCCAACTCAATCTCCCCACCATGTGCCAAACACTGTCTTTCATACTTGTAGCCACTCTCCAAGCCAAGGCATGAAGCACATGGTCTGGTCACCTGTTCATGACCTCATCACAGGTCCTTCACAACACATACAATCACCAGTACGTAACATTCATTCTCCCACCACCAGTGGGCGGTGTATGTGTGGTTAGCAAGTCCCACCCAGCTCACAAGCTAACCCTGTAGGTTCACTCGTAACAATAATCAGAACTCTTATGGGACTACAAGTCCCAGAACAACATTACTGACCTACACAGAATAGCTGTGACACATACTTTCCATTTAGCACCATACCAGGGACTGGTTTCCCATCCATCTCATACCTCCATGCATAATTTGAGCCACTTATATAGCGCCCCCTAGGTGCCACATTAGTCACTACACCACATACCTTCCCCCTCTGTTCAAGCTTGTGAGGTTGAACATCTGTTCCAACCCGAGGACCCCGAGACAGGTCACCCATGTCACCTTGCCCTACAAGTCGAGGGGACCCTCTCAGTCGATTTTGGGCATCTTTCAACATTACCTCTTGGTTAGGCCTCCCCCGCCCCCAGCGGTCAGAATGTCGGCCTTGTTTTCCCGTCGGTGTCACCAGACGCCTCCAGTTCCGCCTCCTACGGTTGTTGCGGTCCTGAGTCCATCGTCCAGTCAAGCTCACTGGTTGATCTGAGTCGGACTCTCTATCCCTTTGTTCGTCACTGGGTCTCACACTTAGGTCACTCAGCCCTGAGCAAACAGAATCGTCATCTCTACCTCGTCTACTGCCCGTCCCCAGAGAAGCCTCTTGTTTCTCTATATCTTGGGCTGGAAGCAGTCACCATCTTTGTTTCAATTCCTGCAGCTGTTCCTTCATCTGCTTTCTTCCTGAGATCAGCTGCTCTACGTCTTGTAGATATGTCACTCTATACTCCAGGAGCGTTCGGATGTTCTTTAGGCTCTCCACTGAGCCCACACCAATGAATGGAACCATGTCTTCTTCTCCAGCCACCTTGATCTCGCCATCAGCTGGAATCCTCACTCTCCTTACACCGGACCTATCCACCATCACCTGCATTACTTTTCCAAATCTTCCAACAACTCTCCCCACCAGATTTCTGGGCACCGGAATTACCTCTTCTACCAAGCCCAGCCGATCTTGATCTTCCTTCGCCTGCTCCAAACGTCAAGCGGCTTTCATGTTACTCAACGTAAACCTCTGCTTCGTGTGGAGACACTGCAGATGAATATACTTCAGGACAGCCACCAGCTTCTCTGTGTCTTCCCCCTCTGCCAGGATCACCAACTGGTTCGTCTCTGGTGCCCAGTTCACACTATCGGCTTTTACCGCCTTTTTAAAGGCCTCATGCACCCCCTCACTGGCACAGGCTTCTCGCATGTCTGCAGGTACGTTTATCACACACCTAAAGAGTGAAACCTCACCCTCTTCCTGAGACTCATCTTCTTCATGACCCCTTGCCAAGATGGGCACTGGCATTTTCGCCTGGTTATCACTCGGGCACAGCCGCTGTAAGTCTTCACCCACCAACTTCTCCTGCAGAATACCTCTTACTGCTTCTCCGAGCGCAATCACATATTCCCTTACGGCCTTATTCCCACTTTGCCACGTGGACAGGTGACCTCTGAGCTCAGAGACTTCGTTCTCCAGCTCATCCACTCTATGTTCGGCAGTTTGTCTCAGGGCCTTTTCTTGTTCGATCTGCTCTTTAAGGGTCTTTAGTTCAGCAGACCTTTGCTTCTCACCAGACAACTTTTTAGCAATGTTCTGCTTTATGGCCACAACCTCGGCCTCCAGGTGGCGCACCTGCTCCAACTGTATGTCTGTAATGTATGTAGTACAGTTCATATAGCGTCTTGTGCTTGGGTGCGATGAAAACACAGGAGTCACAGGTTTGATATAGAAAAGTCCTGTATTACTTCATACAAGTTGGCAGAAATAGTCACACAGTTTGCAGACACAGAAACAGGAGACACAGCAGGCCAGAGTAATCCAAGCTCAGCAATCACTCTCCAATACAGATTCAGGATCTTCTTCTCTGTTACCGTAAGTCCATGCAAACGTGGGTCTTTCAAAGAGCAGGGTTCAGAGTCCACAAGTGCTTCAGAGTTCCTCAGTAGGAATAGCTGGAGTACAAGGTCCAAGGCTTACAGGAGTCAAGTCACAGGTTCACTGCAGGCTAGATTCTGAAGCACTGATTGCTCAGCTGTGGCTGCTTAAGAAGAAAAGGAGAGAATCAGGGCGGGAACATGCAAGCTGGAAACTCCATTTTGACTGAGGGCAAGATAGCTGCAGCAAGACAGAAAGTAAAATGGCTGACGAACAAACTGAGTTTCAGGAATATATACATAGAACCTTACATTACTCCCCCCTTAAGGACAACCTCCGGATGACCTCAGACCAGGCTTGTGTGGGTACCTCTGATGAAACTGACGGAGCAAGCGAGGAGCATTAACGTTATTGACCGGTTCCCATGAGTTGTCCTCCACTGGGTAGCCCTGCCATTTAATCAGATATTGTAACTGATTTCTATACAACCTGGAATCTAAAATCCTTTCCACCACAAATTCTTCCTGACCATCGACTAGCACTGGGTCAGGGCAAGGAGAGGAACGTCCAGGAAACGTATTGGGTGTCGCAGCCTTTAGTAGGGATACATGAAAGACAGGGTGGATTCTCATAGTTCTGGGCAGTTGAAGACGACAAGCAACGGCACTTATAATTTTACTGATTTTATAGGGTCCAAGTACTTATGTCCCAACTTAGACGATGGAATCCTTAACTTAAGATTTCTGGTTGACAGCCAGACCAAGTCTCCTACCTTGAAAGCTGGTGCAGGTTTACGAAATTTATCTGCTGCTTTCTTGTACCTTTCTTGAGCCGATTCCAGATTTTCCTTTAGAAGATCCATATTCTTCTGTAAAGACGTGATTCTTTCAGCCACTGCTGGTAAAGGCGTTTCTATGGGAAATCGTGGTAGAATGTTAGGATGATAACCTAGATTAGAGTAAAAAGGAGACTGTTTAGTGGAGGCACTCTGAGAGTTGTTATACGAGAACTCAGCTAATGGAAGTAGATCCACCCAATCATCCTGTAGGTGGCAGATAAAGCAGCGGAGATACTGCTCCAGGGTTTGATTGGTTCGTTCGGTCTGTCCATTAGTCTGGGGATGAAAAGCAGAAGAAAGGTTTACTTTAATGTCCAATGCTGCACAGAAATTTTGCCAAAACCTAGAAGTGAATTGCACCCTCGATCCGAAATAACCTCATCCGGTACTCCATGTAAGCGAAACACATCTTTAATCATCAAATCTGATGTCTGTTTTGCAGTGGGTAAGCCGACACAAGGGATAAAATGAGCTGCCTTTGTTAGACGGTCAACCACCACTAGAATGGTGTTCTTCCCCTGAGAGGTTGGTAACTCCACAATGAAGTCCATAGAAATGGATCCCCACGGGCGGGACGGGGTGGGAAGAGGCTGTAACAGACCAGTTGGTGAGGAGCGAGGTGTTTTGCATCTTGCACAGACCTCACATGAAGTGACATAATTCAAAACATCCTTCCTGCAAGTGGGCCACCAAAAGAAACGAGAAAGAAATTCCTGTGTCTTTAGAATTCCTCTATGCCCAGCTATCTTGGAATCGTGAATGAGTTGCAATACTCTTAATCTGACTGTTTCAGGAATATACAGACGTTGTCCTGAATCCACACACCATTCTTAAAGACAAGACTTGCGTCCCTTGGGGGTTGTGCCAAAAAGGAATCCGCATGGTATGCTTCCTTGATGTCCTTAAGTAGGTCTTGATTATGAATTACTCCTAGGAATCTAGAGTCAGGAAGAATAGTCTTAGGAGGAGTAATTGGACGTGTCTCTGCTGAGTAAATCCTAGAGAGTGCATCAGCCTTTCCATTGCGCGATCCTGGTCTATAAGAGATGATAAAATTAAATTGGTTTAAGAAAAGATTCCAGCGAGCCTGGCGAGGAGTCAGGCACTTAGCCGACCTGATAAACTCAAGGTTTACGATGGTCTGTCAGGACGACTATTTGCTGTGCAGCTCCCTGAAGAAGGTGTCTCCATTCTTTGAAGGCGGCAATAATGGCCAACAACTCTCTATTGCCCACATCGTAGTTCCTCTCAGCCGAAGACAACTGCTGGGAAAAGAAGGCACAGGGATGCAAGACATTCTTCTCACCTGTTCTCTGAGAGAGTATAGCTCCAACGGCACAGTCTGAAGCATCCACCTCTATTATGAAGGCAAGCTCGGGGTTGGGATGTACTAGGATAGGTGCAGTGGTAAATTTATCTTTTAGACGGGAAAATGCTTCCTGGGCTTGGGGAGTCCAGGAAAACCTAGACTCTTTCCGGGTAAGTTGAGTGATAGGTGACACTACCTCAGAGAAATTTCTAATGAAACGTCTATAGAAGTTGGCAAACCCGATGAAGCGCTGTACCTCCTTCACATTTCTAGGACTTGGCCAATCCTTGATGGCTTGGGTTTTGCTTCCATCCATACTAATTCCTTGTGTAGACAGTACATACCCCAGAAATTGAATTTCGGTCCTATGGAATTCACACTTTTCAAGTTTGATGTAAAGATGATTTTGTCTTAGACGTTCCAAGACCATTCTCACATGTCCATGATGTTCCTCTGTGGAGTTAGAAAAAATTAGAATATCATCCAAATAAATTACCACGAATGTATCTAGGAGATCCCTGAAGATGTCATTCACCAAGTGTTGGAAAGTGGCTGGGGCGGTACTCAGACCAAAAGGCATAACTAGATATTCAAAGTGTCCATAGCGTGACCTGAATGCAGTCTTCCATTCATCCCCAGATCTAATACGGACTAAGTTATAGGCCCACGAAGATCTAGTTTAGAAAAAATTTTGGCATGTCGCACTCTCTCCAATAACTCAGGGATTAAAGGCAATGGATAACGGTTTCTAATAGTAACCTTATTGAGTTCCCTATAGTCTACGCATGGTCTCAGAGATCCATCTTTCTCTTTACGAAGAAGATGGGTGCACCTGCAGGAGATGAAGAGGGGCGTATGAAGCCCTTGGCTAGATTTTCATCTATGTAATCCTTTAAAGCCTTTAGCTCGGGCCCCGCCAGGGGGTAGATCTTACCAAAAGGTATCTCTGCTCCAGGCAATAATTCAATTGGACAATCATATGGACGGTGAGGAGGAAGCTGGTCAGCGTTCTTCTTGTCACATAAATCCACATAGTCCTGGTATACAGCTGGTAGTTCAGGGACTGACATGATTCCTTTAGGAACAGAGCAAGCTGAAACTTTTGGACTCATCTGTTTCTCTGGAAAGTGTAATTCCTTGGTCTCCCAGTTAATGGTAGGATTCTGAGCCTGCAGCCATGGTAGCCCTAGAATAATGGGAAAGTGGGGAGAAGAGATAAGCATAAAGGACAGTTTCTCTTGATGATCTTTACCCATAAGAACCCTCAAAGGCTCTGTTTCCTGATCCACTGGTCCAGAGGTCAGCAGGGAGCCATCCACAGTTTCCATCTGTACTGGAGTAGCCTTCTTCACTGAACATATTCCCTGTTTCAGAGCAAAGGAGACATCCATAAAATTTCCACTTGCCCCTGAGTCGATCATAGCAGAGCTAGACACCCAAGCTGAGTCAACCCAGAGTTTGATGGAAAGAAAGCAATGAGAATTGTTTTTCTTACAACTCAGCTGGGACACCGCTGAGGAAACTTGAAAAATGGCAGCGTTTACACAGTCAACGTCCTCAGAGGTAACGGAGTTTAAGTCCGAGAAATCAAGATCTGTTGCTGCAGATCTCTCTGGAGCCTGAGGCTCGGACCTGACAGATCCCCTCTCGCAACACTCACAATGAATGAGTGCTGCAGTAGTCTTACGAGAACGGCTGGGGCAGTTTATAATGAAGTGCCCTGACTTACCACAATAGAAACATAGATTCTCCTTAAAACGATGTTCCTTGCGTGCATCACTAACCCGTCGTTGTAAAGAGTCTACCTGCATGGGTTCAGGTTCAGGTTCCCGTGTAATCCTACTCAAAGGTTCCTTAGCTGGAGAGGAAGGTAGGAAAAGGTTAGTACGATTGCTTTCGAACCATCTCTCTTGCCTGCGTTCAGTCAGACGAGTATCAATACGGATGCAGTAGTTAATAAAGTCACCTAACGCAGTGGGAGGGTCGGCACGAGCAAGTTCATCCTTAATCAGTGGAGATAACCCCTTTCGAAAAATAGATTTTTTGGCAGAACTGTCCCAGGTGGTATCAAGGGCCCATCTCCTGAAATCCAAGGCATATTCAGCTACCGAGTGCTTACCTTGGCGCAAAGCTAACATGGCTGCTTCAGCTGTTGCACCTCGATTGGGGTCATCAAACACCTGCCCCATGGCTGAAATAAAATCATCAAGGTGATTCAAACAATCATCCTCAGTCTCAATCAGAGGGTTTGCCCACATCAAAGCCTTGTTGGTAAGCAACATAATTATAGTAAGCACCTTAGATCGTTCAGTGGGAAATTGTGAAGCATGTGCAGAAAAAAAAAGATTGCATTGATTAATAAATCCCCTGAATTTCTCACGTTCACCGCCAAAACGAAAAGGGGGCAACTTGGGAATCCCAGCACTCGGGGCTACGGCAGGAGCCTGGACTCGCCCCTCTAGAACCTCAATCCTGGCTCGCAAATCCTGGGTAGTCTGTCCAACCACTTGCAAATTGTGATTATTGAGGTCCTGTAGATTTGTAAAACGGGTCTTTATATTCTGCAAATCTGCAAGGATATTATCAGTCACTCCGCAAAGTTCCTTTATGCGGGCCTCCATTTTCCAGATCTTTTAAGACAGGATTACTGGAAGAAGAGGAGAGAAAAAAAACAATAGTGTTCACCTGTGGCAACACTGCAGAGAGAAAAAAAAATTAAGGGAACTGCTCACCTGGAATGGTTGTGAGAAGTCACAACCACTATCATCACAGAAAGTTTCAACCAGACATCTGATATCCAGAGTTACAGCAGACAAAAAAGATAAAAGAAAGGAAAAAAACAAAAACAATAGTGTTTACCTGTGGTAACACTGCAAAAAGAAAAAACTTAAGGGAATTGCTCACCTGGAATGGTTGTGAGAAGTCACAACCACTGTCATCACAGAAAGTACAACCGGACGTCTGATATCCACAGTACAGCAGACACAGCCTTCCAGACCCAGCAGACACTAACGTTTTGGCTTCAGAATCTTGTAATGTATGTAGTACAGTTCATATAGCGTCTTGTGCTTGGGTGCGATGAAAACACAGGAGTCACAGGTTTGATATAGAAAAGTCCTGTATTACTTCATACAAGTTGGCAGAAATAGTCACACAGTTTGCAGACACAGAAACAGGAGACACAGCAGGCCAGAGTAATCCAAGCTCAGCAATCACTCTCCAATACAGATTCAGGATCTTCTTCTCTGTTACCGTAAGTCCATGCAAACGTGGGTCTTTCAAAGAGCAGGGTTCAGAGTCCACAAGTGCTTCAGAGTTCCTCAGTAGGAATAGCTGGAGTACAAGGTCCAAGGCTTACAGGAGTCAAGTCACAGGTTCACTGCAGGCTAGATTCTGAAGCACTGATTGCTCAGCTGTGGCTGCTTAAGAAGCAAAGGAGAGAATCAGGGCGGGAACATGCAAGCTGGAAACTCCATTTTGACTGAGGGCAAGATAGCTGCAGCAAGACAGAAAGTAAAATGGCTGACGAACAAACTGAGTTTCAGGAATATATACATAGAACCTTACAATGTCGTTGGCGACTTCCGTATCCGACCCCTTCAACCTTTCTTGAGGCTCGGCCCGGTCATCCTTAGGCCCCTCTTGACTCTTTGTACCCTCAGAGAGTTCTACACTCTCCAGCTCTTCAGTGTCTGGAAGAGTACTCACATCTTGCACTAACGCATCAGTCATAGGTTTTTCTTTATTACCATCCTCAGTACATACATTGTGTTCCGGCGCTTTGCGCCCTTTACGTCTCCGACGACGGGAGGGTTTTCCCTCCTGGTGGGGGCCTACCTTAATGTACTCTTTTTTAAACTTAGAGTCACAGTCACCCTCGGAGTCTGAGTCACCCCCCTCCTGGCACACGTCAAGAGACATCAGGTCTGTCAGTTGGGTAGATGCACCCTTTCCGCTTGTGTCACCGTCTGCTAAGTCACCGAGTTGGTCAGACCCGTCCACTTTGGTAGGTGTCACCGTACTAATACCCACCATCCCAACAGTAGAGCGATCTCCCTCCTCCTGCAAGTCGGACAACCGTTCAGAGTCCCGACCATAACTACGGGACACACCAAATTTGGGACTATAGCGACCTCCTGTTCCCTCATGTCCCAGCCTGTCCCCACAGTTACCGCAGCCACGGGATACTCCTTAGTGTTCCCATGAATGCAGGTGACCCCGACCTTTCTACCGGGTATTTGAGACCCCTTAGGTGCAACTCTCACTAAAGTCACCGGACTCCCCGGGTTGATCAGGCCAACCATATCTTTATTATTTATCGGCAGGTCACACCCCCGTAGCCTTGTGCCAGGTGGATAGTTCATAAGACAAATTGGACACACATATATTTTCCCCTGGCAACCGTTCGGCTGCACCTCCAGGTACACCTCGACGTCATCTGATGTCTCCCTTTCTGGAATCGCTGCACACACCACTCGCCGGACATCCCGACGTCCCTGGGCAGCTCCTGCTGTCTGCGGCGCTGTAATGTGCTGCATCAGTAGCCTGTTGGATTCCTGTTGCTGTTCCATAGCCTGCTGTTGTATAGCCTGCTGCTGCTGCATAGCCTGCTGTTGCTGCTGCGTAGCCAGCTGCTGCGTAGCCAGCTGCTGCTTGTCGCACGGCCTCCACAATCATTTTTACCGTGCTCTCCATCTCCGGACAGTTCTCCACCCCCTTTTTGCCAACCATCCCTGCTGGTGGGTTACCGCCCCTTTTTGGCCACCACCCCACTCTGGGATACACCCTGTGGACTCCCCCACAGTTTTCTTAGGCACAACTCTCACAATACAGTTTTATTTCTTTTGGGCTGTTACTGGCCCTTTAAGAGTCTGTGTGACCGGGTGTGACGCTTCCCACGGCTGCGGGGCGTCGGGACATGGCATAGCTTGCCTAACTAGCCAATGCTCCCACGCCGCCAGTCCACGACGACGTGAGGCATGCGTCCCAGATGGTAAGAGAATGTGGACCCACTGGACCACGGAGGGAGACCCGGGCCTGCCCGGACTAGGGAAGGGCAGCGACCGGGATCCGTGGCAGCTGAGCATGTGGGCAAGATGGTGACCTGCAGGACTAGACAACACCGCACAACTTCAGGTATGAAGAAACATAAAGTTTACTTAAAGAAACACACAGTGCATAACAGAACATAAGACCTGACTCCCGATTCCGCACATCAGAGAAGGGTACACGACTCAGGATCACAGACGAGTGCAGGAGGACATCACGGGTAGATGCAGTCCAGGGTTATCTGGCACGGGCATACTTGGGCGGCCTCTCTCTCAGGCCTCAGGCGTAGCACAGGCTCAGCAGGAGAACATCAGACACCGACCTCAGACAGACTTCAGACGATGGGGTCATCACGGGTAGATGCAGTCCAGGATCATCTGGCACGGGCATACTAGTATGGCCTCACTCTCAGGCGTAGCACAGGCTCAGCAGGAGAACATCAGACACCGGCCCAGGACGAACGTCAGACGATGGCGGGGTCATCACGGGTTGATGAAGTCCAGGGTCATCTGGCACAGGCATACTAGGATGGCCTCTCTCTCAGGCCTCAGGCGTAGCACAGGCTCAGCAGGAGAACATCAGACACTGACCCAGGACAGACGTCATCACAGGGTAGACCAAGGAGGAACCGGCAGGACATCGGAACATCAGGACACCGGACTGGAACACGGACAGGACATCGGGAACACGGATTGGAACATCAGGAACACGGATTGGGTCTCAGGGAGTCAGGAACACGGACTGGAACATCAGGAACACGGATTGGGTCTCAGGGAGTCAGGAACACGGACAGGAACATGGATTGGATCACAGGAACACGGACTGGAACACAGGCATCGGACTCCGGACATCTGGCACCGATCAGCAGGCTCCGGACATCTGGCAACGATCAGCAGGCTCCGGACATCAGGCGGGAGGATAGGATCCGGACATCTGGAAGTGGTCGTCGGACATCAGGCCATGGTCATCAGGCATAGGATCCGGACATCTAGTATTGATCTGAAAAGGAACCCCAGCGGTCTGGTGCAAGCCCCGCCAGGCTCAACGGGAGATGGCCGGGGATTGCACAGAAGCTGAGCACAGAGTAACAGAAACTCAGCACACACCGGACTCCTCCTTCCAAGATGAACTCTGGTTATATAGCAAGGATTCACAGTCACTGGCACAGGGTTCTGGACACAGCAGGATTTCAGGAACATAACACAGAGGACACAGTTCAGACAGTCAGGTACAGGATGCGATCCAGGATCAAGGGTTCAGGTAATTAGACACAGCAGGAACAGGCCTGGGTAATCAGCCCCCAGCATAGGCGGAAACACAAGACACAGTTCAGACATTCAGGTACTGGGTTAGATCCAGGATCAGGGATTCAGGAAACAGGATACAACAGGAACAGGCCTGGATATGCAGCCTCCAGGAACGGCGATCTGGGTACTAAGCCCCAGGCAGAAACACAAGACAGGACAAAGGGAATCAGCTCTCCAGAGCTGATCTCACTCAGAGCAGGAGCTGCAAAACCAACACACACGGCTAGGTTCAGGAACATAATGCAGACATAATGTGAAGCTCTGGCAACGCCCACTAGGGCTGGGGAACTTTATATATGAGCTGCTTCACAGCGATAGGCTGGAGCAGTAATTCTAGTACACACCCAATCCTCATAAAAGCAGGACAGGTGTGGGCCGTGCCCCCTATGCAGAGCCAGACAACTCATTACAGAGGAACAACTGACAGTGGCTGCTGCCACACACGTAGTAAATCATGCACCATTGCAGAGGACTTTGCAACCTACGGATGGTCTTCACAGCAGGCCAGGCCCCTGACAGTAGCTGCTGCCACACACGTAGTAAATCATGCACCATTGCAGAGGACTTTGCAACCTACGGATGGCTTCTACAGCAGGCCAGGCACCCGACAGCAACCGCTGCCACACACGTAGTAAATCATGCACCACTGCAGAGGACTTTGGAACCTACGGATGGCTTCTACAGCAGGCCAGGCGCCTGACAGAAGCTGCTGCCACACACGTAGTAAGTCATGCACCATTGCAGAGGACTTTGGAACCTACGGATGGCTTCTGCAGCAGGTCAGGAACCGCACATGCGGGTGGTCATGCAACGCAGCGGAGACACTCACGCAAGTACGGCCACGCAGCAGAGCTGGGAACTGAGCAGCATCCATACAGGTAACAGACAACAGTATCCCAGCTGGTTAGAGGGAAAGGAGCAAAAGGGTTAATGCAAAAGACATGCAGAGTAACGCTGTAAAACAAAGTACAGACAATACCAGCGTTATACCGGGTTCACACTGTCCTTCTATTACACCACCAGCTCCTGCTGGCACCGACACCGCTGCTGTGGCAGCCACCAACCACCGGCACCTCTGACTGCCGCTTATAAGCTGCTGCTACTGCAGAACCTCTTCCTGCAAGTGTCCCGGTAGCTCCCACTACCACAAGTCTCTGCACGCTTCCGCTGCGCCGTCTTCGTGGACCCCCCTGATCCACAGCAACCTTCGTAACCCCACCGAGTTACAGCCAGCCGCTTGTCACCTTCGTAACGCCTCCGGGTTACAGCCAGACGTCTTCACCTGGTTATTTGTCATGCATGGAAAAAAACATCCACAAAAAAAAACAGCCTGACCTCACTGCGTCTGCCCGCATTCTCCACCAAACTGTAGGGATCCGCTCTGGTAAGCAAGGGCCGGACCGCAGTTATGAGGCAACACACAGGCTTTAAGTCCAAAATCAATTGTTTTACTTTCACGTTAAACACCAGGTAACAAAACATGACAAAAACATCAATGCATTCCAGCTTTGCAAACTACTGGTCCCAGACGCACCCTTGCATGGGACGGGCTTGACTAAGTGGCTGCAAGCCAGCAGGGACTGCCAGGTGTCTTCCCGGGTGATCTGGACTCGCTTCCGGTGCTCACTGACACACTGTAACAGAAAGTCACTTCCAGGCTGACTCCAGCCAAACTCCTCAATAGAACCGCATGGTTCTCAGTGTGGGACCGTCATAGGCTCCGCACACCCATGTGTCCTGTCCGGGTGCTATTCAGGACCCCCGTCCAACACCCTGGCTACCAAGTTCCAAGTCTCACCACGTGCTTCCAGGAATCCAATCCAACCCCAGGATCTTTCAACACCGACAGACCTTCCAGGAACCTTCCAGGCAGCCCTGTGCAGGGCACACTCTCCACTGTCTCAGCCAGACTTCCAGAGACTCCTCAGTCTCCAACTCAATCTCCCCACCATGTGCCAAACACTGTCTTTCATACTTGTAGCCACTCCCCAAGCCAAGGCATGAAGCACATGGTCTGGTCACCTGTTCATGACCTCATCACAGGTCCTTCACAACACATACAATCACCAGTACTAACATTCATTCTCCCACCACCAGTGGGCGGTGTATGTGTGGTTAGCAAGTCCCACCCAGCTCACAAGCTAACCCTGTAGGTTCACCCTTAACAATAATCAGAACTCTTATGGGACTACAAGTCCCAGAACAACATTACTGACCTACAGCACAGAATAGCTCTGCGACGCATACTTTCCATTTAGCACCATACCAGGGACTGGTTTCCCATCCATCTCATGCCTCCATGCATAATTTGAGCCACTTATACAGCGCCCCCTAGGTGCCACATTAGTCACTACACCACATAACCTACATATGCTGTAACAAAACAGCAACTGTCAGAAATCTGTATGAATTGTAATATCTGTTTATTTTTCAAAACATTTTAAAAAAAAGCTTGCGTGACTCCCGCATAATTTTCATAACCAGCAGAGGGAAAGCCGACGGCTGAGGGCTGATGTTAATATTCTAGGACGGAGCCTATAGCCATAAAGGTTATTAATATCAGCTCACAGCGGTTTGCTTAGCCTTTACTGGCTAGGTTACAGGGGAACCCCAGAAAATAATTGACATGGGGTCCCCCTATAAAATCGAACCAGCAAAGGCTTGGCAGACAGCTGCGGGCTGATATCAATAGCCTGGGAAGGGGCCATGAATATTGGCACCCTCTAGGCTAAAAACATCAGCTCTCAGCTGCCCCAGAAATGGTGCATCTTATAGATGCGCTAATTCTGACACTTAGCCTCATTCTTCCCACTTGCACTATAGCGTTGGCAAGTGGTGTTCATATTTGTAGGGTTGATGTCACCTTTGTATTGTCAGGTGACATCAAGCCCACAGGTTAGTAATGAAGAGGCGTCTATAAGACACCTAACCATTAGTAACCCCATAGTGATATTGTATAAAAACACAGACACGTCACACAGAATAAAGTCCTATATTTGAAGTAATCATACTCCTTTATTGAATCTAAATTTACCATACTTACTGAACGCTTAAACTCCGACGCCCTCGTCTCCTGCAAACAATGAAAAAATAATAAACCTACGTGTAATACTATCCTGTCCGCCGTAGTCCACTTAATACAGAGTGTCCCACTGCGATCTCACATGTAGAACAGTCGATGTGACCACTCTACCCAGCCACCGGTGATACAGTGCAGGAGTGATTACCTCCTGTCAGTGTATCATTGAGCTGCCGTGAGAGAGGTCACCGGAGTTCATCAGCTCTGGTGCTCTCACTAATGGCAACACTGTGAGAACTTTCCCATACAGCTGTGCCGCAAGTGAGAGCACCAGAACTGATCAGCTGATGAACTCCGGTGAACTCCTGTCTGTGAGTATATCTCCAGAGGCCAGATGAGATCGACGTGGGACACTTGGTATAAGGCCAGGGTCACACTTGCAACTGCAATGCGAGAATCCAGCACTGTCGGCGCTTGGACCAGAGCGTTCAGTTGCATAAAAACATCACCACAGACGGTGCCTTACTCTGAATCATATCAGCCCCAATTGGGACTTCTGTCCCTCTTTGCCCTGACGGACCCTCTCATACATTCCATAGCCCCAATTGGGACCTCTGCTTTATTTCGCTCTGGCTCATCTTTCTAGTTCACTCTTCCTACTCAAGTGAGGTTTGATAAAGCCCCTCTACTGGGTTGAAACGTTACCTCAATACGTTATTTTTGTTGCTGTTGTGACCCTAATAAACTCATCTTTATTTTGCATATGACAAAATCACAACTATTGAGTGCGGTTGTCTTTAGAAATCTCATGCACACTTTTGGGTTTTTTTTCTGACTTTGAGAAATGCAGCGTTTTTCAAATCTGCAGCACGTCAATTCTTTCAGTGTTTTTGTACCCATAGAAAGCAATGAGAAAGTGAAAAAAAATGCTGCAAAAACCACAACAAATGTTTTTGAGGTGTCTTTGGTGTATAAAACAAATTTTATTAAATGTGCTGTAGACAAAGCAAACGTATGATCTGCCCCTGAAAAATGGGCGTCTTGAATGCAATGCTTTTACAGCCAAAAGAGCAGGGTTTAGCTGCCTTAAAAAAAAATATCTGCAAAAACGCTGCGTGTAACCATTGCCTTAGGGGCTGACCATGCTTTTGTCTGGATCAGATATTGTAAAGGGTCTCATCCTCACCCTGGTCAGGTGAGAGGAGGATGGCAAACTATGCAAGTGTTAAGGTACTGCCACACTAAACAATCCCGCTAGCGATCACGATAACGACGCATACTAATGCGATCGCTAGCGGGATTGTTTCTATATCGCTAAGTGCGGCCACATTTAGCGATATAGTTAACGACGCTATCGCCGTTAGCGATCTTCTTAACGACTTTAGCGGTACAAAAGTACGCTAAATCGCTAAGAAAAGGTGCCACACTAGCGATATATACTTACCCAGCGGGAGCGCCGACGAGAAAATAGGGTCCGGAACGATTCCAGCGACGAGCGAGATCACAGCAGGAAGCTCGTCGCTGGCAGATGCCGCACTGAACAACATCGCTAACGGGATCGCTAAATAGTGACGTTTTTTAGCGATCCCGTTAGCGATATTGTTCAGTGTGGCATACCCTTTAGGAGGTCAAGGGTATTAACCCTTTAAATGTTTCATTCCCTTTATGTGTGTAAATGTATGCCTTTTTAGTTAATGTATGATTGACATGTACTTGTGATGTTTCTAAGATGTATGTTTGAGGGAGGTATAGTTATAGATAGGTAGTGCATCCTAGGGGTCACTAGAGAAGGGCACTAGTAGGGTAGTGTAATCATAAGGGTTTAGATATAGTTTGCGAGTGATCACTAATGGGGGCACGTTAGAGATCCAGTTAGAAAGTTAGAAAAAGATGTCAATGCAGTATTTATTTTGGACACTATAGGGGGCATTGAGCACATCCAGTCCAATCGGGACAATAGGTTAGGGACTTGTTGCTAGGGAAAGATTGCCTCCAAGCGGGAATCTGTCAGGAAGATTTCCTCCAAGCAGAAGCCAGTCGGGGGTGGACCTTGCTAGTGTGAGGATGTCCACGTTCCTGGGCCCTGAGCATAGGGAAGAAGTGAGAGGGGACCAGCAACCCCTGAAGAAGACGGAGAAGGATTCACCATGGTAGCGTGAGCCCAAAGTGAGTGGGTTTATGTAGCAGTAGTCCAGTGGAAGAACCACTGTGGGAACGCTCAGCAGAAGAGGTCGTGCATGAGCGTAGTAACGAGTGGGCCACCAGCAAGTATCCGGGCAGGATAACCAGAGAGGGGTGGATGACCTAGTAGATGTGTCTTTCTATGCTGGATTGAAGTGTCTCCAGGGGAAGAGATCGAAGTGCCGTTTTCACCTGGCTCCTCGTCCCGACAATACTTTGTGGTCCAATCTGGTGTAGAAGAGGAGAAGCGGAGTTGTGAAGAATGTATTGCTGGTATCGTATAAAGACGTGCTTATGGTGTCTTGGATGTGCTGTGTCCGGAGGAAAATAAAGCAGAACTGTTTCATGTGATTCTGGACTCTGATTCTGATTGTTCTTTACGCTCTGTCACTGAAGAAGAACATCCCAGAAGAATAGAGATAACAAGGGTAAAGAATGCAGCAGCTCCCCTCAGCCAACCCTTTACACAAGGAACATGGGAGCAAAGACATAATTGCAATTTGTCATATTTTTCCACATGAAAGTCCTAGTACAATAACATAAGCGCCATATTTCCGAGCATACCAAATATGACTACAGTACATCTGGAAACCAGGTTGATTTCGTATTTCTGTGGTTTTCCAAGCCTGAAAATCCTGCAATTTAATAATTTCTGTGGGTTCATGTCCTCTGCACTATATAAGCATAAGTACCGTGTGTGTCACAACAAGGTGTATGAAAGCTGGAGTAAAGTGTAAGTGGTGTTGTGTCCTATGGCAGCCATGTAGACTCATGATTTCATTGTTCCAGGCCCAATGTTCATTTATGCCACTTGGTGAACTTACATTGTGATCCCCAATGGGGACAGTGATGATGATTATGTCTGTAAAATGCTGCAGAATATGATGGCGCTATATGAGTAAAATAGATCTATCTCCAAGCAGTTTCACTAAACACTTTATTTCAGGGTATAGAATCAGGGCTGCACATATTGTTGATCACAACTGTAGGGTTTTTTTGACTATTTTTCAATAACGCCCTTTTCATAAAACGAAGCTCTATACGTGAAGCCTGTGCATTGTTGCACACAGTCATTCTGGTTTTGCACCGTGCGGTGGTAGTCACTCTATGTGGAGATGTCTGGTGCGTCCATAGTACCCCTGCATTATCATCCAATGGAGCTTTATCAAAACTACAGGACCGCATACATGTTAGGGTAGGGTTACACGACTGTTTTTACCAAACAGTCCAATTTTTCTGATGAGGCTTTGATCAGAGTGGCATGTTTTTCTTGAACATGGAATAAAAAAAAAACCCTCACCTTCATGATGTCATCCGAGTATGGTCCGATTTATTTCACAGACCCATAGACTTGCATTGCCAATTTTGATCCAACATGTGGATCAAAATCCTACATGTCTCTGATTTTTTTGTCCACAAACTATGTCATAGGTTCGAGTGCTATCCAAGAAAGCCACGGATAGCACTCCTACAAGAAATTCGGTCAAGTGAACAAGCCCTTATGTCACGCAAGTGGATGCAGACCCTCAGGGCTTACCCTGGAGGGGCGGATCTAAGCAGCTACCTGGTTTTCACTAGAGCGTCCAATGGTAAGGCTTGAGCTGCAAGTAGCCGCCAGGTATCACTCCGGGGCAGTCCCCGATACTGAGCATCTAACCCCAAGAGTCAGGAATGCAGGTACCGACTCAGTAGAAGGCAGGATAGGATCTGAATTACTGGACGTATGGACACTGGTGTTCTGATAGACTGGGTTCAAGATCATGTTTGGGTACTGGTTAGTAGAACAGATACAGGAGCATGGGATAAACTCAGGTGCAAGGTCACAGATCGGATTCAGGATTAGAAACACAGGACAGACTCTGGTACAGGGTCACAGATCGTGTAAGGAAACAGGGACCTAACAATGAACTAGTGTGCTAATAAACACTATACTAAAGTTGGTCAGGCACCTCCCTATAGGGGAAGGTGCCTTTAGCACATAATGCCTCCCAGCTATAGGCTGAGATCATTTCCAGAGTATTCGTGTTGCCCTTTTAAGATGCGGGGAGCACGTGCGCCATAAGAATGTTGCCAGGAGACCTGTGCGACGTGCGTGGGACTAGGTGCCGGAGTAGGAGATGCCGCTGTTGCAGAGAGCATGTCTGCGTCTCTGCCAGGAGGAGAAAGGGGAAGCATGCAGGGATGCCAGTATTACACCTTACAAGCATTTTATATCAAAACTAGTGATGAACCTACGCCCGGGTGGCAAGCATTTTTATAGGTACATGGTCTCCCATTCTGGTATGTGCTTCCCCCTCCTATTCTGGTATGCATGGCACCCCTCATCCCTATCCTGGTATTTATGGTCCCCTCACCCCCACCCAAATCTACTATGCATGGCACCCCATTCCTCATCCTGGTATGCAAGGTCATCTCCTGCCCAATCCTGGAATGCATGGTCCCCTCACCCCCAATTCTGGTATGAATGGTCCCGTCACCCCCAATTCTGGTATGAATGATCCCCTCACCCCCCAATCCTGGAATGAATGGTCCCCTTACCCCCCAATCCTGGTATGAATGGTCCCCTCATCGCCCAATCCTGATGTGCATGGTCCGCTCACCCTCCAATCCTGATGTGCATGGTCCCCTCACCCTCCAATCCTGATGTGCATGGTCCCCTCACCCCCCAATCCTGATGTGCATGGTCCCCTCACCCCCCAATCCTGATGTGCATGGTCCCCTCACCCCCCAATCCTGATGTGCATGGTCCCCTCACCCCCCAATCCTGATGTGCATGCTCCCCTCACCCCCCAACCCTGATGTGCATGGTCCTCTCATCCCCCAACCCTGATGTGCATAGTCCGCTCACCCCCAATCCTGATGTGCATGGCCCCCTCACCCCCCCAGTCCTGATATGCATGGTCCCCTCACCCCCCAATCCCGGTATGCACGGTCCCCTCACCCACCAATCCTGGTATGCATGGTCACCTCCCGCCCAATCCTGGAATGCATGGTCCCCTCACCCCCAATTCTGGTATGAATGGTCCCTCACCCCCCAATCCTGGTATGAATGGTCCCTCCATCGCCCAATCCTGATGTGCATGGTCCGCTCACCCCCCAATCCTGATGTGCATGGTCCGCTCACCCCCCAATCCTGATGTGCATGGTCCCCTCACCCCCCCAATCCTGATGTGCATGGTCCTCTCACCCCCCCAATCCTGATGTGCATGGTCCGCTCACCCCCAATCCTGATGTGCATGGTCCCCTCATCCCCAATCCTGATGTGCGTGGCCCCCTTACCCGCCCAATCCTGATATGCGTGGTCCCCTCACCCCCCAATCCTGATGTGCATGGTCCCCTCATCCCCAATCCTGATGTGCATGGCCCCCTCACCCTCCCAATCCTGGTATGCATGGTCCCCTCACCCCCCCAACCCTGATGTGCATTGTCCCCTCACCCCCCAATCCTGATGTGCATGGTCCCCTCACCCCCCAATCCTGATGTGCATGGTCCCCTCACCCCCCCAACCCTGATGTGCATGGTCCCCTCACCCCCCCAATCCTGATGTGCATGGTCCCCTCACCCCCAATCCTGATGTGCATGGTCCCCTCACCCCCCAATCCTGATGTGCATGGTCCCCTCACCCCCCAATCCTGATGTGCATGGTCCCTTCACCCCCAATCCTGATGTGCATGGTCCCCTCACCCCCCAATCCTGATGTGCATGGTCCCCTCACCCCCCCAATCCTGATGTGCATGGTCCTCTCACCCCCCCAACCCTGATGTGCATGGTCCCCTCACCCCCCAATCCTGATGTGCATGGTCCCCTCACCCCCCAATCCTGATGTGCATGGTCCCCTCACCCCCCAATCCTGATGTGCATGGTCCCCTCACCCCCCAATCCTGATGTGCATGGTCCCTTCACCCCCCAATCCTGATGTGCATGGTCCCCTCACCCCCCAATCCTGATGTGCATGGTCCCCTCACCCCCAATCCTGATGTGCATGGTCCCCCCAACCCTGATGTGCATGGTCCCCTCACCCCCCCAATCCTGATTTGCATGGTCCCCTCACCCCCCAATCCTGATGTGCATGGTCCCCTCACCCCCCAATCCTGATGTGCATGGTCCCCTCACCCCCCCAATCCTGATGTGCATGGTCCCCTCACCCCCAACTCTGATGTGCATGATCCGCTCACCCCCCAATCCTGATGTGCATGGTCCCCTCACCCCCCCTATCCTGATGTGCATGGTCCCCTCACCCCCCCAATCCTGATGTGCATGGTCCCCTCACCCCCCAATCCTGATGTGCATGGTCCCCTCACCCCCCAATCCTGATGTGCATGGTCCCCTCATGCCCCCTCTATTCTGATGTGCATGGCCGCCTCACCGCTATTAAACTGCACAGATACCCCAAAAAAACAAACATTTATACTCACCTTTCATCCCTGTGCTCCAGCGCTGTTCCATTCAGCTGGACGCCCGGGGAGGAGAGCGGCACCGGAGTACGCGCATGCCCATACCGCGCGGTCCGGCGCCATATTGCTGAAGACAAACTGTAAATGTGTCTTCAGCAAAATGGCGCCGGATAGCACTATTGCGCATGCGCGATCCGACGCGCACTCCTGGTCTCCTGCCCCGGGAGAAGAGAAGCGCCGTGGCAACGCTCCTCCCGGTCAGGTAAGTATGTGAGTATGGCGCCGGAGATCGCGGTATTCATCCAGTACGCATACCGCGATCTCCGGCGCCATACAGAGTACTCACCGCTCTGGATGCCACACTCTGTCTGGAGCCAGACTGCGCAGGGGTGTCGCGCTTGCGCAGTCTATAAAGGCTTCAGACAGAGTGACGCTCCCACCGTTATATTATAGATGTTGAAGATACAATTATTATAATGACCATTATGCTGTGTAACTGTAGACAATGCATATGCTCCATAGAATCATAGAATGGTAGAGTTGGAAGGGACCTCCTGGGTCATCTGGTCCAACCCCCTGCTCAAAGCAGGATTCACTAAATCATTCCAGACAGATGTCTGTCCAGCCTGTGTTTGAAGACTTCCATTGAAGGAGAACTCACCACCTCTCGTGGCAGCCTGTTCCACTCATTGATCACTCTAACTGTCAAAAAGTTTTTTCTAATATCTAATCTGTGTCTCCTCCCAGTTTCATTCCATTGTTTCTAGTCTTTCCTTGTGCAAATGAGAATAAAGATGATCCTTCTACAATGTGACAGCCCTTGAGATATTTGTAGACAGCTATTAAGTCTCCTCTCAGTCTTCTTTTTTGCCAGCTAAACATTCCCAAATCCTGTAACCGTTCCTCATAGGACATGGTTTGCAGACCGGACACCATTCTGGTCGCTCTTCTCTGAAATTGCTCCAGTTTGTTGATGTCTTTTTTAAAATGTTGTGCCCAAAACTGGACACAGTATTCCAGATGAGGTCTGACCAAAGAGGAGTAGAGGGCAATAATGACTTCACATGATCTAGACTGTATGCTTCTGTTAATACATCCCAGAACTGTATTTGCCTTTTTTGCTGCTGCATCACACTTTTGACTCATGTTCAGTCTGTGATCTATTAGTATACCCAAGAGTTTTTCACATGTGCTGTTGCTTAGCCCCATTCCTCCCATTCTGTATACACTTTTTTTATTTCCCAGATGTAGTACTTTGCATTTTTCCCTGTTAAAAAACATTCTGTTAGTTGCTGCCCACTGCTCCAGTTTATTTATATCTTTTTGAATCCTCTCTCTTCTCTAGTATTAGCTATCCCTCCTAGCTTTGTGTCATCAGCAAATTTAATCAGTTTACCCTCAATTCCTTCATCTAAATCATTGATAAAGATGTTGAACAATACAGGGCCCAAGACAGAGCCCTGTGGTACCCCACTTGATACATTCTTCCAACTGGATGTGCAGCCATTTACTACCACTCTTTGGGTCCTATCACTAAGCCAATTATGAATCCACCTAACAGTTGCCTTGTCCATTCCATACTTAGCCATTTTTTCAATAAGGATTGTGTGAGATACTTTGTCAAATGCTTTGCTGAAGTCAAGATATACTATATCTACAGCATTTCCTTGATCCACACAGTCAGTGATTCTGTCATAGAAGGAAATTAAGTTAGTCTGACATGACTCATTAGTTACAATCCCATGCTGTCTCTGGTTAAGCACTTCATTCTTGTCCATGTACTTACATACATGTTGTTTAATAATTTGTTCAAAGATCTTTCCTGGTATAGATGTCAGACTCACCGGCCTATAGTTCCCTGGGTCCACCTTCTTCCCCTTTTTGAAGATAGGAACAACATTTGCTCTTCTCCAGTCCTCTGGGACTTCTCCTGTTCTCCAAGAATTTTCAAAGATAATGGAGAGTGGTTCAAAAATTTCTTCTGCTATCTCCTTCAGTACTCTGGGGTGTAATTCATCTGGACCTGGAGACTTGAATTCATTTATGTTAGCTAAGTGTTTCCTCACTATTTTTCTGTTTATAGATATCCTGGATTCTTCTATTCCCTTAATAGGACAGTGAAGATCAGTTGATGTTACATTTCCTTTCTGAGAGATGCAAAATAGGTATTTAAAAGTTCGGCCTTCTCAACATCCTTTCTTACCATTTCATAATTTTCATCCTGTAAAAATCCTATAGCATCTTTGACTTTTCTTTTACTTTTGACATATCCCCAAAATCCTTTTTTATTGCTTTTTACATCTCTTGCAAGCCTTAATTCATTGTCAGCTTTAGCAAATCTGATTCTTGTCCTGCAGGTTCTGCAGACATCATTATATTCTTCTTTAGCTATGCCTCCCTCTTACCATTTGATAAACATTTATTTCTTCCTTTTTAGCATGTGTTTAAGTTCTGTGTTCATCCATCCTGGTTTCCTTAAATGCTTCCTATTCTTCCCTCTTTTTGGAATTGTTAATGATTGTGCTTTGAGAATCTCATTTTTCAAGATCTCCCATCCTTCCTGGACATTTTTGTCCTTAAAAGATATCCAGCCATTGGATCCCTCCGATTCTCTTTCTGAGTCCCTTAAAATCTGCCTTTCTGAAATCTAACCTTGAAATCTGAGTCTTCGCATGTCTTCCTCTTCTAGTTATCCAAAATTCTAAAATAGCATGGTTGCTACCTCCTAAGGTCCCAGCCACTCTTACCTCCTCAACCTTTTCCTCCCTGTTTATAAGGATTAGATCCAAGGTAGCAGATCCCCTTGTTTTCTCCCCTACCTTTTGGAAGATAAAGTTGTCAGCAAGAGAGGATAAGAATTTACTGGACCTGTTAGTTTTGCCTGAGAGAGATTCCCAACAAATGTCTGGATAGTTGAAATTTCCCATGACCACTATGTCATATTTTTTTGGATAACTTGGCCATTTGATGCATAAAGAGTTCATCCATATCTTCAGCTTGCATAGGTGGCCTGTAGTAAATGCCTACAATGGTGTCCATATAATGCATCAATAGGGCACTATAAACACACTGCTCAAAAAAATAAAGGGAATACTAAAATACCACATCCTAGATATCAATGAATGAATCATTCCAGTTGCAAATCTTTATTTATTTATTACATAGTGGAATGCGTTGAGAACAATAAAACATAAAAATGAGCAATGTAAATCAAAATTAATATCCCATGGAGGTCTGGATCAAAATCAAATTACAGGCTGATCCAACTTCAGTAGAAATGCCACAAGACAAAGAAATGATGCTCAATAGTGTGTGTGTCCTCCACGTGCCTGTATGACCTCCCTACAATGCCTGGGCATGCTCCTGATGAGGCGGTGAATTTTCTCCTGAGGGACCTCCTCCCAGACTCGGATTAAAGCATCAGTCAGCACCCTGGATAGTCTGTGGTGCAACGAGCCGGTGGATGGAACGAGATACGATGTCCCAGATGTGCTCGATTGGATTCAGGTCCAGGGAATGGGCAGGGAAGTCCATAGCATCAATGCCTTCATCATGCAGGAACTACTGACATACTTCAGCCACATGAGGCCTAGCATTGTCATGCATCAGAAGGATCCCAGGGCCCAGTGCACCTCCATATGGTCTCACAATGAGCCTCAGGATCTCATCCTGGTACCTAATGGCAGACAGAGTACCTCTGGTTAGCCCATGGAGGGCTGTGCGGCCCTGCAAAGAAATGCCTCCCCACATCATTACTGACCCACTGCCAAACTAGTCATGCTGGAGGATGTTGCAGGCAGCAGAACGTTCTCCGTGGCATCTCCAGATTCTGTCTCATGTGCTACAGTATGAACATGCTCTCACCTGTAAAAAGTACAGGGCGCCAATGTTGAATCTACCAATCATGGTGTTCTCTGGCAAATGCCAATCGCCCTGCACGGTGTTGGGCTGTAAGCAAAAAAATCTTACTTGTGGACGTCTGGCCCTCATACCACCCTCATGGAGTCAGTTTCTGACAGTTTGAGCAGACACATGGATGTTAGTGTCCTGCTGGAGGTCATTTTGCAGGGCTCTGGCACTGCTCCTCCTTGCACAAAGGAGGAGGTAGCGCTTCCCTGCATCCATGGATTGTCTCGAGTAAAATAAGATTTATATTCCACTGACCTTTGAGTGCCACTTGCTTTCTTCTTCTCTTCTGGATTCCATGCAACACTTTTCCGCTCCAATGAAGCACCAGGTCAGAGTAGCCATAAGACCCCCGGTTCCTGCTGTAGGTTGTTAGGTTGTTAAAGGTTTTTCTTCCGTTGCTTGGTACTGTTTTCTCTCATTCATAGAAATTATGTGCTCAGTGTGAACCTGCTCTCATCCGTAAAGAGCACAAGGAGTCAATGTCGAATCTGCCAATATTGGTGTTTTCTGGCAAATTCCAATCACCCTGCATGGGGTTGGTCTATAAGCACAACACCCACTTATGGAGGTTGGGCCCTCATACCACCCTCATGGAGTCTGTTTCTGACAGTTTGAGCAGACATGGATGTTAATGGCTTGCAGGAGGTCATTTTGCAGGGCTCTGGCACTGCTCCTCCTGTTCATCCTTGCACACAGGAGGCGGTAGCGGTCCTGCTGCTAGGTTGTTGCCCTCCTACGGCCCCCCACCATGTCTCCTGGTGTGCTGACCTGTCTCCTGGTATCTGCTCCATGCTCTGGACACTGTGCTGACAGACACAGCTACCCTTGCCAGAGCTCGCATTGATGAGCCATCCAGGATGAGCTGCACTACCAACTTTTGTGAGTTTTAGACACCACCTTATGCTACTGAACCTTGGGGATTGAGAGCAATGACAAAATACAAATGTGACCAAAACAATAGCCAAAAAGGATGAGAACAGAGAAATGGTCTGTGGTCACCTCCTGCAGAACCACTTCTTTATAGGGGTTGTCTTGATAAATGCCAATCATTTCTGCCTGTTTTCTGTTCCATTTGCACAACAGCAGAATAAATTGATTCACAATCTGTTTGCTTCATAATTGGACAGGTTGATTTCACAGAAGTTTATTTGACTAAGTTATATTGTGTTGTTTAAGTGTTCGCTTTATTTTTTTGAGAAGTGTAATTGGAATATTGTGCCCATAATTTGAGAGGCCTTTAGACTTCATCGCTGTATTATATATCTCCTATGATGTCTATATGGGCATGTAGGTCATAGGAAGCTGAATAAAATGATATCTTGATAGCTGAGATCTGATGTCTTATTTTAGAGAAAGCCATGTTTTTCTTATATGTAAATGAGCTGCTCTAGACTATGGGGCAGACACTTATCTGCATGAGGATCTGCCTTCAGAGCTTATTTTACATGATAGAAGGCATTATCACTTTATTCAGCTTCCTATGACCTACATGCCCATGTAGACGGATTAGAAGACAGAATCCCTTTACATTACATGTCCTATCTAAATACATCGTCAAACACACTGGAAGATAATGACACAAGCGTTTAGATGGTTATCGTGGTTTCTATGGGAAAGTGTGGCAGGCAGGAGACCAGCGATCAGCTGGTAACCAAGGTACACATCGGGTTTCCAGGCGCGGGGCTGTGCGTGGAAACCCGATGTGTATGTTGGATACCAGCATGCTCCTGCAGGGGAGCTGGTAACCAAGGTACACATCAGGTTTCCAGGCACCGCGCAGCGCCTGGAAACCCAATGTGTACCTTGGTTACCAGCTCCCTGCATCAGCGGGCTGGTATCCAATGTACACTGCGGGTTACTAAGCGACGTTACCAGCAGTGTCGTTGTCTTGATCGCTGCCTGAGCTGCCTGTTTGGCAGCTCAGCAGCGATCATGTAGCGACACACCAGCGATCCTGACAAGTTCATATTGTTGCTGCAAAAATACTCCAGAACTGCATTTGAACATATCAAATAAAACACAAGTGTGCAGTAATAATCCCCGTAACCGTAGAATGGACTCAAATAATTACAGCAAAAAAGGAGAAAGACAAGTCCACTACAAAAATACAAATTTTATTATGAGATAGACACATCAAAGAACAATGGGCTGTAGAGCAATAGAATAAGGTAAAATAGTAGAAGCATGCAAGGTACACCATTGGAGTGCAAGAAATGACCTGCTGTTAGTCCATGAAGTCAAAAAATGTAAGCCGTAGGGGAAAGGGTAGATCCAGACCACTGAAGAACCACAATGATGTTGGGGGTTAAATAAAATACCCCATCAATAAGGCAGAAATACCTATCACCAATAAAGTAGCAGGGTCAAGTATCACAAAGACCCACAGTTATAACCAATGTATTTAGCAATATTAAGGTGCTGCCAGAGGACAAGAAAAAGACTCAGACAAGTAATAATAGCCCATAAATGATACTACACACATGGCTTCACTCATAACAATCAGCGGAATCAGTACCAACGTATATATATATTCCACATAGGAGAAAGGTCTATTGAGACCGCTGATTGCAGAGATGTGTCATGAGTCCAGAACGAGCCCTAAAGGTGGCTCAGTGGAGTGGAGAGCCCTTACCCATTGTGCAGCGAGACTGGGACGCAGCAGGTCAGTCCCCAACGTACGTTTCACGACCACAAGGTTTGCTTCAGGAGGGCGTGGATTCATAAGGAAACCCCCTGCCTCTAAATACACCCAGAAATCAGATCACATGGTCAAAGGTAAACCAATAGCGGCTGTCCATAACGGACATGCGATGTAGAGACATGACCGAGCGTCCCTGCCTGTCAGAAACCGCTAGTGGAGCGCTCCTGCGCAGCAGCCAGTGCCAGACCGCTACCACAGGAGCGCACACAGCGGCGCCGACCCTTTGCAGGGCATCACAAAGAGCACCAGTAAAAATACCTGGTCCGAAATGAATATGAAAAGACCAAGATGTGATAGATAAAAGTGAGCGCTACTGACCAATATATGATTTGGTTATAGCAAACCACTAAAAAGGGGGTGATGCTTATACCGAGAAAAAAGTTGAACAAACGAATAAATACAGTGAAAAAACACATATGCACAAAATGATACCCCACAATAAACAAGGTGCAATATATACTATGTTACACACACAGCATTATATAACATTGTACAGTATAATAATCAAAATAATAGTACAATATCACTACATAATTAAATATTGGACAAGAAAAAGGGGGGGAGGGGTCCGCATCATACAAAGTGAAAGTCCAAATAGACGACGTATCCAAAAAGACCTCTCGGTCCAGACCGTAAAGTCGCATGCAGGGATGAAAGATGAATTGCCATGGGAAACATTCAAAATGCATCTGAACCAAAGGAATCTTCATAAGATGCTGCGTGGTAAGTAAAGAGATCTAGTTTTCGTCACCCAGTACTTTTGATGGACACAGAAAACAGGGCATCAGAAAAGCATACTAGAGGCAAAGGAACAATATAAAATTAAAACAACAAAAAATATATACATTTGTGTCGACCCGCCACCACAATTGTGGGTTACCAGGGCAATGGGGTACTCAGAGCCGAGCCCATGGAAGTCTATGGGGATTGTCACAGGTAGCGGTGGCTCGGTCTGTGGCCCTGGCGGTCTGGCGTATGTTGGGGGGAATATTTACAGGGGATAGATATATTTACAGTTCGTGACGCCACCTGTAGTCTTCTGGTAATTTATACCAGCGCTGCTGTAGAGCTCTGAGGGGATGGTGAGGCAGCTAGATGTCGGGTCCCTACAGGTAGGACTCTTCCCTCAGGTCGGTAGTTAAATAGGGATTGTGCAGGCATGCAAGTAAATAACTCAGTCTCACACGGTCAGCGTCTTTCCATACCTTTACTTGTAAGATGGTAAGGCAGGTCCCAGGGAGGCTGATCCAAGGAGAATGTATTTTGAGATAGCAGCTGGACAAGTTAGGGGCCTCCTTTACTTTCAACACGATGAGTACAACCAGCATGAAGCGTAGTTCCCTCTATAACTCCAGCTATTCCATAGCTGTACTGCCCAGTCAGTTTTGTGGTCGGAGCCTTCCTGTGAGAGAGCTGAATTCCTATCTTGCTGATCAGGCTCAAAGTCTTCACTCCCCCTGACCCCAGTTACGTACCGACTATTTAGGGGCTGCTTTCCGCGACCTAAGGTCCGATAAGCCTCTGGTTTTCTTACCACTAAGCGTGAAGCTTTAGTGATCCTTCGGTCCCCAGTGACCGGTAACAATGTGCAGGACTTCTTCAATCCAAAAGCACTTTTCAAATATTCCTTTCCACTGTGCCTTTCGCCTTGTCCTCGCTTGTAGCATAAACACTCACACTTGCAAAAAGTCATATAATCACTCCCTTCTTTTCCTTCCTTTAGAGTTAGTTGACAGACTCTCAGTTATCCACTAGGCAGGAGCACGTCTCTGAACCTTTCACTGTCCTTGGGACAGGTGACTGAAGTATTTCTGTACTAAGCTCTTCTTTCTTTATCAGTGTCTTCAAGTGAGGTACAGCTCTGACCAGGCTGAGGTGATCTATATCTCGCCCTTACTGGCCTCCACTTGCTGAACTGCTGGTAGAACCAGGCTGGACTGCTTCCTCCCTCCAGGTCCCAGCTAGACTCCACACGTCTGCTCTGTCCAAAGACAGGAAACTGACTACTCTAATCACTCAACCAATACACACTGACCACTCCCTCACAAGTGACTACACTACCCTAAGGGTGTGTCTAGTGTATGTTGAGTGAATGGGTATTGAGCATTAAACTGCTATCTCTCCACACATTCTCCAGGGTACTGCGTGTGCCTAACACCAGGGCTACACATTCCCCCATGGTAAAAGACAGCACTCCCGGGCTGTAAAATACAAAGAGACAGTTTTGTTTATGCATGAAAACATCAACATTAAACAGTAATTCGTCCCATCCGGGAGGTAAGGATGTCTTGAACGTTGCAAACAACACATTAATATAGAAAAATACAAAAGTATTAAGGCATCAAAACATTCAATAAATACACAGTATTCTTGTGAAGGACCCGCACCAAACCTTCAACGTGGGTCCTGGGTGGGCTGCAGGACATCCGAATGCAGACCTCACTCAGTGCCACACCACACGGGTTTTATTATTCAGAGGTAGTTGTGATGGTTTTATGTAAAACCAAGATAAAGCACCGAAGCGCAACTATATACAAATAAGTTCTGGGCTGACACAGTCCTCAGCCTCTGAGTCCATTGTAAAACGAAGACATATTATATCACATTATAATAATAATAAAGTGCAAAACTTTTTCTCTGTTTACCCAGCCGGGCATTCTACTGTTGGCAATATATAAATATTATATACTCGTTTAACTTGTGCAAAAATTGGCAAACATTCTTAAACTTTTTACAACTTTACTTATGGTAGACCCCTATCTGGATCTCACCGGTTTTTTACTGTTTAACTATTCATTTATTTCAAATACATTTTCCACCCCGGGGGCTGGAACAATGCGATGGTCCCTAGATCCCAGAACTAACAAGTCGTGACCTGCTATTGGGGTTTGAGTTGCCACAGTTCTCGTGCGAACCTCTAGGGGCGCAACGGGTACATTCTCCTTGCGAGACACCGATCGCGTTTCAATCTGAGTCACAGTTAACGATATGGATCGTGTCATGGATTGCGATGGAAACTGGGTCGCATGTTGCGATGTGGAAGGATAACGGTATACAGGTGTCGCTTCCATTTGCGATGAGCCTGCAGGGGGCGATGCTGGGGCACGGCCGGATACTGCTTGAGCTGGAGACGGGGACGCTGCGGTAATGGTGACGTCACCTGCGTCTGGGACGGGGTCACGGACGATTGTGACATTAAGGGCATACCACCCCTTCATACCCCAGTGCCGTGTATATGTGACAATGTCTCCATTAACTAGGTCCCTCCCGGGATGACCTTGCGGTAGGTGGGATTCTACATCACGTCTGCTGACAAAGACCCCTGGGTAGAGGCCCGGTTCTCTTATGAAGCCCCAGCCCTTCCGGAGCTGGAACTCTGTCACACACCCCTGCCGCCGCGGTTCCCTCAGGGTACCTTTCTCTCTCCGGACACTCTCCTTGTCCGCGATCAGCTCTGCATGTTGCCGCTGTCGATTCCGCTGAGCTTCCCGCTCTTCCTCCTGCTGGCGTTTCTGCTTCTCCTCACGACGCTGCCACTCACATTCCCACTGGGCGGTATAGGCGACGTCATCCAGGCGCGCCATCTCGTCCCAGTCCACGTCTGGTAATGACGGACAGGACCCCTCCGGTGTCGGGGATCGATCATCTGCTGCGGCCTCCTGGCCGGGCGGGAGTTCCGGAACTGGCAGTACCTCCTCAACCTCCTTCGCCTCCACCGCTTCACCGGTGGGATCAGGATTGGTACTTTCGGGGGCAGCCTCCGGTTGCTCCTTTGCCTTGGGCAGCAGAAGTTTTGGTAACTCCAGACGTAGGGGATCATCGAAGGGGGAGAACACCGCGTCCCACAGCCGCCGCTGCTCCAGGGTACGCCGGCGTCTCTCGATCTCTTCAAATCCAGGTTGTGGCGAAATCATCTTTCTTAGTCGTGCATTTTCCTCTTTAACTTCCAGCAATGCTTGCTGCAGGTGCAGGACCACGGATGACTCCGGTGCTGGTGGCAGCTTGGCTGGGGCACGGGGCCTGCCTTCCTCCGCTTCCCTGCTCGGCTGCACACGTCCTGCTTCCATGATGTTCCAGAAGATTCTTTCTTCTTCCTCCAGAGACGTCCGGTCTCTTCCGTGGAGGCGGGGTTTGCGTCTCCTCCTCTTTGCAGGGAAGGTGAAGAGGAGGCGGACCTCCTTTGCTGTAGGGCAGGATCGCATGTTGTAATAGCACTTTGAGAGGGCAGGCATTTTCTTCGTGCCACAGGGGGTACACGCCCACGAAGGTACGCCCACCTTCTTCTCCAGCGCCTGAGGGCGCGAATATGGCGACAAAGATGGCGATTTTTGGCGCCAAAAGTGCAAACAGTCCTTTTCACAAAAACAACTCCATAGGCACACAGGGCTCGCAATTTTGCGAGTTTCGCATCCTGTTCGTGACGCCAAAGTTTTGTGTCGACCCGCCACCACAATTGTGGGTTACCAGGGCAATGGGGTACTCAGAGCCGAGCCCATGGAAGTCTATGGGGATTGTCACAGGTAGCGGTGGCTCGGTCTGTGGCCCTGGCGGTCTGGCGTATGTTGGGGGGAATATTTACAGGGGATAGATATATTTACAGTTCGTGACGCCACCTGTAGTCTTCTGGTAATTTATACCAGCGCTGCTGTAGAGCTCTGAGGGGATGGTGAGGCAGCTAGATGTCGGGTCCCCTACAGGTAGGACTCTTCCCTCAGGTCGGTAGTTAAATAGGGATTGTGCAGGCATGCAAGTAAATAACTCAGTCTCACACGGTCAGCGTCTTTCCATACCTTTACTTGTAAGATGGTAAGGCAGGTCCCAGGGAGGCTGATCCAAGGAGAATGTATTTTGAGATAGCAGCTGGACAAGTTAGGGGCCTCCTTTACTTTCAACACGATGAGTACAACCAGCATGAAGCGTAGTTCCCTCTATAACTCCAGCTATTCCATAGCTGTACTGCCCAGTCAGTTTTGTGGTCGGAGCCTTCCTGTGAGAGAGCTGAATTCCTATCTTGCTGATCAGGCTCAAAGTCTTCACTCCCCCTGACCCCAGTTACGTACCGACTATTTAGGGGCTGCTTTCCGCGACCTAAGGTCCGATAAGCCTCTGGTTTTCTTACCACTAAGCGTGAAGCTTTAGTGATCCTTCGGTCCCCAGTGACCGGTAACAATGTGCAGGACTTCTTCAATCCAAAAGCACTTTTCAAATATTCCTTTCCACTGTGCCTTTCGCCTTGTCCTCGCTTGTAGCATAAACACTCACACTTGCAAAAAGTCATATAATCACTCCCTTCTTTTCCTTCCTTTAGAGTTAGTTGACAGACTCTCAGTTATCCACTAGGCAGGAGCACGTCTCTGAACCTTTCACTGTCCTTGGGACAGGTGACTGAAGTATTTCTGTACTAAGCTCTTCTTTCTTTATCAGTGTCTTCAAGTGAGGTACAGCTCTGACCAGGCTGAGGTGATCTATATCTCGCCCTTACTGGCCTCCACTTGCTGAACTGCTGGTAGAACCAGGCTGGACTGCTTCCTCCCTCCAGGTCCCAGCTAGACTCCACACGTCTGCTCTGTCCGAAGACAGGAAACTGACTACTCTAATCACTCAACCAATACACACTGACCACTCCCTCACAAGTGACTACACTACCCTAAGGGTGTGTCTAGTGTATGTTGAGTGAATGGGTATTGAGCATTAAACTGCTATCTCTCCACACATTCTCCAGGGTACTGCGTGTGCCTAACACCAGGGCTACACACATTCAGATTAAAAACATTAGAGGAGGCAGTAGAGAGATCTACTGGTAAGATGAAAAACCTAGAGACTCATTAAGGCCATGAGGGGCCATGGTTCCCAGTACCGTTATCCATTTACACTCATGTTGGGCAAGAAGGCGCTTAATGTCACCCCCCCAATCCCCAAGGTTATATGCTGAATGCCCCTAACCTGAAAGGATTTGGGGTTACATTTGTGGGCAACTTTATAATGTCTCGGGATTGTCTTTAATTGGGATATATCCGTTACAGAATCGGCCGCCATGATGTCCCGTACATGCTCCCTAGTTCGTGTTTTGAGTTGTCGAGACGTCAATCCTATGTACACCTTAGGACAGCCACATGTGGCATAATAAATTACCTGTGAAGTGTTACAGGTAATATGACATTTTATAGGGAACGTTTTTGTACCATCCACTGATGTGAAGGTTGTTGCCCTACTAATGTTTCGGCAGGATACACAGTTCCCGCATGGGAAACAGCCCAGAGGTGGGCCGCGCGAATTGAATACATTCCTGCTCACTGGAACATAGTGGCTGTGTACCAACGTATCAGCTAAATTTGTACTCCTACGATATGTCATCTGGGGGTAATCTGAGATATACTTCGATAGGCTCGCCTCTGCTCGGAGTATATCCCAATGAGTTTGAAGACATCTCCTCATAGTTGCCCACTCACTGTTGAAGGTGGATATAAATCTGACCTGACCCTGATTAGTCCTTAATTTCTTCTTCTGAGAGGTCAATAGGGCCGTACGATTGCTACTCCTTGCCCTCTCAAAACCTCTCTTTATGCTCCTGTTGCTATATCCCCTGGCTCGAAAGCGGTCCCCAAGATCCCCAGACTGGTCCAGAAAGTCCTGATCGGATGAACATAGGTGCCTCATGCGTAAAAACTGGCCAACCGGGATGGCCCCAATTGTGTTGGACAGATGACAGGATTGAGCGTGTAAGAGAGCATTGACGGATGTTTTTAAGGATACCATTTATACGCAGATCCGTTCTTTTGATAGCCCGTTATTGCATCTTAATGCAATGTCGTGGCGACCAAAAAAACCTAATTCTGGCGTTTTGATTTTTTTTATCGCTACGCCTTTTAGTGATCGGGTTAATCCTTTTTTTTATTGATAGATCGGGCGATTCTGAACGCGACGATACCAAATATGTGTATGTGTGATTTTTTTATTGTTTATTTTGATTGGGGCAAAAGGGGGGTGATTTAAACTTTTAATTTTTTAAAAATTTTTAAACTTTTTTCTTTTACTTTTGGCATGCTTCAATAGCCTCCATAGGAGGCTAGAAGCATGCACAACTCGATCGGCTCTGCTACACATGGGCGATGAGCAGATCGCCCATATGTAGCAGATTTACTGCATTGCTGTGAGCGCCGACCACCGGGGGGCGCTCATAGCAATGTGCCTGGAACAGCCATAGAGGTCTCTATGAGACCTCTGGTTGTCAAGGCTAAAAAAGAAGAAAAAGAAACCACCAAAAATACTGCACACAACCAATATAATATAGTAGAATAGAAAAAGGACTTTATTGACAAAAACACATTAAAACCATTAAAACACAATGGAAAGCTCCCCGCATGTAAACTGCTCAATGGTGAGTATCAACACAGACAATTATGTGAAATCACACTCCTCCAATGAATATATACACATAAGGTGGCTCCTGAACGATAGCAAGGCAATATAACAAATACAAATGTAGTCCACAAGTCTATATAGAACATGTATATCCAAATGGTATATTGCAAAAGACACAGACAATTCACCTAAATAATCTCAATAAATACTTGTAGTAAGCTGATGATATACACACCCTATCGGGACATGTACTGTCACAACAAGTCTAAAGAAACCGGAGGACAAAAAACAAATGGATCCAGAAAATCAGCAAAGTCCGCAAAATTAACTCCAAAGTGGAGACAATAATGGAACAGAGTAACGAAGGATCAGCAATGAAAGGAATCCCTCAGGACAATGAATCCAAAGTCTGCAATATATGTGGCTCAAATAGCCAAGATACAAGAGCTAACATGTCCACCAGATAAGAGAAAATGATAGGAGTCCCCAAGAGCAGGATAACAGAGGCGGAGGAGTCCCGACGCGTATCGCCGTCATCCGGACGGCTTCTGATCCTTCGTTACTCTGTTCCATTATTGTCTCCACTTTGGAGTTAATTTTGCAGACTTTGCTGATTTTCTGGATCCATTTGTTTTTTGTCCTCAGGTTTCATTACACAGACTTGTTGTGACAGTACATGTCCCGATAGGGTGTATATATCATCAGCTTACTACAAGTATTTATTGAGATTATCTAGGTGAATTGTCTGTGTCTTTTGCAATATACCATTTGGATATACATGTTATATCTAGACTTGTGGACTACATTTGTATTTGTTATATTGCCTTGCTATCGTTCATGAGCCACCTTATGTGTATATATTCATTGGAGGAGTGTGATGTCACATACAGTGCCTACAAGTAGTATTCAACCCCCTGCAGATTTAGCTGGTTTGATAAGATGCAAATAAGTTAGAGCCTTCAAACTGCAAACGAGAGTAGGATTTATTAACAGAAGCATAAATCTTACAAAACAAAAAGTTATGTTGCTCAGTTGAATTTTAATAAATTTTAAACATAAAAGTGTGGGTCAATTATTATACAACCCCTATGTTTAATATTTCGTGGAATAACCCTTGTTTGCAATTACAGCTAATAATCGTCTTTTATAAGACCTGATCAGGCTGGCACAGGTCTGTGGAGTTATCTTGGCCCACTCCTCCATGCAGATCTTCTCCAAGTTATCTAGGTTCTTTGGGTGTCTCATGTGGACTTTAATCTTGAGCTCCTTCCACAAGTTTTCAATTGGGTTAAGGTCAGGAGACTGACTAGGCCACTCCAACACCTTGACTTTTTCCCTCTTAAACCAGGCCTTGGTTTTCTTGGCTGTGTGCTTTGGGTCGTTGTCTTGTTGGAAGATGAAATTACGACCCATCTTAAGATCCTTGATGGAGGAGCGGAGGTTCTTGGCCAAAATCTCCAGGTAGGCCGTGCTATCCATCCTCCCATGGATGCGGACCAGATGGCCAGGCCCCTTGGCTGAGAAACAGCCCCACAGCATGATGCTGCCACCACCATGCTTGACTGTAGGGATGGTATTCTTGGGGTCGTATGCAGTGTCGCATCCAGTCTCCAAACGTCACGTGTGTGGTTGGCACCAAAGATCTCGATCTTGGTCTCATCAGACCATAGAACCTTGAACCAGTCTGTCTCAGAGTCCTCCAAGTGATCATGAGCAAACTGTAGACGAGCCTTGACATGACGCTTTGAAAGTAAAGGTACCTTACGGGCTCGTCTGGAACGGAGACCATTGCGGTGGAGTACGTTACTTATGGTATTGACTGAAACCAATGTCCCCACTGCCATGAGATCTTCCCGGAGCTCCTTCCTTGCTGTCCTTGGGTTAGCCTTGACTCTTCGGACAAGCCTGGCCTCGGCACGGGAGGAAACTTTCAAAGGCTGTCCAGGCCGTGGAAGGCTAACAGTAGTTCCATAAGCCTTCCACTTACGGATGATGCTCCCAACAGTGGAGACAGGTAGGGCCAACTCCTTGGAAAGGGTTTTGTACCCCTTGCCAGCCTTGTGACCCTCCACGATCTTGTCTCTGATGGCCTTGGAATGCTCCTTTGCCTTTCCCATGTTGACCATGTATGAGTGCTGTTCACAAGTTTGGGGAGGGTCTTAAATAGTCAGAAAAGGCTGGCAAAAGAGATCATTAATCCACACATGTGAAGCTCATTATTCTTGGTGCCTGAAATACTTCTTAATACTTTAGGGGGACCAAACAGAATTCTTGTGGTTTGAGGGGTTGAATAATAAATGACACTCTGAATTAACTTTTAACGTTTAAAAAAAAAAAAAAAAAATTAAAACAAAAATTTTTGCTGCAGTGCATTTCCCACTTCCAGGCTGATCTACAGTACAAATGTCACAATGCCAAGTTAATTCCGCATGTGTCAACCAGCTAAATCTGCAGGGGGTTGAATACTACTTGTAGACACTGTAATTGTCTGTGTTGATACTCACCATTGAGCAGTTTACATGCGGGGAGCTTTCCATTGTGTTTTAATGGTTTTAATGTGTTTTTGTCAATAAAGTCCTTTTTCTATTCTACTATATTATATTGGTGGTGTGCAGTATTTTTGGTGGTTTCTTTTTCTTCTTTTTTAGTCTATATTCTGTACCACCTTCTGCACCCCCGTACTTTTATTGCCATATTATGCAGTGCGTCCATATTCGTTATCATTGTTCCTCTGGTTGTCAAGGCAATGCGTCGCTGACCCCCGATCACATGACGGGGGTTGGCGATGCGCTCATTTCCGGCCCGGCGGCCGGAAGCGCTAGTTATTAGGCGCGGGCGGATCGCGATTCCGCTCGCGCCTATTGCGTGCACATGTCAGCTGTTTATAACAGCTGACATGTCGCTGCTTTGATGTGGGCTCACCGCCGGAGCCCACCTCAAAGCGGGGGATACTGTCAGCTGACGTACTATTCCGTCAGCTGGCAGTAAGGGGTTAAAGGTTAACCCTATGTAATAGAAGTGCTGGATTATCACTGACTTGGCACCATGTTGGCTCCGTGGTTAGCACTGTTCCTTTGCAGCGCTGGATTCAAATACCGACATCTTCAGGAGTTTGTATGTTCTCCCCGTGTTTGCGTAGGTTTCCTCCAGGTTCTCCGATTTCTTCCCACGCTACAAAGACATAATGATATGGAATCTAGATTGTGAGTCCCAATGGGAACAGTGATGATGATCTTTGTAAAGTGCTGTGGAAATGAATGGCACTACAGAAGTAAAATAAATACAAAATTAAAAAAACTTGTAAGTGCAAGATGTATGCAAACTGGGGCTTGGTGTAGTGTCCTATGGCAGCCATGAAGACTGATTTCATTGGCGCCAAGTTTCAAGACACCATATAATTTGACATAAAATAATTCCTGTGCTACTGCCCTGCTGGAAAACCTAAACAATGCCTGTTAGATTAGAAACTGCCACTTCCTGGGAACCTGTCTGTAAATCTAACTAGTATCCCATAAAAAGTACCACCACTTTGATTGCGCATGTACTGGGCTAGATGAATGCAACTTCCATCTGGGCGTCAGATGCTAGTGCGGTACTAGTGAAGCAAGTGGTGACAGTGGAAGTCTCCTCCTGTTGGTGTATGCACAGTGTTCAGACAGGATCGCACACAGAGCCTGTTAAACTTCCAGCAGCTTCAGCCCTTACACAGCCTGTGAGCGCCAGTGTGTTCTGCTGTGTGCTTCTTAAGTTTCAATACATCTCACCCTCAGAGTGTATAGATCGATAAGCTAAATGTAAAGATCCACTAGGACAGCTCGAATGTCTGGACAGTTGAAGATCTGGGTCACAAATATAGCAGTCCCTTTACAATGCTATAACACAAAAAGTGAGGTAGTGTAACGCTCCTTCATAAAAAAAATTAAAAAAAGTGAATTAGCTTTTTTCAGATTGCAATCTAGGTCCAGTTTTAAAAATAGGAAAACGTGTGGACAACCCGTTTGACATGAAAAATTATACCACTTTTACTCCACCATGTATGTATGTATGTACGTAGCACTGTGGATTATCTGCAAGTAAATCCCAAACAATACTCAACTGGTAAATCACTTAGGCTGCGTTCCCAAGATGAGTTTTTGTTAAGTCTTTTTTACGCGGCATATTTTAAAAAAATATAATGGGTGCAAAAAATCTGTAAACATAAAAAACTTTTCCCTCTATCTGTGAAATGTTCCCCGTGCCATTGGCTGCAACACAAACCTCAAAGCATGATTGATTCACTCCCATGCTTAATGGTAGGTGAGTTGTTCTTTTCCTAAAATTCTGTGCCCTTTTTTCTCCACACATACTGTACCTTTGATCATTGTGGCCAAAGAGTTCTATTTTAACCTCATCGTTCACAGGTCTTGTTTCCAAAATTCATCAGACTTTTTTAGATGGTCTTTTCTTCTGAAGCTGAATTTCATGGTGAGGACACAGGAGGTTTTCTTCTGATGACTCTTTCATGAAGGCCATATTTGTGCAGGTGTCCCTGAACAGTACAGTCATGGCCAAAAGTTTTGAGAATGACACAAATATTAATTTTTACAAAGTCTACTGCTTCACTTTTTCTGATGGCAATTTGCATATACTCCAGAATGTTATAAAGAGTGATCAGCTTAACAGCAATTACTTGTAAAGTCAATATTTGGCTAGAAAATGAACTTTATCCCCCAAAACACATTTTAACATCATTGCAGCCCTGCCTTAAAAGGACCAGCTAACCTCTTTTCAGTGATTGCTCCATTAACACAGGTGTGGGTGTTGATGAGGACATGGCTGGAGATCAATCTGTCATGATTAAGTAAGAATGACACCACTGGACACTTTAAAAGGAGGCTGGTGCTTGGCATCATTGTTTCTCTTCTGTTAACCATGGTTATCTCTAAAGAAACACGTGCAGTCATCATTGCAATGCACAAAAATGGCCTAACAGGGAAGAGTATCGCAGCTAGAAAGATTGCACCTCAGTCAACAATCTATCGCATCATCAAGAACTTCAAGGAGAGAGGTTCCATTGTTGCCAAAAAGGCTTCAGGGCGCCCAAGAAAGACCAGCAAGCGCCAGGACAGTCTCTTAAAAGTGTTTCAGCTGTGGGATCGGGCTACCAGCAGTGCAGAGCTTGCTCAGGAATGGCAGCAGGCAGGTGTGAGTGCATCTGCACGCACTGTGAGGGGAGACTCTTGAAGCAAGGCCTGGTCTTAAGGAGGGCAGCAAAGAAGCCACTTCTCTCCAGAAAAAACATCATGGACAGACTGATATTCTGCAAAAGGTACAGGCAGTGGACTGCTGAGGACTGGGGTAAAGTTATTTTCTCTGATGAATCCCCTTTTTGATTGTTTGGGACATCAGGAAAACGCCTCATTCGGAGAAGACAAGGTGAGCGCTACCACCAGTCTTGTCTCATGCCAACTGTTAAGCATCCTGAAACCATTCATGTGTGGGGTTGCTTCTCAGCCAAGGGAATCGACTCTCTCACAGTCTTGCCTAAAAACACAGCCATGAATAAAGAATGGTACCAGAATGTCCTCCAAGAGCAACTTCTCCCAACCCTCCAAGAGCAGTTTGGCGATCAACAATGCCTTTTCCAGCATGATGGAGCACCTTGCCATAAAGCAAAGGTGATAACTAAATGGCTCAGGGAACAAAACATAGAGATTTTGGGTCCATGGCCTGGAAACTCCCCAGATCTTAATCCCATTGAGAACTTGTGGTCAATCATCAAGAGACGGGTGGACGAGGCGGAGTCTAGCTGCACATGAGGAAGGAGCTGAGTCTGTGAGCTCCTCTCTTCAACCCAGCCAGCTTTAGCATTGTCACAGCGTATTTCTGCCCAAAATGGGGAAATCAGGAAGAGAAAAGGCTAAAGACTCCACTGGCACCCCAAAACCCCAAGAAAGACTGGGGATTTGGATCATTATCTCCGGAGAAAGCCAGCTTCTGCACCAGTGCTTTCACCTAAGATGGCACCCGGAACCCTCTCTCTGTCTGACGCAGAGGACTCGGATATAGACACTGATGCTTGCTCAGGGCAATCACCCCGCAGGCCGGAGCGTTCCAACCAGGTCACCCGCTCTTTCATCCGCCGGATCATTGCTCCAGTGCTACAGGAGCTAGCCAGCATTAAGGCGGAGGTGTCACATGTGGGACGCCGTGTGGAGGAGCTGGAGCAGGCCCAAACTTCTTATGTGGAATTCGGCGATGGCATCTGTACCACGCTCCAGGACCACTCCAAGCATCTTAATGCGGCCCTCGGTGCTGCCGAGGACCTTGAGAACAGGAATCGCCGACGCAATGTGCGAATGAAAGGTATCCCTGAGTCCTATGCCCCCGAGGCCCTGCGCTCTGTGGCACGCACTTTATTCTCTGCATTGCTGGGGGAAGAACCTGCTGAAGCTGTGGTTGTGGAGCGCATCCACCGGGCCCTCAGAGCTCGCCCCAGGGACACTGATCCCCCCAGGGATGTTATTTGTGGTATACTGGACTACAACCATACTGCTGCGCTTCTCACTGCTGCGAGGGAGCAGGGGTCCCTGATGCTAGACGGGTCCCCAGTGGCCTTCTACCAAGACCTGGCCAGTTCTACCCTCCAGAAGCGCCGCTTGTTAAAGCCTCTTCTGACCCACCTGAAGGAACATGACGCCCAGTACAGATGGTTGTTCCCCTTTGGACTCTTTGTTACACGCCACGACAAGAAAGTTACTATACGTCATCCAGAGGACTTACCTACTTTGTGGAAGGCCTTATCTATCCCTTCACTGCCTGTGCCGTCCTGGCTGCCTGTTCCGGAGTCGTCCATACCACCGATCCAGCCGCGCCCGGACGATTGGCAAGTCACCCGCTCCAAGAACAAGTCGCATCGTCGCTCTCTATCTGCCCGCGATGACCCGGCTGGAGACTGAGCTGTTACCAGACTGGCTTGCTGCTCTTGTTCTTGCCAGGACATGGTAGACCCGGTGTAATGCCTTTGTTCTGGAGGTCTCCTGCCCTCCTTCTACCTGAAACCTGAGGTTTACATTTTCCACTTTGCAGCCTCCCTGTTGAATTGTTGACTCACTGTGGTTATATCCAACTTATGATTCTGTTCACTCAGGCTCGTATTGTTGCTAGTGCTGACTGCTTTCCTGTGCTCTCTTCACCCTTGTCCCTCTTCCCCTCCCCCTCCTCTCTTCTTTCACCTTTGAAACTCAATGTGGTATCTAGGTTTCCTATGTGCTTTGTAGATTGCTGTAGTGTGGTGTTCACATGACCTATTGCACTGCACTGCCCTCTCTGATTTTCAGGATCTACCTGTTGTCATTGCTGATTTTGGACAACAGAGATGGCTTTTGTTCCCCTGTGGTCTGTTTTTTAAAATTACCTGCAATTTTTCAACGTTTCATTATGCTGTTATTTTCTGGTACATTGCTCACTGCTGCCATCTGCAGTTCATTTACAGTTACTACTGTTGTTACACTACACAGCACTTTCTTCTCCTCCCTCTATCTTGCCATTCTCTGCATTCCTTTATCTTTTCCCTCCCCACTCTCCCCTCTCACTGTTCCCTCTTTCCGGCTACCTTTCCCTTCCTCTCCCTTTTCTCTCCGTTCCCTCTTCCACTCATCCTTGGGGGACCTGACCCTACTTCTCATAATCTCCCCCTCACCTTCCACACTAGGGCACCCTTGCCCTTCTCTACTATATCATAGGATCCTGATACACAGGACACGGTCCGCCTTACGGTCACAATCTTTTTCTCCCCCATTCTCCTTCCCTACCCTCCTGACCCCCGGCCTCTCTCCTCCATTACCCTATTCTTCACCTTCTTGGTCCGGGTAGTCGCCCCACCTGTAGCTATATGTGGGTCTGGTCTGCTATCCTCTCCCTTCTCCCCCCTTCACTCTCTCCCCCCTCCCCCCTTTTTCTCTCCTATACGCTGCCCCTTCTGCTTGCACCTGGGAAGGCATCATCTCCTGCTGTTCTTCTCTTGGTCCCTTCCCTTCTTTTTCTTCCTTACCTTTCTCTCCCCACTCTCCTCCCCATTTTTGGGCAAATACAATTCTGTTATGTTACGGTAGCTGAGGAGTGCAGGTAAAAAAGGAAATACACCAGAGCAGTTGGAATCTATGAGATTGCAGTACCCTGACTAACCACCACAACTAGAGGCAGCCGTGGAGCGTTCCTACGATGGTCCTAGACGCCTCGTCACAGCCTGAGAAACTAACTACACCTAAAGATAGAAATAGGAAAGCTATCTGCCCCGGAGCAGAACCCAAAGATAATAGAAAGCCCCAAACATGTAATGGCGGTTAGACAAGAGGAAATACTGACACAGAAAGAAAATAGTATGAGCAAACGCTGGGGCCCAAACTATCTAAATAGAAAAGGACAGGAAGGGTACTTACTGCAATCCCAGAAAACCCTGAAAAACACCAACATACTAATTTCAAAATCACCTGAGATCACACGACCTCTACCACCTAAATTAGTTCTCTGGTGTAACAAAAACAGCAGCCACTGAAAAAACTGCAAAAAGCAAAAGTACAAAACACAGTGGCTGGACTAAACTGAGAGGGCAAAAGCCCCCGGAGGGGACCCAGAAGGCCCCCACAGAAGTGCAGGACAAAATGCAAAAATATAGCAAAAACACAAAATAAGAAATTGTCTTATCTGACAGCAGGAGATGCAGACACGACACAGCAGGCTACAAGGGAAACTGGAAAGAAGGATTCAGACCAGAACAATTGATCACCGGCAACCCTGATGGGAAAATGATTCCCTTAAATAAGACCAATCAGTAACACCTGATTCCCAATCCTCACTAGTACCGCTTGTAACCACCAGAGGGAGCCTCTGCTCAGAACTCATCTCAAACCCATTCACAACACAATTCACTATGACCCAGGTTTTCTTGGGTTCCACAGGCTGGCTGGAGGTTATTGCAGGTGGGCTCTTATGCGACCCTTGCATCGCCTCCACTGCCCCCTCCTACTTCAGGAGGGGTGCAATGTCTCCCGGCTCCCTTGTGGATCCGCCTAGTTCACATTTCTCCAAATGTTTACAAGCACCGCTACCTATGGTGCTTTATTTTTTGTCTCTGTTTTGATTTTTTTGTGTTCTTTCCCTCTTGTGTCCTCCTTGTCACATTCCTCTTTCCTTGGGGTTGCTCTCTGTCCTTGCTACGGTACACCGCTTTATCGCTTCTCTATCCTCCCAGTGCACCTCCATGATGACTCCACGTGATATTGTTATACAATCCTATAATGCTAAGGGTATGAATGCGCCTGCGAAACGTGCTCAGGTTTTGCGACTCCTTAAAAAAGATGGTGTCTCTGTTATTTTTATGCAGGAAACACATTTCCGCCACGATCATGTTCCACAGCTGTCTCTCTCTTCATTCCCAGTATGGTTCCACAGTTTAACCAAATAACACCATAGATCAACATATCAGTTACTGGAAGTAATATATCATCATAGGAGATATAATAACATAGTGTTATAAAGTAGCAAACTGAAAAGTTGCCAGACTGTAGCAGACCAACTGCATATACAATATGTGGAGACGCCGAGAAACAAAAGCAGTCAAAGGTCAAAAGTAGAAAAAATAGAAAAAACTTTATTGATATAATAGGATAAAAGTATTACATAACAGGTGGACCCTGCATGTGCCACAACACACAATAAAAACACAGCAAGGGAAACCATGTGTGGTAACATGGATATAATAATGCCTCTTATTCCATATGTAATTAATATTTCACATAGCTGAAATGCATAGGTAAGTATATAGAGGTAAATAAAGCATGGTGATGTCATACATACCACTAAAGTCACCAAAGGGTAACCTGTGTGGTCTCACATTGGTGACTTTAGTGGTATGTATGACATCACCATGCTTTATTTACCTCTATATACTTACCTATGCATTTCAGCTATGTGAAATATTAATTACATATGGAATAAGAGGCATTATTATATCCATGTTACCACACATGGTTTCCCTTGCTGTGTTTTTATTGTGTGTTGTGGCACATGCAGGGTCCACCTGTTATGTAATACTTTTATCCTATTATATCAATAAAGTTTTTTCTATTTTTTTCTACTTTTGACCTTTGACTGCTTTTGTTTCTCGGCGTCTCCACATATGGTTCCACAGTTGCAGCGACTCCCACGCGTCGAGAGGGGTGAGTATAGCTTTTTGCCGCAATCTTCATTTTCAGTTGCAAGCGCAGTTGGCAGATACAGATGGTCGATATCTTTTCTTGAAGGGTAAACTGGGAAACACTTTAGTGACTTTTGCTAATATTTATGCGCCCAATGTTCGCACAGTCGACTGGTTACTATCTACTCTACGTCTTTTACAGCAATTTATGTCGGGGCTAGTGGTACTGGGTGGAGACTTTAACCTCACTATGGAGCCTCTCGTGGACTCCTCCACGGGCCGCTCCGCCATCTCTTTTCGGAATCTCAGAAGACTTAAACTGCTATTGGCGGAGCTGTCCTTGGTGGATGCCTGGAGAGTCCTCCATCCTGACACTAAGGATTATGCGTTTTATTCGACGCCGCATCGCTCATACCAAAGACTTGATTACCTCTTTCTATCCCGACGCCACCTAGGGTGTTATTCTACGGCGGATATTGGATCCATGACAGTATCGGACCATGCGCCTGTATCCTTAACACTGGCCTTACCTGGGGTGGGTGGTCTCGGGTACACCTGGCGACTCAATGAGACACTGCTGGACGCTCAAGATAATATAAATGCCATTGAAATACCCCTTCAGGATTTCTTCCATAGAAATTACACTCCAGGCATGCCAATCCCCATCGTCTGGGAAACTCACAAATCTTTTGTCAGGGGTGAATTCATCTCACTGGCCTCTAGACTTAAAAAATCTAGGGAGAAACAAACTGATGCCTTGCTCCTTCAAATTTGCAAATTGGAGTCGCTCCACAAGCGATCTCTGTGCCAACAACACCTCTCCGATCTCCTGTCCTTGCGTATGGCCCTTAAATCCCTCCTAAACCTAAAAATTGCGAAAAATTTCTTACACGCGAAACACCGTCTTTATGCTTCAGGTGACAGAGGTGGGAAACTTATGTCCGCCTACGTCAAAGAAACGTCTCCGCGTACATTCATCGCTGAGACGAGATGCCCCTCGGGTGCCGCACACACCGAGACGGCGCAAATCGCGCAAGATTTTCATCAATATTACACCGCCTTGTATAACTTACATAACCCCATGTATGAATCTGCCCCCACTGCAGACCCCCATCCTGCTATTGTGGACTTTGTCTCCTCCCTGAACCTCCCTAAATTGAAACCTTCCCATCACGCGGAATTGTTATCTCCAATTGCGGTGGAGGAAGTGGAGGAAGCTCTGAAGTCTACTCCATCGGGAAAATCTCCTGGCCCAGATGGTCTGACAATACTTTACTACAAAAAGTTTAAAGCTACCCTTCTCCCACACCTCACCCGACTTTTTAACGCCTTGATGACTGGCTCCTCCTTTCCTCCCCAATCCCTTTCTGCGGATATAGCTTTAATCCATAAGGAAGACAAAGATCCAGCACAGTGTAGTAGTTATCGGCCAATATCTCTTCTTAACTGTGATTTGAAGCTCTGGGCGAAGGTCCTGGCGAACCGGGTGTCTCGCTTGGTCCCCCTCCTGGTGCAGAGCGATCAGACTGGGTTTGTACTGGGTAGGGAGGGGAGGGAAAACTCCACAAAGATCTTACACCTAATCCATGGAGCAGTTTCCCGAAAAACGCCTTTGTTGTTGTTAAGTACTGATGCCGAAAAGGCGTTTGACCGCATAGATTGGTCTTACATGAAGTCGGTCCTACGCCTATTTAATTTTCCCGATCGCTTTATAGACTCCATTTTTACACTTTACACCTCGCCCACTGCCAGGGTCAAGGTGAACAATTCTTTTTCGGCTCCATTCTCTATATCCAATGGAACCCGCCAGGGCTGCCCCTTGTCCCCCAGTCTGTTCACTCTGTGCCTGGAACCTTTGTTACAGGCTTTTCGTACACACCCAGACATCCGAGGCGCGTCCACGCCTAAAGGCGAGGCCCTCGTGTCCGCATACGCTGATGACATCATGCTTAGTATCACTAACCCGGAGACTGCTATACCCGCTGTGCTGGATCTTTTTCACCATTTTGGTACTCTTTCAAACTTCAAAATCAATTATAATAAATCGGTCGCGTTTGCTATCGGCTTCCCCAGGGACACTCTAACCCGCCTCCAACGAATGTCACCGTTCACCTGGAAGACAGACCATGTAAAATATTTAGGCATTCTTATTCCGAGGGATATTTCTCGCCTCTACGCTCTGAACCACCTACGCCTACTCTCCTCGGTTAGGACACAGCTCCAGCGTCTACGAATACCGTACATGTCTTGGTTGGGCCGAAAAAATTATCTGTCCACATATATAGTCCCAAAATTCCTCTACTTATTCCAGGCAGCTCCTATATTCCTTCCCAATTCCTTTTTTTGTGCCTTACACGTTCTGTTCTCACGGTTCCTATGGAACCAACGTCCGGCTCGTATCGCTTTCTCGACTTTGACTCTGCCCACAGATGCAGGTGGAGTGGGTATGCCCGACCTGAAGAACTATTACTTCGCTTGCCATCTTCGTCGTTGGGTGGAGATAAACAGCTGGAACAAAAGGTCTTTCTTGTCCTCCCTAGAAACGGCTCTTCTTTCGCCTCGGGAGGCACTTGAGTTATGGGGTGTGCATACTCAGATCCCTCGTACACGCGGCTTCTCCCCTCTCCTGAAGGGTTTGCTCCACACATGCCTGAACTGTCTACATCATGACACTATGAGTAAGTTCCCCTCTCCGCTCATGCCTGTACGCTTACTCCCTTTGTTGACCTGCTCGGATGAGGGTTTTTGGACTTTTCAGGGTTTGTGGAGCAAACTGGTAACGCCCCTCAATTCCTTTTTTGCTGGAGGCAATGTCCCTTCGGCGGAGGGCCTGTCATCCATCCTCGGACCTACACACGCCAACTTTTTATCGCTAGCACATGTACATCATGTCTGTCAGACCTTTATGGAGCAACATCGTCCCTTGCGGGCTGCCTCCAACTTGGAGCGGCTGTTGCTGGCACAGAGTCCTGTCAAAGGCGTGATCTCCACCATTTACAAATGGCTTATGTCTCTTCGCTCTGATACTGAGCCTACTTACCTTGCTGCCTGGGAACGGGAACTGGGGCACCCATTGTCCCTACGAGTCGCCAGGTGTATTAAAAGACACGCACTGGGATTTTCTAGGTACGTTCGCATTAAAGAGAATTCTTATAAACTGATTGCCAGGTGGTACCGAACCCCGTCCTTCCTATTTTGCCATGGCTTGCAGATCTCTGACATCTGCTGGAGATGTGGGGCGGGTTCAGGAACTTATGCTCACATCTGGTGGGATTGTCCCCTCATTGTGCCCTTCTGGAATGCGATACGACAAAAAATCAAAGATATCTGCCTTCTGCCTTGTGATTTACCCAGGGACTCAGTCCTTTTTTGGGTGCCGGCGACGGGTTATAACCCCATTAAGCACAAACTGGCGACCTTTATATTGACGGCTGCCAAACTTCTAGTGCCTAAGCATTGGCTGTCTACTGTGGCGCCTTCTCTGGAGGAGTGGACTGTTGCTGTGGAAAATATCAGGGACATGGAGGACCTGTCGGCATGGATCAACCATACCCGGGATAAATTCCAGACCATCTGGTCCCCGTGGATTGCCTTTCGTACCCCTTCGCCTACATAGTGTAAGTGACTCATTGGAGTGCTATTTTTGTATGTAAGATTCTCTGCCACGTGGTGTGCTGTGGGCGGAGACCGAGGGCGCCCCCCCTCCCCTTCTTCCTTCCCCTTACCTTTAACCTTCTTCCTTTTTTCTTTGTCCAGTTATTTATTTTTCATTTAGGTTCATTTAATTCCCTTATTTTTCTTTATTTCCCCTTATATTTTCTGTGTCTTCTTGTTTTATTTTGTTCTTAGTTCTTGTTCTTGTAGAATGTTATTGGGGTTCGTTAGTCCAGGAACCCAATTTGTGTGCCAAATCTCACGCAATACTAGTAGTGATCCTCGATCACGCTGTTTCATTCATATGTATTGTGCTCTGTTTTATTGGACATGACCTGATACGATGACGCTTGGCTTATATTATGTGACATGTTTTGTTACTGTTCATACCCTTGAGATGTGTTATACATGTGTGTTAATAAATACATATTCAACAAAAAAAAAAAAAAGAGACGGGTGGACAAACAAAAACCTAAAAATTCTGACAAAATGAAAGCATTGATTGTGCAAGAATGGACTGCTATCAGTCAGGATTTGGTCCAGAAGTTGATTGAGAGCATGCCAGGAAGAATTGCAGAGGTCCTGAAGAAGAAGGGTCAACACTGCAAATATTGACTTGCTGCATTAACTCATTTTAACTGTCAATATAAGCTTTTGTTACTCATATGTTTGCAATTATTATATTTCTGTCTGTGATAAAAACATCTGTCAAACACACATAAAAACCAGAGGGCAGCAGATCATGTGAAAATATAAATTTGTGTCATTCTCAAAATTTTTGGCCATGACTGTAGAACAATGTACCACAACTCGAGCATCTGCTAAATCTTTCTGAAGATATTTTGCAGTCAAGTGAGAATTCTGATTTGCCTCTCTAGCCATCCTACCAGCACCTCTCATTGACATTTTGCTTGGTCTTCCACACTTTATCTTGACCTCCACTGTTCCTGTTAACTGCTATTTCTTAATTACATTTCGAATTTTAAAATTTTTTAATGTTTTAATTAATTTATTTATAGTTTTAATAAAATGTACATAAATGTACTAATAATCTGTATTATAAGAATTATATATTACATTTGCCTAACACTCACATGCATCCAGATTAACAGTTTGAACTCCATTTGGTCATGTGCCCAGTTTGGCAGGGGTTTTCAAAAATGACCGCTTATAAGATGAACTTTCCTGACTGCTATCCTTTTTGGTTTCTGTCCTGATGAGGTCATGTAGAACCTTGAAACGTGTTGACTTTTAAAAACCTGTGATATTAAACTCTTTCGATTTTACCTCTGTCTTGAGTGTTATCAGCAGCGCAAGTGAATTACACCATCGGCTTGCACATCAATTTTTCTGGTCTTCCACAAGCTTCTCACAATCGTTGGTCCGAATTTGGCCAATTCCTCCAGACAAAACTCGTGTAACTGATCCAGGATTGTAGGTCACCTTGCTCGCACCTGCCTTTTTAGCTTTGCCCATAAATTTTCAATATAATTGAGATCAGGGCTTTGTTATGGCCACTCCAAAACATCAACTTTGTTATCCTGTAGCCACTTTGTTACCATTTTGGCAGTATGCTTCGGTCATTATCCATTTGGAAGACCCATTTCCACCCAAGCTCTAACTTCCTGGCTGATGTCTTGAGATGTTGCTTCAGTATTGCCACACAATCTTCTTTTCTCATGATGCCATCTATTTTGTGAAGTGCACCAGTACCTCTTGCAACAAAACAACCCCACAGCATGATGCTGCCACCCCCATGTTTCACAGTTGGGATGCTGTTCTTAGGCTTCCAAGCTTCTCCCTTTTTACTCCAAACGTAACGATGGTCATTATGCCCAAAAAGTTAAATTTTAGTTTCATCAGATCACGGTCTCCAGAAATGTCTCCAAAAATTAAAGTCGGTGTTCCTGTGTGCATTTGCAAACATTAATCTGGCTTTTATGTTTCTTTTTGAGTCATGGCTTCTTCCTGGCAGAGTGGTCTTTCAGCCCATGTTGATACAGTACTCGTTTCACTGTGGATATTGACACAATCTTACCAGCACATTTTTATTTATTTTACTCATTTATATAGCGCTATTAATTCCACAGCGCTTTGCAGACATTATTGGCACTGTACCCAATGGGGCTCACAACCTAAACTCCCTATCAGTATGTCTTTAGAATGTGGGAGGAAACCAGGGTACCTGGAGGAAACCCACACAAACACGGGAGAACATATAAACTCCTTGCAGATGTTGTCCTTGGTAGGATTTGTACCCAAGACACGAGCATATAAGGCTGCAGTGCTAACCACTGAGCCACCATGCCACCCTCTGCCAATCATCTTCGGGTCTTTTGCTTTTGTCCTTGGGTTGATATGCATGTCGGACCAAAGCACATTCATCTCTGGTACACAGAACCCATCTCCTTCTTGAGCGGTATGATGGCTGGACATTCCCATCTTGTTTGTGTGTAGCCCTGGTGTAAGGCACACGCAGTACCCTGGAGAGTGTATGGCGAGACAGCAGTTTAATGCTAAATATTCATTCACTCGACATATACTAGACACACCCTTAGGGTAGTGGAGTTTGCTCTTGAGGGAGTGGTCAAGGTATGTGTTAGAGTGATTTGTAGTCAGTGTCTAGACTTCAGAGAGAGAAGACGTCTGGAGGGAGGAAGGAGTCCAGCCTGCTCTATCATCAGTTCAGATCGTGGAGGCTGGTACAGGTGGTCTCATTCACCTTAGCCTAGTCAGAGCTGTACCTCATCAGCATACACTGGAAGGAAAGAAGAAGTTTAGTGCAGAAAGTCTTCAGCATCCTGTCTAAAGGACGGTATCAGGTTCAGAGACGTGCTCCTGCCTATTGATAACTGAGCATCTGTAACTAACTTTGAAGTGAAGGAAAAGAAAGAAGTGACTACTCGACCCTTGGCTAGTGTGAGTGCTTATGTTACCAGCGTGGACAAGGCGAAAGGCACAGTGGTTTATTGGATTAGTGCTTACGGATTGCAGAAGTCCTGCACATTGCTACCGGTCACTGGGGACCGAAGGATCACTACTGTTTCAAGCATAGTGATAAGAAAACCAGGAATTTACCGGACCCTAGGTCGCGGCAAACAAGCCCCTTATAGTCAGTACGTAACTGGGGTCAGGGGAGTGAAGACTTTGAATCAGTGCACGATAAGATAAGAATTCAGCTCCCTCGCAGGAAGGCTCCTAACACAAAGCTGACTGGGTGGTACAGCTATAGATTAGCTGGAGATATTGAGGGAACTACGCTTCAGGCTGGTTGTACTCATTGTATTGGAAGTAAAGGAGGCCCCTAACTTGTCCAGCTGCTGTCTCAAGATACACTCTCCTTGGATCAGCCTCCCTGGGACCTGCCTGAACATCTTACAAGTAAAGGTATGGAAAGACGCTGACCGTGTGAGACTGTGTTATTTACCTGCACCCGACTTCACTAACTTCATAGACTTTGAGGGACCAGTCCCACCTGTAGGGGACCCGACATCTAGCTGCATCACCATCCCCTCAGAGATCTACAGCAGCGCTGGTACTAATTACCAGAATACTACAGGTGGCGTCACGAACTGTACATAAATCAATCCCCTGTAAATATATCCCCAACATACGCCAGACCGCCAGGGCCACAGACCGAGCCACAGCTACCTGTGACAATCCCTATAGACTTCTACGGGCTCGGCTCTGAGTACCCCATTGCCCTGGTAACCCACAATTGTGGTGGCGGGTCGACACAAAACTTTGGCGTCACGAACAGGATGCGAAACTCGCAGAATTGCGAGCCCTGTGTGCCTAAGGAATTGTTTTTGTGAGAAGGACTGTTTGCACTTTTGGCGCCAAAATCGCCATTTTTGTCGCCATATTCGCGCCCTCAGGCGCTGGAGAAGAAGGTGGGCGTACCTTCGTGGGCGTCTACCCCCCTGTGGCGCGAAGAAAATGCCTGCCCTCTCAAAGTGCTATTACAATATGCGATCCTGCCCTACAGCAAAGGAGGTCCGCCTCCTCTTCACCTTCCCTGCGAGGAGGAGGAGACGCAAACCCCACCTCCACGGAAGAGACCGGATGTCTCCGAAGGAAGAAGAAAGAATCTTCTGGAACATCATGGAGGCAGGACGTGTGCAGCCGAGCAGGGAAGCGGAGGAAGGCAGGCCCCGTGCCCCAGCCAAGCTGCCACCAGCATCGGAGTTATCCGTGGTCCTGCACCTGCAGCAGGCGTTGCTAGAGATTCAAGAAGAAAATGCACGCCTGAAGAAGATGGTCCAGTACCAACCTGGATTTGAAGAGATCGAGAGACGCCGGCGTACCCTGGAACAGCGGAGGCTGTGGGACACGGTGATCTCTCCCCTCAACGACCCCCCACGATTCCAGATACCGAAGAGTCTGCTGCCCAAGGCGAAGGAGCAACCGGAGGCTGCCCCGAAAGTACCGATCCCGATCCCACCGGTGAAGCGGTGGAAGCGAAGGAGGTTGAGGAGGTACAGCCAATCCCGGAACGCCCGCCCGGCCAAGAGGCCGCAGCAGATGATCGGTCCCCGGCAGGGACACCGGAGGGGTCCTGTCCGTCACTACCAGATGTGGACTGGGACGAAATGGCGCGCCTGGATGACGTCGCTTATACCGCCCAGTGGGAACAGGAATGGCAGAGTCGTGAGGAGAAGAAGAAACGCCAGCAGGAGGAAGAGCGGGAAACTCAGAGGAACCGTCAGCGACAATATGCCGAGCTGATCGCGGACAAAGAGAGTGTCCGGAGAGATAAAGGTACCCTGAGGGAACCGCGGCGGCAGGGGTGTGTGACTGAGTTCCAGCTCCGGAAGGGCTGGGGCTTTATCCGTGAACCGGGCCTCTACCCAGCGGTCTTTGTCAGCAGGCGTGACGTAGAATCCCACCTGCCGCAAGGCCATCCCGGGAGGGACTTAGCAAATGGAGATATCGTCACATATACGCGGCACTGGGGAATGAAGGATGGTATGCCCTTAACGTCACCATCGTCCGTGACCCCGTCCCAGACGCAGGTACCGTCACCATTACCGCAGCGTCCCCGTCTCCAGCTCAAGCAGCATCCGGCCGTGCCCCAGCATCGCCCCCTGCAAATTCATCGCAACAAGCGACCCAGATTTCATCGCAAATTAAAGCCACCTCTACATCGCAACATGCGACCCAGTCTCAATCGCAATCCCTGACGCGGTCCATATCGCTAACTGTGATTGAAACGCAATCGGTGTCACGTGAAGAAAATGTACCCGTTGCGCCCCTAGAGGTTCGCACCAGAACTGTGGCGACCCAGACCCTAATCGCAGCACATGATTTGCTAGTCCTGGGATCTAGGGCCCATTGCATTGTTCCAGCCCCCGGGGGAAAGTGTATTTGCAGAGAATGAATAGATAGTAAGGAAAAAGTGGTGAGATCCCTATCGGATCTACCAAAAGTAAAAAAAAGTTTGAAATGTTTTATAAAGTTTTGCACAAAATTATATAGTGAATATATATATTTCTACTGTAGAATGCCCGGCTGGGTAAATGATAAACAGTAACCAGAAAAGTTGCACTTTCGTATTATGTGATTTGATATAATATGTCTTTGGTTTTACATTGGACTTGGAGGTTGAGGACTGCGCCAACCCAGAACTTACTTGTAAATAGTTGCGCTTCGGTGCTTTCTCTTGGTTTTACATAAACCAGTCACAACTACCTCTGAAAACAAAACCCGTGTGGTGTGGCACTGAGTGAGGTCTGCAATTGGATGTCCTGCAGCCCACCCAGGACCCACGTTGAAGGTTTGGTGCGGGTCCTTCACAAGTATAACCGTATATTTATTAAATGCTATTTGATACTTTTGTATTTCTATGTGTAAAATGTTATTGTTCGCAACGTTCAAGATATTCTCACCTCCCGGATGGGAAGAAGTTATTGTTTAAATGTTTATTGCATAAACAAAATGTCTCTTTTGTATTTTACAGCCCGGGAGTGCTGTCTTTTACCATGGGGGAATGTGTAGCCCTGGTGTAAGGCACACGCAGTACCCTGGAGAGTGTATGGCGAGACAGCAGTTTAATGCTAAATATTCATTCACTCGACATATACTAGACACACCCTTAGGTAGTGGAGTTTGCTCTTGAGGAGTGGTCAAGGTATGTGTTAGAGTGATTTGTAGTCAGTGTCTAGACTTCAGAGAGAGAAGACGTCTGGAGGGAGGAAGGAGTCCAGCCTGCTCTATCATCAGTTCAGATCGTGGAGGCTGGTACAGGTGGTCTCATTCACCTTAGCCTAGTCAGAGCTGTACCTCATCAGCATACACTGGAAGGAAAGAAGAAGTTTAGTGCAGAAAGTCTTCAGCATCCTGTCTAAAGGACGGTATCAGGTTCAGAGACGTGCTCCTGCCTATTGATAACTGAGCATCTGTAACTAACTTTGAAGTGAAGGAAAAGAAAGAAGTGACTACTCGACCCTTGGCTAGTGTGAGTGCTTATGTTACCAGCGTGGACAAGGCGAAAGGCACAGTGGTTTATTGGATTAGTGCTTACGGATTGCAGAAGTCCTGCACATTGCTACCGGTCACTGGGGACCGAAGGATCACTACTGTTTCAAGCATAGTGATAAGAAAACCAGGAATTTACCGGACCCTAGGTCGCGGCAAACAAGCCCCTTATAGTCAGTACGTAACTGGGGTCAGGGGGAGTGAAGACTTTGAATCAGTGCACGATAAGATAAGAATTCAGCTCCCTCGCAGGAAGGCTCCTAACACAAAGCTGACTGGGTGGTACAGCTATAGATTAGCTGGAGATATTGAGGGAACTACGCTTCAGGCTGGTTGTACTCATTGTATTGGAAGTAAAGGAGGCCCCTAACTTGTCCAGCTGCTGTCTCAAGATACACTCTCCTTGGATCAGCCTCCCTGGGACCTGCCTGAACATCTTACAAGTAAAGGTATGGAAAGACGCTGACCGTGTGAGACTGTGTTATTTACCTGCACCCGACTTCACTAACTTCATAGACTTTGAGGGACCAGTCCCACCTGTAGGGGACCCGACATCTAGCTGCATCACCATCCCCTCAGAGATCTACAGCAGCGCTGGTACTAATTACCAGAATACTACAGGTGGCGTCACGAACTGTACATAAATCAATCCCCTGTAAATATATCCCCAACATACGCCAGACCGCCAGGGCCACAGACCGAGCCACAGCTACCTGTGACAATCCCTATAGACTTCTACGGGCTCGGCTCTGAGTACCCCATTGCCCTGGTAACCCACAATTGTGGTGGCGGGTCGACACATTTGTACTTTCGTATAATTGTACAGATGAACGAGGGACCTTCAGGTATCTTGAAATTGTACTCAAGGATGAGCCAGACTTGTGCAAGTCCACAATTCTCTTCTTGATATCTTGGCTGATTTCTTGAGACTTTCCCATGATGCTACATAAAGAAGCAGTGTGTTTCAGGTGTGCATTAAAATACATCCACAGGTGTCTCTAATTAACACAGATGTTGCCAAAAAAAACCCTATCAGAAGCTTCCAAACACATGACATCATCATATAGGCAGCCCAGAATTGTTTAAAGGCAGAGTAATCTTACTACGTAAGCTTTTGACTTTGCAGTAAGTAATAAAAATGCCTTAAAACACTCTCTCTCTAATTATTCTGGCATTTGGCAAATAATAATTATGGTAATCCTATTTGACCTAAAACAGGAAAAGTTTATTCGCATTTCATGTCAGATAATGAGAAAAACAAGCATACGTCTTTTTCTATAGTGTATGGAAACTTCTGGTTTCATCTGTATATATATTTTTTGCCTAAATTACAAAGTAAATGTGTCATCTTTAACTTTAGGTCTTTTAGAGATCATTTCATCTACAACTTGCTTAACTGTTCACAATAACAGTAATTTTGACCACACTTTTACATGCCGCTGTAGACTGACATATAACCAGGGAAGAATATGCCTAAGGCCCCTTTCATATGACGTGTTTACAGTAGATATGGCATCCGTTTTTTTTTCACGGATGCCACACGTACCCATTATAATCTATGACGCTGCACACCTGTCTATTTAATAGCAGCACGGATGACAATGGACAATACAAGTCTATGGTCGGTGTAAAACACGTACAGTACACGGATGGCATCTGTCATCCGTGTGCTGTTCTTGTTTAAAGTTGCAAAGTATAGGAGAAGCTTTGAAATTGATTTTTCTTAAGCCATACCAGAAAAATACGGATGGCACACTGATTCAAAACACTAATGACACCAGTACTGTTTTTTTTCAGTACCGACATTATACGGACGTGTGCACAGAGCAGTAGCATACAGCAGTACATCTTCTAGGCTGTGGAGCTGAAGTGTGCAGATCCCCTCGGAAACTTGCATTTCATTAAAAAAAAAAAAAAAAAAATCAATGTGGAGAGATTAAGTAAGGCTACTTTCACACATCAGTTTTTTTCCGTCAGGCAGGATCCTGGCTATTTTTAGAAAAAACGGATCCGGCGTAAATTGTGGAAAACTGATGAAACAAATCCGTTTCATCAGTTTTCCATCCGTTTCATCCGTTTTCTTACCCGTTTTACGACGGATCCGGTTCCTGGGGGCTGGCCAATTGGATCTGAGCATGCTCAGACTTGAAAACCGGATCCGGTGACCGGATCCATCTTTTTCCGTATCCGGCGCATTCCGACGCCCATAGACTTCCATTGTAGCAAAAAGCCGGAAGCGCCGCATCTGGGCTGTCTGGTTTTTTGCCGCAGACAAAAAAAAGTTACTAGAGATGTTTTTTCCAGAATTCGGAATTAAGTTTTGTCGGATCCGGCAAAAAACTTATGAAACGGGAGGCCATGCGGTGCGATCCGGCGCTAATAACAAGTCAATGAGAAAAAAACGGATCCGGAGGTAGATTTCACCGGTTCCGGTTTTTCAAAAAATAGTCGGATCATGCCTGATGGAAAAAAATTGATGTGTGAAAGTAGCCTAAAGGGTATGCCACACTAAACAATATCGCTAACGGGATCGCTAAAAAACGTCACTATTTAGCGATCCCGTTAGCGATATTGTTCAGTGCGGCAGCTTCCAGCGACGAGCTTCCTGCTGTGATCTCGCTCGTCGCTGGAATCGTTCCGGACCCTATTTTCTCGTCGGCGCTCCCGCTGGGTAAGTATCTAATCGCTGTGTGGCACCTTTTCTTAGCGATTTAGCGGTACTTTTGTACCGCTAAAGTCGTTAAGAAGATCGCTAACGGCGATAGCGTCGTTAACTATATCGCTAAATGTGGCCGCATTTAGCGATATAGAAACAATCCCGCTAGCGATCGCATTAGTATGCGTCGTTATCGTGATCGCTAGCGGGATTGTTTAGTGTGGCAGTACCTTTACTTTACTGCTGGCTAGAGTGTAAACAAATGGGGATGGCTGCAGTTCCCTTAACGCAGGGGTGGGGACTCTTTTTTCTGCCAAGGGCCATTTGGATATTTATACAATCCTTCGGGGGCCGTACAAACTCCGTCCACAAAGTACATCCTGACTTTGGCACTGGTGTCAGGACGCAATCTTTCATTGCATGCCCTTCAGTGTTCAGCAGTGAACACTGCATGTGTGTGTGCTAACAAAGCAAGAAGAAATTAACGAGTGGCAATCAAAATACAGCTCCCTTCCAAAGCACTGCGGTCCCTGAGAATCTGCCCGGGGGCCGGATAAAAGGTCATCGAGGGCCGTAAATGGCCCTGGGGCCTGAGGTTCCCCACCCCTGCCTTAACGACTGGGTAACTTGGATGCATCCCATTATTGCTCAGGACATTTGGTATGCTAGACTGGAGGATCATAAAATAATGGGATTTCCCAAAAGGAGCTCCCACCCTAGAGATGCTGGACAGAAGAGTATGCTTCCACAACGCCTTTTAAAATAAATACTATTACAGGGAATCTGTCAGCAGGTTTTTTATCTCTCATGCACCTTGATCCAAACCCGCCCCTAGCACTGGTTAGCTGCTACCTGTCAATATACTGTACAGTGTACAGTGCCTACAAGTAGTATTCAACCCCCTGCAGATTTAGCTGGTTGACACATGCGGAATTAACTTGGCATTGTGACATTTGTACTGTAGATCAGCCTGGAAGTGGGAAATGCACTGCAGCAAAAATTTTTGTGTTTAATTTTTTTTTTTTTTTATTAAAAACGTTAAAAGTTAATTCAGAGTGTCATTTATTATTCAACCCCTCAAACCACAAGAATTCTGTTTGGTCCCCCTAAAGTATTAAGAAGTAGTTCAGG
>JARQOD010000004.1:420605067-420646528 GCA_033576555.1 Oophaga sylvatica | reverse complement strand
ACTGTACGAAACCACAGATGGGTGAGTCTGAAGAGCTGTTCATACATTCTATGCCATGATCATCAAAAGTGTATTCAAAAACTTCACAGAGACAAGATGAAATCTGCACCGATGACCAAAATTTTTTTAGCTTGGATCCAGGGCAGGACGAAGTAGGGTCCAAACAGCTTCCTGACCCTCAAAATATGAAAATTGTTGCACTCAATCATGTTAAAGCATGTCAATGTGAAATACATGGAGTGGGAATAGCAAAATGGTTTTTGAAATTTAGGAAAAATATACATGAGACGCTTAGCATAAAATTTGGCCAAATAGTATGAGCCCATCAACCATCGTCAAGGTGATCTCATGAATCTTATGGGTCCCTGACCCACCTGCCCAGTGTGAACACTTACTTATGGCTAATATCTGAATAATTATCTCTGGTGATTGTCCAACAGTAGTCTGCAAGCATCGAAGGGTTCCAATTACCCTGATATCTTTTTTCAATAGTCGCAATTTCCTGGTGAAATCGCTCACCGTGCTTGTCACTCACTGCTCCGCAGTTTGGTGCAAAGAAGTCTAGATGCGAATGCAAGAGATGAATCTTTAATGACATGTTGCAGCCAAGATTATGATACAAATGAACAAGATTTTCCACCAGCTCTTTATAGTTGTCTGACTTGGTGTTTCCAAGGAAATTTGTTACCACTAACTGGAATGCTACCCATGCAGCCTTTTACTTGCCACGCAGTAAACGGTGAAACTCCTCATCTTGCAGAAGCACATGAATTTGAGGACCAATGAGGACACCTTTCTTTATCTTTGCTTCACTCAACCTTGGAAATTTACAAATGAGATACCTGAATGCTTCGGCATTTTTGTCCATTGCCTTTACGAAGTTTTTCATGAGACCCAACTTGATATGTAATGGAGGTAACAGAATTTTTCTGTGGTTCGACAAGTGCTGGTGAAGAACATTTTTAATCCCCGGCTGCAGTGCATTTCTGAGGGGCCAGTCTCTTTTCTTGTAGTGTTCTTGTCTTGCTCGACTGTCCCATTCACATAGGAAACAACAGTACATTGTGAATTGTTTTGAATGAGCTACTGGGCGTATTGCAGATGGAATATTTGGGTACTGTGTAGTCCACTTCTTTTTCTTAGAAATTCCTTTCCCAATTGGAGGCACCATGCAGAAGTAACAATTGGTAGTATAGTCAGTTGGCTCTCACCATACCATTGGCACTGCAAAAGGCATTGATTGTCTTTTCCCATTCAATCACTGTGTGAGGTGTGATGAACATCGATTACAGCATGTACAGTACAGACCAAAAGTTTGGACACACCTTCTCATTCAAAGATTTTTCTGTATTTTCATGGCTATGAAATTTGTAGAATCACACTGGAGGCATCAAAACTATGAATTAACACATGTGGAATTATACATTACACTTTACAAAAAAGTGTGAAACAACTGAAAATATGTCTTATAATCTAGGTTCTTCAAAGTAGCCACCTTTTGCTTTGATTACTGCTTTGCACGCAGAAAAGGTGAACGGATGGATTCTACATGCCTGGTTCCCACCGTGAACCATGGAGGAGGAGGTGTGATGGTGTGGGGGTGCTTTGCTGGTGATACTGTTGGGGATTTATTGAAAATTGAAGGCATAGTAAACCAGAATGGCTACTACAGCATCTTGCAGCAGCATGCTATTCCATCCGGTTTGCGTTTAGTTGGACAATCATTTATTTTTCAACAGAACAATGACCCCAAACACACCTCCAGACTGTGTAAGGGCTATTTGACCAAGAAGGAGAGTGATGGGGTGCTATGCCAGATGACCTGGCCTCCACAGTCAGCAGACCTGAACCCAATCAAAATGGTTTGGGGTGAGCTGGACCGCTCACCGCTTCAATTAAATAAATCCCCAACAGTGTCACCAGCAAAGCACCCCCACACCATCACACCACCTCCTCCATGCTTCACGGTGGGAACTAGGCATGTAGAGTTCATTCGTTCACCTTTTCTGCGTGCAAAGCAGTAATCAAAGCAAAAGGTGGCTACTTTGAAGAACCTAGAATATAAGACATAATTTCAGTTGTTACACACTTTTTGTTAAGTATATAATTCCACATGTGTTAATTCATAGTTTTGATGCCTTCAGTGTGATTCTACAATTTTCTTAGTCATGAAAATACAGAAAAATCTTTGAATGAGAAGGTGTGTCCAAACTTTTGGTCTGTACTGTATGTGGAGCCCAACTCTTGTCCTGATCTCCTATTTTGTAGCTAAAATACAAGTTGTAGGCTTTCTTAACCATATGAGTCAAGTTTCGCTTTTGTGACTTAAAAGTCACCTCACCACAGATATTTCAGAAATTATCTGCTTTATTAATGCAAGTCTGAGGGATCACTGAATAGCTGAACGATGATATTTGTCGAGCGCTGAAATTTGGCTGTGTGACGGATAGAGGAAGAACATGCGCCTTTTATAGAGTTGTGTGATGCAAGTTTAATTAGGATTGCATCATCTTTCTTTCTTTGGCATCTATCATTGGTCATTTAGAAATGATGAAATACTGATGACTCAATTCATAAGTCATTTGGAGATGATGCAATATTGATGAAGCAATCCATTAGTCAGTTGGATGGTGCAAAACTGAAGACGCACAGCTTATGATGTATTCCTTGCCTAGCGTTGTATCAAAGGCTGTGAGAAATATTGATGCACCACTGAATCATAAAAACTAGAGCCAATTTCAAAATTTAAGCATCGTTTTCATTTTCTGCACCCCAAACTTAGTTAAGTTGAACTGTTTTCATGTCTGAACCAATTTTGCTGTTGACTAGTGTTATCTTTCATGAATTCATGCTGGTTGTCATTTATGATATTATTTTCTGCAATATTTTTCTGCATGTCATCTCTTATAATGCTCCTTAAAAGTTTGCACACTACTGATGTCAAACTTATTGGACGGTAGTTGCCTGGATCCACCTTCTTACCTTTCTTAAATATTGATACTACGTCAGCCATCCCACAATCCTGTGATACCACCCCTGTTACAAGAAAGTCTAAGAATATGAGATACACAGGTCTGTCAATTACTGCGCACAATTGCCACAATATCCTAAACTTGTTAATAAATGTATTGGTATTATATTGCTCATCCATAGACTTTTACATGTTCTTGGGTAGATTTTGTTGCTATATAAACCTCAAAAAAAACTTGTTAAAAAATGTATCGGTATTGTGTTGCTCACCTATAGACTATTCCATGGTTTGGAGTACATTTCATTGTTATATAACCCTCAAGAAACTTGATCAAAAATGTATTGGTATTATATTGCTCATTCATAGGGTATTACATCTTCTTAGGTACGGTTCGTTACTATATAAGTCTTCAAAAACTTGTTCAAAAATATATCAGTATTATATTGCTCATCCATAGAATTTTACATATTCTTGGGTAGATTTTGGTGGTGTATAAGTCTCAAAAGAGTTATATTGCTCACTTATAGACTATAGCTATTGACTTTACTCAAAACAATCAAAAACGCGATAAAAATGAGTGTTTTTGCATCTGCATTTTTCCTGCCAAGTGATACAGAAATAGTGCAGAAATTTTACTCAACGTGTACACATATTCTTTTTGGTATTATATTGCCCACCTATAGAGTATTGCGTTGTCTGGAGTACATTTCCCTGGTATATAACCCTCAAAAGTGCATAGCCTTTATGAGTCTAGGAGTACCAATGCAAGACAATTTGAACAAAATGTGTATGAGGCCCTTCTTTACATCTAATATAGGGTTATCTGAGTCCCTCATTTTTTATCAGCTCTTGCATCCTTCATAAATTGCAATGAAGTTTCCAGTTTTTAAATAAAAATTCAATTTAAGTTTACTTAAATTATAATTTATTTTAATTCCTTTTTAAATTTTGCCTTTTATTCAAGTCATTATACGGGAAAAAAAATGTTCGTTAACATCTTTTTTCCTGTAAAATGCAGTTTCTTGTAGGTTTTTAATGTTTTATTGTCACTCTATAAAGCGGAGTAAAGGTGTGACACCATTATTCTCAGCAGTGATCTGGGAGTCAGAGATGCTTCCAGGGGTCTTCCCCATGCTGTCCATTCAGCACTTTTCCCATCCATTTGAACATTTTCACTGCCCCCCAGACCTGTTTGTAGGGTCTAGTGGAAAAAAAGCTTGGCTTTCCATTGACTCCCATTATAATTGTTTACTCGAAATGAACATGCAGGTAGTAGGAATTGTTTTGTTCGAGCAACGAAATAGTCCTCGCTCATCTCTACAGACAATCCATTAAAATTATCTAATTAACTGAAATGTCTACATTTATTGTATAATACAATTGATTATGTCTACCTGACTGCATAATTGATGCTTGGATTATACTTAATTTGCTTTATTTAATTAAAATTGCATTTAAAGTGAACCTGTCAGCAGGATTGTGCTCAGTAACCTACAGTCATGGCCAAAATTTTTGAGAATGACACAAATATTATATTTTCACATGATCTGCTGCCCTCTGGTTTTTATGTGTGTTTGACAGATGTTTTTATCACAGACAGAAATATAATAATTGCAAACATATGAGTAACAAAAGCTTATATTGACAGTTAGAATGAGTTAATGCAGCAAGTCAATATTTGCAGTGTTGATCCTTCTTCTTCAGGACCTCTGCAATTCTCCCTGGCATGCTCTCAATCAACTTCTGGACCAAATCCTGACTGAAAGCAGTCCATTCTTGCACAATCAATGCTTTCATTTTGTCAGAATTTTTAGGTTTTTGTTTGTCCACCCGTCTCTTGATGATTGACCACAAGTTCTCAATGGGATTAAGATCTGGGGAGTTTCCAGGCCATGGACCCAAAATCTCTATGTTTTGTTCCATGAGCCATTTAGTTATCACCTTTGCTTTATGGCAAGGTGCTCCATCATGCTGGAAAAGGCATTGTTGATCGCCAAACTGCTCTTGGAGGGTTGGGAGAAGTTGCTCTTGGAGGACATTCTGGTACCATTCTTTATTCATGGCTGTGTTTTTAGGCAAGACTGTGAGAGAGCCGATTCCCTTGGCTGAGAAGCAACCCCACACATGAATGGTTTCAGGATGCTTAACAGTTGGCATGAGACAAGACTGGTGGTAGCGCTCACCTTGTCTTCTCCGAATGAGGCGTTTTCCTGATGTCCCAAACAATCGAAAAGGGGATTCATCAGAGAAAATAACTTTACCCCAGTCCTCAGCAGTCCACTGCCTGTACCTTTTGCAGAATATCAGTCTGTCCATGATGTTTTTTCTGGAGAGAAGTGGCTTCTTTGCTGCCCTCCTTGAGACCAGGCCTTGCTCCAAGAGTCTCCGCCTCACAGTGCGTGCAGATGCACTCACACCTGCCTGCTGCCATTCCTGAGCAAGCTCTGCAGTGCTGGTAGCCCGATCCCGCAGCTGAAACACTTTTAAGAGACGGTCCTGGCGCTTGCTGGTCTTTCTTGGGCGCCCTGGAGCCTTTTTGGCAACAATGGAACCTCTCTCCTTGAAGTTCTTGATGATGCGATAGATTGTTGACTGAGGTGCAATCTTTCTAGCTGCGATACTCTTCCCTGTTAGGCCATTTTTGTGCATTGCAATGATGACTGCACATGTTTCTTTAGAGATAACCATGGTTAACAGAAGAGAAACAATGATGCCAAGCACCAGCCTCCTTTTAAAGTGTCCAGTGGTGTCATTCTTACTTAATCATGACAGATTGATCTCCAGCCATGTCCTCATCAACACCCACACCTGTGTTAATGGAGCAATCACTGAAAAGAGGTTAGCTGGTCCTTTTAAGGCAGGGCTGCAATGATGTTGAAATGTGTTTTGGGAGATAAAGTTCATTTTCTAGCCAAATATTGACTTTGCAAGTAATTGCTGTTAAGCTGATCACTCTTTATAACATTCTGGAGTATATGCAAATTGCCATTAGAAAAACTGAAGCAGTAGACTTTGTAAAAATTAATATTTGTGTCATTTTCAAAACTTTAGTCCATGACTGTACACACAGTGTCAGGTCAGCGCTGTTATACTGATTAAAATACCTTGGTTGAGGAAATCCGTCTTGTGTTTGTTTAATCTTTATTTTCAGCTTTTCGCTAATAATATGCTTGTGATGCGGGGCGGTCTGTGGGGGTCTTCATGTGGTGCTCTGATTAGGTATTCATAATACAGACTGCTGACAGGTCACTGCTCCCTCACTGACCTGCCCCCCTAGTTTACATAATGAATACCTGTATATACTGAAGAAAAAAAAATGCTTCTGATGCTTCTGCAGGAAGGTGCCAGCCGTGGCACCTGCGCTGCAGCATAATCGCATGTATACTGTCCAGTTAATAAGTATTCTTGATGTTATTAAGCAAGTATATAAAAAAAAAATATTTGAAAATGGTGTCCGCCGCGCCTGTGCAGTAGCAGCTATGGGTGTATATAGAGGCGATCTCCAAGAGCTGCTAGTGCGCATGCACAAACGGCGCCATCTTGGAGGAGGAAATTTTTTTTTCTTCTCCAGCAAGATGGCGCCGTTGATGCCTGCACAATAGTAGATATCAGATCTCTATACACATCAATAGCTGCTACTGCACTGGCGCGGCGGACGCCATTTTTAATTTTCAAATTGATTTTTTTTTTTACACTTGCTCAATAACATTAAGAATAATTATTAACTGGACAGTAAACATTTGATTATGCTGCAGCGCAGGTGCCACGGACCGCACCTGCCTGCAGAAGCATTTTTTTTTCTTTAGTATGTACACATATTCATTATGCAAACTAGGGGGCAGGTCAATGCATAGGCAGAGAACCACATGAAGACCCCCCCACAGGCCGCCCAGCAGCACAAGCATATCATTAACTCAAAACTGAAAATAAAGATTAAACAACAACCACAAGACGGATTTCATCACCAGGTATCATTTTAATCAGTATAACAGCGCCGACCTGACACTGTCTGTAGGTCACTGTGCACAATCCTGCTGACAGGTTCCCTTTAATATCTTCCCTTTACCTTCCAAACAACACAAATTTTATATAAAAACATACACAGGAAGGCATCAATCTTTTATTGTCTTGGATTATTATTGCATGATAGGATTGTACCACATTATAGAAAACTAGTCTTTTCATAAACTTGCAGGTGACAAGTAATAGCGCTGATGTTTGTCATTTTTCCATAGCGTGGCTGCACTGTTATTTCATGTTCAAGAGACCATGAAGTAGAATGATGACAGTTCAGGTATTCTTAATACCATTACTGCTTCTTGAGTTGAAGAAATCATTATATGCAAATGTCACATACATTGATTTGGTTTCATTAGTGAGATTTAATTTGTTAGGAGAGAAATATTATTACTGCTGTTACTCTTTATTATATAATAAATATATATTTATATTTTATATATAACAGTGGATGTGTCCCTCCGGGATGGGTGGCGCCTGTGTAGTGTGGCGCCGGACTCAGCGAGTACGCATACTGCACTATGGTGCCATTTTATTGAAAACACTGTGCTAATTCGAAGATAGCGTGTCTTCAACAAAATGACGCATATATCGCGGGATGTGAACGGGTTAACTCTGGCACCGTTTTATTGAAGAATTGTACTGCAACATCAACATAGCATTGCGCAAGCACCAGCTGTTGCCATTATCCCTATACTAATTACTTCAATAACATTGTGCCAGTTTCAGCACATAGGCATACCGTGATCTGCGGTGTCATTTTATTGAAGACACTGTAAATGCGAATTTGCAGACACAGTTTCTTCACAAAAATGGTGCCAGATAATGTGCTATGAGCACGTGCTGACTCCGGCGCCATTTTATTGAAGAATTCTACTACAACATCAACATAGCAGTGCGCATATGCAGGCCTTTGCCATTATGCCTATGGCCGGCGCATGAGCACTGCTATGTTGACGTTGGAGTACATTGCTTCAATAAAATGGCGCTGGAGACCTCAGTATGTGCACGCTCTGACTCCAGCTCCATTTTATTGAAGTAATGTACTACAATGTCAACATGCAAAATGCACCACCAACAAAACCATGTGCTCATGCGGGGTGTGTGTGCCCCATTGCAACAGCATTTTTGCACAATTTGTTTGATATTTTATGTAATCTTTCGTTCACTCACATAAATTTTTATTCTTTGATAATAAAGATTTAATGTTTTTGAATTGGACTAGTACATCATTGTTTCTCATGGGAACTGGTTATATGTACAATGTCAACATGCCACAGGCATAGGGATAATGGTGACGGCCGACTCATGCTCAGTGCTATGTTGACATTGTAACTTTTTCACCACTCATGGTTAGTGGTTGGGTGAAGCCATTTATTGTCAAACTACTGTGTTTTCTATTTTTAAATCATAATGACAACCTAAAAAACATCCAAATGACCCTGATCAAAAGCTTACATACCCTGGTGATTTTGGCCTGATAACATGCACAGAAGTTGACACAAATGGGTTTGAATGGCTACTAAAGGTAACATCTCAAAACTTCTGGAACTTCCTGCCACACCATGACCAGATCACTTATTACCACCACATAGTGACCGAATACTACAATACTGATCGTTAATAAAAAAAAACCCACAATACTAATGCCATTATACACAGGAGTACTGTACTTAGTATACTGTGTCCGTGTACAGGTCATATTGTGATCACCGGTAACATTATACACAGGAGCTCTGTATATAGTGTCAGTGTACAGGTAATACAGTGATCACCAGTGACATTATACACAGGAGCTCTGTATATAGTGTCAGTGTACAGGTAATACAGAGATCCCCAGTGACATTATCGAAAGGAGCTCTGTATTTTTGTGTCAGTATACAGGTAATACAGTGATCACCAGTAAAATTATGTACAGGAGCTCTGTATATAGTGTATAGTGTACAGGTAATACAGTGTTTACCAGTGACATTATACACAGGAGCTCTGTATATAGCGTCAGTGTACAGGTAATACAGTGATCCCAGTGGCACTATACACAGAAGATCTGTATACAGCATATAGTGTCAGTGTACAGGTAATACAGTGATCACTAGTGACATTATACACAGTAGCTCTGTATATAGTATACAGTATATAGTTTAAGTGTACAGGTAACACACTGACTCACCGGTGACGTTTCTAGTTGAAGTCCTTCATCTTTGCTTTTCTTATTCATCCAGTTCAGACTACCATCACTTCTTCCAGCCAGGACTCGTCTCTGCAGAAAATAACAGTTATCTAGAGCATATTACCCAATTTTTCAGCAACCTCTATACTTTGCCAGATTAAGAAAAAAGCGACCGTGTCGCATTGCACAGTAACAGGACCTCTCCTCTGACACACTGAAAACAGTATCCTAAAAAATAATATCCTTTAATTAGCCCCTACAGTAATAATATCTCACATTATGGACCCGATGTGTCATCACATTCTGGACCCGACGTGTCAACCCATTCTGCCTCATGTCTCTCCATACTGCCCCAAGTCTCACTGTATTGCCCCCATAGTCATCCATACTAGTTTAATGGATCCCATAGTCATATATATAGTAGTATAATGCAACCCCATAGTGGTATTTTAATGCCGCCCCATAGCGGTATAATGCACCCCCATAGCAGTATAATGCACCCCCACAGCAGTATAATGCACCCCCACAATATAATGCAGCCCCATAGTAGTATAATGCAACCCTATAGTAGTATAATGTACCCCATCATATAATGCACCCCCATTGTATAATGCAGCCTCATAGTGTATAATATGCCCCATACCACAGCCTTACAAAAAAATAAAAAAGTTTCTCCTTACCAGGCCAAGATACAGCGCTGTCCTCCACTCAATACATCTGAGACGCGGACCTTCGGTCCGGTATATGACAGTGATGTGCCCGCTGACGTCAGCTGTCAGGCTATGATTGGCTGGCAGCTGTTAATTGTTGCCGTGCAGGAGGAATCTCCCACACGGCAACAAATTTTAACTGCCCGTGCATCTGAGGACGCACAGGCATTTACTGAGCCAGTAAAATCCTGCAGCTGGGGCCCGGTGAGCAGTGGAGATGGTGCCCACTGCGGACCCCATACGTCAGTAAGTGCAGTAATGCCCTGATGGCGGCCCTGCTATTATTATAGCTGCTACATTATTTATATCAATATATAATTGAGTCATATTTTCTTATATTTTTTAATTATTTATTGAATGTTATTTAATATTACATATTATGTTGAGCCCTTGTGTTATTACTTGATTGTTTTTTATCATAGTAGCTAATAACTATATTATTCATGTAATTACCCTTTTCAATCATGGCGAGTCCAGATCCTCTGGTCTTTGAATGCATAATTAGGGTTGCCATGGTGTATAACCTGTGACATGAAACTGTCTTCTACAATGTCACCCTTGTAGCAGAGTATGGCTGTTCCTCTCCCAGTTTTAAACCTCCTACACAGATGTTTCAGTTAATGACTGTTTCAACCTACTTATGAAAATGATGATCATTATCACGTGTTTGGTGTAATTGCTTAGGAGAATTGACATCACTGCTCTGGTGATCGGTAAGGGTCCTACTGGGATGACCCATCAAATATATATTTCTCATCTATCCTAAGAAAAAGTGTTAAAAATCTTTTTTGGGAAAGCACCCTATCACAACCTTTGACGTACATTTACGTCAAAGGTCATGTTCCTCTCTTTGATGCGGACTTGTACGCCTCACCCACATCTTTAGCTGCACATGATGACTGATTTCATCAGCCATCTTGTGCCTCTAGCAGCTGCAGGTGGAGCGATGCTCCGCATGCAGCTGTTAACCAATGAAATCCACTTACAGTGGGAATTAACATGTGCTGGCCGGAAGCTCATCAATCATCCCACCCATCCCACCAATCGGTTGCCATGTCAGGCGGGGGTCTGCTGATGACCCTCATGCCTGCCAATTTGATAATTTGATCCTATGAACGGGCCAGCATTCATAGGTGATCATGATTTCTGTTGATGCACTGTTATGACTAGCGCAAGCGATTGGATGATCGAAGCTTCAAGTCCCCTATGAGGACTAGTCAATACAGTAAAAGTGAGAAAAAAAGTTCTTAAAAATAAAAAAATCACAAAGTTCAAATTGCCCCATTAAAAATAAAACAATTAAAAAAACAAAGCATATTCGGTATTGCTGCATTAGTAAAAATATGATATATCAAACTATAAAATAAATTAATCTGAATTAAACAGCATAACTGAAAAAATAAAAACGCCAGAAGTACGGTTGGCTGCAGCAACTTTGCCATAAAAAGCAATAAGAGGAAATCAAAACATGGAAACATTTTGAGAATATCTTTTCCTACATAATGCCTTAAAAAATGTCACAAAATCAAATGCAAATCAAGTGTATGAGTCAATTATACTGTAACATAGCCTTCTTTCTTGTACTTTCCTTCAGTGCTAATTTTACATCGTTGTTTCTTAAAGAGTAGATCAGAGGATTTAGCATTGGGGTGATAACACTGTAGAACAAGGCAGCCATTTTATCATGGTTAGTGACATGAATGGTCCCAGGTCTCATATAGATAAAGAATATCGTGCCATAAAATAAAGCCACAACAAGAACATGCGAAGCACATGTGGAAAAAGCTTTTCTCCGTCCAGTGGTTGTACGAACCTTCATTATGCTGGAAATTATTTTGACATATGTAATAAGAATGCAAAAAAATGGGGTCCCAGATACCACTATAGCACAGAAGAAAAGGACAGTCTTATTAAGAGAAGCATCAGTACAAGCCAGTTCTAGCAGTGAGGGCGTTTCACAGAAAAAATGGTTTACTACATTTTGGCTACAGAACGGTAACTGCAATGTATACACTGTGTGTACTACAGAGTCTACAAGGCCACCGAACCACGTTCCTATTGCAATTTTAATGCACAAGACGGGATGCATAATATTAGTATAGCGTAAGGGGCTGCATATAGCCACATACCGGTCATAGGCCATTGCCATCAACAAAAAACACTCTGTCCCTCCTAGAGAGAGGTGAATAAACATTTGCGTGAAACAAGCATGAAAAGAGATGGTTTTCTTCACTGATAATAAGTTTATTAACATTATAGGAACAACACTTGACGTGAAGCAGATGTCCAAGAAAGAGAGATTTCTCAGAAAGAAGTACATCGGAGTGTTGAGTCGAGGGTTTATGTTACTAACCCAAATTATTACTATATTACCAAATAAAGAAACAATATAACATGTAAGAACTACAATAAAAAGCCAAATCTGCATGTCCTGCCTGTTGGTTAGACCCAGAAGAATGAACTTGTCCACAGTTGTGAAATTCCATGTGACCATAACTAGAGTCTAAAAAGAAAAGTGTCTTTGATGTTAGTGAGTGAAACCCAACCGGCTGGAAATCGTAGTATTCAAAGTGGTGTTTATAGAAATGAAACACTGAACTATTGTTCTAGTTCATGAACAAGTTCATACAGTCCAGCATGATACAAGTACAGTATGCCAGGAACAACAACATTTCATATCGGTGCTAGTGAGAACACAATCCTAAGTACTAATTGTACAGCAGTTATGCCTGGACATTTTATAACACTGTTATTCAATGACTTTTGGTATGAAACTACTATTTGGTGACTATTTGTTGGCTCATTTAGGCCTGCTATGGTGTGATGGTTATTTAGGCAACTGTAGTTGGCCAGCATAGAGTAGCATATAAAAGTTTGGGCTCCCCTGGTCAAAATTACTGTTTTGTGAACAATTAGGCAAGTTGAAGATGTCTGAAAATGTTCTCCAAAAAAGGCCTAAAGTTAAACATGACACATTTCCTTTGTATATTAGGCAAAGAAAATATTGTTATTTTTTTACATTTTAAAAATCACAAAAAGGAAAATGGACCAATGCAAAAGTTAGGGGAACCTAGGAGATTTGTGTGCTCAAATAATTTTGACCAAGGTTTTAGACCTTAATTAGCCTGTTAGGGTTATGGCTTCTTCACTGTGATCTTTATGAAATGTCAAGTGATGCAAATTTCCAAGCATTATAAAAACTCAGCCTCCTCTAACTTTGTTCCAAAAAACAGCAGCAATGGGTTCTCCTAGGCGGCTGCCTAGCACTCTGAAAAGGAAAATGGTAGAGGCCTAAAAAGCAGGAGAAGGCTATAACAAGATAGCAAAGTGTTTTCAAGTTGCCCTTTCCTGAGTTCAAAATGTAATTAAGAAATGGAAGTTAACAGGAACAGTGGAGGTCAAGATAAGGTCTGGAAGACCAAGCAAAATTTCAGTGAGAGCTGTTCACAAGATTGCTAGAGAGGCAAATTATAACCCCTGCTTGACTGCAGAAGACCTTCAGAAAGATTCAGTAGATTCTGGAGTTGTGGTACATTGTTCTATTATTCAGAGATACCTGTACAAATATGGTCTTCGTGTAAGGGAAATCAGAAGAAAACCTCTTCTACGTCCTTACAATAAAATTCATATGTGTAGAGAAAAAAGGTCACAGGATTTTAGAAAAATAACATTTCACCAACCATTAATCATGGGGGTGGATCCATAATGCTTTGGGGTTGTGTTGCAGCCAATAGCATTGGGAACATTTCAAGAATGAATTCAATGAAATTTCAACAAATTCTTGATGCAAACATAACACCATCTGTACAAAAAGCTGAAGATGAAAAGAGGATGGCTTCTACAAATGGATAATGATCCTAAACACAGTCAAAATCAACAATAGACTACCCCAAAAGGCGCAAACTGAAGGTTTTACAATGGCCCACACAGTCCCTTGAACTGAACATCATTGAATATCTGTGTCTGGACCTCGAAATAACAGTGCATGCAAGACGACCCAGGAATCTCACAGAACTGGAACAATTTTCAAGGAAGAATGGATAAAATTCCTCAAACAAGAATTGAAATCCTCTTGTCAGGCTACAAAAAGCATTTATAAGCCGTGATACTTGCAAAAGGGGGTGCTACTAGGTACTAAGCATGCAGGGTGCTCAAACTTTTGCATAGGCTCATTTTCCTTTTTATAATGTTTAAAATGTAAAAGGTGAAAATATATCTAGTTTTTTTTGCCTAAAATACAAAAGGGAAATATGTCATCTTTAACTTTAGGGCTTTTATCACATGTGGTTAAGGTTGAACTTGAAAGTGATCTAAATCGATATGACTGAATATGTCAATATTCAACATTTGGCAAATCACATGAATTTAACAGGGAAATTTAATCTATAACATAATAAATGTAGAATGTAAAAAATGAATATTCACCTGTCCTACAGCCCACATAACATCCAGTCTACCACACTTCTTCATTTTGCCTTTTCCTATGACATGCATCCTTTTTGGCTTGCCTAAATCCATTCCATGGCTACTGGGGGCAATTAGGCCTCTGATGTCACTGTGCACCGTACCATTACACATTGTAACATCACAACATGTGTTCCTGTTGGAATATGTTTTGTGCAACAACTCCATTCCTGTCTATGAGCTTCTAGTTGCCAGATTTGTATGCTGTGTATGAAGTTAGAACAAACAAAACTCCCAGAGGCTCACACATGGAGAACATGTGACTGTTTTTCTGTTTTTCCTGTGTCTGTGTATGAGAGATGCAGCCTGCTGTAGATGCTGCACAGATAGAGACACATAAATGATTTAGTCCTGATCTATTAAGCTTATCATATATTGTTCCTGATTGTTCCTGAATAAAGAAGCTCTGTTGTCACACACTTGGAGAGTATGCTGAATAATTGTTACATACTGTATTAATTATTGGATTATTCTTATTCTCAATTCCGTACTAAGCATATTGCCTTTCGCTAACATTACATGTATTATTTCTGCATATTTAGCTCATAGTAAATGTTAACACCATATAGAGAGAACACGTGCTCTGTGACAAGTATATAACCACATGACCCACAGGAAAGGGGGCTCTCTTCACTCTCTTAGGACACACTTCGCTCACACTTCACACAGACATCAGATGGACAGGTGGTGGTTAGTTAACCACGTGGTTCTTTCAACCATGTTTATGACAGACACGATCTACCATTCAAGTACCCAGGAGAGATGGGGAGCAAACTTTGATATGGACAATCTCTTTGTAACTATTTTATCTATTTTATGTTTTGCTGCAATGATGCAATCCAAAAAACCACTACATTTTTTATAACATACATCGTGACATTTTCTTTAACCCCTTAACGACTGCCGATACGCCTTTTAACGGCGGTCATTAAGGGTACTTAAACCACAGCGCCGTTAATTAACGGCGCTGTGGAAAAAGTGAATACCGCCCCCCAGAGGCGCATTTTCTCCGGGGTCTCGGCTACCGGAGGTAGCCGAGACCCCAGAGAACATGAATCGGGTCGGTTTTTACCGACACCGATGTTGCGATTGTCGTTATTAACCCTATAACGGCGACCGCAACAATAAAAAAAAAAAAAAAAAGTTGTGCCATTTAATTTCTCTGTCCTCTGATGTCATCGGACATCAGAGGACAGAGAAAAAGGGTCCCCGGGACCCCCATGTGGCCCCCGATGTCCTGTATGTGGCCCCAGGGCCCTCCGGTGTCCCCCGGGGCCGGCGCGATGTAGAAAATGGTGGGCGCATGCTCAGTGCGCCCGCCGCTATGTGCCGCTGTGCTGGGGGGGGGTGGGCAAATATTCTCTGGGGTCTCGGCTACCGGATGTAGCCGAGACCCCAGAGAACATGATTCGGGTCGGTATTCACCGATCCCGGTGTTGCGATCGCGTCTATGCAAGCATAGACGCGATCGCAAAAAAAAAAAATTTCTCTCCCCTCTGATGTGATCGCACATCAGAGGGGAGAAAATGAGGGTCCCCAGGTCCCCCGATCGCCCCCCCTATACTTACCGGTGTCCTCCTTCCTCCCGCAGGCCCCAGGATCCCGGCGTCTTCTTCCTGCAAAAAAAAAATCCCATCTGATTGGCGGCAGATTCAAAAATTTTTTCATTCATTCTCCAGAAAGTGCATTTTGATCACTGTGATAAACTATCACAGTGATCAAAATAAAAAAAACAGTACATAACCCCCCCATTTATCACCCCCTTAGTTAGGGACATATAATAAAAAATAGAAATTATATTTATTTTCATTTTTCTGTTAGGGTTAGGGTTATAATTAGGGTTAGGGTTAGCATTAGGGTTAGGGTTAGCATTAGGGTTAGGGTTAGCATTAGGGTTAGGGTTATAATTAGCGTTAGGGTTAAGCTGGGTTCATACTGCGTTATGGCAGTCCGTTAGACGGACTGCGTTACACCGCGGTATAACACGGTGTAACGCAGTCCGTTAGCGCTGCCATTCACCCACATTTGAGGGCGCATCGCGACGCATGCCGTAAAGCGGCATGCGTTTGCGACATGCCATCATTCAGTGACGGAGCCTCGGACGCAGGCTGCAGCGTCTGGGCTCCGTCACTGCTAGCGCAGATGAATCATCTGCTGATTCCTCTGCGCTAGCGGGTATAGCATAACGCGATTGTGTTATGCTATACCGTTACCAGCCCGTCAACGCTATGTGTTGAACGGGCTGGTAAAACGCAAAATGAACCTAGCCTTAGGGTTAGGGTTATAATTAGGGTTAGAATTAGGGTTAGGGTTACAATTAGGGTTAGGGTTAAAATTAGGGTTAGGGTTACAATTAGAGTTAGGGTTACAATTAAGGTTAGGGTTACAATTAGGGTTGGAATTAGGGTTGGGATTTAGGTTAGGATTAGGGTTGGGATTAGGGTTAGGGGTGTGTTGGGATTAGGGTTGGAGCTAGAATTGAGGGATTTCCACTATTTAGGCACATCAGGGGGTCTCCAAACATGACGTGGCGTTCAAAAAGTCAAATGGCGCTCCCTCCCTTCCGAGCCCTGCCGTGCGCCCAAACAGTGGTTTACCCCAACATATGGGGTATCAGCGTACTCAGGACAAATTGCACACCAATTTTGGGGTTCTAATTTCTCCTGTTACCCTTGGGAAAATAAAAAATAGCTGGCTAAAAAAATCATTTTTGAGAAAAAAAATGATTTTTTATTTTCACAGCTCTGCGTTTATAAATTTCTGTGAAACACTTGGGGGTTCAAAGTGCTCACCACACATCCAGATAAGTTCCTTAAGGGGTCTAGTTTCCAAAATGGTGTGATTTGTGGGGGGTTTCGACTGTTTAGGCATATCAGGGGTTCTCCAAACGCGACATGGCGTCCAATTTCAATTCCAGCCAATTTTGGTTTGAAACAGTCAAACGGTGCTCCTTCCCTTCCAAGCCCTGCCGTGCGCCCAAACAGTGGTTTACCCCCACATATGGGGTATCGGCATGCTCAGGACAAATTGCACAAAAACTTTTGGGGTCTTGTTACCCTTGGGAAAATAAAAATTGGGGTGAACAGATCGTTTTTGTGGAAAAAATATGATTTTTTATTTTCACGGTTCTATGTTATAAACTTCTGTGAAGCACTTGGAGGTTCAAAGTGCTCACCACAAATCTAGATAAGTTCCTTAGGGGTCTAATTTCCAAAATGGGGTCACTTGGGGGGTTTCCACTGTTTAGACACATCAGGGCCTCTACAAACACGACATGACGTCCAGCCAATTCTGCGCTGAAAAAGTCAAACGGCGCTCTTTCCCTTCCAAGCTCTGCCTTGCACCCAAACAGTGGTTTACCCCCACATATGGGGTATCAGCATGCTCAGGACAAATTGCACAAAAACTTTTGGGGTCTTGTTACCCTTGGGAAAATAAAAATTGGGGTGAAAAGATTGTTTTTGTGGAAAAAATATGATTTTTTATTTTCACGGTTCTATGTTATAAACTTCTGTGAAGCACTTGGAGGTTCAAAGTGCTCACCACACATCTAATAAGTTCCTTAGGGGGTCTAATTTCCAAAATGCGGTCACTTGTGGGGGGTTTCCACTGTTTAGACACATCAAGGCCTCTACAAACGCGACATGGCGTCCAGCCAATTCTGCGTTGAAAAAGTCAAATGTCGCTCCTTCCCTTGCAACCTCTGCCGTGCGCCCAAAAAGTGGTTTACCCCCACATATGGGGTATCGGCTTAATCAGGAGAAATTGCACAACAAATTTTGTGGTTCATTTTTTCTTTTAACAGTTGTGAAAATAAAAAAAATAGGTTCCAAAGTAAAGTTTTTGCAAAAAAAGTTAAATGTTAATTTTTTCCTTCCACATTGCTTCAGTTCCTGTGAAGAACGTAAAGGGTTAATAAACTTCTTGAATGTGGTTTTGAGCACCTTGAGGGGTGTAGTTTTTAGAATGGTGTCACTTTTGGCTATTTTCTATCATATAGACCCCTCAAAGTGACTTCAAATGTGATGTGGTCCCTAAAATAAAAATGGTGTTGTAAAAATGAGAAATCGCTGGTCAACTTTTAACCGTTATAACTTCGTAACAAAAAAAAATTTTGGTCCCAAAATTGTGCTGATGTAAAGTAGACATGTGGTAAATGTTATTTATTAAGAAATTTGTGTGACATATCTCTCTGATTTAAGGGCATAAAAATTTAAAGTTTGAAAATTGTTAAATTTTCAAAATTTTCGCCATATTTCCGTTTTTTTTCATAAATAAACACAAGTCATATCAAAGAAATTTTACCACTAGCGTGAAGTACAATATGTCACGAAAAAACATCTCAGAATCAGCGGGATTCGTTAAAGCGTTCCAGAGTTATAACCTCATAAAGTGACAGTGGTCAGAATTGTAAAAATTGGCCCTGTCATTAAGCTGCAAAATGGCTCTGTCACTAAGGGTTAAAGCATCATACATATCTGGTAAAGAGTCCTGAATAAATAAATAAATATACAAAATAAGTATGTTTAACAATAATAGACTGCCAACAGTTCCCCATGGAGCAATTCACATCGTAATGTCAAGATACCTTTATGTGGGCTGTGTTGGCATGGCATGGAGTGATGTTAGAAGCTTAGTCAGCACTTGAAGCCCCGGCACTGAGTGAAGCAGGCTGAAAAAGATGAGCATGACTGGGGTAGGCAAAAAAAATTAGGTAAAGAGGACTGGATGGCAGGCAGTGGGACAGGAGAGCTGTGAGGAAAGTATTATTATTATTTTTAACCTTTTGTCAGTCATCTATGGTTCAGCAACATGGAGCCACCTCTTGCTACCATTTTGCTAAAAACCGTGGAGTGATTTGCAAAAAATGCATATTCTGCAGAATGCAAGTTTTTGCAAAATTATAGAGAATTCAATTCAAATACAGTTAGGTCCATAAATATTTGGACAGAGACAACATTTATCTAATTTTGGTTCTAGACATTACCACAATGAATTTGAAACAAAACAAATCAGATGCAGTTGAAGTTCAGACTTTCAGCTTTCATTTGAGGGTGTCCACATTAAAATTGGATGAAGGGTTTAGGAGTTTCAGCTCCTTAACATGTGCCACCCTGTTTTTAAAGGGACCAAAAGTAATTGGACAGATTAAATAATTGTAAATAAAATGTTAATTTCTAGTACTTGGTTGAAAACCCTTTGTTAGCAATGACTGCCTGAAGTCTTGAACTTTATGGACATCACCAGACACTGTGTTTCCTTCTTTTTGATGCTCTGCCAGGCCTTCACCGCGGTGGTTTTCAGTTGTTGTTTGTTTGTGGGCCTTTCTGTCTGAAGTTTAGTCTTTAACAAGTGAAATGCATGTTCAATTGGGTTGAGATCAGGTGACTGACTTGGCCATTCAAGAATATTCCACTTCTTTGCTTTAATAAACTCCTGGGTTGCTTTTGCTTTATGTTTTGGGTCATTGTCCATCTGTAGTATGAAACGACGACCAATCAGTTTGGCTGCATTTGGCTGGATCTGAGCACACAGTATGGCTCTGAATACCTCAGAATTCATTCGGCTGTTTCTGTCCTGTGTCACATCATCAATAAACACTAGTGACCCAGTGCCACTGGCAGCCATGCATGCCCAAGCCATCACACTGCTTCCGCCATGTTTTACAGATGATGTGGTATGCTTTGGATCATGAGCTGTACCACGCCTTCGCCATACTTTTCTCTTTCCATCATTCTAGTAGAGGTTGATCTTGGTTTCATCTGTCCAAAGAATGTTCTTCCAGAACTGTGCTGGCTTTTTTAGATGTTTTTTAGCAAAGTCCAGCCTAGCCTTTTTATTCTTGATTCTTATGAGTGGCTTGCACCGTGCAGTGAACCCTCTGTATTTAATTTCATGCAGTCTTCTCTTTATGGTAGATTTGGATATTGATACGCCTACCTCCTGGAGAGTGTTGTTCACTTGGTTGGCTGTTGTGAAGGGGTTTCTCTTCACCATGGAGAGTATTCTGCGATCATCCACCACTGTTGTCTTCCGTGGGCGCCCAGGTCTTTTTGCATTGATGAGTTCACCAGTGCTTTCTTTCTTTCTCAGAATGTACCAAACTGTAGATTTTGCCACTCCTAAAGTTGTAGCAATTTCTCGGATGGGTTTTTTCTGTTTTTTGCAGCTTAAGGATAGCTTGTTTCACCTGCATGGAGAGCTCCTTTGACCGCATGTTTCCTTCACAGCTAAACCTTCCAAATGCAAACACCACACCTCAAATCAACACCAGCCCTTTTATCTGCTTAATTGAGAATGATATAATGAAGGGATTGCCCACACCTGTCCATGAAATAGCCTTGGAGTCAATTGTCCAATTACTTTTGGTCCCTTTAAAAACAGGGTGGCACATGTTAAGGAGCTGAAACTCCTAAACCCTTCATCCAATTTTAATGTGGATACCCTCAAATGAAAGCTGAAAGTCTGAACTTCAACCGCATCTGATTTGTTTTGTTTCAAATTCATTGTGGTAATGCCTAGAACCAAAATTAGATAAATGTTGTCTCTGTCCAAATATTTATGGACCTAACTGTAAATTCATGCATTTCTAGATAAAATTTATTAAATGGTGTGCACCTCTTATTGAATTAAGACTATTGTATTCCTGTGGCACACAACACAAGTATAAATGAATCAGCCCCCATTTTTGTACATTAATAATTTTGCCCTACTGTTTTTTTGTGAATTCCTATAAAAACGTTTTACATGCATAGAAAGAATGGAGTTAAAAGGGTATTCCCATCTCCAAAATCCTATCCTAAGATGTGTTAGGTCTAATAATAATAATAATAATAATAATAATAAATAAATATAATAAAATACCTCCAATTAGAAATATAGAATAATTGTTCTGATTTTTAACAGGGGAAAATGCAAAGTACTACATCTGGGCAATAAAAATGAAAAAAGCATATACAAAATGGGAGTAATAGGGCTAAGTAACAGCACATGTGAAAAAGACTTGGGTATACTAATAGATCACAGACTGAACATGAGTCAACAGTGTGATGCAGCAGCAAAAAAGGCAAATACAATTCTAGAATGTATTAACAGAAGCATACAGTCTAGATCACGTGAAGTGATTATTTCCCTCTACTCCTCTTTGGTCAGACCTCATCTGGAATACTGTGTCCAGTTTTGGGCACCACATTTTAAAAAAGACATCAACAAACTGGAGCAAGTTCAGAGAAGAGCGACTAGAATGGTGACCGGTCTGCAAACCATGTGCTATGAGGAACAGTTGCAGGATTTGGGAATGTTTAGCTTGCAAAAGAGAAGACTGAGAGGAGACTTAATAGCTGTCTACAAATATCTCAAGGGCTGTCACATTGTAGAAGGATCATCTTTATTCTCATTTGTACAAGGAAAGACTAGAAGCAATGGGATGAAACTGAATGGGAGGAGACACAGATTAGATATTAGAAAAACCTTTTTGACAGTTAGGGTGATCAGTGAGTGGAACAGGCTGCCACGAGAGGTGGTGAGTTCTCCTTCAATAGAAGTCTTCAAACAGAGGCTGGACCGATATCTGTCTGGGATGATTTAGTGAATCCTGCTTTGAGCAGGGGTTTGGACCAGATGACCCAGGAGGTCCCTTCCAACTCTACCATTCTATGATTCTATGATTCTATGTCGCTTACCCTATGTGCAGGGCATTGCGGTAGCTTAGGTACCCATGGTTACGGTCACTAACCGCTACGTACCTGTCATGAAATGAGAGATACGTAAAATAATTTATTATTATCTGGTATAATAACTAGATATGAGTGGATAGATTCGCGGAAGATCTACAGTGGGGAAAATAAGTATTTGATACTCTGCAGATTTTGCAAGTTTTTCCACCTACAAAGAATGGAGTGGTCTGTAATTTTTATCATAGGTACACTTCAACTGTGAGAGACAGAATATAAAAATAAAAACCAGAAAATCACATTGATTTTTAAACATATAAATTGCATTTTATTGCATGAAATAAGTATTTGATCACCTGCCAACCAGCAAGAATTCTGGCTCTCACAGACATGTTAGTTTTTCTTTAACCCCTTCACCCCCAAGGGTGGTTTGCATGTTAATGACCGGGCCAATTTTTATAATTCTGACCACTGTCTCTTTATGAGGTTATAACTCTGGAACGCTTCAACGGATCTTCGCGATTCTGAGATTGTTTTCTCGTGACATATTGTACTTCATGTTAGTGGTAAAATTTATTCGATATAACTTGCGTTTATTTTTGAAAAAAATGCAAATATGGCGAAAATTTTAAAAATTTTGCAATTTTCAAACTTTGAATTTTTTTCCCCTTAAAACAGAGAAATATGTCACACAAAATAGTTAATAAATAACATTTCCCACATGTCTACTTTACATCAGCACAATTTTGGAACCAAAATTTTTCTTTGTTAGGAAATTAGAAGGGTTAAAAGTTGACCAGTGATTTCTCATTTTTACAACAAAATTTACAAAGCCATTTTTTTAGTTACCACCTCACATTTGAAGTCACTTTGACGGGTCTATATGGCAGAAAATACCCAAAAGTGACACCATTATAAAAACTGCACCCCTCAAGGTACTCAAAACTACATTCAAGAAGTTTATTAACCCTTCAGGTGCTTCACAGGAGCTGAAGCAACGTGGATGGAAAAAATTAATATTTAACGTTTTAGCCACAAAAATGATCTTTTACAAACTTTTTTTTATTTTCACAAGGGTAAAAGGAGAAAATGGACAGATAAAGTTGTTGTGCAATTTCTCCTGAGTACGCCAATACCTCATATGTGGGGGAAAACCACTGTTTGGGCACACGGCAGAGCTCGTAAGGGAAGGAGCGCCGTTTGACTTTTTCAAACTAAAATTGGCTGGAATTGAGATTGGACGCCATGTCGTGTTTGGAGAGCCCCTGATACGCCTAAACAGTGGAAACCCCCCACAAGTGACACCATTTTGGAAACTAGACCCCCTAAGGAACTTATCTAGATCTGTTGTGAGCACTTTGAACCCCAAAGTGTTTCACAAAAGTTTATAATGCCTGGGTGTGAAAAAAAAAAAACAATTTTCCACAAAAATGATTTTTTAGTCCCAAATTTTTGATTTTTCCCAAGGAAATTGGACCCCAAAACTTGTTTCCAATTTGTCCTGAGTACGCTGATACCCCATATGTGGGGGGGGAAACTGTTTGGGCGCACGGCAGGGCTTGGAAAAGAAGCAGTAACGTTTTGGAATGCAAACATTGATGGGGGTCATGTTCCGTTTGTAGTGCCCCAGATGAGCCTAAACAGTGGAAACCCCCCACAAGTGACCCCATTTTGGAAGCTAGACCCCCTAAGGAACTTATCTAGATCTTTGGTGAGCACTTTGAACCCCCAAGTGCTTCACACAAGTTTATAATGCCCGGGCATGAAAATAAAAAATCCTATTTTTTTCCCACAAAAATTATCTCTTAGTCACTAATTTTTTATTTTCCCATAGGTAACAGGAGAAATTGGACCACAAAATTTGTTGTCCAATTTGTCCTGAGTACGCTGATACCCCATATGTGGGGGGGAACCACTGTTTGGGCGCATGGCAGAGCTCGGAATGGAAGGAGCACTATTTGACTTTTTCCAACCAAAATTGGCTGGAATTGAGATTGGACGCCATGTTGCATTTGGAGAGCCCCTGATGTGCCTAAACAGTGGAAACCCCCCACAAGTGACCCCATTTGGGAAACTAGACCCCCTAAGGAACTTATCTAAATCTTTGGTGAGCAATTTGAACCCCAAGTGCTTCACACAAGTTTATAATGTAGAGCCGTAAAATTAAAAAATTATATTTTTTCCACAAAATTGATCTTTTCACCCCAATTTTTATTTTCCCAAGGGAAACAAGACTCCAAAAGTTATTGTGCAATTTGTCCTGAGTGCGCTGATACCCCATATGTGGGGGTAAACCACTGTTTGGGTGCATGGCAGAGTTTGGAAGGGAAGGAGCGCCGTTTGACTTTTCAACGCAGAATTGGCTGGATGCCATGTGGTGTTTGGAGAGCTCCTGATCTGCCTAAACAGTGGAAACCCCCCACAAATGACACCATTTTGGAAACTAGACCCCTCAAGGAACTTATCTAGATGTGTGGTGAGCACTTTGAACCCCAAAGTGCTTCACAGAAGTTTATAACGTACAGCCGTAAAATAAAAAAATTCTTTTTTTTTTTACAAAAATGATTTTTTAGCCCCCAATATTTTATTTTCAAAAGGGTAACAGGAGAAATTGGACCCCAAAAGTTGTTGTCCAATTTGTCCTGAGTATGCTGATACCCAATATGTGGGAGTAAACTACTGTATGGGCGCACGTCGGGGCTCGGAAGGAAAGTAGTGACGTTTTGGATTGCAGACTTTGATGGAATGGTCTGGGGGAGTCATGTCGCATTTGGAGAGCCCCTGATGCGCCTAAACAGTGGAAACCCCCCACAAGTGACCCCATTTTGGAAAATAGACCCCACAAGGAACTTATCTAGATGTGTGGTGAGCACTTTGAACCCCGAAGTGCTTCACAGAAGTTTATAACGTACAGCCGTAAAAATAAAAAATCCTTTTTTTTTTTACAAAAATGATTTTTTCTCCCCCAATATTTTATTTTCACAAGGGTAACAGGAGAAATTGGACCCCAAAAGTTGTTGTCCAAATTGTCCTGAGTACGCTGATACCCAATATGTGGGAGAAAACTACTGTATGGGCACACGTCGGGGCTCGGAAGGGAAGTAGTGACGTTTTGGATTGCAGACTTTGATGGAATGGTCTGGGGGCGTCATGTCGCATTTGGAGAGCCCCTGATGCGCCTAAACAGTGGAAACCCCCCACAAGTGACCCCATTTTGGAAAATAGACCCCACAAGGAACTTATCTAGAAGTGTGGTGAGCGCTATGAAGCCCCAAGTACTTCACAGAAGTTTTATAACATACAGCCGTAAAAACAAAAAAATCATTTTTTTTTTTACAAAAATGATTTTGTCGCCCCCAGTTTTTATTTTCCCAAGGGTAACAGGAGAAATAGGCCAAATTGCACAATAACTCTTGGGGTCCAGAGTATGCTGATACCCTATATGTGGGGTAAACTACTGTTTGGGCGCATGGCAGAGCTCAGAAGTGAAGGAGCACCATTTGACTTTTTCAACGCAGAATTTGCTGGAATTGAGATCAGACGCCATGTCACATTTCGAGAGCTCCTGATGTGCCTAAACAGCAGAAACCCCCCAATTCTAACTCCAACCCTAACCCCAAACACCAATAACCCTAGTCCCAACCCTAACCACAAACCTAACCCTAACACACCCATAACCCTAATCCCAACCCTAATCCTAACGTTAGCGCCAACCCTAACCCTAATACTAACGTTAGCGCCAACCCTAACCCTAACTTTAGCCGCAACCCTAACCCTAACGGGAAAATGGAAATAAATACATTTTTTTAATTTTATTATTTTTCCCTAACTAAGGGGGTGATAAAGGGGGTTTGATTTACTATTTATAGCGGGTTTTTGTGATTGGCAGCTGTCACGCTAAAAGACGCTTTTTATTGCAAAAAATAGTTTTTTGCATCACCACATTTTGAGAGCTATAATTTTTGCATATTTTGGCCCACAGAGTCATTTGAGGTCTTATTTTTTGCGGGACGAGTTGATGTTTTTATTTGTACCATTTTTGAGCACGTGACGTTTTATTTCGATTTTTGGGAGGTTAGAATGAACAAAAATCAGCAATTCATGAATTTCTTTTGGGGGAGGCGTTTATACCGTTCCGCGTGTGGTAAAATTGATAAAGCAGTTTTATTCTTCGGGTCAGTACGATTACGGCGATACCTCATTTATATCATTTTTTTAGGTTTTGGCGCTTTTATAGAATGAAAACAATTTATATAAAAAATCATTATTTTTGCATCGCTTTATTCTGCGAGCTATAACTTTTTTATTTTTTCGCTCATGATGCTGTGTGACAGCTGTTTTTTGCGGGACAAGATGACGTTTTCAGTGGTACCATGTTTATTTATATCGGTCTTTTTGATCGCGTGTTATTTCACTTTTGTTCGGCGGTATGATGATAAAGCATTGATTTTTTGCTTCGTTTTTTTTTTTTTTTTTTAAGGGGTTCACTAAAGGGGTTAACTAGTGGGACAGTTTTATAGAGGGGTCGTTACGGACGCGGCGATACCAAATATGTGTACTTTTATTGTTTTGTTTTTTTTATTACAGGAAAAAATGAATTTATTGGGGAATATTTTTTTTTTTTTATGATTTTTTTTTACACTTTTTATTTTTACTTTTTTACTTTTTTACTTTGTCCCAGGGTGGGACATCACTGTATTTTAGCAGATCGCTGGTGTGACAGTGTGCACAGCACTCTGTCACACCAGCGATCGCTCTGGCACTGCTGCAGGCTTCCCCAGCGCCTGCTCTCAGCAGGCACTGAGGAAGCCGCCTCCCTGCAGGACCCCGGCGCCATCTTGGATCCGGGGACCTGGAGGGAGGACGGACCCTCGGAACAGCGCGACACATCGCGCTGCTCTGAGGGTCTCAGGGGAGCGCGCAGGGAGCCCCCTGCCTGCGCGATCCTCCCCTGTGCCCCGGGTACACCGCGATCATGTTTGATCGCGGTGTGCCAAGGGTTAATGTGCCGGGAGCGGTCCGTGACCGCTCCTGACACACAGTCACGGGTGTCAGCTGTGATAATCAGCTGACACCCGGCGGCGATCAGCTGCGCTCCCCCCGGGAACGCAGCTGATCACCCATGACGTACTATTCCGTCCATGGGAATTAGGTCCAGGGTCACATGGACGGAATAGTACGTCTGATGGCAGAGAGGGGTTAAGAAGCCCTCCTCCTCTGCACTTGTTACCTGTATTCATTGTACCTGTTTGAACCCCTTACCTGTATAAAAGAAACCTGTCCATACACTCAATCAATCACGCTCCAACCTCTCCATCATGGCCAAGACCAAAGGGCTGTCTAAGGACGCCAGGGACAAAATTGTACACCTTCACAAGCCTGGGATTGGCTACAGGACAATAGGCAAATATCTTAGTGAGAAGGAAACAACTGTTGCCACAATTATTATAAAATGGAAGAAACACAAGATGACAGTCAATCTTCCTCTTTCTGTGGTTCCATACAAGATCTCTCCTCATGGGTTAAGGATGATTGTGAGAAAGGTCAGGAATAAACCCAGAACTACATGGGAGGATCTGGTAAATGACCTGAAGAGAGCTGGAACCACAGTCTCAAACATTACCGATAGTAACACACTACACCGTCATGGATTCAATCCTGCAGGATGCTCAAAATCCCCCTGCTCATGCCGGCCATGTCCAGGCCCATTTGAAGTTCACCAGTGACCATATGGATGATCCATAGGAGTCATGGGAGAAGGTCATGTGGTCAGATGAGACCAAAATAGAACTTTTTGGTATCCATTCCACTCGCCGTGTTTGGAAAAAGAAGAAGAATGAATACAATCCCAAGAACACCGTTCCAACCATGAAGCATGGTGGGGGAAACATCATACTTTGGGAGTGATTTTCTGCAAAGGGGACAGAACAACTGCACCATATTGAAGGGAGGATGGAAGGAGTCATGCATTGTGAGGTTTTGACCAACACCCTACTTCCCTCAGTAAGAGCATTGAAAATGGTGGCTGGGTCTTCCAACAAAACAACGACCTGAAACACAGCCGGGGCAACTAAAGAGTGGCTTCATAAGAATCATTTCAAGGTCCTGGAGTGGTCTAGCCAGTCTCCAGACCTGAACCCAATAGAAAATCGTTGGAGGGAGCTGAAACTCAATGTTGGCTATCGACAGTTGCGAAACATGAAAGATCTGGAGAAGATCTGTATGGAGGAATGGGCCAAAATCCCTGCTACAGTGTGTGCAAACTTGGTCAAGAACTACAGGAAATGTCTGACCTCTGTAATTGCAAACAAAGGTTTCTGCACCAAATATTAATTTCTGTTTTTCTATTGTATCAAATACTTATTTCATGCATTAAAATGCAAACTAATTATGTAAAAATCATACAATTTGATTTTCTGGATTTTTTCAACATTCTGTCTCTCACAGTTGAGGTGTACCTACGATAAAAATTACAGACTTCTCCATTCTTTGCTAGTGGGAAAACTTGAAAATTGGCAGTATATCAAATACTTATTTTCTCCCCCTGTATATTTCAAAAGCAGGTCAGGTACATCCTGTGCACGAAAGACTTGGAGCACAGCGAGACGACTGTAAGAAGAGATAAGAAAAGATCAAGCAGTAAGACTCATGCCTTGATAAAATGCATCTTTGTTATTGTAGATGAGTAAAACAACTCAGAATTAATCATACAAGAGTTTTAAAAGTTGCAAATGCAAGAGCTATGTCCTTAATCATTCCATAAAACCAAATGAGCTTGCATGTGTTTAAATAATTTTACCCACAATCACTGTTGCAAGCCCGATTTACAATAAAGAGCATGCTTTTTATCAATATATTAGTATTAATGCTGAATTTTATCTTACCTTCCTTCCATCCTCTCCCCCAGCCCCCTGTCATCTCTCTCTTTTGCTCTCTCACTCTTTTTCTTCCCCTCTTTCTCTCTTCTGGGTAATTGCTTTTGAGTATTAGTATTATGATTAGCAGCAAATTGGTCTAATGTGAATCAACTTTTAAGCTAAAATGGACAAACCTGGCGAATTCGAATTTCAAAGATTCTCTCATCTCTAATATTAACCCTCTACAAACTTACCGTTCTCCTAGTAAATAAAAAAATGCAAAAAAAAATTTAAAACACTATAAGTTCGGAAAAATCCGTTTGTCTCAGTATGGAAAAATAAGTAATAACATATTTATAAAACATCAAAATTCTCTGCTCCAAATAATTTGTTTCATTTCTTTTTACATCACTGCATTTTCATTCATGTGCTTCACTTTTATATGTGTCATTTGCGAAAAAAAAGATTGTTATACCCAAAACCAGTGTGCCATGGGGTAAGTTAAGAACAGGGCATTTTTTAAAGTCACTTTCTCAACTGTGTTTTTGTTTTCATATTTCAACACGCCCAAAAAAATATAACCCTGGAGAAAACAACTATTGCAATGTAAAATCTAAGTTAATGTAAAAAGTACAGTGATTTTTTGGGGTTTGCAGTGACATAAAAAGACAGAATTGAAAATAAAAGGAAAGTGTGAAGAATCATGCGTGTCTACAATTTGTAACATGTTGAAATGAATTTGTAAACCTACTTAACAGAATATTATATTTGTTCACAAGTAAGGAATTGAAATTTTTTTCCTACCTTTGACTGAAGTAACATATACGGTAGTAACCATCCAAATTAGTAGAACTAATCGATATATAATTTCATAATGTATCGGTCAAAATATGCATTGCATTGAGCTCTGTCTTTACTTCAGGAATGAAGCGTGCAGTTCCATCATCTGCCATAGTGATCTGAAAACAAGCAGAGCAAGTTCCTACGAGCACCAAAATATATCCCGCTTTGTACTCCCTTCAGACTTTATATGCTCATTATTTGTGGTTAAGGGATTACATGTCAAACTTTAAATCCCATATAGATTTTTTTGCAATCTTGTAGAGTTTCTAAACCTTTGCAATAAGTTTTTCTATTGTTCAGGTCCTGAGTGAGCTTTGGTCAAAAAAACCATGAGAAGTGTGGAGCTCAAGAAACAAGAGCGCACAACTCCTGATCGTCCAGACAGTACAGAGAACAGTTTCAATAGAAAGTCTGTATATCCAGAGTGCAGAGTACGGATTTAATAGAAAGTCAATATATCCAGGGTGCAGAGCACTGATCTAATAGAAAATCTATATATCCAGAGTGCAGAGTATGGATTTTAGGCCGGGATCACACATGCGAGAAACACGGATGAGTCTCGCATGTGAACTCCTGGCACTGCCGCCGGCACTCGGGAGCGGAGTGTACAGCTGCATGTATTTTTATGCAGCCACTCGCTCTGCTCCCGAGTGCAGGCGGCAGTGTCGGAAATTCACATGCGAGACTCGTCCGTGTTTCTCGCATGTGTGATCCCGGCCTAATAGAAAGTCTATATATCCAGAGTACAGAGTACGGATTTAATAGAAAATCTATGCTTTCCATTGAATCTACATTTGGCTCTGTGTGCCGGATTTATAATTTGCAATTTCTTTTTTGCCTCATGTGATTCACTAATGTTTTTTGGTGTTAAATCCTTCAAAATGGCACACCCAATTCATGGATTTTTCACAAACTAAAAAATGCTCTTTATTTTTGTCCTTTAACAATATTCACGACTTTTTAACACCAACTTTGCAAATCTTTTAAAAGGTTGCAAAATTTTACCAATTGAAAACTCTGTCAGAAATCTGACTCCAGGCAGGGACTGGAGTAAGATGTTACATTTGGTAAAAGTCACATTTCATGAATCTAAAACATGTGAATAAGAAAAGTTGTCAAGAAAAATAAAAGACTTTAAAAAGACAAAAAAAAAAAATGCAGCAAAATGTATTGAGCATAATGCACACACTAAGCCACTAAACAGGATATGTAGAGAAAAAGAAATGATGAATCAGGGTCAGGGTGTGAGCTCAAGAAGGCGCTGTGTGCTCCTGTTTCCTGAGGTGTGCACTTCTCAAGGGATTTTTCAGTGATTGGTAGAGGTCTCAGTATCTTAAGGTTGAATTAGGGACTTTATAGCCCATTCTTAATTATTATTTTTACACTGATACATGTTTTTCCATGATGTCTATTATTTCCTAGTATTTTAGAATAGTTTAATAAAGACTATTTTATGCAGGTTTTTTCTAGCATTGTTTACTTGATAAGAGCTGTGGAGACACGAGGGACAGTGGATGCTCTTATCCACTGGTAAGCGAAATGGCGCCTCCGTTCAACGCAGACTGACCCTATTGGTCCCTATAAGACCCTATCCCTAGAATGAGCAACAAAAAAAACTATAGAGCACATTATGTGTCGTCGCAAATTCAAAAAAACACATTGATACCCTTTTTCAGGAAAAGGATTTAGTTCAATATACATATACATACTTCTTCATTTCAGGGGTTTATCAGGGGAAAGTGGAGAGGCGTAAAGGTGCTTTTAATATGCACCATAATCCTCTATCCGCAATGAGGGACCCAGTGGAATGCTGTGATGTGGAGATATTAGCTTTCAAAATGTTTGGCAGCTAATTCATAAATTTTTTAAGCTAAGTGGGTGATATCAGACAGTTTTCACTGGGTGTATGTTGTTCTTCATCCTGTATGATGCTGACTAATCATATTAAAGCAGTAACACTCAACCCCTTCTCCCCGAAGCCTGTTTTCACCTTCCTGACCAGGCCAATTTTTACAATTCTGACCACTGTCACTTTATGAGGTCATAACTCTGGAACACTTCAATGGATACCACTGATTCTGAGACTGTTTTCTCATGACATATTGTACTTTATGATAATGGTAAAATTTCTTTGATATGACTCGCTTTTATTTGCGGAAAAAACAGGCGCTGACAAGTCACCTTCCCTGCAGGTCCCTGAAGGACCCCGCGGCCATCTTGTGGCCGGGATCTCCATGGAGACCATCAGGACAACGCTATAGCATTGCATTGTCCTGATGGAAACGCGCATGGAGCTCATTCCCTGCGCAATGCTAAATCTATGCAGCTGTCACTGCTGACAGCGGCATCAGATGGGTTAAATGCCCTTGATCAATGCTAGCACCGCTCGTGGGCGTTACTGCGGGGTCTCAGCTCTCACAATAGAGCTGACACCCGCCCCTGATTCACGCAGAGCAGTACATGTACGGCACATGTCGGGAAAGGGTTAAAGGAAAGAAGAACATGTCCCCACCCTTGCTTAGAGCAGGCTTCTCAGTGTGTGAGATGTATTGAGACATCCTTGATCTGGTCTAATCTCCTGCATGAGTCAAGTGTAGAGCAGAGGGGCAACAAAGCTGAATTTAGATGTGCCACATTACAAACCCTTTTAACAGCTCTCCTGAGTGTATCAGTAAACACACTTATCTTTACTGTGCTCAAGCAACTTGTAATTGCTCTACAGTGAGATCCGGGCTGTCGTTACATATTATCCCGCATTAATCTGGGTATTCTGGACTACTTCTGAGTGAGATGTAATGACACTTTGATCCAGGGGCGGGGTTCAGAGAGGTTTGTCATGTACAGCGTGCTACGCAAGCACGCCTCTGAACCCCAGCCAGATCTGAGTCTGAAGACAAGACAGGCAGCGGCCGCCATTGCTCCCACAGGCCACAGTCTACTCAGTGCTGAGTGCTCACACCAGGGGTCCCGTGTGTCCTCCAGGCAGGCTCCTCCAGCAAGTATGGGAAAACGTTTTAACCACAGCAATAATGTGGATGTGACCCTTTGTAATGGGGATGTCTGTGACCCTCTAAAATGTGGATGTATCATGTGGCCCTCTAAAATGTGGATGTGGGTGTCATCATCCACATTTTAGAGGTTCACATCCACATTTTAGAGGGTCACATCCTCATTTTAGAGGGCCACGTCCACATCATACCTCCCAACTTTTGAAGATGGTAAAGAGGGACGCGGTAAATGTTAGGCCACGCCCATGACCACACCCATTTCACAACTAATCACACCCATGTCCACACCCCAACCACACCCATTAATCACTGCTGATCACACTGGTACTGAGGGCACAGTGGCTGGCATTATGGATCAGTGGCTGGTACTGTGGGCACACTGACTAGTACTGAGGAAAAGAAAGAACAGAGAGAGAGAAAAAAGAAAACAGAGAGAAAAGAAAGAGCAGAGAGAAAGAAAGAGCTGAGAGAAAGAGAGAAACAAAGAAAGAAAGGGGAACGAAAGAAAGAACAGAGAGAAAAAAAGAACAGAGAGAAAGAAAGAGGGACAGAAAAAAAGAACAGAGAGAAAAAAGAGTGGAAAGAAAGAACAGAGATGGAGATAGAAAGAAAGGGGAAAGAAAGAACAGAGAGGGAGAGAGAAAGAAAGAAAGAGGGGAAAGAACGAACAGAGAGGGAGAGAGAAAGAGGGGAAAGAAAGAACAGAGAGAAAGAAAGAGGGGACAGAAAAAAGAACAGAGAGAGAGAGAAAAAGGGGAAAGAAAGAATAGAGGGAGAGAGAAAGAAAGGGGAAAGAAAGAAAGAGAAGAGAAGAAAGAAAACAGAGAGAAAAACAGAAAGAATGAAACAGAGAAACAAGAGGGGACAGAAAGAATAAACAGAGAGAAAAAAAAAGGGGAAAGAAAGAACAGAGAGCGAAAGAAAGAAAGACGGGAAAGAAAAACAGAAAGAAAGAGGGAAAGAAAGAACAAAGAGAAAGAAAGATGGGAAAGAAAGAAAGATGGGAAAGAAAGAACAGAGAAAGAAAGAACAGAAAGAGAAAGAAAGAAAGAGGGGAAAAAAAGAAAGAACAGAGAAAGAGAGAGAAAGAACAGAAAGAGAAAGAAAGAGGGACAGAAAGAACAGAGAGAGAGAAAGAAATATGGGAAATAAAGAACAGAGAGAGAGAAAGAAAGGGGACAGAACAAAAGAACACAGAGATAGAAAAAAAGAAAGAGGGGAAACAAAGAAAGATGGGAAAGAAAGAACAGAAATAGTAAGAAAGAAAGAACAGAGAGAAAGAAAGAGAACAGAAAGCAAGAAAGAAAAAGAACAGAGAGATAGAAAGAAAGAGGGGAAATAAAGAACAGAGAGAAAGAAAGAAAAAGAACACAGAGAGAGAGAAAGAACAGAGAGAAAGAAAGGGAAAGAAAAAGAACAGAGAGAAAGAAAGAACAGATAGAAAGAAGAGAGAGAAAGAAAGAAAAAGAACAGAGAGAAATAAAGAAAGAACAGAGAGGAAAGGACAGAGAGAGAGAAAAAAAGGATTAAAGAGAGAAAGAACAGAGAGAAAGAAAGGAGAGAGAGAAATAACAGAGAGAGAGAAAGAAAGAACAGAGAGAGAGAAAGAAATAAAGATTCTATAAACGTAGTATAGCAGCCCAGCTGCCATTGTAGTGCCCACCTGAGCCTCCCGAAGCAGGACATATCATGATCCGCTCACATGGCCGACATCCCCGATTCCAAGGCAATCCCGCTGTCCGCGCTGTCGGAGGAGGACACGGTGATAGTTCTGAAGCATTCCCTGAAGTGCCTCCATGGTTCCGTCACAATCTCCTCCTAAAATTACCTCATTTCCGGTCAGCTTCCAGCACATCTCTTCCGGTGGAACGTCACGTGCGAGTTTAAAGTGCTCCTCGGGGCTCCGCCGTGTACTCCTGTGTCCAGGGGAAAAGTAAGCTCCCGGCTGGGACAGCGGGGCAGACTATCAAAATCGGGACTGTCCCGCTGGATCTGGGACAGTTGGGAGGTATGAATGCTCCCCACCATACACCTTGTACACGCACGGCTTCGCACACCTCATACACACATGGTTCCGCTCCGCACACCTCGCACACACACACGGCTCCACTCAGTTCACACACGGCTTCACTCCGTGCACCTCATACACACGTGGCTCCACTCTGTACACCTCATACACACGCGGCTCCACTCTGTGCACCTCGTACACATGCGGCTCTGCTCCGTACACCTCGTACACACGCGGCTCCGCTCCATGCACCTCGTACACACGCGGCTCCGCTCTGTGCACCTCGTACACACAAGGCTCCACTCCGTGCACCTTGTACACACGCGGCTCCGCTCCATACACCTCGTACACACGCGGCTCCGCTCCGTACACCTCGTACACATGCGGCTCCGCTCCGTACACCTCGTACACACGCGACTCCGCTCCGTGCACCTCGTACACACACGGCTCCGCTCCGTACACCTCGTACACACACGGCTCCGCTCCGTACACCTCGTACACACGTCTCCGCTCCGTACACCTCGTACACACAAGGCTCCGCTCGGTCCACCTCGTACACACGCGGCTCCGCTCTGTGCACCTCGTACACACACACGGCTCTGCTCCGTACACCTCTTACACACACGGCTCCGCTCTGTGCACCTCGTACACACACGGCTCTGCTCCGTACACCTCTTACACACACGGCTCCGCTATGTGCACCTCGTACACACACGGCTCCGCTCCGTACACCTCATACACAGACGGCTCTGCTCCGTACACCTCGTACACAGAACAGCACTGCTACATCCACACTGTAAATGCCTCCTGACCCCTCACATAAACTTAACCTCATCAAGCACCTGACAACCAGCACAGCAGAGAGCAAGAGACCGTCCTGCACACAGAGTAGCCTGACCGTGTGACACCCAACTCCTCCCCTCCTGTGACCTCATCACAGGTCCTGTATGCACATATGAAAGACAGCCAGCAAAGTCATTGCTCTGCTGTCAGAAGCTGTAGTGGAGCCCAGGAAAGGCAAGGAAGGGGTGCATGGGGCGTGGCGGCCTCTCACTGCGGGACACATACCATCCCGGCCAGGACAGCGGGTGGGAGGGTCTAAATCGGGACTGTCCTGGTCAATCTGGGACGGTTGGGAGGTATGGTCCACATTACAGGGTCTGTAATGTGGACGTGACCCTCTAAAATGTGGATGTGACCCTCTAAAATGTGGATGTGGACTGGGTCCTCTAAAATGTGGATGTAGCCCTCTAAAATGTGGATGTGGCCCTCTAAAATGTGGATGTGGGTGACATCCACATTTTAGAGGGTCACATCCACATTTTAGAGGTCACATCCCCCTTACAGAGGGTCACATCCACCTTGTAGAGAGTCACATCCACATTTTAGAGGGTCACATCATGTGACTCTCTACAATGTGGATGTGACCCTCTAAAATGTGGATGTGACCCTCTAAAATGTGGATGTGACCCTCTAACAGGGGTGGTCAATTAATTTTCCTGAGGGGCCACATGAGAGACCATGACTGTTGTGGAGGGCCAAACCAATAGGCCGAAATTAATTCCTCACAATATTAATATTGATATTTTATAATTATTATATTATTGAAAATTGTATTAATATTAATTGTATAAGAATTGTATATATTGAGCAGAATTAAGAGTGCTGACACCCCCTATATATCATTTGAACCCGAGCTCAACCCCTTCTGTATATTATATGAGCCCCCTCAACAGCCCCTTATATGCGGCATGAGCCCCACACAGCCTCCCTATATACTGCATGAGCCCCACACAGCGTCCCTATATATACAGCATGAGCCCCACACAGCCTCCCTATATACACTGCATGAGCCTAACACAGCCTCCCTATATATACGGCATGAGCCTAACACAGCCTCCCTATATATATGGCATGAGCCCCACACAGCCTTCCCATATACTGCATGAGCCCCACATAGCCTCCCTATAAACTGCATGAGCCCCAAGCAGCCTCCTTATATACACTGCATGAGCCCCACACAGCCTTCCTATATACACTGCATGAGCCCGACACAGCCTACCCCATATACGGCATGAGCCCCACACAGCCTACCCCATATGCGGCATGAGCCCCACACAGCCTACCCCATATGCGGAATGAGCCCCATACAGCCTCCCCATATACTGCATGAGCCCCGCATAGCCTCCCTATATACTGCATGAGCCCCACACAGCCTTCTTATATACACTGCATGAGCCCCACACAGCCTCCCCATATACTGCATGAGCCCCACATAGCCTCCCTATATACTGCATGAGCCCCACACAGCCTCCATATATACACTGCATGAGCCCTGTTATGAATGTGTTAGAAATGAATTCTGAGCAGAATCTCCCTCTGGTAGTTGCAGACAGTGCTGAACCATTCAATGAGGATTGGCAATCAGGAATTACAGACTGGCTGGATATAAGGGAGGTTCCCTCCCATTTCCGGGTTCCGGGTGACAATTTTTCTTGTCCAAGTTTTTTTCCTGTTCCTTGTAACTTGCTGATCTTCCCTTTCGCCTCAGATAAGATTTTTTCTTTTTTTTGTTTTTGGCTTCCCATTTGCATATTCCTGCATTTCTTGGGGTTAGCCGGGTTTTCCCCTCCTGGGGGTTTGGGCTCCTCTCATTTTCCTTGGGCCCACTTTTATTGTTCATTTGCCTTTCCAGTTTTTTCAGTGCGCGGCTTTGTTTGTTACACAAGAACTAATTTAGGGGGAAAGGGGTCGTGTGATCTCGGGTGTTTTTGCAATTTAAGTTTTGGCTTTTTTTAGGTTTTTTTGGATTGCAGTAAACCCTTTCCTATCCATTTCCTGTCTAGGCAAAAATGGGCCCCAAACGTTTGCCATACTATTTTCGTCTGTGTCTGTATTTCCTTCTTGCTAACCGCCATTACATGTTTGGGGCTTCCTATGTTCTGTGGGGATCTCCCTCCCGGGGCAGATAGCTTTCCTCTTTCTATCTTTAGTGAAATTTTAACCTCTCGGGCCTGTGACGAGGTGTCTAGGACCAACGTAGGTTTACCTACAACGGCTGCCTTTAGTTGTGGTGGTTAGTCGGGGTACGCAACCATAGATTCCAACCTCTCTGGTGTATTCCCGTTTTTGCCTGCTCTCCTCAGCTACCAAATCATAACAAGCCCCACACCCCTTTCCCTGTTATATTTGGTACAAGTACCAAGACACACTGGTGCAAACCCATAATGTTCTCCCATTCCACCAGAGCACGCTGCTGCTACTTGCTTTACAAAGCAGCTGTGTGCTCGAGGCAGGGAGACAGCTCGCAACAAGAGGAGCACAAGCAGCGCCTCTGCACAGGGCAAGATGTTATGATTTGGTAGCTGAGGAGCGGGCAAAAAAGGCAATACACCAAGAGGTTGGAATCTATGGATTGCAGTACCTACTAACCACCACAACTAAAGGCAGCCGTGGAGCGTACCTACGTTGGGCCTAGACGCCTCGTCACAGCCGAGAGGCAAATTTACACCTAAAGATAGAAAGAGGAAAGCTATCTGCCCGAGCAGATCCCCAAAAACATAGGAAGCCCCCAAACATGTAAGGCGGTTAGACAAGAGGAAATACAGACACAGACAGAAAAATAGTTACAAACGTTGGGGCCCAATCTTCCTAGAAAGAAAAGGATAGGAAAGGACACTTACTGCAATCCAAAAAAACCCAAAAAATACCAACTCCTACTAATTCAAAAACACCTGAGATCACACGACCTCTACCATCTAAATTAGTTCTCTGGTGTAACAAAACTAAGCCCGGCCACTGAAAAAACTGGAAAGGGCAAATGAACAAATAACAGGGCTCAGATAAACTGAAGGAGCACAACCCCCGAGGGGACCTGGCTGACCTCCACAGAATGCAGGAAAAAATGCAAAAAGCAAGCACAAACAAAAAGCAAAAATCTTATCTGTTAGCAGAAGATGCAGGCAAGACTCACAAGCTTCCAATGAACCGGAACCAAAGTTGAGACAAAAAACAATAGATTTCCCGGGCAACCCTGATGGGAGGGAACCTCCCTTATAAAGACCAAATCTGTAAACTCCTGATTGCCAATCTTCACAATCTTCATTGAATGGTTCAAGTATGTTTTTAATCACCAGGGGGAGCTTCTGCTCAAATTCATTTTTTAACAAAATTCAAAACAGTACCCCCCCCCTTGAGGAGGGGTCACCGAACCCTCTTTTGGGAACCAGGCCGGTCAGGATGACCTGTGAACGCAGGGATCAGTCTCCTAGCATGGAGCCAAGCAAACACCCAAGAATTGTCCTCCTGACCATAACCTCTCCACTTAACCAAATACGGAGTTTCCGTCTAGAAAAACGAGAATCCAATTTTTTTCTCAACCACATACTCCAATTGCCCTCACCAAAACGGGGCAGGAGGCGCAGCCCATAGGAACCACTGGCTCACAAACCCTTCAATAAGGACTTGTGGAACACGTTATGGATCTTAAATGTCCCTGAAAGAAGAAACAAAGGAAACGGATTAAGAATCTCCTGACTTATAAGGTCCCAAAGAACCTAGGCTTAAACTTAGGAGATGCAAAATCCATAGGGGTATTTTTGAGGACAACCAGACCAAGTCCCCCCCACTTAAACCGGGACCATCATTTCCTATCCGGTTTGAAAAACCCTGGGGCCCCTCCTGGGGGAAAGGGGCAACCTCTCCACACCTGGCCCAATTGCTGCATACCTCCACAACAGACAGGGGTTTCGGGGTTTTTTCCTCCAAACCCCCTTTTCCCGAGCCTTTCCAAATTGGGGAGATGGGGGAAAAAAACTACACCCCTTTCAAAAAACAGCAGATAGTTTTAAACCGGGGACCCCGCAAGGAAACTCCTCGAGGGGGATCTGCCTTAACTTTTTTTTTTTCCGGGGAAAAAAGGAAACCACAAAATTAAAACTTGTGAAAAACAAGGCCCACCGGCCTTCGGGGGTTAAAATCGCTTGCTGTTTTGAGAAAAAACCCAATTTTTAAATGGTCCGGGGGGCCACCACCTGGGGTTTTGGCTCCCCCCCCCCCAATGCCCCCAACTCTTCAAAAGCCCATTTCCAGGCCAAAACCCCGATTACCCACGCATAAAAACTTTCATTTGGGGAAAAAATTTTTTGAAAAAAAGGGGAAAAAGGGTCCCTTTTTGAGGCCCTTTTACCTTGGGACAAAACGGCACCTCCCCTTTTTTGAGGAAACAACCCCCACCTAAAATGGCAGAGAAACATCAGGCTGCCGTAAACAGGAGCAAAAAGTGAATCTCTGTTTAAAATTTTCCAAAACGCAGAGACTGCCTCAGGGCCCCAAATTTAAAACCCCACAAAACCCCTTTTTTGGGGAAAAAACACAAGGTTTTTAACAATAACAGAAAAAACCAAAAAACGAAAAAAGGAAAAAAACCCGAACCCAAGGCCAAAGGGAATTTTGGGCCCTCCAGAGGCCTAAACCTTTCCGGCCTTTTTTAAAAACAGAGGGGAAAAAAAAAATTTCCCCAAAAATGAATCCTCAAAAGCCAAAAAGACACTTTGTTTCCCCCTTTACAACAAGCATTCCCCCCTAAAAACGGGAACACATCCAATTTTTTCACATGAGAGCCCCCGCCCCTTGGAAAAAATCAAGATTCATCCAAATAAACAAAAAAAATTTTTAACCCCCAAAAAAACCCTGAAAAGTCATTCAAAAAGGATGGAAACGGAAAAAAACATTTTGACCCCAAAAGGGGGATCACAAGTCCCCAAAAATCCCCTCGGGGGGTTTTAAAAAAGCCTCTTCCATTCACCCCCTCCCCTTTTAAAAGCGAAAAGTTTTCGCCCCCCTGGGCAAGCTTGGAAAAAACCCAAATTACATTTTTCCCCCCCTGGAAAACGGGGCAGAAAAAAAGGGGGAAAGGGATATTAAATTTTTAAATGAATTGTTCAAGAAACGATAATCAATCCCGGGCCCCTTTAAAAAAACATCCTTTTTGGCCAAAAAGAAAAAACCGGGCACCCAAGGGTGAAAAAAAAAGGGCGAATACCCTTCTCCAATGACTCCTTTATAAGACCGAAAAGCGTCATGTTCAGTACAGAAAAATTAAAAAAAGGGGACCTTTGGGGAAATTTTCCTACCGGGGACAAATCAATAGCGCACTCATAGCTTTCCATGGGGGGCAAAATGCAGATTTACTTTCGCTAAAAAAACAGAAAAAAAATCAAAAAGTCAGGAACATCCCGAGCCGGGGAAAAAAGGGAGAAAAAAAAGGGGTTTTTGGCCCTTTAAAACATTTTGGGGGCCCAACTGGTTACAGACACAATTTTTCCAAAACCCCAAAAAAAGGGTTATGAGACTGTAAAACCCAAGGGAAAAAACCCCAGTACAATAATTATGCGATTATACAGCACCAAAAATTTTTCAACTCCCTTAAATCAGGTTTTAAAAACCCATCATCACCATAGAGAAAATGGGGTTTATTCTCAGCCAAAGGGGGAGAAAACAAAACCCCATAGGGGGGAAAAGACTTCCCCAGGGGTATTTTAAGGAAACCCACAATGTTTACAAAATCAAAACCATCAGGTTAATAGCTGCTCCCCCAAACAACAAAACCCCCGCAGAAAAAGTGGACAGGGGGCAAAAAAGGGACCTCCCAAAAAAAAAATTTTTGTCTGAACACTACCCCAAAAAAAACGAGCGTGCAAAAAAGCTTTTCCCCGCAAGGGGGGGGCTGAAATAGCATG
>JARQOD010000004.1:420564380-420604967 GCA_033576555.1 Oophaga sylvatica | reverse complement strand
CTGCGGGAAAAGTGTCCCATTTTTAGCACCCTTGCCCCTGGGGTGCTGGTGAATACAAGAAATCATCTCCTGTGCCACCCTCGAAGACACCTTTTTAGGGATGAATTTCGACACCGCCAGGGTTGATAATTCTTCCTCAGACAAGGCCTTGGTTCTTCCGTCAAGAGGTACGGATCCTTCGCCAACAAATTCCTCCACCACCGTTTTGCATGAGGGTCCGGGGAAGGATGGGGCAGCAATAGAGGCTATTCCATTTGCCCAATTTCATCTTCGCCCCCTTCAACAGCACTCTTGGCAGTATGGAGGGGAGCCCTTACTCCCTCAATCTTGGGTGTCGTCTGCCTGCGGGTCAGACAGACTCTAATTGGGGGACGAAGGCACCCTCTTCGACAGGGTGGGTTTGTTTCCCCAAATTTTGGTTGGTGCACAAACGGACGCCACCCTGCTCGGAGGGGGACAGGGGTTTCGTCACCATACGCCAGGGAACTTGGTCCAGCAGGAATCGACCCTCCCATAAATTTTTTTTAGAGATCCAGCTATTCCTAGCTCTGAGACATTTTCCCACATCTGCGGCCACCCAGTCAGAAACAATCGGACAATGCCACGGCAGGGGCATACAAAACCAACGGGGAGGTACCCGCAGCAGGCGGCCATGCACGGGTAAAACATTCTGACTGGGCAGAGGTAAATCACTCTGTGATTTCAGCGGTCCACATTCCGGGCGAGGAAAAACTGGCAGCAGATTTTCTCAGCCGTCACGGCAACATCAGGGAAGGGCCCTCTCATCCCGAGATTTTTCAGCGATATCCCCGACGCTGGGGAACCCCCAGATGTGGACCTGATGGCTTCCAAGAAAAAAGCCAAAGTGCCCAACTTTGTTTCCCGGTCCGGGATCCTCAGGCAATTGCAGAGATGCCCGGGTTTCTACCATGAAACGTTTCATCTTCCTACTTGTTTCCACCAATACTCTGCCCCCAAGGGATCAAAAGATCAGGTTAGAAGGAGTCCCACGATATTAATCGCTCCGATTGGCCACGCGCCCATGGTACGGGGAGCTGGTACAATGCTGCCGAGCACCCTGGGACTGCCAAAGCGCGCGGACCTTCTTCCAAGGCCCAGTTTACCACCAAAAATCACGGTCCTTTTTTGACGGCTTGGCCGTTAATCTTGGATCCTGACTAGGCGGATTCTCTAAAAAGGTCGCCGCGCGATGGCTACGCCCGAAAGAGCCGTTCGGCTCGCATCTACCAGGGGACTGGAAGTCTTTTTTCTTGGTGCAGGGAAAATTTTTTCCCCGCTTCGGTTTTCATTCCAAACATTCTGTCATTTCTCCAGGCAGCCTAGACAGGTCTACACCAAGTACCTTAGACCAGATATCACCCTTTATCAGTGCTTTTCAGCGAAGGACCGTCTAATTTTCAAGAGGACCTTTATTCAGGGTTTCCTAATTCCCCCCCCTCAAGGCTCCCTTAAAGTTTGGGATCTCAACAGCCGGGAGTCCTCAGGAGTCCCCCTTTTAACCTTTGCAGGGGTTTTCTCTGTCATTTCTTTCCTGGAAGTGGTGTTTTGGTACCCTAACATCCTAAGGCGGGTTTCGGAGCGGCTGCACTGTCTTGTGGGCCCTCCGTACTTACTTTTCCATCAGGATAAGTATGTTCAGACCCAACCACCTTTTTCTGCCTAAGGTCGTGTCCTCATTTTCATATTAATGAGGACATGTTTTGCCCTCATTTTGCCCACTCCGACGCACCGAGTGGAGAAGGCTCTCCATCCTGGATTCAGTGAGAGCACTCGGAGATATGTATCTCGGACCGTCCCTTTCGACAGACGGAACGCTGTTGTCCTTCCTAAGGGTGCAGGAAGGGACTTGCTGCCTCAAAATCAACCCTGGCTGGGTGGATCGGTTACCCCATTCGGAGGCTTACCGCACGAGGCGCGGTTGGTTCCCGCAGGTCAAGGCTCACTCACCAAGCGGTGGGTGCCTCCTGGCCCTCGACATCAGGCTTCGGGGAACAGGTTGTAAGGCAGCACCCTGGCCCAGTCTGCATACCTTTTCCAAGCATTATAATTCCATACCCAGGCTTCGGGATGCCGTCGGGTAGAAAGGATTCTTCAGGGCGGAAACGCCACCTATGACAATGCCTTGATAATTGCACTGTGGGTCAGTTTCCCACCCCAAGTGGACTGCTTTGGGCGTCCCACAGTCCTGTGTCCCCCAATGAGACTAAGGAGAAATACGGATTTTGTGTTACTCCCCGTAAAATCCTTTCCCGAGACTCCAGGGACACAGTTCCCCCCTAATAGCCGGAGGCTTTGTTTTGAGTTAACTCTTTCTCTGATTAGTTGGTATCAGCAGTTTTTTCTTCTTTGGGTATGCTGTATCTTTTTAACTCTGATTTATTTGCCTCCTACTCTTTTTGCACAAACTGGTTTGCCTGTGACCATGCTGAGGTTAACCGGAGGAGGACTAACCTTTTTTTATGTTTACTTAGTGTCAGCCTCCTATGGCAGTAGATACCCCACGTCCTGGTCCCCCCAAAGAGCGCTCGGAGAAAAGGATTTTACGGTGAGTAACACCAAAAAAAAAACCTTATTTTTTTTTTACGTATTAATCCTTTTATTTCTTCTTTTAGAGGATCAGAAAAATCCAATAAAAGACTTAAGGAAGAAATGAAGAGGGGACTAAGAAGTTTTTTCAAAGACTCATGCTATTCCAAAAAAGAAGCATGTTTAACAAATATTTACGTGGCCCGGGTATTCAGCATGCGAAGGCGATTAAACCAAGAAAAACTTTTATTTATTATCTAGCTTTTTAAATCATTCAAGACAACCAAAAAGGGACCAACTACACCAAAATGTGCCTTAATTGGAGCAGTTCTTTTGTACTTGCTGTGCCCACATTCATGTTTTAGACAATTTTTTTGGCCTCACCCAAAAAGGCTTGCACATTGGAAAGAGGCGTAGATTAAGAATTGATGTGCCAATTGGGCCAAATTGGAAGCAAAAAATGGTCGACGTTGGCCAACCGAGATTGGTGTATAATTAATTAAATTCTAACGATGTCTATTTTTATCAACTTGCATGAGCTACTGTTTGGTGTTAGCACTTTGTCCTAAAGGGATGCCACACTGAACAATTCGCTAACGGGATCGCAAAAAAACGTCACTATTTTGCGACCTTTTCGAGTTTTTTTTCATGCGGCGCGCCAGCGACGAGCTTCCTGGTGACTCGCTCGTCGCTGATCGTTCCTGACCCAATTCATCGCGGGCCTCCCCCCGGGGAAGTATCTAACGCTGTGTGGCACCTTTTCTTACGATTTAGCGGTACTTTTTTTACCGCTAAAGCCCTTAAGAAGATCGCTAACGGCGAAGCGCGTTAACTATATCGCAAATGTGCCGCACTTAGCAAAGAAACAATCCCGCTACGATCGCATTAGAAACGTCTTATCGCTATCGCTAGCGGGATTGTTTATGTGGCCAGTACCTTTATCTCAACTTCCCCCACATTTAAAGGAAAATTGTTATCAGATTTCCCCAAATAAACTGAAAGCACCACTTTTAAGCGCTCTGAAACAATAATTCAGTAACCTGTCCCTGCAATATCTGTCTTCCAGCCTTCATTAATGTGCAGGCTCAACAGAATCCCTTTAATAGTTTCCTTCAAAATGCGAGGACCTGTACATCAGGGTTTGGGGTAGTGGTTCCCTGGCCTTTGATGTATAGGTACGTCATGGCGATCGTGTGCGGCACAGTACCTGTGACCGCTCGATCGCCGCTGGTAACTCTGCTTACCTATAGCCAACCCCCAGCTTCACAGCTGAGAGCAGTGTGCGCCCCCGCCTCCGGCTGTTTAACCCTCTAAATACTGCGATTGATATCTATGGCATCTTTTGGGGGGATCCATTGTTGTCATGGCAACTCGAGGTCATCATAACGACTTCCGGGTCTGCCGGCAACAGGACATTGAAATGCATTATATGAACGATCAGAGGAAAAAAAAAATAAAGTCCCCTTGATGCAGTAAAAGCAAAGTAAGTAAAAAAAGTTTAAAACATTGTAAAAATATAAAAAAATGCCTATCACAAATTAATTTTAAAAAAATGAAATAATAAATATACCAAAAAATAGTTTATATTTATATAAAAACAAAAATAAATAAAACAAGTACACTTTATTTGGAACAACCCATCCTATAAAACTGTCACATTAGTTAACCCCCTTCAGTGACCACCGTAAAAAGCAATAAATAAAAAATGTGGCATAAAATATTCTTTTTAATCATACCGTTAAAAAAAAAGTGGACTAAAACGCAATCAAAAAGTCAAATGCAAATAAAAATAATATCACTGAAAATATCATTTTGTCCCTCAAAAAGCAAGCTGCTGTAAAGCTCCATCAGTGAAAAAATAAAAAACATAAAAAAATGATTATATTAATCTGTTATCGCTGTAATCGTACTGACCCGAAGAATAAACTGCCTTATCACTTTCCCACAGATGAACAGCTTAATAAAAAAAAAAAAACCTGACTTGATGGTTTCTGTTCATTCTGCCTCACAAAAATCAAACAGACACAGCAATCAAAAAATGTCATGTGCCTAATAATTGTACCAATAATAAAGTCAACTTGTCATGCAAAAACAAGCCCTTACATGACTCTGTCAGAGGAAATGGTGAAAGACTATTGCTCTGAAAATATGGCACTGCAAAAACTGTGACAGCACCAAACATAAAAAAAAAATTATTAAATCTGGTATCTCTGTAATCGCACTGACCGTAAGAATAAATCCATCTGATAACTTATACCGCACAAGAACGGCGTAAAAAAAACAACAATTCTTCACCTGATTTTGATTTGTTCATTTTGCTTCCCAAAATCGCAATAAGGCCAGCTCCCATTTATCCTGCGCTCTACCTGAGCATTTACATCTAGGTTTCCGTGTATAAGTTTCTGAAAAACATGATTCAACGGAACCCCAATGGAGATTTACTATAATGAGGCAGATGGAGTCACTTTGGCCTCTGGCCTTTGATTCAGCAGTGTCCATTGTTTGAAGCATGCATAAAAGCACAATCAACCACAGTTTTGTGCACTTCTGAAAAGAAGTACACCACTGAACAGAGGCCAGACCAGGGTGGGATTCAGCCGGTTCTCCCCGGTTCGATGGAACCGGTTGTTCAAAAAGCAGCCGGTTCCCCGAACCGGGAGAATGAGAGCGGCGATCCGGAACTATTTTTGCACCACTTGCAGCCGCTGCCGCAACACACCGCCAGCCCCAGCCCCCGCAGCTGATCTCTGCAGTGCGGCGATTGGGTAGCCGCGCCGCGGCCATCTTCAGTCACGAGGAGGAGCTGAAGAGAGAGGAGAGAGCAGAGGCTGCGAGGCAGAGCTGCCAGAGTCTCTGAGGTACTGTGTGTGTGAGCGCTGCCTGAGCTGCGGCACTGCTGGGGCTGGCCTGGCCTGGAGACTATTTGGGCAATATGTGCTAAGTTCTATTTGGGCATGAGTGTAGTATGTCACTGTATTATTTGGGGCTGGGCAGTGGGCCCTCACACTGTATGACAGTGGAGCAGCTGCCTAGCTGCGGCGCTGCCTGGGGGCTGGCCTGGCCTGGAGACTATTTGGGCATATGTGCTAAGTTCTATTTGGGCAGTGAGTGTAGTAATGTCACTGTTATATTTGGGGCTGGGCAGTGGGCCCTCAGCACTGTATGACAGTGTGCGCAGCTAGCTGCCTGAGCTGCGGCGCTGCCTGGGCTGGCCTGGCCTGGAGACTATATTGGGCAGTATGTGCTAAGTTCTATTTGGCAGGAGTGTAGTATGTCACTGTATTATTTGGGGCGGGCAGTGGCCCTCACACTGTATGACAGTGTGAGCAGCTAGCTGCCTGAGCTGCGGCGCTGCCTGGGGCTGGCCTGGCCTGGAGACTATTTGGGCAGTATGTGCTATTTGGGCAGTATGTCACGTATTATTTGGGCACTGTATGAGGTATTATATGAGCACTATGTGATGATATTATTTGGGCACTGTATTGTTTGAGCATTAGTGACGGTATTATTTGGGCACTCTGTATGTATTTTTTGGGCACTGTATTATTAGGCACATCATGCCAGGAGCCCTTCCTTTGCCTGCGGCCCTTAGCTGCTGCAAACCTCATTTTAAAGAGGGAAGGGAAGGAAGTGGAGTGGTTTTTTTTGAAGCTTGGGGGCTGCCTTGCTGCTGCAGAACCTGTTTTTGCCTAAAACTTTTTATGTGGAAAAAATTAAATCACCCCCGGTCCTGCATTCTCCAGACTACAATCCCAGCAGAAGTGGGGACAGTGAGTAATCCTTCCCCTCGACTAGCTATACCTCCCCCCTTCTTTAAAAAGGGTTCTGCAGCGAGGAGGGAACAATTGGTGAATCCCCAACCCAGCTGCTGAGAATTTCTTGAGGAAACCCATTCCGCGGGTTTTCAAGGGTGTGGTTTTTAAAAATGGGTGTGGCTTAAAAAAGGGTTGGTTTACCACGCAACAAACACAGAACCTGTTGTTAAAAATTTGAGTCCCACCCCTGGGCAAGCGGAGTTCAGAGAACTCTGTTTCATTTAGTCAGTGGCGCCACCAATCAGACTGCGGTGCTGCAAGGAGGCGGACGGTCCCCTCCTCGCCCCCTGAAGGGGGATGGAGTTAGGGTCCTGCACCGTCCCCACCTTTTTTCTACAAAGCCCCCCTTATGGCTCACCTTTTTTGAAAACGGAAAAAGAAACGGAAACCCGCACGCATGGACACCGCAGGTTTCAAGCGTCTGGATTCCACCAGGTACACTCCTGGCCCGGTTCCCCCCCGGGGAGTCAGGTCCCGGCTTCGGCGGTGTTAGCTCGGGCAAGGACCGGGGACTGGGGCCCGAGGTGTGGCGTCCGGGGGCCGGCCGCCGGAAATCAGGCCGCGGTTCGGGCGGTGCTGGGCCGCGGCTGCAAATTTATCCCCGGCTTCTGCCGGGGACTAGGCCGCCCCCAAGATGTAACCGTCCGGGTCGGCCGGAGGGCGGGCCGCGGGTCCGCGGGGATCCGCCCTGGCATTTCTCTTCCCGGCGGGCCCGCCCTCTGATTTTGGGGCGGCCTCCGCCGGAAATCTAGGCCGCCCTTCGGGCGGTGCGGGCCCGGGGCTGCAAATTTAGCCCCGGCTTCTGCCGGGACTAGCCGCGGCCCAAGTTAGCGCCGGTTCGGCCGAGGGGGGGGCCGCGGTCGCGGGGACCGCCCTCGGCATTGTCTCCTTCCGGCGGGCCCCCCCTTGGGTTTTTTGGGGCCGCCTCCCCGGAAAATCTAGGCCGCGGCTTCGGCTGATGCAGGCCGCGGCTGAAATTTAGCCCCCCGGCTTTTTTGGAGACTGGGCCCGCGGCGGAGGCGGCCTTAAGCTAGGCCGCGCCTCTCGATCCCCCCCCTAAAGGCTCGGCTATTTGAGCTCGCCTTCCTAACAGGGGGGGCGCTCTTTTTGAAAAATTTGGAGCCAGCCCACTGCACCGTTTAAGGACGCAGGGGTACGGACTGGGGTAATTGCTTCTACCTCCACCTGGTTTGTTCCGCTTCACTAAGTACTTCTGCACTCCGTTTTCACTGACCGTCGCACACCAGTTCATTGCGGACTCTGTGAAGACCATATTCCAGAAGAACAAAGCTCAAAGGGTGTGTATACGCAGCATTGCCTGTGGTCCCTTTTCCGCGCGCCCAGTTTTACTCGGGTTTGCGAAGCCTGTGACTCCAACGGGCTCAGGAACCGCTCCTATTACGGAACCCCCGTGCGCGGTCCCCTGAATGGGCTCGTCCCTGACCAAACTGTGGCTTCATTACTAAGCAATCGAGTCCCTTCAAGCTCCCCATAGGAGCAGACAGTGGTTCACCCTCTTGTGCGACGTCTCAGAACCTTCCGGCCTGCAGGGCCGCGCTTCACAGGCAACGCAGGGGAAGCGAACCCACACTGCATCGCCTTTCCGCCGGAAACCTCGGATCTTTCAGTCCGCCTCCCGCCTCCCCACCTCTGACAAATGATCTATTCGGTTCTGATTCAGAAGGGGTCCCTTAATTTGGGGCACCCCAAAATTTTCAGGACACAATTGACAGTTTGTTAACTTAATAAAAACCTTGGGGGGGTGACCCCTTTTCCTGGGGGGCCTTAAAAAAGGAACTCATAAATTTTTTTGGGCTCACCGAGGGGAACAGGCCCCACCAAAAACCACAAGCCTTCCCCCAAAAAAAGGTTAAACAAAACCTTTCCCCGGCCCCTTTTAAAAAAGGGGTCCCCCCGGTTGTCCCCGGGGGGGGTTCCCCCCCCCCTTCCCCCCCCCCCCCCCCCCCCCCATAAAAAAATTGGGGAAAAATTTTGGGTTTTTTAAGATTTTTTTTGTTTTTTTTTTTTAGGGTTTTTTTTTTTTTTTTTTTGGGGGTTTTTTTTTTTTTTTGGGTTTTTTTTTTTGGGGGGTTTTTTTTTTTTTTGGTTTTTGGGTTTTTTTTTTTTTTGGTGGTTTTTGTTTGGGGAAAATTTTAAAAAATGTTAAATTTAAAAAAAATGGTGTTTTTTTTGGGAAAAAAAATATTTAAATTGTTCAAAAAAATTTTTCCTCACAAAAAAAAACCTTTTTCACCCCACCTTTTAAACCCCCCCCCCACCCCCCACTTTATCCCAAAAACCCCCCCCTACCCAACCCCAAAACCCAAAACCAAAACAACCAAACCCCCCAAATTTCACAAAGGGGAAAACCTCTTTAAAGGGGGGCCTTTTTCCCCCTTTTTCCCGATTACCACACGATGGGTCAGGGAGTTAGTCTCCCGGGGTACAAAATAGAATTTCCCACCCTTTCCCCTCAAAATTTTTTTTTTCCCCTGGGCGCCTTCCCAAGGAGGAATCTCGGTTCGCCCTATTCAGGGCGGTCGATCTCTCGGCACAGGGGGTTTGGGCGCCCTGTACCGGAGTCGAAAAGGGTCAGGGGTTTTATTCCAACCCTGTTCTTGTACCAAAAGGACGTACCGAAAGGGGCCCCATTCGGACTAAAGCGACTGAAACCTTTTTGCAAAAATTCGGCATTTCCGAATGGAATCTCTCCGAGGTCATTGCAGCCATGGAAAAAGGGGAAATTTTAGCATCAATAACATTCAGGATGCCTATCTTCACATCCCCTTTATTTCCTCCTCACCAAGATTTCTTCTTTGCCGTCGGCAAACTTTTTGTTCGCACCTTGCCCATTGGGCTAGCCACGCCCCCGGGTGTTCAAAAGGTCAGGCTGCTGTTTGTCCATTCTGCACTCCAGGGGGTAGTCATCCGCCTACTTAGACATCTCCTCACAAGGGTCCGTCTTTTTCAAATCTGCGGAAAGTGTCGCATTAACGTTAGACACCCTTGCTCGCCTGGGGTGGCTGGTGAATACAAGAAATCATCCCCTGTGCCACTCGGAAGACACCTTTTTAGGGAGAATTTCGACACCGCTCGGGGGGTTGATAATTCTTCCTCAGAAAAGGGGGCCCTTGGTTCTCCGTCAAGAGGTACGGACCTTCCCAACCAATTCCTCACACCATCCGGTTTTGCATGAGGGTCCTGGGAAGGATGGTGGCAGCAATAGAGGCTATTCCATTTGCCCAATTTCATCTTCGCCCCCTTCAACATGCACTCTTGGCAGTATGGGACGGGAGCCCTTACTCCCTCAATCTCGGTGTCGTCTGTCCCTGCAGGTCAGACAGACTTAATGTGTGGACGAAGAGCACCACTCTTCGACAGGGTCGGTTGTTTTCCTCAAATTTTGGTTGGTTGTCACAACGGACGCCAGCCTGCTCGGATGGGAGCAGTGTTTCGTCACCATACAGCCCAGGGAACTTGGTCTCAGCAGGAATCGACCCTCCCGATCAATATTTAGGATCCGAGCTATTCGGCTAGCTCTGAGACATTTTCACCAGCATCTGGCGGCCACCCACAGAATACAATCGACATGCCACGGCAGTGGCATACATAAACCATCAGGGAGGTACCCGCAGCAGGGCGGCCATGCACGAGGTAAAACAGATTCTGACTTGGGCAGAGGTAAAATCACTCTGTGATTTCAGCGGTCCACATTCCGGGCGAGGAAAACTGGGCTGCGGATTTTCTCAGCCGTCACGGCATAGCGTCAGGGGAATGGTCCGCTTCATCCCGAGGTTTTTCAGCAGATATGCCGACGCTGGGGAACCCCAGATGTGGACCTGATGGCTTCCAAGATAAATGCCAAGGTGCCCAACTTCGTCTCCCCGGTACCGGGATCCGCGGCATTTGCAGTAGACGCTCTGGTCCTACCATGGAATCAGTTTCATCTTCCATACTTGTTTCCACCAATAGCCCTTCTCCCAAGGGTGATCGAAAGATCAGGATAGAGGGGGTTCCAGCGATATTAATCGCTCCGGATTGGCCGCCGTCGCTCATGGTACGCGGAGCTGGTACAATTGCTCACCGACACACCCTGGCGACTGCCAAGCGCGTGGACCTTCTCTCCCAGGGCCCAATTTACCACCAAACTCAGCGGTCCTGTGTTTGACGGCCTGGCCGTTGAATCTTGGATCCTGACCGGGCTGGATTCTCTAAAAAGGTCGCCGCAAACGATGGCTAACGCCCGAAAACCCGTTTCGGCTCGCATCTACCACGGTACTTGGAAGGTCTTTTTTACTGGTGCAGGGAACATGGTTTGTTCCCCGCTCCTTTTTTTCAATTCCGAACATTCTATCTTTTCTCCAGGCAGGCCTAGATTCAGGTCTAGCGCCTAGTACTCTTAGAGGACAGATATCAGCTTTGTCGGTTCTTTTTCAGCGAAAGATCGCGTCTAATTTTCAGGTTAGGACCTTTATTCAGGGGTTGTCCATATAGTTCCTCCCTACAAGACTCCCTTAGAGGTTTGGGACCTCAATCTAGTCCTGGGAGTCCTACAGGAGTCTCCTTTTGAACCTTTGCAGGAAGTTTCTCTATCATTTCTTTCCTGGAAAGTGGTGTTTTTGTAGCCATTACATCCATAAGGCGGGTTTCGGAGCTGCTGCACTGTCTTGTCGAGCTCCGTCTTACTTTTCCATCAGGATAAGGTGGTGCTCAGACCAACACCACCTTTTTGCCTAAGGTTGTGTCCTCATTTCATATTAATGAGGACATTGTGTTGCCCTCATTTTGCCCAGCTCCGACGCACCGAGTGGAGAAGGCTCTCCATACGCTGGATCTGGTGAGAGCACTCAGGAGAATATGTATCTCGGACGGCGTCCTTTCGACAGACAGACACCTGTTTGTCCTCCCTGAAGGTCGCAGGAAGGGACTTGCTGCCTCTAAGTCAACCTTGGCTAGGTGGATTCGGTTAGCCATTCAGAGGCTTCCCGTAATCAGAGACACGGTGGTTCCCGCAGGGATCAAGGCTCACTCCACCAGAGCGGTGGGTGCCTCCTGGGCCTTCGGCATCAGGCTTCGGTGGAACAGGTTTGTAAAGCAGCAACCTGGTCCAGTCCTGCATACTTTTTCCAAGCATTATAATGTCCATACCCAGACTTCGCGATGCCAGTCTGGGTAGAAGGATTCTTCAGGGCGCGGTTTTGCGCACCTATAACAATGCTTGGTTATAAATTACACTGTGGAGTCGGTTTCCCACCCAAGGGACTGCTTTGGACGTCCCACAGTCCTGTGTCCCCCAATGAGACGAAGGAGAAACACGGATTTGGGTAAAGACTTACCTGTAAAATCCTTTTCAGCGAAGGAAGGAAGAGAGACACAGTATTCATTACTGATGGGTAGGCGGAAGCCCCAGATCAGGATGTTACCTCAGATCAAAAGAGTGATGACTGGCTGGCCCCTCCAGCTCGGGCTCCCCTACTCCAGCTCCAGTCGTACCAAAGCTTTTAGGAAAAGAGCCAAGATCACCAGCGGAGCAAATAACCCCTTCTGAAGGAACTTCAGAGAAAAAACACAAGGATACAGGTTATGCATGCAAAGAAAGCCAAAAACCACAGAGTTCCAGGTACTACTCACGGAACCTGACTACTGCGATGAGCTGGCGATGCTGGAACAGAGCCTTAGCGCGCTGACCTCAGCCCAGATAATCGCTATCAGATAAGGGTCGCGCTGCATCTGAAAACATCAACACACTCTGCCGTGGGAGGGTGCTGTGTCTCTCTTCCTCCTTCGCTGAAAAGGATTTTACAGGTAAGTCTTTACCAAAATCCGTGTTTCAGCGCAGATGAAGGAAGAAGCCACAGTATTCATTACTGATGGGACGTCCCAAAGCAGTTCAAAAATAAGGGTGGGAAAAAACCAACAAAAGGCAGAAACCCAACAACCTTAACAACAAAGCGCAACCAGCGCTAAACACAAGTTCATCCAGAACTTTAAACTACAGCTGCCTGCAGGACCCTACGTCCGAGGGCTGCATCAGCGGAAGCACTGACGTCCACTTTATAAAACCTTGTAAACGTGTGGACAGAGCGCCAAGTCGCCGCTCGGCAAAGCTGCACTGCCGAAGCACCTTGATGAAAAGCCCACGATGAAGCCACAGCTCTCGTGGAATGGGCTCGAATCTTAATCGGGCAAGATTCACCCCGAAGACGGTAAGCTTCCAAAATAGCTGACCGGATCCAACGAGCTATAGAACCCTTGGAAGCTCGTTGACCACGCCGACGACCTGCCGAACCACAAACAGGGAGTCCGTCTTACGAAAACCTTGAGTAATAGATAGATAAAACTTCAAGGCCCCACTAAATCCAATGTGTGTAAATCTCGCTCTTTCGTATTCTTGGATCCGGACAGAGTGAAGGCAACACAATATCCTGGTTAACATGAAATTGTGACACCACTTTAGGCAAAAAATCACCCCGAGTGCGAAGCACTACACGATCCGGAAAAAACTCCAGAAAAGGAGGCGAACAAGAAAGAGCTGCCAATTCAGAAACTCTCCTCAAGGAAGTGACTGCAACAAGGTAAGCCACCTTCCAAGAAAGTAAAGAAAGGCTAGCAGAAACCATAGGTTCAAAAGGTTTATGCTGAAGAGCCTCCAAAACAAGGTTGAGCCGCCAAGGAGACACGGGTGCCTTCCGCGGCGGAAACTTACGAGAGATACCTCGGAAAAAGGAGAGCACGTCTCTATTCGAAGCAATGGTTCTCCGGAACAATAGGACAGAGCAGAAATCTGACCTTTCAGAGTGCTAACTTCCAAACCCTTGTCTAGCCCATGCTGCAGAAAAGCCAACAGGTTGGGAATGGAAAATTTTCTCTGGGTTCCGAGAAGACCCAAACACCACGAAAAGAAGGGTTTCCCAAATTTTGTGGTAAATCCTAGAAGTAGCCGACATCTTGCAGCACGAAGGGTAGCAATGACCTCGGCTGAAAAACCTCTACGGGTCAAGATTTCGGTCTCAAGAGCCACGCCGTCAAACGCAGGGACATCAAGTCCGGATGACAAACGGGCCCCTGAGTCAACAAGTCCGGTTGAAGAGGGAGTGGAAACGGAGGTGCCGCCAACAGCGACATTATTGTCAAGAACCACACCTTCTTGGCCAGTCGGAGCTATCAGAATAGCTGGAATTCTCTCTAGTCTGATCCGACGCAGCACTAGAGGAAGTAAGGATATCGGCGGGAATACATAGATCAGCTCGAACTGATCCACTGAGCCACTAGAGCATCCACCGCCACCGCCTTCGGGTCCTGTACCTGGACATGAATGTCGGTAACTTGGCATTGGACCTGGATGCCATCAAATCCACTTGGGGGGTTCCCCAGCGAGAGCACAGTAGTGCAAAGACTTCCGGGTGGAGGCTCCATTCCCCGGGATCCATCCTTCTGCGACTGAGAAAGTCCGCTGTAATATCTGAACCCCTGGAATGTGAATCGCCGAAATGGCTGGTACATTGGCCTCTGCCCAAATCAGAATCGGGACACCTCTACCATGAGTCTGGAACTCCTTGTCCCACCTTGGTGATTGATATACGCGACAGCCGTCGCATTGTCTGTCTGCACACGGACTGCAGACCGCTCAAAGGGACCGTCCAATGTTGGAGGCAAAGGAAAATCGCCCTCAATTCCAGGATTGTTGATCGAAGCACAGACTCTTCCGGTGACCATACCCCCTGAATCCAGAGATTGTTCCAAACCCCCCCCCCAGCCCGTCAGGCTGGCATCGGTGGTTATGACTGACCACTTCAGAGGGAGGAAAGACTTCCCCAGGGAGAATGCCCCTGGACGTAACCACCATTCAAGAGAATCCCGCACCGCGCGAGAAATGGTGACACTGCAATCCAGCGATTGCGACTGATTCCATCGACTCAAGATGAACCTTTGAAGAGTCCTGGAGTGGAACTGGGCAAAAGGAATTGCCTCCATGGACGCCACCATCAGTCCAGAAGACGCATACACTTCCGTAGGGACATTGCCGTTGAGGATGTCATAATCTGTACATGTCGAAGAAGACATGACTGTTTGTCTGGTGGTAGGGAAACTACCGACCGAAACGTGTCGAGATGCATTCCCAAAAAGAGAATTGTCCTCGATGGTTCCAGGGACGACTTCTCCCAATTGACCAGCCAACCGAAGTCTTTCAGAAACTGAAGAGACAAATCCCGAGCCGTCAACGCCTCCTCCTCCGAGGAAGCCACGATCAAAAGATCGTCCAATAAGGGAGAATCGTAATCCCCTGTCTTCGAAGGAGTGCCATGAGGGGCGCCAGAATTTTTGTAAAGACCCTTGGCGCTGAGGCTAAGCCGAACGGCAGAGCCACGAACTGGTAATGATTCTGACCTATGGCAAATCGAAGAAAGCGCTGATGAGCCTTTCCGATGGAATATGCAAATAGGCGTCGCGAATGTCGATTGACACCAGAAAATCGTTCTGTGACAGAGCTGCCACAACGGAACGAAGCGACTCCATGCGAAATTTCCGGACATGGACATGCCGGTTTAATCGCTTGAGATCCAGAATCGGGCGAAATTTGTTCTCCTTTTTGGGAACTATAAAAAGGTTGGAATAAAAACCTTTCCCTCGGTCCTCTGACGGAACCGGTTCACTACACCCTTTTGTAGTAGCGATTCGACCTCTCGCTGTAGAGCGACAACAAGCTCGGGTTCGACGGAACGCGAGATTGACAAAAAACATTTGGGGGTTGAGAAGCAAACTCTATGAAATAGCCTGCCGACACTATCCGCGTTACCCAGGAATCTGGAACGCGAGCCATCCAAGTCTCCTTGAAAAGAAGCAGGCGACCCCCACTCGAGAATCCTCGAGTGGACCCCTGGCGTCAATCCGACTTTGCGGGTTTCTTGTCAAGTTCCCGCTTGTTCTGGCGGAAACTCTGCTTCCAGGGAGTACGAGTTTTCTGAGAGGATTTCTTTCCTGAGAAAGAAGGACGACCCGATCCCCACGAGGAGTGACTAGATCGTCCTCGGCCCGAAAGGACCGCCGACCACTATAAACACCAGGCTTACTAGACACCGAGGCCATGGCCCTTCGCTGTGGTAATGCTGATTCCTTCGCCTTAGCCTTGGAAATCAGCTCTGTGAGGTCGGATCCAAAAAGATGGCCACCCTTGTAAGGTAAGGCCAACAACCCTTGTTTGGAAACTGCGTCCCCGGCCCACTGTCTGAGCCATAAAGCTCTTCTGACTGTAACCGCTGAAGCTTGCGCTTTGGCCAGCAGAGATGCCGTATCCAGACCGGCATCAAAGATATAACAGGCTGCCGTTTCTAACCATTCACAAGTTTCCCGTATCTCAGATAACGGAGATTCATTTTGCAACTCCGTCTTCAGACGTGCCAACCAGCTTAGAGAAGCTCTAGCAGCACACATGGATCCTAGCACTGCTCGAAATCCATGACCCGCAGCCTCATAGCTTGCTTTTGCCGCCAATTCTGCCTTTCTATCCAAAGGCTCCTGTAAGCTCGCTTTTCCCTTAATAGGGAGTAGAGAGGATTTACTAAGCTGAGACAAAGACACATCCACTTCAGGAGCAGAAGTCCAATTAGCCTTTAACTCCGTAGAGCAAGGATAAAGTGTATCAAAGAAATGCGTTCCATGAAAACGCTTATCTGGACATAGACGTTCCTCCTCTATTACACCATTAAGCTCATCCAGAGCTGGCAATGTTGTGCGCGAAGCACGGGACTCCTGGAAAATGCGTGCTGATTTACCAGGACGACTAGTTACCTCCTCCGGTAACTGTAGTATATCTCTCATGGCTTCAATTAATGCCTCCGTACGCTTCGTCATAGAGGAACGCCCCTGCGGCTCGTCCGCATCTGAATCGGATATTTCTCCATCCGAATTTAAAGGGGAACTCTGCCCAATATCAGATACATCTGACTCGCTCCGTGTAGAGGCCGGTAACGGCCTGCGTCGCTTCCTCTGAGAGGAATTAGCAGACACATATTGACCTAAAAGGTCAGATAAGTTATTAATCGATCGAGCGATATCATCCAATTTTCCACCGCTGTCGACCGCAGCGCTAGACGCTGTGGAGGTCTGCGTATCTGATTGCCGCAATGGCACTGGGACGTGATCCGCGGCATCTGAACTCTGTTCAGACATGTCTCACCTGTATGAGCAGGTCAAAGCGGTAATACCAGCAAAAAACTATGCGTTTTTTTTTTTTTTTTTTTTCAAACGCTGAAGGGTTAACGCTCCACCAAGCAGAGTTACCCCAGCGGTATTCAGTCAGCAAATTTAGCTGGTAGAAATAACCCTCAAAGGGGTTAATATTGCAAACTCACCAAAATATATATATATTTGTGAGCCCCAGCCAATTTTTATGTCTCTGATGAGACTGCAGCTGCAGGATAGCGATCGCTGCGCTGCGGGGTGAGGAATCCGCACTCACCCAGCTGGCCGTGGTGTCTATATGAGGAGAGGAGCGGTCCGAGGAGCCCAGGAGCCTGAGTAATGGCCGCCACAGTGAGGGGGTCGCAGGAGAAAAGCCAGAGCGCGCGTCTTCCTGCTCAAAAGACCGGGATAGATAGGCCACGCCCCCTGCTAGCTCAAATAATGAGCGCGAACTCTCCCCGCTCCTGCTCCCTCTCTGTCCTGCAGCTATCTGCCTGCGGACAAAAAAATCGCCACATCTTGTAACAGCGCTGTCACAGCAGCGCTGAAGCATACTGACATTACATGTAGTAGCGCTGTCACAGCAGCGCTGAAGCATACTGACATTACATGTAGTAGCGCTGTCACAGCAGCGCTGAAGCTACTGACATTACATGTAGTAGCGCTGTCACAGCAGCGCTGAAGCATACTGACATACATGTAGTAACGCTGTCACAGCAGCGCTGAAGCATACTGACATTAGTAATAGCGCTGCTCATTCAGACGCTAAAGCACTCACACATAATTATTATTAAAATTTGTGTGGAGTACTCACCAGCCAAGGCGCCACAGGGACCCTCAGGGGTTTCTGGCGCAGTGCCCATGCTTCCCCCCAGGGCGAAGAACGCAGTGACCGCACGTGTGGTTTGCGTTCCCGCCAGAGAAGCTCTCCTCATCCCCCAGGGCCGGCAAGGATTCTGCAGGGACTTTGAGTAAATACAGATCCGCCAAGGGAGAGGTTGGGGTACAGCAGCGCTGATACCCCTGAGACCTCTAGACCAACTAGTGATCCAAGTCTCCTGTCCGAATATTAAAATAATAAAATCTTCTGAGGAGCTGCATTAGCAGCGACCATCCTCTGGACCTCAAATCTTAGACTGGAGCTGAGTAGGAGGAGCCCGAGCTGGAGGGGCCAGCCAGTCATCACTCTTTTGATCTGAGGTAACATCCTGATCTGGGGCTCCGCCTACCCATCAGTAATGAATACTGTGGCTCTCTTCCTTCATCTGCAGCTGAAATACGGATTTTTGTGTTACTCACCGTAAAATCCTTTTCTCCGAGACACTCATTGGGGGACACAGCACCCTCCCTAAGAGCCGGCTGGCTTTATATTGAGTTAACTCTATTCTCCTTAAATTGGTATCAGCAGTTTTTTTCTTCTGAATATACTGTATCTGTGTTAACTCTTGATTTATTTTTTAGCCTCCTACTGCTTTTTGCACTAAACTGGGTTTGCCTGCGGCCAGTGCTGAGGTGTATACGGCGGAGGAGGAGCTAACCTTTTTTATGTTACTTAGTGTCAGCCTCCTAGCGGCAGAAGCATACACCCCACACACAGTCCTGTGTCCCCCAATGAGTGTCTCGGAGAAAAGGATTTTACGGTGAGTAACACAAAAATCCGTATTTTTGCCTCACTTTTATTGCGTTTTTGTACAGTAATGACTGCTTTTTTGTGCCGTGTATATCCTGAGCTGTCATGAGAGAGGTCACACGAGTTCATCAGCTGATGAGCTCCGGTGATATCACAGCACCAGTGCTGCATGAGAAAGTTCTCACGCATCGGGGTGCTGTAAGTGAGATGACCTCTCTAACGGAAGCTCAGCGCTATACACTGTAATATTTTTGATATTTTCATAAACACAAATCATATCAACCTAAATTTACCACTAATATGAAGTACAATATATCTCCAGAAAACATTCTCAGAATCAGTGCGATCCATTGAAGCGTTTCAGAGTTATTACCACATAAAGGGACAATGGTCAGAATTATAAAATTTTGAATGATTGGGAAGGTGAAGACAGGCTTGGAAGGGTGATGGCATTAAGAGGGCTTAAAGGTGGTGTTCTTAGTTTGTATGGGGAAATCCTGGTAACAGCTTCCTTTTAAGTCCGTATTAATACATCTGCCTCATTGTGTAGTCTTATTGTTATCTTGGACATAAAATGCAGAAATATGAAGGTTATATATTTTGATTTTTTTTGCAGATAAATAAAACATCTCCATTACCAACTATTGAAGGAGAAATTATTTCCGCACTTGTAAAAGCAAAATGTATCCCTGAGATCTGTGCTACTAACTTAAAGCTTGTCCGATTTCAGCGTTGTGCTCGCACAGACAAGGTGGGTCAGTATAGCTTTACTGCCGGTATGCATGTAACATTTTTACTGTGATTATCTATATATCATATTTATTTATTTTAACATGCTTTTTATTTTTTTGTGGAATGGTATCATGTTTAGTATTTTACCCAGATGCCCTCTTAAGCTGTTTGCCATGTACAATATGCAGCCCCTAAAGTCTGACTCTGTATGCTGTTTGCATCCATTAATTTGACCCATTGTCTTATGATCGTGGTACTCCCATTTCGTCACTGTACTCCCTTTTCACTTCCTAATACAATGTGACTAAAGCTGCATTTGCACTGAAGGATTATCGTGAGCAAGCATTCTTAAAAACGCCCATTTCACGATCATCTTACAGTTTAAATAGGCTGCCGATCACCTGAGGAACAAGCAAAACGCACGTTCATCAGTAGAAATGATCTTTTGTACAGCACAAAAAATTATTGTTCTCTGCGGTGCATCGAACTTTGTAAACCGGACTCACACTGCTATGAAACATAGAGGACTATGCACACTGAGCAACCTATTACAGATCATTCAGTGTGCATAGTTTTCTTTGGTCTGCAAAATGTAAGAGGTTTGACAGCGTGAGATTGCTTCTTTTGTCACTCTGTTGGCTCAGCAATTGATTGTTGAGAGTCAGTGCTTGTTAACACAATGGCCTCCTGGTGTGGCATGGATCAAAGTCCAATTCATTGTGGCACAGACTGCCCCTTTCACATGTATGATTTAAGGGTGCTTGCACACGATGCAGATTCTGCTGCGGATCCGCAGCGGATTTGGCTCGCAGCATGTCAATTCTTTGTGCGGAATCCACAGCGGTTTTACACCTGCTCCATTATAGATATCTGCAGGTGTAAAAACGCAGTGAAAATCCGCACAAAAAATTCACACAAAAAATCCGCACTAAATCAGCAGGTAAAACGCAGGTCATTTACCTGCGGATTTAGCAAAATCCGAGCGGAAAAATCCGGCAGTGAATCCGCAACGTGTGCACGCACCCTAAATGTATATGTTCTATCCTTGCTTTTCACAAATGCAACATACCCATTATAATCTATGGGGCTTTTCACATGTCCTTTTTATTCCAAACAGAGAGCCCGCAAAAAAACGAAAAAACATTTTTGATCCTAGTCAGGGATTAAACCAACTTATGTAAATATATATGTAAGTGAAAAACTTGGGACAGTACACTGGTGTCATCCTAGTTACATCTTCGCACTGTCCATTTTGGGCCATGTTCACATGTTCAGCTTTTGGTCAGTATTTTACCTCAGTATGTGTAAGCCAAAACCAGGAGTGGCTGATAAATGCAGAAGTGGTGACGGGTTTCTATTATACTTTTCCTCTGATTATTCCACCTGGTTTTGGCTTACAAAAACTGAGGTAAAATACTGTTACTACATTGATGAATTCATTGAGATCTGTAGTTTGTAAAATGGGGTCACTTATGGGAGGTTCTGCTGTTCTGACATCTCAGGGGCTCTCCCAGTGGGTCATGGCACTCGCAATTCATAACAGTAAAATCTGCATTAATTTATGGCGATTACATGTAGGGTATTGGTGAACTGAGGAGAAAATATATAACACACTGAGAGGTCATCTTTTTCCTATTAGCCTTTTCAAAATTTGTAAAATTGGAGCTGAAACAACATTTTGCTGTAAAAGTGTAATTATTCTTTCTTCACTGCCCATTGGTTTAAATTTCTGTGAGGCACATGGTGTCAACATGCTCACTGCACCCCTAGATTAATTTTTTTTTAGATGTGTAATTTGTAAAATGACGTTACTTATGGGGGTCTCTGCTATTCTGGCGCCTTAGGCACTCTTCAGTGTGACATGACACCCTCAAACCAGTCCAGCAAAATCTGAACTCCAATATGGCGCCTCTTCCCTTCTGAGCTTTGCACCGTGCCTCAAAAGTAGTTTTTGACCGTATATGGGGTATCGGTGTACTCAGGAGAAATTGCACAACAAATTCTATGGTGCAATTTCTCCTGTTACCCTAAAAATAAAAAAATGGGGCTAAAAAACTTTTGTGTGAATTTTTTTTTTTTTTTGACAGCTCAACAATATAAACTTCTGTGAAGCACCTGGGGAGGGGGGGGTTCAGGGTGCTCAACCACACATCTAGATACATCCCTAGAGGGGTCACTTGTGGGGGTTTCCTCCTGAAACGCAACATGGCACCCGCTAATGATTCCAGCAAATTTTGCATTCAAAAAGTCAAATGGCGCGCCTTCCCTTCCGAGCCCTACCATGCGCCTAAATAGTAGTTTTCCCCAACATATGGGGTATCGTCGTGCTCAGGAGAAATTGCATTTAGATTGCATTTAAATTAAATTTAGAGTCCATGTTCTCCTGTTACCCTTGTGAAAATAAAAAAATTGGGGTCTAAAGTACAATTTTTGTGAAAAGCACTTAAAATGTTCATTTTTTCTCTTCCACATTCCATTAATTCCTGTGATGCACCTGAAGGATTAATAAACTTCTTTAATGTGGTTTTGAGGACTTTGAGCGGTACATTTTTTTGGAATGTGTCACTTTTGGGTATTTTCTGTCATATAGACCCCTCAAAGTCACTTCAAATGTGATGTGGTCCCTTAAAAAATGGTTTTGTAAATTTGGTAAAAATTACAAATCACTGATCAACTTTTAACCCTTCTAACTTCCTAACAAACAAAAATTATGTTTCAAAAATTGTACTGATAAAAAGAAGACATGTGGCAAATGCTATTTATTGACTATTTTGTGTGACATGACTCTCTGATTTAAGGGCATAAAAATTAAAAGTTTGAAAACTGAATTTTTCTGCAAATTTCCAATTTTTTTTCCACAAATAAATACAAGTCAGGTCGAACAAATTTTACCACTATCATGAATTATAATATTTCATGAACAAAACCGTGTCGGCATCAGTGGGATTTGTTGAGGCATTTCAGAGTTATTATTACCTCATTAATTCACACTAGTCAGAATTGTAAAATTTGGCCTGGTCATGAAGATGAAAACAGGCTTGCGGGGTGAAGTGGTTAAAGCCAAAATAGAGACATAGAGGTGACCTAGAGACACATAATGCATGAGGACAATTTATTGGTAAGAAGCTCAACTGCAATGAAAACTGTAAGCAAATGTTTTGCAATCAGTTGTCATTCAAAACTGCGATGCAGAGGAGCACAATAGTAAAATTCTCACTTTTTTGTTCTATCATTCATCTCTCATATTTTAACTTGTCACTGTCATTTCAATAAAGTAGACTTTGCATTGCCCTACAAATGAGTAGCCAACATTAATTACAAAGTGCTTTATTTACCTAAAATGATGTTTTCATCCTGAAACTGCATAGAGCGAGGCAAGCTTTTGGTTCATGGTAGTAAAGCCATTGGACATGGGCGTGTGCAATGTATGTTGGGAGGTACCGTGATTAGAATGTAAGTTCCGGAACCCCATAGTGCTGTTAGAATGCTCATGAGAAGGAAACGCTAATTAAAAAATGCAAGTTGGAAAGCATGAGAATTTGGACACACCTAGACTTATTAGACTACTACAGTATGTGCATTATAAGCAGTTTTAACTTGTTGTAGGGGAATGGGTGCTGCCAGATCCTGCTTTTCTACAGGTTTTGTGTAAAGGAGTGGTTGTAAAGTGTTTTTTTGCAGTGCTTTATCTCATGCTTTTGCAGCAATAAAAAATGTTTTAGACAGATTTTAGCTATAAGTAAATTGGGAGATGTTCAATTAATTTCAAATGGTGTGTTTTTTTTCTGTTTGTCTTTTTTAAATTGTAGTGTCTAGTGCAGTGGGGGTGAACCTAAGGTACACGTGCCAGAGGTGGCACTCAGAGCACTCTCTATGGGTATGCTCGCTGTCGCCCCAGCACGAAGACCTTTTCTAGGATACGGCAGTTCTCTGAGCCTGCTGTAAAGCTGGCAGCTGGCTCAGAGAAGTTGCATCACACCTGCTCCCGGCAATCAATTGTATTCATGTCTCTCATACGCGAGTACAATTGAAACGCCGACCGCCAGCACTTCCGGGTCAGGGTGACGTCATCCGTGAGATCAGGCAATCTGATCACACTGCTAACGTCAGTCAACGCAGAGGCACAAACAACGTTGGTGGTACGTGCTCCACACCAAAGATTTATTGTAATTGGGGGGATCATGAATGTGGACACAGAATGGGGAGAGTAGGGGGAGCGAAATCTGAGGAGATAGTTTGGGGGCCGAGGAAGGGATGGGTACAAACAGTATGGGAAGTGGAGAAGTGTGAGGAAACATTATGAGGGGGGTTGGGTGCGGACACAGTATGGGGAGTGAGGAGTATGGCATGGGTGCAGACACAGTATGGGGAGATGTGCGAGTAGACAGTATTAAGAGCGAGGAGGCAAATATGTGAGGAGACTATTGGAGGGAACAGTGTGAGACATTGGGGGAGAAAAGTGTGAGGGGGCAAAGAATAGAGAATGGGTAGTGTGGGGTCGATATAGAGAGGATAGAATGGGTGGACAGTGTAAGGGCACAGATAGGAGGGGACAGTATGCCACAAAGGGGTAGTGTGATGAGGGGGCACAGTATACAGAGTGGACAGTATGGGTGAGAAACAGTGTGATGAGGGGGCCCAGTATGGAAAGGAGAGGGCAGTGTGCAAGGCATGAACTATACATAAGAGGGACAGTGTGTGGGTCATATTTTGTGCAGGAAATTTAGTGAGTGGCAACTATTTATTCAGGGGCTCAATGTAGGGCAGATATTTTTATTCACGTGCATTATAATCACTCTACTATTTTTAAGGGCATCGTATCGTGATGTGCTGCAGCAGACTGGAGAAGATGGAAGTATGCTGATACGAGCTGTGAATTTGAAAAGTCATCATGGCATCTGAACAAGATGAAGAAAAGGAGAACAGCTCCAATCAGAGACAACGACATCTATAAGGCACCTGGATGTAAATGTATATTTGTGATACTGACTAATTCTCATCCGTACTGTGGTTCCTGTATGGTCCACAGTCTGATGATGACTGATAACAACAACACCCAACATCTCCTTATCATTGTTAAGGACATAATGGGAGGTAGGATCATGCAATACAAATGTATTAGTGTCTGACCTGACATTACAATTGATGTACCTTGTACTGTTAGTGGTCCTGGTGATGTATTCATGTACTGATGGTGGTTCAGGTGATGTATTCATGTGTTGATGGTGATTTATTCCTGTACTGCTGGTGGTTCTGGTGATTTTTTTGAGTACGGATGAGGGTTGTGATGCTATGTTTCTATACTGATGGGGGTTCTACTAATGTATTTCTGTACTTCTGGTGGTTCTGGTGATGTGTTTCTGTACTGATGATTGTTTTGGTATTGTTTCTCTACTGATGGGCGTTCTAGTGATGTATTTCTGTACTGCTGGTGGTTTGGTTGATAGTTTAGTACAGATCTCAAACTGAGTTATGAATATCCAAATAGCACTTGGCAGAAAAAACTTACCCCTACCCTGGTCTAGCACAAGCTGCTTTAGTTTTTTCTAGCAGGACAAGAAGCAATGACATCCCATTCTTTGTTCACATGACCACTACGACCTCACGTGACTCAAACAAAACATCATCAGTGTGCTTCTGCTGATGTCGTGTAACAGGCCTTAGTTAAGTGGCCAAAGAATGAGACATTATTGCTCCCCTGAGACCAACAGAGTGACTTGTGCTGGAGCCAAAGAGTCAGTATACAGTCTCTTCTGGAGAGTACCCATAACACAGTGCCTTCCAGAGAGCTCCCAGAACAGAGTACTTTCTGGAAAGTACCTACAACACAGTGCTTTCGGAAGGTTACCTATGACACAGTGCATTACTGAGAAGCATGACAAACATAAACTTTTACCATTCAATAAAAAGTTTTTTGTATCATTAAAAGCTCTGTTATTGTGTTTTTCCTTTAAGAAAAATAAGATGTTAATGTATGAGTTCTGATAAATTCCTTAAGTGGGTTTTGGGTTGCAGTTTGGGCACTCGGTCTTTAAAAGGTTCACCATCACAGGTCTAGTGTCTCATATTCTGTACTTTTCGATAGGTCAGGAAAATGAATGATAAAATATATGTCTGAATAAAAAATCCACAAAATAGCTTGAATAAACACATAAAACTTATTGTGTTTATTTACAATCCTGGAAGCCTGCCGTATTGATCGCATTATTAATGCCATTCTTTGCAACAACAAACCTCATAATCTGGACAAGCACTGGATCTAAACAAGATTGATGTCACTTGCAATGAAAATTGCTTGACAATGACAATCAATATTGTTTATAGGAAAACCTGATGTGTAGCAGAGGGTAGATAAAAAAAATCTTCAATAGATATTAGGTCTTTTGTATTTAAGGGTATGCAGACAAGTTGTGAGATTTCATTATAATTAGGGAACAAATAATGAATGTATGCATTATCTTTTTTAGGGTGTTTCTGCATTGGCTCAAGTTATCTCTGTAAGACTCTTTGAGAATGATGTAAATCCTGTGGAAATCATCAATTCTTACCTTCCACCAGAAATTCGTGTTACAGGTAGTAAACCAAATCCAAATTCATAAAGTATATATCTTATTGCAATGAGTTAATATACAGTATAACATATTATGTTTGTTTGGTGTTTATTTTGCATCTAGGTGTAAAAAGAGCAACCAAGGGCTTCAATTCTAAGATTATGTGTCAAGCACGGACGTATTCATACACACTGCCCACATTTGCCTTATCACGGGATACCATCTCTGTTCCTGACTCCAGCTTCCGTTTGTCTCGAGAAGACTTCCATTATGTCAACAGACTTCTTTCTTTCTATAAAGGAACACACAGTTTCCACAACTTCACAAGAGAAAAACTATCAGATGACCCCAGTGCACGCAGACACATGTACCAAATCTCCTGCTCAGAGCCCTTTGTTCGCCATGGTGTGGAATTTGCAAGAATTGCGATTACAGGACAAAGCTTCATGCTACACCAGATTCGTAAAATGATTGGTCTTATCATAGCAGTGGTGAAAGGTGCCGTTACACCTGAATTTCTTCCTTTGTCAATGACACTAAAAAAGACCAACCTCCCCCTGGCACCAGCTTTAGGGTTGGTTCTGGAGTGTACACATTTTGAGTCTCATAATCGGCGTTGCTATAGCAGTCACTCCTCCCGTACGGTAACCTGGGAAGAATTTTTGCCCGCCACTGAGGCCTTCAGGGAGGAGAAGATCATGCCAGTCATCATTGATGGAGAACTTAGAGATCTTTCTTTTTCAAACTGGTTGCATCAGTTTAGCGGATACACTTTCTTGGTCATCTGAAATAAGACAGAAGATTTTCTATTTGGTAAAAAACTTTTTAATACTTTGTAAAGTACCAAATTATGTACTTTTGTGTTTTACTAAAATTTAACTGTCTGCAAAAACGTACTCTTAATGTACTTTAGATTCTTTCAGAATTTCTGAACTCCGTTGACTTTGAACTAGGGCCGTGATATCCATTAGTAAAACCTTTCATTAGCCTGCTGGAACTTGTAAGGATTAGCTATTATTAACAGAAGCAGAACATGTTAATAAGATATTCATGACAATAATATCAATGCAAGGAGTTTTTCTTTATGGCCCCATTACTGCTCTATTTTGTATGGAGATGTAATAGATTTGCAGTAGAATTCCTAGCGCTTTTCTTGTGTCAAACTCTGCACATATCCAACAGCCAAACTACCGTATATACTCGTGTATAAGCCGAGATTTTCAGCACCTTTTTTGGTGTTGAAAATGCCCCCTCGGCTTATACACGAGTTATTGGGCAGAAACCAGCGGGGAGGGGGTGCCGCGGCAGGAGCCGGTGGCTGGGACCTAACACTCACCCTCCCCGTGCCATCGCTGAACGTCCCGGCAATCCTGCGTTGTTCTCGGCTTCCTGCAGCTCTCCTGTGCTGAGCGGTGACGTAAAACCGCTCATTAAGGTCATGTAATATGGACGCGACGCCACTACCATAGGCGTAACGTCCATATTCATGGCCTTAATGAGCGGTATTACGTCACCGCTCAGCACAGGAGAGCTGCAGGAAGCCGGGTACAACGCAGGATTGCCAGGACGTTCAGCGATGGCACGGGTAGGGTATGACGGGGGGAGAACGGAGGACGGGGGAAGCCTGGAGGAGGACAATGAGCACGGAGCAGGACGGGGGGGGGGAGGACGGAGAGCACAGAAGCACGAAGCAGGACGGGGGGAGGACGGAGAGCACAGAGGAGCACGGAGCAGGACAGCGGGGAGGATGGAGGACACAGAGGAGCACGGAGCAGGACGGGGGAGGATGGAGAGCACGGAGCAGGACGAGGGTGAGGATGGAAAGCACAGAGGAGCACGGAGCAGGATGAGGGGAGGATGGAAAGCACATAGGAGCACGGAGCAGGACGGGGGGGTGGATGGAGGGCACAGAAGAGCACGGAGCAGGACGGGGGGGAGGATGGAGGGCACAGAGGAGCACGGAGCAGGACGGGGGGAGGATGGAGAGCACGGAGCAGGACGGGGGGGCACAGGAGCATGGAGCAGGACGGGGGGAGGATGGAGGGCACAGAGGAGCACAGAGCAGGACGGGGGGAGGACGGAGAGCACAGAGAAGCACGGAGCAGGACGGGGGGGGCACAGGAGGACGGACCAGGAGGGGGGGAGCACAGAGCTGGATGGGGGAGCAAGGAGCAGGACGGGGGCAGCACACAGCAGGACGGCGGTTTATACCCCGGCTTATACGCGAGTCAATAAGTTTTCCCATTTTTTGGTGGCAAAATTAGGGGGGTCGGTTTATACACGGGTCGGCTTATACATGAGTATATACGGTAATTGTTTAATAGGGATCTGTCAGTAGGATCAATCCTAAGCTGTATGGGCATGCAGGTCATACAAAGTTGAATAAAATGATACATTGATATCTGCGATCCAATGTCTTATTCCAGAGAAATCCATGTTTTTCTGATATGTAAAAGATGTTAAGATCTATGGACCAGACATAGCTCTCCTCAAGAATCTACCTCGAGATTATTTTAAATAAAAGGGGGAGTTACCAGTTTGGTGTGTAATGGCCGCTCTCTCCTGATCTCACTGACACATCTGCAGGTTCCTCTCAGCTTCCATCTCACAGGCAGGGCTGCAATATTAGTACAATACAGAAGAGCTGTGAGAGCTGCAGCAAATGTGATTGTAATTCAGTTCTACTGTTCTCTGTTAGTTACTTGTCTCACACTTTTATCTCCTTCTTTTCATGAAAAATAATCTCTGGAGGTGGATTCTCATGCAGATCAGTGTTTGGTCCATAGATTTTAACAGCTCATTTACATACAAGAAAAACTTTGATTTCTCTGGAAAAAGGCTATGTTCACACATTGCGTTTTTGCTGCTTTTTATGCAAATTAAAAGCTGCTTTTTATAGTACCAGGAAAACTGAGATTTCAGAAATCTTAAGCACACATTTTTTTTTCCTGACTGAATTGGAAAACTGCTGCTTTGTTGAAAACTGCAGCATGTCACTTCTTTCAGCGTTTTTACAGTGTTTTTTCACCCATAGATAGCAATAACTAAGTATAAAAATGCAGCAAAAAAAGTTGCCATTAATGATGAGCAAACATGCTCAGATAAGGTGTTATTCGAGCATGCTTGGGTGCTGAGTGACTTTGGCGTGCTCGAAAAAAATATTCAAGAACCTGCACCTGCATGTCTCGCGGCTATTCGACAGCCGCAACACATGCAGGAATTTCTGCGTTTTTAGGCTATGTCATTTAGGCTATGTTGCGTTTTTGCATAGTTTTTTCTGCAAGCAAAACCTGTTCACTTGGCAGTAAAAAGCTGCTTACAAAAAGCAGTATTTTCTGCAATTATTTGGTCACGTTATTGTCTGTTGTGGATGCTGATACACTTTAGTGCCCCCAAAAAAGCATGATGCAACTTCCTTAGGTTTTTGCCCCACAATTGCAGCCTGATATTTGCTTTTTTGCTGAATTTCTGCACTTAATCATTGTTTTTTTTGTGAAAAAAACTGAAAGAAGTGACATGCTGCAGTTTCCAGTTCAATCAGGGCAAAAAATGTGTGTGCATGAGGTTTCTGAAATCTCCTTGCTTTTGCTGCTACTGTAAAACACAGCTTAAAATTTGCATAAAAAGAAGAAGATAGCCTTAGTGGGCAAAAAAGCAGGCACAGCAGGATGTGAAACACATTTATTTTTGTGATTTGTCAAGTTTAAAGTACCTGCCACACTACACAATCCCCTAGCGATCTCGTTAACGTCGCATATAATGAGATCGTTAGCGGATTGTTTGTATATCGCTGAGTGCGGCTTAACTTATGCGATATGTTAAGACGCTATCGCGGTTAGCGATCTCCTTACGACTTTAGCGGTACAAAGTACCGCTAAATCGCTAAGAAAAGGTGCCACACTCAGCGATAATTACTTACCCAGCGGGAGCGCCGGCGATAAAATAGGGTCCGGAAGATTCAGCGACGAGCGAGTTCACAGCAGGAAGCTCGTCGCTGGCAGATGCCGCACTGAACAACATCGCTAAGGGATCGCTAAATAGTGACGTTTTTAGCGATCCGTTGCGATGTTTGTTTAGTGTGGCATCCTTAAAGCAAAATGTCTTGGTCTCCTCACATGAGAATAACACTTAGGATTAGTACAATTCAATTAAATTAGTGTTGTGTTAAAGTGAACAATTGCCTGAGCAATTCAATGACAGTCCAATGTGTAAAACTAACCTGACCAATGTGTGAAAGTGAGCAGTGTCTGCCCTACAACATGCACTTCCAATGTCTTAAGGGTATGCCACACTAAGCGAGATCGCAAACGAGATCGCTAATGAGATCGCAATTGCGTCACCATTTATGAAATTGGTGACGTAGCAACATCTCGTTAGCGATCTCGTTATGTGAGACGGGCCCTTTAGATTCCAAACACAACTCATCAGCGATCTGTGATTCCAAACACATCTCATCAGCGATCTGTATAACGACCTCTGCGGTCGTTGAGAAAACCTAGTCCCACCTGCGATGTGTGAAATTGAACAATGCCTGACCAACTCAATGGCCCTGACCAATGTGTGAAAGTAAGCAGTGTCTGCCCTACAACATGCACTTCCAATGTCTTAAGGGTATGCCACACTAAGCTAGATCGCTAACGAGATCACTACTGCGTCACCATTTATGACACAGTAGCGATCTCGTTAGCGACTTAGCTGTGTGTGACATGTAGCAGTGATGTGGCCCCTGCTGAGATGTCGTTGATCGCTTATAAACGTTCTGAGCCGTTTTTTGGTCGTTGGTGTCCCGCTGGTGAGCCTGAATCGCTGAGTGTGACACCCTTTATGAACGACTTCACCAGCATCGCAGGTGGGACTAGGTTTTCCGGACCCCTGCTCATGTTCATTTTTTGTGTCCCTATGCGGTCTATTTTTTTTTTAAGAACGGCAAATACGGACACACGTACACGTTGTATTCAGTGGTGGTGAGAACATGTCAGGTTTTTAAATGAACTGTGTGTCCCATGTGAAAAACCAGCAGACATGTCCTTTTTTTTGCGCAGCACAGACCAAATGCGTGTGGCACACGTACACTTGGATGACACATGGATAATATCTGTACCGGCGCCTAGGAAAAGTAGTACAGTTGTGAATTGTATTCAGCACCCGTGTGCTCCTGCTTCATTTTCATAACCAGCAAGGAGAAAGCCCATGGCTTGAGGCTGATGTTAATGATCTGGGAAAGATCCCTAAATGTTCCCAGGCTATTAATAACAGTTCACAGCTGTTTGCTTAGCCTTTACTAGTTAGTTTACGGGGGACCCCAGAAAAAAATGACGTAAAGTCCCTCTGTGAGATATGGGAAAATTATATTTAAATTATATCATTTTGATTTCTAATGGAATTCCCCATCAAGATACAGTTTGGCCTAAAAATACTTGCTTCATACCACTCCCTTGGCATTCATTCGCCAGGATCATTGTTTTCCTTTAATTAAACTCCAGGAACAAGCCCTTTGAAGCTCTGGCAATTAGCACCAGGGTGTGAGCTCTGGGGCAGCTACAGCCCAAACTGGATTTCTTTGTCTGACTCAAGAACATGGAGACATTGTGACACTACAGGTCACAGCCAGGCTCTGAGGTATTGAATCTGGAAAATGATCTATAATAATAGAATGCAATATCACATTATAAACAAATGTGTGAAATCATGTTGTTTCAGTTGTGGATGGAAAAGTAAAAGTCGAGGAAAGTTTTATTGATTTCATCCACTGTTAAGAAAAACAGGAAGTTGTCTGGCTTCTGAGATTCTCAAAAAGCTATCCACTGATGGCATTGACCTCAAAGATGCTAGAGGCCAAGTGTATGACAAATATACTAATATTAAATGGAGGCCCGATGCTATCGCATCAGGAGGGCGGTAATGTCACGATGGGGGCAGTGATTTGCCAGCGTTGTAGAATATCCTCCCACCACTGTGCTCACCCACCTATCCACTCTCTCTCTTTCTCCATGTGCTGACTTCTCCCATCTATGCTCTCTTCTTTGACCTGTCTACCCCATGTGCTATCCCCCTTGTCTGCTGTCTCTCTCCTTCCTGTGCTGTGTTCTCCTCTCATGTGCTGTCACGTTTGAGCTGTCTCCCCCGTCCTCTGTCTCTCTCACCCCTGTGTCTGACCGTGTACAGAACATACCACAGCTCCTGGGCAGGGGAGGAAACAAAAGACAATACTCACATTACAGCAGGCGATTGCAGAGGATACATTTTGTGAGGTAAAATATTGTTTAAAAACAATCAGTGAAATATTTTACCTCACAAAATGAATCCTCTGTGATCCTCTATTGTAATGGCAGTATTGTCTTTTGCTTCCTCCCCTGCCCAGGAGATGTGGTATGTTCCATACACGGTCAGACACAAACAATTTTTAAAATTAACTTTCGTTCGTGGGAAAACCCCTTTAATGTGACTGGCTTCCCCTGCCTGTAGAAACGTTGTGTATTTGCCGCTGGGATCAGCCGAATGATTCACTGCGCCTGTGCAGAATTCGCGCAGGAGCAGTGCGACGGTGTTCCGCTGGCGGTACCGCGCAAGAGGCTGTGTGAGTGATTGAGAGTGTCAGTGTGAGTTTGAGAGTGTGTGAGTCTGAGTGTGACTGTGAGTGTGGTGCGATGGTGTTCCGCTGGTAGTACCGCGCAATAGGTTGGTACCAGCAGCAGTTTCCATATTGAGACACCCATCACTTGGGTGTCCCAATATGGCGGTCGGTGAACTTCCTCCGCTTGGAATTCTGGGATATGGTGACATCTGGACGGAACAGGAAATGAAAACATTACAAGGAAATTATATAAATAGATGGCAGAAAATATAATGGAGTACAAACAAGAATTTTGCTAGAGAATAGATAGGCGTGCTTTTGTTCCATATGTAGCGCATAGTCTGAACCTGGCGGGTGTACATGCTGCATCTGTAAATTAAGAGATGGAAACATTTTTTGGAACAGTTCAAAGGCTATTTACATTTTTTTCTAGCTCCACATCACGTTGAAAGATACTTGTAAAATTTCTTAAAACAAGCCTGAAAGGACATACAGATATCCGATGGTCTTCAAGAGCGCATGCAATAAAAGCGCTATACAATCAAATCCCTCTGATATCTGAAGCCATCAGTGAAATTGTAGAAACCTCAGGAAATCATGAAGCTAGATCTACTGGGACAAGTCTCCAGCTACAATTAGACTTCAATTGCCAATGTGTGTGAAATGTGTGGAACAAGATTTTAGGCCACCTAGAGTGAATCAGTCACTACAAGGTAAAGAGATAAAATATTACTTTTAATATACATTTTTTAAAAATCTTTTTTCAAAACTTCCATAAAATCACCAAACAAATCAACCAATATTGTACCCCAAAGGGGCAAAAAAATAGTGCTGCACACACAACTGCACCCAGTAATTTTATGCCATAAATAATCAAAAAGCTATATAGGCCATTGCAATACCCAATTAGCATATGCCATAAATAATCAAAAGGCTATAAAATTTGCATAAAAAAGCAGCAAAAACACACTGTGGGAAGATAGCCTTAGTGGGCAAAAGAAGCAGGCACAGCAGGATGTGAAACATTTAGGCTAAGTGCACACGTTCAGCATTATTTGCGTTTTTTTCGCAGCAAAAAATGCGTAAAAAACGCATGAATAAAGCATCCTATTTAGAATGAATTCCGCAATTTTTGTGCACATGGTGCGCTTTTTTCCACGAAAAAACGCATCGCGGAAAAAGACGCAACATGTTCACTAATTTTGCGGAATTCTAGCGGTTTTCCCACTATATTATTGACCTAGAAAGTTCAGGGAAAAATCGCTGTAAAAACGCGCAAAAACGCACGTTTTTACCGCGAAAAAAGTCCGGTTTTGCTCAGGAAAATTCTGCACACATTCATGAACGTGTGCACTGAGCCTTATTTTTGTGATTTTCTCATGTTTAAAGCAAAATGTCTTGGTCTCCTCACATGAGAATTAAGGCACTGTCACACTTAGCGAACGCACTAGCGATCACGACAACGATACGACCTGGCGAGATGGCTAGTGCGATCGCTATGTGGTCGCTAGTTAGCTTCCAAACACAAAGATCTCATCAGAGATCAGCGATCTGTATAACGACCTCTGCGGTCATTGGGAAAACCTAGTCCCACCTGTGACGCTGGTGAAGTTGTTCATAAAGGGTGTCACACTCAGCGATTCAGACTCACCAGCGGGACACCAACGACCAAAAAACGGCTCAGAACGTTCATGAGCGATCAGTGACATCGCAGCGGGGGCCACATCGCTGCTACATGTCACACACAGCTAAGTCGCTAACGAGATCGCTGCTGCGTCATAAATGATCTCGCTTGCGATCTCGTTTAGTGTGGCATACCCTTTAGGACCCCTGCTCATGTTCATTTTTTGTGTCCCTATGCGGTCTATTTTTTTTAAGGATGGCAAATACGGACACACGTACACCCGTTGTATTCAGTGGTGGTGAGAACATGTCAGGTTTTTAAATGGACTGTGTCCCATGTGAAAAAACAGCAGACATGTCCTCCTGCGTCATTTTCATAACCAGCAGGGAGAAAGCCATGGCTTGAGGCTGATGTTAATGATCTGGGAAAGATCCCTAAATGTTCCCAGGCTATTAATAACAGTTCACAGCTGTTTGCTTAGCCTTTACTAGTTAATTTACGGGGGACCCCAGAAAAAAAAATGACGTAAAGTCCCCCTGTGAGATATGGGAAAATGATATTTAAATTATATCATTTTGATTTCTAATGGAATTCCCCATCAAGATACAGTTTGGCCTAAAAATACTTGCTTCATACCACTCCCTTGGCATTCATTCCCCAGGATCATTGTTTTCTTTTAATTAAACTCCAGGAACAAGCCCTTTGAAGCTCTGTAACTGGCAATTAGAACCAGGGTGTGAGCTCTGGGGCAGCTACAGCCAAACTGGATTTCTTTGTCTGACTCAAGAACATGGAGACATCGTGACACTACAGGTCACAGCCAGGCTCTGAGGTATTGAATCTGGAAAATGATCTTTAATAATAGAATGCAGTATCTCTGAGACTAGCCGAGCATTCCTTTCCCCCACACGCCCGTGCCCGGTAGCCACCTATAGCACTATGCGTTATGAAGTTACAAAGCAGACACCAGGAATTACATACGTTAGGCATATTTAGTCTCCATGTGCAGATAAAATCCAGCAGAATCCAGTGGCCCCACTGCCATTCCATTCAGAGCTTCAGGTGTAAAGTTATGAGCCTCCACGGTTCTGGACAGAAAATCATACTCTAATATGGGAAGAGAGAGGCTGCCCAAGCCCAGGGGTGAGCGCAGAGTGTAGGAGGGAGCAGCCTAGGAGATATAAGGCAGCACCTCATTTTGGACTTAGTTTTCTACTGGCAGGAGGATCCATTACCTGACGTGGCCAGAAAAACCTGTAACTAAGATTTGGACCTGTGATCCATCAGCGCCTCCCTGTGGTCACATGCTACATAACACGGTAATTGCAACCTATCTATACCCTAGCCTTGTACTACACTCTTGACTGTATACCTGTATATTGCTCTGTAAATATATGCCTGTATATTTCTAGTGCGCCTTTTCAGTGATAAAATATAAAATTAATCTTGGGCTGCTCTTTTATCTCGATACACAAATCCCCACGTCCGTGTAAGGGGACAACTGCACCACAGGTACCTGGATGCCAGGTCTGGAACTGAAAAGGCTGCATCCTCTGTTCCCTGGGTGAAGCTCTAGCAAGGCGGACCGTCCTGTTGACCGAGGTGGATGGGGAGATAAAAGGAAAAAACGCGTGCAGCAGAGCAGTTTGGTGCCAACGGAGGGCAGTGCGCAGACAGACGAGTGGCGCGCTTCGCTCCCCCTCCCCACCTCAGAGTACCCGAGCTGCGGCAGTGCCACACCATCTCCAGAGGGACCGCTGCCAGGAGAGAAGCCAGGCTAAAGCTTTCCTCGACTTTTACTTTTCCATCCACAACTGAAACATAACAAATGTGTGAAATCATGTTATGTTTCAGTTGTGGATGGAAAAGTAAAAGTCGAGGAAAGCTTTATTGATTTCATCCACTGTTAAGAAAAACAGGAAGTGGTCTGGCTGCAGCAATCCAAGGAGGGAGGGGCTGCTGCGCTGAGGGAGCAGGGGGCATGGCTAAGTCTCTGAGATTTGGCGGGAACAGTGCGGCAGGGAGAAGTGAGGGCTCTGGTCCTTGAGCACTGTGACAGTAGACCCGCGCCCGCAGGTCCCCAGAGGGAAACTAGCAGCGTCCGCCAGGAGAGACGTGCAGGACGCCCGTTGGTGACCCTGAAGCGAGTTGCCAAATGCTCCAGGCCGAGCAGAGCCAGGCACACAGGTCAGAGCTGAGCCGGGTAGTGCAGCAGCGACAGAGAAGTGCTCCGGCCGGGAGCCCCAGCGCCACGCACACCAGCGTCTTCCGCCGCCATCAGCGGGGACCAGAGAGAAATGTGCAGAGTGTGTCCGATGACCGCCATAAAGCCAGGTGCTTTAGGATTGTGAGTACCGCGCGAGTGCTGCCTGAAAGAGACAGGGAGCGAATCCGTGATTTACACCCCGTCTGTGTTAGTGAAGATCGGCCTAGACACTTGTGACCTGTCAGCTTATGTTAGTAGAGCCACGCTGGGCTCGTACAGGACTGTGGCCCTCATCGTTATTTAGCCACTACAGTATATGGACTAGGGGCAGCGGAAGGTACCAGAGACTGACCGCTGTCACCAGAAGACGGGGTATTGTTGTTTGCTGGACCCCATTACTAAGGACACCGCGCCAGTCATTGCCGGCACCATTGAGTTCTCAGCAGGCGTTATAGTCTACGGAGCTTCTGACACAACTTCTTCACAGGAACTGTTGTTACCAGAACCGTTATTCTTTACCTTACAATCTCCTTTGCTCATTGTACTGTTGTTATACTTGTATTACCTTTTTCCTCCCTGCATTGAGCATTCCCCTGTAAATAAACCTGTTAACCTTGCTCTGCCTCCCGTCCATCACTGCATGTTGCGTTCCTGCTACTACCTTACATCCGCACGCTCGGTTGTTTATATTATACGCTACCCGGGTTGGTTTCTGACATGATAAATAAATAAATAATCTTTATATAGCGCTAACATATTCCGCAGCGCTTTACAGTTTGCACACATTATCGTCGCTGTCCCCGATGGGGCTCACAATCTTGATTCCCTATCAGTATGTTTTTGGAGTGTGGGAGGAAACCGGAGTACCCGGAGGAAACCCACGCAAACACGGGGAGAACATACAAACTCCTTGCAGATGTTGTCCTTGGTGGGACTCGAACCCAGGACTCCAGCGCTGCAAGGCTGCAGTGCTATCCACTGAGCCACCGTGCTGCCCTTATGATATAAGCTTGTTGTCGGACGGGGCTAATTTCGAACGAGGAACTGGTGGCATACCGTACTGTGTTAGTGAGGAAAAAGTGGCGTAATGTTTTACAGTGTGTTCTACAAGCTATATTACTTTGTGCCCAAAACAACCTTGTTCTTAAGGGGTCTAGTGATGTAATTGGCATGTTTCTTGACATTATAGAGGTGTTAAGTAAACATAACACTGCTCATAAAGAAAAAAAAAATACTCACATCAAAGAAAAATTGTCAATTACTTATCCAATAAAATTCAGAATGAATTCATTGACATTTTGGAGAAAGAAAGTTTGCTTAAAAATTATTTGCAAGATAAAAGAAGCAAAGCATTTTGCTCTGGTATTTGACTGTACCCCTGATATATCACATTATAAACAAATGTGTGAAATCATATATTATGTTTCAGTTGTGGATGGAAAAGTAAAAGTCAAGGAAAGCTTTATTGATTTCATCCACTGTTAAGAAAAGCAGGAAGTTGTCTGGCTTCTGAGATTCTCAAAAAGCTATCCACTGATGGCATTGACCTCAAAGATGCTAGAGGCCAAGGGTATGACAATTACACTAATATTAAATGGAGGCCCGATGCTATCGCATCAGGAGGGCGGTAATGTCACGATGGGGGCAGGCTTTGCAGCCTTGAGAATCTCTCCCACCCATGTGCTCATGCACCTATCCACTCTCTTTCCCCATGTGCTGACTTCTCCCATTTATGCTCTCTTCTTTGACCTGTCTACCCCATGTGCTATCCCCCTTGTCTGCTGTCTCTCTCCTTCCTGTGCTGTGTTCTCCTCTCATGTTCTGTCCCGTTTGAGCTGTCTCCCCCTGTGCTCTGTCTCTCTCACCCCTGTGTCTGACCGTGTACAGAACATACCACAGCTCCTGGGCAGGGGAGGAAACAAAAGACAATGCTCACATTACAGCAGGCGATCGCAGAGGATACATTTTGTGAGGTAAAATATTGTTTAAAAACAATCAGTGAAATATTTTACCTCACAAAATGAATCCTCTGTGATCCTGTGTTGTAATGTCAGTAGTCTTTTGCTTCCTTCCCTGCCCAGGAGATGTGGTATGTTCCATACACAGTCAGACACAGACAATTTTAAATGAACTTTCATTTGTGGAAAACCCTTTAATGTGACGGGCTTCCCTGCTGTAAAACGTTGCGCATCTGCGCTGGGATCAGCTGATGATTCACTGCGCCTGTGCGGAATTCGCGCAGGCGCAGTGCGACGGTGTTCGCTGTGGTACCGCGCAAGAGGCTGTGTGAGTGTCAGTGTGGTTTGAGAGTGTGTAAGTCTGAGTGTGACTGTGAGTGTGGTGCGATGGTGTTCCGCTGTAGTACCGCGCAATAGGTTGGTACCAGCAGCAGTTTCCATATTGAGACACAGTTTCCACTTGGAATTCTGGGATACGGTGACATCTGGAAAGAACAGGAAATGAAAACATTACAAGGCAATTATATAAATAGATGGAAGAAAATATAATGGAGTACAAACAAGAATTTTGCTAGAGAATAGATAGGCGTGCTTTTGTTCCATATGTAGCGCATAGTCTGAACCTGGGGGTGTACATGCTGCATCTGTAAATTAAGAGATGGAAACATTTTTTGGAACAGTTCAAAGGCTATTTACATTTTTTTCTAGCTCCACATCATGTTGAGAGATACTTGTAAAATTTCTTAAAACAAGCCTGAAAGGACATACAGATATCTGATGGTCTTCAAGAGCGCATGCAATAAAAGCGCTATACAATCAAATCCCTCTGATATCTGAAGCCATCAGTGAAATTGTAGAAACCTCAGGAAATCATGAAGCTAGATCTACTGGGACAAGTCTCCAGCTACAATTAAGCCCGTGTCTCACATAGCGATACACCAGCGATCCTGACAACGATCAGGATCGCTGGTGTGTCGCTAAATGATCGCTGCTGAGCTGCCAAACAGGCAGCTCAGGCAGCGATCAGCACAAGCGACACTGCGGGTAACATCGCTCAGTTACCCGCAGTGTACGTTGGATACCAGCGCCCTGATGCAGGGAGCTGGTAACCAAGGTATACGTCGGGTTTCCAGGCGCTGCGCAGTGCCTGGAAACCCGCTGTGTACCTTGATTACCAGCTCCCCTGCATCAGGGCGCTGGTATCCAAGGTACACAGAGGGTTTCCAGGCACAGCCCCACGCCTGGAAACCCGCTGTGTACCTTGGTTACCAGCGGATCGCTGGTCTCCCGCCTGTCACACGCAGTGATGCGTGCTGGCCAGCGGGAGACCAGCGATCAAAAAAATGTCCAGGACACTCAGCGACGATCAGCGATACCCAGCAGGGGGGCTGATCGTCACTGAATGTCACACACAGCTAAATCGCTGGGAAGATCGCTGTTACGTCACAAAACTAGTGATTCAGCAGCGATCTTGCTAGCGAGATCGCTGTGTGAGACGGGGGCTTTAGACTTCAATTGCCAATGTATGTTAAATGTGTGGAACAAGATTTTAGGCCACCTAGAGTGAATCAGTCACTACAAGGTAAAGAGATAAAATAAATGAAGGGAACTGATTAGCCTGGGAAGCAATCAATTAAGCTTCCCACACTAATCACTTCCTCTCCTGTCAGCCGGGAGAGGAGCTCATTCGTTTGGGGGCTTACAGCTGAGCTGTCAGCATTAGCTGCGCTGCTTGCTGTAAACCAGTTAACCCTTTGAGAAGGATTACAGCAGTTGGACCTGACTGAACACCGGATAGGTAAGAATGTTGTTTTATTATTATTTTTTTTTACAGGAGAACAAGGGAATCGAAGGAATACCAGTAAAATAAAAGATGGTCAAAAACTGTGTGTTTATTTCATTAAAATGATTTTTAATTAAAGTGTTTTTTTTTATTTCATACAATAGGATTAATAATTGATAGTTGTCTAATTGACAACTCTGTTATTAACCTGGCTTAAAGTCACCTTCCAATAGCCAGGTGGCTTTAACCCATTCGCCACCGCTACAGGGCAATGGGAATAGACGGGCTAAGTGCCAGAAAGGGCGCATCTAATTATAGATTTGCCTTTTCTGGGGTGGCTGGGGGCAGATGTTAGTAGCCATGGGGGGGTGTTGTGAATGGACTTGAAATGAGTTCTGAGCAGAGGCTCCCTCTGGTGGTTACAAGCGGTGCTGGACTGTCCAGTGAAGATTGTGAGGAGTGGGAATCAGGTGTTACTGACTGGTCTTATATAAGGGAGTCGCCTTCCCATCAGGGTTGCCGGTGAACAATTGTTCTGGTCTCACTCCATGATTCCTGTTTCCCTTGTAGCCTGCTGTGTCGTGTCTGCATCTCCTGCTAACAGATAAGACATTTTCTTCTTTTTGTTTTTGTGCTTTTTTTTTGCATTTTGTCCTGCACTTCTGTGGGGGCCTTCAGGGTCCCCTCCGGGGGCTTTTGCCCTCTCAGTTTAGTTCAGCCACTGATGTTTGTACTTTTGCTTTTTCCAGTTTCTTCAGTGGCTGCTGTTTTGATTTTGTTACACCAGAGAACTAATTTAGGTGGTAGAGGTCGTGTGATCTCAGGTGTTTTTGAAATTAGTAGAGTTGGTGCTTTGCAGGGTTTTTGGGATCGCAGTAAGTGCCCTTCCTATCCTTTTTTTATTTAGTTAGTTTGGGCCCCAACGTTTTCTCATACTATTTTCTGTCTGTTGTCAGTATTTCTTTTTTTCTAACAGCCCTTACAT
>JARQOD010000004.1:420468867-420564280 GCA_033576555.1 Oophaga sylvatica | reverse complement strand
CCTAGCATGGATGTCCGAAGCAAACACCCAAGAATTGTCTTCCTGACCATAAACTCTCCACTTAACCAAATACTGGAGTTTCCGTCTAGAAAAACGAGAATTCAATATTTTCTCAACCACAAACTCCATATTGCCCTCAACCAGAACAGGGTCAGGAGGCAAAGCAGTAGGAACCACTGGCTCAACAAACCTCTTCAACAAGAACTTGTGGAACACGTTATGGATCTTAAATGTCCCTGGAAGAAGCAAACGAAAAGAAACAGGATTAAGAATCTCCATGATCTTATAAGGTCCAATGAACCTAGGCTTAAATTTAGAGATGCCACTCTCATAGGAATATTTTTTGAGGACAACCAGACCAAGTCCCCCACTTTAAACCGAGGACCATCAGTCCTATGCCGGTTAGCAAACCGCTGGGCCCTCTCCTGAGAGAGGGACAACATCTCCACTACCTGGTCCCAAATCTGTTGCATACGCTCCACAACAGAGTCAACACCTGGACAGACAGAAGCCTCCGTCTGTCCTGAAGAAAATCGAGGATAAAACACAGAATTACAGAAAAATGGAGACATCAAAGTGGCAGAGCTAGCCCTATTATTAATAGCAAACTCAGCCAAAGGCAAAAAAGAGACCCAGTCATCCTGATCAGCAGACACAAAGCATCTTAGATAAGTCTCCAATGTCTGGTTTGTTCTCTCAGTTTGACCATTGGTCTGAGGATGAAACGCGAGGAGAAAGACAATTGAACACCAAGTTTAGAACAAAAGGTCCTCCAAAATCTGGAAACAAACTGGACTCCTCTGTCAGACACAATGTTCTCAGGAATGCCGTGTAAACGAACCACGTGCTGAAGGAACAAAGGCACCAATTCAGAGGAGGAAGGCAACTTAGGTAATAGCACAAGATGTATCATCTTGGAAAACCTATCACAAATCACCCAGATGACGGTCATTCTCTGAGAAACAGGGAGGTCGGAAATGAAATCCATAGAGATATGGGTCCATGGTCTCTTGGGCACAGGCAATGGCATCAACAAACCACTAGAGCGAGAGCAAGGCTTGGAGCGAGAGCAAGTCCCGCAGGACTGCACAAATTCCCTGACATCACGAGACAAGGTAGGCCACCAAAAGGACCGACTAACCAAGTCTCTAGTACCAAAAATTCCAGGATGTCCGGCCAACGCGGAACAATGAATCTCAGACATCACACTCTTTTTCCACTGGTCCGGGACAAACAATTTCCCAACAGGGCAGCGCTCGGGCCTATCCTCCTGACACCCCTCCAGAGCCAGTCTCAAATTGGGCGAGATGGCGGAAAGAACTACACCTTCTTTCAAAATAACAGAAGGATCAGATAACTCAGGAGAGTCCGCAAGGAAACTCCTCGAGAGGGCATCCGCCTTAACATTCTTAGTGCCAGGAAGAAAGGAAACCACAAAATTAAAACGTGTGAAAAACAAGGCCCACCTGGCCTGTCTAGGATTAAGTCGCTTGGCAGATTCCAGATAAACCAGATTCTTATGGTCCGTAAGGACCACCACCTGATGTTTGGCTCCCTCCAGCCAATGTCTCCACTCTTCAAAAGCCCACTTCATGGCCAATAACTCCCGATTACCCACGTCATAATTACGTTCAGTAGGAGAAAATTTTCGAGAGAAAAAGGCACAAGGGTTACTTTTAGAGGTCTCTGGATCTCTTTGGGACAAAACGGCACCTGCCCCAATTTCAGAGGCATCAACCTCCACCTGAAATGGCAGAGAAACATCAGGCTGCCGTAGAACAGGAGCAGAAGTGAATCTCTGCTTAAGTTCCTGAAATGCAGAGACTGCCTCAGGAGGCCAATTCACCACATCAGAACCCTTTTTGGTCAAATCAGTTAATGGTTTAACAATAACCGAGAAATTACCAATAAATTTACGATAAAAATTGGCAAAACCCAAAAATCTTTGAAGAGCCTTTAATGAAGTAGGTTGGACCCAATCACAGATGGCCTGAACCTTGACCGGGTCCATTTCAATAACAGATGGGGACAAAATGAATCCCAAAAATGAGATCCTCTGTACCCAAAAAGACACTTTGATCCCTTCACATACAGACATTCTCTCTCAAAATCTGGAATACAGTTCGAACATGTTTCACATGAGAGTCCCAGTCATTGGAAAAATCAAGATATCATCCAAATAAACAATCAGAAATTTATCCACAAAATCCCTGAAAATGTCATTCATGAAGGACTGGAAGACAGAAGGAGCATTAGTGAGCCCAAAGGGCATCACAAGGTACTCAAAATGCCCCTCAGGGGTATTAAATGCCGTCTTCCATTCATCCCCGTGCTTAATGCGAATAAGGTTATATGCCCCCCTGAGGTCAAGCTTGGTAAACCAAGTAGCGTTTTTCACCCTGGAAAACAGGTCAGAAATCAAGGGTAACGGATATTGATATTTCACAGTAATATTGTTCAAAAGACGATAATCAATACACGGCCTTAATGAACCATCCTTTTTGGCCACAAAGAAAAAACCGGCACCTAAGGGTGAAGAGGATGGTCTGATATGACCCTTCTCCAATGACTCCTTGATATAAGACCGCATAGCGTCATGTTCAGGTACAGACAAGTTAAAAAGGCGACCTTTAGGGAATTTACTACCAGGCACTAATTCAATAGCGCAGTCATAGCTCCTATGGGGAGGCAAGGATGCAGATTTACTTTCGCTAAACACATCAGAAAAATCAATCAAAAAGTCAGGAACATCCTGAGCCTGGGGGGAGGCAGAAAAAACAGGAGTGTTGGTATTAACACATTGGCAGCCCCAACTGGTTACAGACACAGATTTCCAATCCAAAACAGGATTATGAGACTGTAACCAAGGGAAACCCAGTACGATAATGTCATGCAGATTATACAGAACCAAAAATTTGCAGCTCTCCTGATGATCAGGTTCAACCCTCATTATCACCTGAGTAGAGAACTGAGGTTTATTCTCAGCCAAAGGGGTAGAATCGATCCCCAGTAGGGGAATAGACTTCCGTAGGGGTATCAAGGGAAACCCACAACGTTTAGCAAAATCAAAATCCATCAGGTTAATAGCTGCTCCCGAATCAACGAAAGCCTGAGCAGAAAATGAGGACAGAGAGCATATCAGAGTAACAGTTAATAAAAACTTAGTCTGAACACTACCCAAGACAACTGAGCGTGCAAAACGTCTTCCCCGCTTAGGGCAGACTGAAATAGCATGAGAGGCATCACCACAGTAGAAACATAACCCATTGCGCTTTCGAAATTCATGACGCTGTGCCCCAGAAACCACTCTATCACACTGCATGGATTCAGAAGCAGGTTCACAAGGCAACACTATTCCACGCATACTTCTCCGCTCACGCAAACGTCTGTCAATTTGAATCGCTAATGACATAGAATCATTGAGACCAGAGGGGACAGGGAATCCCACCATAACATCCTTTACATTATCTGACAGACCCTTCCGAAAAAGGGCTGCCAAAGCGTCGTCATTCCATTTGGTCAGGACTGCCCACCTACGGAATCTCTGACAGTATAACTCAGCGTCATCAAGCCCCTGATTTAATGCCAACAAGGCTTTTTCAGCTTGATCAGTGACATTAGGCTCATCGTACAATAACCCCAAGGCCTGAAAAAATGCATCAACATCACTCAAAACAGGATCCCCAGGTGTCAGGGAAAAAGCCCAATCCTGAGGATCGCCGCGCAGGAGAGAGATGACAATTTGAACCTGCTGCGCTGCGTTCCCTGAGGACTTAGATTTTAAGGCAAAAAACAATTTACAATTATTTTTGAAATTCAGAAACTTGGCTCGATCCCCCAAAAACAAATCTGGCATGGGAATCCTAGGTTCCACAACAGGCAACCTAGCAAGATAGGTAGCAATACTCTGAACCTCAGTGGCAAGCTGATCCACACGGCCAGACAACTGTGCAAACTCCATTGAGAGAAAAAAATCCTCCCCAGCACCCAGAGATACAGAGGGAAAAAAAATGCAACAAACAGAAAAATATCTCTGACAACTCTGACAACCTTTTTTCTTTCACAATATTTTTTCCCTTCTGTGAGTACCATACAATTTTCAATTTTTTGGCCGGTGATACTGTTATGTTTCGGTAGCTGAGGAGTGCAGGTAAAAAAGGCAATACACCAGAGCAGTTGGAATCTATGAGATTGCAGTACCCTGACTAACCACCACAACTAGAGGCAGCCGTGGAGCGTTCCTACATTGGTCCTAGACGCCTCGTCACAGCCTGAGAAACTAACTACACCTAAAGATAGAAAGAGGAAAGCTATCTGCCCCGGAGCAGATCCCCAAAGAACATAGAAAGCCCCCAAACATGTAATGGCGGTTAGACAAGAAGAAATACTGACACAGACAGAAAATAGTATGAGCAAACGTTGGGGCCCAAACTACCTAAATAGAAAAGGATAGGAAGGGCACTTACCGCAATCCCAAAAAACCCTGAAAAGCACCAACTCTACTAATTTCAAAAACACCTGAGATCACACGACCTCTACCACCTAAATTAGTTCTCTGGTGTAACAAAATCAAAACAGCAGCCACTGAAAAAACTGGAAAAAACAAATGTACAAACATCAGTGGCTGAACTAAACTGAGAGGGCAATAGCCCCCGGAGGGGACCCTGAAGGCCCCCACAGAAGTGCAGGACAAAATGCAAAATCAAGCACAAAAACAAAAAGAAGAAAATGTCTTATCTGTTAGCAGGAGATGCAGAAACGACACAGCAGGCTACAAAGGAAACAGGAATCAAGGATTGAGACCAGAACAATTGATCACCGGCAACCCTGATGGGAAGGCGACTCCATTATATAAGACCAGTCAGTAACACCTGATTCCCAATCCTCACAATCTTCACTGGACAGTCCAGTACCGCTTGTAACCACCAGAGGGAGCCTCTGCTCAGAACTCATTTCAAGTCCATTCACAACAGCACTCCTCTAAGGTGGCAGAGGCAAAACTGCCTTTAATCACAGACTTGGTTGAGTACACAGTTCAGGCCAGCGACATAACTATACTCCTTGCCCAAATTCTCAATCTTCAGGAGGACACCACCCCCTGGCAAATGGAGGTTGAGGAGAGATGCATTCTTGAAGAAATCCATGCAAAGGATTTGGAATCCGTATGAGAAGAATGCAGCTCTCACCGCTATTAAGATGTATTATGAAATTCTGTAGCACACATTATTTTACTTAAAAACTCATTAGTAAAAATAATACCCTTACATTTTTAAGCCATGAACGTTACATAGGGAGATCTATAATTACAAGAGAAATATGTTATTTTGTCTCTTCTAGGAGGTCACTATTTGCCGGACAGTGACACCATCAGCTGCCATGGGCATTATTTCTCCTCGGGATTTTGTAGATGTTGTAATGATCAAAAGATACGAAGATGGTACCATAACGTCTAATGGTTAGTACAGGCCAGTTCCACACTACATAATTATGTTGTGTAATAAATATTTTGTCTGTCAAATAAGGTGTGTAAAATGCCTCCATTTTTACCTTTGCCAGGAGAGGTGGATTTGTCATGGTAAAATTTGTCTCTCTGTTAGCACCAAGGGCATTAGTTGGGGATATAAATCCAGCTTTATCTCTCAACCCTTTACAAGCAAGTAGATGGGGAAAGTTGCTGGCAGACGCCTTTGCTAAACTAGCCATGAACTCTAATGGTCAATGTTTTGCCCAGTTGTGAACCAGTAACAAGCTCAGGTAATTCACTGTACCGGATGCAGCAGAAAACGTCAGTATCCATAAAACTACATGGCAAATAAATATTGAATTCAGTTTTGTTGTGATGCTATGGAATTATTATTTCAGTATAAAATATATTAACACTTATTTTATATATCATTATAGCTACAAATGTTGAGCGTCTAAGCTTCCCTCCCCAGCGACCCTTCGTTAGAGGGTTTAACTACTCTTGTGGTTGTTTCTGTGCTCCTGTTCCTGGGTAAGCAAGCTAGAATTTCTCTTTTGTGAACTTTAAAGCTTTTTGGGGAACAAAGAACATTTTTAATAATTGGCAAATTGTAGAATTTCTTGTTTTTACAAGCACTTTGCAATTTTATCTATTTATGAACCTTAAAATTTTAGATTTGTACATTGATCAGAAAACACCACAAAAATCACATTGATAGCTCACAAATCAGAACGTTATAGCTCTGGACTGAAAATGGTTACACTTCATTTGGTTAAGGCCCCAAATCACCTGCACCTGAACAGGTTAAATCCTCTTTTGGATTAATACACTGGCGGACACAGGTAGAAAAGGGCCCCTGGGCTAGAACAAGAGCTTTGCAGCCCAAGAGCTCCTAAAAATGCAATATTGCAACTGCTTTGAAGGTAGAAAAGAGCTCCATTCCCTCTTGGGCCCCTGTGTGACCGCACAAGTTGCACCAATGGTATGTCTGTCCTGGATTAATATGAAAGTTAAGTAACACAACTGTAATTACGGTACATATTACTTGAGTCACCTTACCGGTCAAGAGTCACAGTACTGTGTGCATGAGCCCTAAACTTTGCCGACCAGTCATGTCCACAGGTTGTAGATGCAACTGCCTCCGTGGGCTTATCCGCAAAGCAGAAAGCTGCACGTGCTGCCTACTGTTCACATGCACTAACCTGGTCTATTAATCGGTCGGGACTAGTTAACTAACACATAGGCCAACATGGATCCGTGCATTGGCCATTGCACACACGAACAGCACACGCCCCGAGATTACGCTCATGTGGTCGGAATTGACCTTCTTTTTCAGTAGGAATATGAACTGAACACTACATGTACACTTGCACTTGTCGTCCTGACCGGCCATCGTTGTGCTTTAGGACAATTCTGTTACTGAAGCTCTTGGAGAAACACGTTATCTTATACATCATTTAACATAACTAATCAATGAGGGTGAGATTTCCTGGGCAATTAATGTTCTGGAGGTCTTCTAAACTTGTAAATCAGATTAAGCAATAAAATGGATTGGGTGTCAGTAGATATTTACTACTAGTGTGTTTTCCTATTATTTTCCTCCACTGATCCAGTATATGAGGGCAATTAAAACAAATCTGCTTAATCATGGATCCTGTTGAATGTGCTGCGGTATTGCAGAGTGTGTGTTTGTCAGCGTAATATTAATGTCATGAATTTTTAATTGATGTAATTCAATACTTGTAAAGCCACTCGTAGATATTAGATAGCAGAATCTGCAATATTTGTTAGCTCCTATCACAAGTAATACTTATAAATAATGCTTATAAATAACACAGCCCTTGGCCCATCATATTCATGTACCCGTGTTAGATAAGCCAGAGACAATACTGACTCATCATTTCACCATATGGACATGACATGTCAAGGATGGTACATTTGGACAGCATTGAGTTGGGGTGCAATTATGCCATGCATATACAGATAAGTGTTTTATTTTTAATAAAAGTTATACAAAAAAATATGCTCATGAAAACCACAGCCAATATGTGAGTTCAGCAGCTGCGCCTGAGTAGACAGCACAGGCAGATCAGAGCTGCTGAGCTCACTGACACTGACTGGCAGCAGCACTGTCAGTGTAACGTCAGCGCTGCGGATAATCACAGACACCGCGTCATCGGTGGAAACTTAGTGCTGGACCCTAGGAGGGCGAGTAAAGCTTAGTTTGTAGTGTTAAAACAAACTGCAGCCAGAAAATAGGGGTTTTCGTAAACCAGAAAACCCCTTCAAGTGACTGTGAAACCTACTGGTATATTCACCGTATTGTAGGGGATATGAGGAATGTAGCTTTTTTACCTTCGCCGATCTTTATTGAGAATCACTTTCTGTCTTGTATATGGAATTATTAGGTATCCTTATCTCATTATTGCTATTATTCTTTGTCTTTCAGGGAACCTGAGAAAACGCAAGTTTTAAGTTTCTTCCAGACAGACCTTAGTGGCTACCTCCCGAAATCGGTTGTGGAATCTTTTTTTCCGTACAGCATGACCCAGTTTTACAACAATCTCGCAAAGGCTGTTAAAGCATTAAACGTATGACACCGAGCACTGCTAATTTTTAGTTGAACTGAGAAAAGGTCAAAAGGGGTTCAACCTGCAGCATTTGTTTCAACCTGAGAGAGGAGCGTTGGGGAGAAGAAGAAATCTAGGCATATTTATTTTTTCATTCACATAGTAGAACAACAATTTTATCACTGAGTATCTATTGTAAAAGTTTTAAAAGCAAAAATATTTATAAACATTTGTTTGTATTATTGTTTTACATATATATTTACACACACATACAGTGATTTATGCTTTGGTAAGTGCAAAATGTGAAGAAAATGTTGATGTAATACAGATAATTGCATTTCCGAGATGCAAACTCTTTAACCCTATGTGCCTGATCAGTGCCTGCTATCATGTTAGAGAGCACTTAATAATTAGGTTGACTATAGAAATTATTGCCATCACCCGTAAAAGCAGTCTGTCTGTGTAATCTGGGTCGTCACCTATACAAAGGTTCTGGCTGTGTAATCTGGGCCAGATATGTGTGGTTTAAATCTTTACTAATGATGAGTGAACGTGCTCAGATAAGGTCTTATCCGGCCATGCTCAGGTGCTGATCGAGGGTCTTCGGTGTGCTCAAAAACTATATTCGAGTCCCTGAGCCTGCATGTCTCGCGGCTTTTCAAATGCTACAACACATGCATGGATTGTCTATCAAACAGCCGTGAGACATGCAGCCGTAGGGACTCAAACATATCTTTCGTGCACACTGAATACACTCGGTTAGCACACGAGCATGCTCAGATAACAACATAATCTGAGCACGTTCGCTTATCACTAATCTTTACCTATAATAATAATCTGGCTATGTCGCCTGGAGCTCCCCTTATATTAGCAGTCTGATTGACAGGTTCAAAATGTTCAAGAATAAAAAAATGCTAAAAACTTAAGTACGGTTGGGATGTATCACCATTCAAAACAAGTCACAATTTCATGAACCATATTTAATTAGACAATTTTTTATTCAATATTACATATCCATACGTATTTACATATATATCATGTACCAACAAAGATAATGAAATATTTACAAAAACTGCATATTGCATAGATTTTGAGCAGGCGTTTTACAGACCCTCCTGGGCAGAAGCTTTAATCTTATTATTGCCTGCAGATCCCATGTTAAAGCTCTTATACCAATGTATATGAATAATAATGAATATAATATTACTTGTCAGATAAGCGAGACATCTACTGAACATGAAGTTATCATTAGAGAACTAGAAATTACTCAGCAGAAAATTATTATAGGGTTTCGTTGAAACTCTCATTGAAGAGGATGTATCTTCTGTCTTGTCGTCTATGTTTTATACGTGCTTGCCTTGCTTACATGATACCATTCTGGAGCATTATTTCTTACAACTCTGCTTTGTGCTATTCTATTATTACTCCTGGAAATGTATGAATAAATTAACAGCAGGTGTTAACCCATAATTCATTCTGACATTATTAGCACTGATTGGACTGTCTTTGTGGAGACATGCGCCAATGGAAAGGGGAGAATAGTAAATTATTCATATATTTCCAGGAGATAACAGAAGAACACAACAACACAGAGTTATAAAGAAATAGACTCCAGAATTGTTCTTCGATTTAATAAATGCTTCCATTTCTCATAAGACATGTTGGTAGATCTGGAAACTCAATTTCAAGAGCCCTGGTAAATTTTGTAAACTAATTATACATAAAGTTGCAGGAGTTGCATTTGCACAGGCGAGCTTTATGGCTGAAGAGCTTTATGATGTAATTTAAAGGTAATGCATCATTTAGCTAGTAATATGGTAGGCGCTCCGAAGCATACAATGACAGTACAACGTCTGCTGGAGATGTAAGCCGTACTATTTCAATAGGGTCTGCTGCTGAAACACTACCTCACCAGTGGCCAGTACCCAGCAGCAGGAAGGCCACAGGAAGAATAAAACAGATAGGAACATATCACTATTGCCTCCATTTATGCTTTAAACATACAAAATTCTTGGCTCACTTAATTCAATAAAATTAAAGGGAGCTTGTCAGGAGTTTCATGCTGCCTGGTCCACGGGCAGCATGAATCTGACATGTGGCTGCATTATTGCATCCCTGTAAGTTTTACTCTGAAATGTTGCCATGCACTTTGCATCTCAGCTCATTAGTCTGAAGCAGGTCCCTGGTGGTTTCTCTCCGACTCCACGCTTTATGACTGACAGGTCTCTCCTCATAACACATACACATAGTCTATGGGAGCAGAGCTAGGAGAAGCTGCCAGGTGCCCACCTCAGACTAGTCATCCGAGTCGCATAGTGCGCAGCTGCTTTTCAAGGTACTGCAAAATCTGCAAAGTTTCAGAATAAAAAATACATGGCTAGAATAAAGCAGGCGGTATCTGATTCATGCTGCCATGGTATGAGCCATGTAAATCTGATGACAAGTGTCTTTTAAGATACACTTTCTCACATAAATGTGCATTTTCATGGAAGACTACATTGGTTACTTCCCATAAACTAGGGACAAAGCAGTCATATCGAGGTCCAAGAAAGCTTTTTTAATGTTGCTCCTAATTTTATTTCATCTGATCATTTGCATCAAGCCATGTGTTCTGAATTTAGTTTATCAGTTGTTTAAAATCACATGTATCTACTGCTTTCATTATTTACAGTAATCTATTTAAAATATGTGGACGTATTTGAGGAGAATGTATTTTTTTTTACTTTGAAATAGAAATAATTTTTACAATTGGTTTTCATTACAAATGTTGACTTTTACTGTCTTGTTTCACTGCTTCTGCTGATTGCTGACAGCAGAATGAATGAGTAACTAAGAATCAGTCATTGAGTTTTTTTCTGACAGGGAGTTTGTAACTTTTCTGTCAGTTTTTTTTGCTGATTTATCACCACACTCCAACTCAAAGTTAAGCTGAACTTTGATCCCATCATAAATCAGCTGAGAAGAGCTCAGAAAAAGACAGAAGAGTTATAAACTTCCCACCAGAGTAAGTTCACTGATGGATTCTTAGTTAAACGGCATGCACCAATATTAGAAGTTACCCCCTGTCCATAAGATAGAGTACTACTCTTCGATCACTGGTAATCTGGCCACTGAAATCCTCACCGATCCCAATTGTCTGGAGTGGAAGTCAAGCATGCACATCTTCCTTTATTAATTTTCTGTGGGACTGCAGGAGATAGCGGAGTGCCATGCTCAACTTTCTCAGGCACTCCCATTAGGAATTATTGATGTGAAAGTGTGCATGCTTGACCTCTGCTGTATTCCAACGAGTGTCTTCAGGCCTCTTTCTCGGGATTTGTTGACTTCCCAGGTGTTGGACCCCTGGCAATGTGCAAGAAACGTAGCCTGTAAAAGCTAAATGGTGCACAATTTTTAACAAACGCTAATTGCAAAAACTATTTCTAGCCAAAATACATGCATTTAAGTAAAAAAAAGTTCCTCAAAGGTTTTGTGTCCAATAGGTGTTTAAATACTGCCAATAAGGATAGGGTCACGTTATGTTGCACTGACGCAACCGAAAACCTCGACGGCATGTAGAAATTGCTCTTTATTAAGTGATTACTATTTCTATTCCAATCTGCATCACTGTTTTGTGGGTGAAAACATTTTTCTGGGAAAATCATGCGCTTGATAAAAAATGAATTTCTAAACCACAGCGGCTGCACGCTAAGTGTTTGCCTGTACTGTGGCTTCGTCAGCGCTCTCCTGTACACCTCTTTCCTATGTGTTGATATGTGTGAGTTTTAGCTGACACAATGAAATCGATTCATCATTAACAGTTTCAATGAAATCACTTTTCCTTTTTGTCTTGTAGTATTTGTTGACTTTTTTTGCACCTAATTCTTCAAAACGTCACAATCTGGAAATCCCAAACTCCATGCAAAATGAAAAGAAAATAGACAAACACATATAAAAATAGACACTAAAAAGGTGCAAATTAAAAGAATTAGCACAAATAAAAACAGGAGAAAAACATAAAAAATAGCCAAAAATCTAATCTCTTCAATGCAAGAACTGCTGACTTTCAATTACGCGAGTGTACGCAAAACATACTCCTCCACGCTGTCTTAATGGCAGTAGGATACTTGAAGGTTCCATCTGCAGTCGTATAATGTTCATTTACATAAAAACATACTCTTCCTAGCATTTTATGGCACTATTAAGTCAGTAATTGCAGCATTAATGCAGTTCAATGCATTGTGACAGCTGGTAATGAATATTGCTTTACTCATTTTCTGCCTACATTCATATTCATTTTATTACATTAATTTTTTTGGCAATGAAGTTAAAACAATTAACTCTATTCCATGTAGGTGTATGCACAGCAATATCCGCCATGCTCACGGATTGACTTTTAACAAGACATATGAGGCATTTGCTTGCAGACAGCTCAGTGGGGAAGAGCACCCCTGTTTAGGGCCATAATGTATTAGCGGCAGTATTTTAGTTGGAGCTCTTGCTTCCGTATACATGTTATACTATATACAGTGCCATGAAAAGGTATTCATACTCAGTGAACTTTTACACATCTTTTCACGTTAGACACACAAACTTAAATGTGATAAATGGGATTTTATGTGATATTACGACACAGAGTAGCAAGTATTTGTGAAGTGTAAAGGAAATCACACATGGTTTTCTAAATATTTTTAAAATGTAATCTGAATATTGTGACATGACACACATTTGTATTCAGACCTCTGTAGTCTTACACCCTAAATAAAATCCTGAGTCACCAATAGAGATGAGCGAATTTGCTCGGATTCGGTTCCGAATATGATCGGAATCGAATATTGTTTTTGCAATATTCGTCGAACACAGCTGAATGTCATTAGAGTCAATGGGAGTAGAAATTACCGAATATGTTCGGAACCGATCATCAAACATACATTCGGCACGAATAGTGTGCGAATATGGCACAAATATGTCAAATTCAGATTCGGGGACAAAAAACAAACAAATTCGCTCATCTCTAGTCACCAATTACGTCCAGAAATCATATAAGTAGTACATTGAGTCCACCCTGTGTGTAGTTTATTCTCAGTATAACTATAGCTGTTCTGTGAAGGTTTCAGAGATTTGTTTGAGAACATTAGGGATCAAACAACATCATGAACACCAAGGAACACTCCAGACAGGTCAGGGATAAAGTTGTGTAGAAGAAGAGTAAAGCATGATTAGGTTATAAAAACAATAACATATGCTCTGAACATCTAAGTGAGCACTGTTCAATCCATCCAAAAATGTATAGAATATGGCTCATCTGCAAACCTACCAAGACATGGCTGTACACCTAAACTTGGCATTCCAAGCAAGGAGAGCACTAATTGGAGAAGCAGCCCATGGTCACTCAGGAGGAGATGCAGAGTTCCCTAGCTCAGGTGGGAGAATCTGTGCACAGGACAACTATTCGAGCGCAGACAGATGACGATCACATCTCAATGCTCAGACTGGCCGGCTGCTCTCCTGACCGAAGCGTGACAGCATATACTTTTATTCAGCTGTGACGCTCAGCTCGAGAGCAGACAGCTAGTCCAGGCATTGCAATGCGACCGTCGTCTGTGTTATACAGCTTTCTGACTTTCTTGTATAGTATACAAATCTGGCAAGAGGAAAGCCATTTTTGAAAGCAAGCCATAAGAAGTCTCATGCAGTTTGCATAAATTCATGCAGGGGATACAGCTAGCATGTGGAAGAAGGTGCTCTGGTCAGAAGAGACCAAAATAGAACTTTTTGGGCTAAATGTAAAACACTGTTTGGTGGAATTCTAACACTGCACATCACCTTAAAAACACCTCCAATCTCACTGAGCTAGTGACAGTTTACAAAGCAGAATGGGCAAAAACATCAGCCTCTGGATCTGAAAGGCTGGTAGAGACATACCCCAAAAGACTTGCATCAGTAATTGCAGCAAAAGGTGGTCCTACAAAGCATTGACTTCGGGGCTGAGTAGAAATGTACGTCACAATTTTAAGATTTGTATTTTTTTTCAATATTTAGAAACCCATATATCACACTACACAAATACTTGCTACTTAGTGTTGGTACATCAGAAAATCCCACCCTAAAAAAATATTTATAAGTTTGTAGGTGTAACGTAAAAAATATATGCAAAAATGTATGGGATATGAATACTTTTTTAAGGCACTATAGGTTGTAGTTTGATAATAAAAAGTATGTTTTAGTGGCTTTATTAAAGGTAGAGTCTGAAGGACTGTATCTATTAGTACCGAAGATGTAAATCTCATAACACTCAACTAAAACGTTAAACATACAAAATTGTATCGCTATAACCATTTCTTTAAAGTGAATCGGGCAGCATATTCCAAATCTAAAAGGCTTTTACATTTACTGGCCTTTTTTTAAAGAGCAAGAAATAGTGCTATCATAATAACAATAGACGAGACAGTGAGACTTGTTCTCCTACTGTATGTGTGCACTCACACCATCATCAGATATTTGCTGGCAATACCCAATTTGGCCGGAGCAGCACCTCTGTCTAACTCAAGCCCAATGCATATTTGCACAGAAAATAACATTTTAGTGCAGTTATTCGTGGTTGCAAAAGTTGGCCCATTTCATAACTGCACTAATAGCCCCTTATAAACTATAGGGACAGTTTAGGAGCAGAGCGGCCAATATATGTGGGGGTTTTAATATGTTGCTTAATGTATTTGGTACATGTAAGCACATATTCAAATATATTATATGACTAATAGGCCTCATTTAGAACTGAAGAAAAATCTGCCTTCATTTCCGCATATTACAATTAGTCTTCCATTACATAAACACCTTGACAAGAATGGACGCAGTTGAGCTATTGGCTATCAACAGTTTTGCTCATTGTGCAGCTATGTTCATTGATTGCTCATACAGCTAGTGGTGGTAGCTCGCCTGATCACAGCGAGTACGGGCCCAATGGGCAGTGTTTTGATGGCAGTCCAAGCTTCAAACCGAGTGAGACCTTGTAGGTTGATATTGCCCAGCTGCAGTAATTCATCTCCTGTCTGAACAGCTTCATTCTTGTCTGACACACCTAGAAAAGCAAACATCTGATAGTTTAAATGTCAAGGTCCATGTTACAAGTTCATTTCCCACTAGCTGATCAGTGGTTCCAGAAAGGGATATTTCAATACCAAGTCAAGAGCAATATGTAACACTGCATCAGTAAAACTTCAGACGTCGTGTCTTCAGCATGTAGTCTACCTGTGACCCTATGTAGAACTATCACAATTCTAGAGGTAACCTCCTTTCCAGCAATGTGGCATTGCATTTAAAATGAATAGGTCAAATCAGACTACTGCCGCTCTACCCCAAAGCAGGGCACAAAGGTGCCAATTCTTGAAACTGATAAAGCAGAAATCTGGTGCCTAACTGAAATGTTGAAAAATAAAATTTTGCAAATTTGTGCATGGACCCTGAACACGGACTTCTGCAGGAAGTCCGTGCTATTGTTCTTGTTCAGCAGTAAAAAGTTTGTTGAAAGGCTGCAGTGCATCCAATCAGCAAGCTTTGTCAGTGTGGGGCACTGTAGAAAAAAAATAAAGTGCAGCCCCCTCTATTTTTGCTAACCAGCGTAAGTAAAGCTGACAGCTGCAGGCTGCAGCCCCCACCTGTGAGCTTTATATTTTTATATATAAATAATTTAAAAAATGGCGTAGGATCCCCCACATTTTTGACAACCAGCCTAGCTAAAGAAGAAAGCTGGGGCTGGTATTCACAGACTGGGGAAGGGGCCCTGGATATTGGCCCTTCATAGCGTAAAAACAGCAGGAGGCAGGCGCCCTAGAAAAGGTGTATCATTAGATGTGACAATTCTGTCACTTTGCCCAGCTTTTCCCACTTGCTCTGGTGCAGTGGCAATTGGGTAATATTTGTGGGTTTAATGTCAGCTTTGTAGTGTCAGCTGACATCAAGCACTGGGGTAAGTAATGAGGGCGCCTGTTAGAAAAATTAAAGCTATCAGTGAGACCAAGTATACAATGATGAGTAGTACTCATCAGCCATCGCCTGTGACCGGCGGTCACAGCTGCTGGCTCAAATGCTGTCATCTGTGTGGAAACTTTTGAATAAGATCCGGGTTCAGGTACCTTTCTGGTACCTGAAGCAAACTTTTTTTTTTAAATGTTAGGCCGAACCCAAAGGACCCGAACCTCCACGGGTCTGCCCATCACTGACCAACTTCACCAACTTTTTGAAAAGTGGGCAGAGCATTGCAGAGAGGGGTTGTGTGCTAACATGGACAACAAATTCATCATATTTTACTACACAGAGGTGGTGTAAATGCAAACAGACATGGACTGGAGCTCATTTTATTTGCTAGATCACAACAAATGAAAGACACTCCAAAGTCAAAACCTAGGGTCTAAAGACTAAGAAAGTGGGCTTCAGCACTCATACACACGTGGTCAACATTGTTGGTACCCCTCGTTTAATGACAGAAAAACCCACAATGGTCACAGAAATAACTTGAATCTGTCAACAGTAATAGTAAATCAAAAATCTATGAAAATGAAGAAATGAAAGTCAGACATTGCATTTCAACCATGCTTCCACAATATTAAAAAAAAAAAAAACTCATGAAATAGGCCTGGACAGAAATGATGGTACCCTTAACTTAATATTTTGTTGCACAACCTTTTGAGTCAATCACTGCAATCAAATGATTCCTGTAACTGTCAATGAGACTTCTGCACCTATTGACAGGTATTTTGGCCCACTCCTCAAGAGCAAACTGCTCCAGTTGTCTTGTGTTTGAAGGCTGCCTTTTCCAGATGGCATGTTTCAGCTCTTTCCAAAGATGTTCAATAGGATTTAGGTCAGGGCTCATAGAAGGCCACTTCGGAATAGTCCAATATTTTCCTCTTAGCCATTCTTGGGTGTTTTTGCTGTGTGTTTTGGGTCATTATCCTGTTGCAAGACCCATGTCGTGCTACTGAGACCAAGCTTTCTGACACTGGGCAGCACATTTCTCTCTAGAATCCCTTGATAATCTTGAGATTTCATTGTACCCTGTACAGATTCTAGACACCCTGTGCCAGATGCAGCAAAGCAGCCCCAGAACATCACATAGCCTCCTCCATGTTTCACAGTAGGGACAGTGTTCTTTTCTTGATATGCTTCATTTTTTAGTCTGTGAACATAGAGCTGATGTGCCTTGCCAGAAGCTTTGTAACTTGTCAACATGTAGTTTGGCAAATTCCAGTCTGGCTTTTTTATGATTTTTTTTCAACAATGGTGTCCTCCTTGGTTGTCTCCCATGAAGTCCACTTTGGCTCATACAACGACGGATGGTGTGATCTGACACTGATGTTCCTTGAGCTTGAAGTTCACCTTTAATATGTTTAGAAGTTTTTCTGGGCTCTTTTGTTACCATTCGTATTATCCGTCTCTTTGATTTGCATTAATTTTCCTCCTGCGGCCACGTCCAGTGAGGTTGGCTACAGTCCCATGGAGCTTAAATTTCTGAATAATATGTGCAACTGTAGTCACAGGAACATCAAGCTGTTTGGAGATGGTCATAACTTTTTCCTTTAACATGTTTGTCTATAATTTTCTTTCTAATCTCCTGAGACAACTCTTTCCTTCGCTTCCTCTGGTCCATGTTGAGTGTTATACACACCATGTCACCAAACAGCACAGTGATAATCTGTAGCCCTCTATACAGGCCCACTCACTGATTCCAAGATTTTAGACAGCTTTGATGCTAATTAGTGGACACACCTTGATTTAACATGTCCCTTTTGTCACATTATTTTCAGGGGTACCATCATTTCTGTCCAGGCCTATTTCATGAGTTTTATTTTTTTTAAATTCTGTGGAAGCATGGTTGAAAAGCAATGTCTGACTTTCATTTGTTCATTTTCATAGATTTTTGATTTATTATTACTTTTGTCAGATTCAAGTTATTTCTGTGACCATTGTAGGTTTTTGTCATTAAGCGAGGGGTACCAACAATTTTGACCACGTGTGTATATCCCTCAGCCCTGAAGGACTGTGTACTATAGTATCAATGCAGTTGTAATAATTTTAAATAACTCCCATTTATGGCTATCTTTAAAGGGATCTTCTCATGAATCATTTTCATACTAACAGCTCAGGAATACCAGCTATTTAAAAGTCAGCAGTATTTTGCATATAAAATTTTCCCATTATGTTATTGCTAATCTGTGCTGGAAGGGTAGGCTTTGGACGATATCAGCATTCTTCCCCCTTTAGCAGCTGACAAAGTTCCTCCTTATTTTTGAATATAGATAATATGGGATCCAGAGTAGTAGAGTAGTGATGGAGTATCTGTCCACCTATGTGCAGATCTTTAGGTGGATCATGAGCACTTTGCCATTTCCTTTGTTACTTTGAAATAAGGTGGCACCATACTATGTAAGTAAATGTCATGTTGGAGGGATACTTGGGACACCATTATATAAATACAGTGGTGGCCAAAAGTATTGGCACCCCTGCAATTCTGTCAGATAATACTCAGTGTCTTCCTGAAAATGATTGCAATCACAAATTATTTGCTATTTTTATCTTCATTTAATTTGCTTGCAAGGAAAAAACACAAAAGAGAATGAAGCAAAAATCAAATCCTTGATCATTTCACACAAACCTCCAAAAATGGGCCAGACAAAAGTATTGTCACCCTCAGCCTCATACTTGGTTGCACAACCTTTAGCCAAAATAACTGCGAACAACCGCTTCCGGTAACCATCAATGAGTTTCTTCCAATGCTCTGCTGGAATTGTAGACCATTCTTCTTTGGCAAACTGCTCCAGGTCCCTGATATTTGAAGGGTGCCTTCTCCAAAATGCCATTTTGAGATCTCTCCAAAGTTGTTCTATGGGATTCAGGTCTGGACTCATTGCTGACCAACTTAGAAGTCTCCAGTGCTTTCTCTCAAACCATTTTATAGAGCTTTTAGAAGTGTGTTTTGGGTCATTGTCCTGCTGGAAGACCCATGACCTCTGAGGGAGACCCAGCTTTCTCACACTGGGCCCTACATTATGCTGCAAAATTTGTTGGTAGTCTTCAGACTTCATAATGCCATGCACACGGTCAAGCAGTCCAGTGCCAGAAGCAGCAAAGCAACCCCAAAACATCAGGGAACCTCGGCCATGTTTGACTGTAGGGACCGTGTTCTTTTCTTTGAATGCCTCTTTTTTTTCCTGTACACTCTATGTTGATGGTTTTTCCCAAAAAGCTCGACTTTTGTCTCATCTGACCAGAGAACATTCTTCCAAAACGTTTTAGGCTTTCTCAGGTAAGTTTTGGCAAACTCCAGCCTGGCTTTTTTATGTCTCGGGTAAGAAGTGGGGTCTTCCTGGGTATCCTACCATACAGTCCCTTTTCATTCAGATGCTGACGGATAGTACAGGTTGACACTGTTGTACCCTCGGACTGCAGGGCAGCTTGAACTTGTTTGGATGTTAGTCGAGGTTATTTATCCACCATCTGCACAATCTTGCATTGAAATCTCTCGTCAATTTTTCTTTTCCTTCCACATCTAGGGAGATTAGCCACAGTGCCATGGGCTTTAAACTTCTTGATGACACTGCGCACGGAAGACACAGGAACATTCAGGTCTTTGGAGATGGACTTGTAGCCTTGAGATTGCTCATGCTTCCTCACAATTTGGTTTCTCAAGTCCTCAGAGAGTTATTTGGTCTTCTTTCTTTTCTCCATGCTCAATGTGGTACACACAAGGACACAGGACAGAGGTTGAGTCAACTTTAACCCCTTAATGACCAAGCCATTTTGTAGGTTAAAGACCAGGCCAATTTTTACAATTCTGACCACTGTCTCTTTATGAGGTTATAACTCTGGAACGCTTATACGGATCTTGGCGATTCTGAGATTGTTTTCTCGTGACATATTGTACTTCATGGTAGTGGTAAAATTTCTTCAATATAACTTGCGTTTATTTATGAAAAAAACGTAAATATGGCAAAAATTTTGAAAATTTTGCAATTTTTAAACTTTTAATTTTTATGCCATTAAATCAGAGAGATATGTCACAAAAATTAGTTAATAAATAACATTTCCCACATGTCTACTTTACATCAGCACAATTTTGGAACCAACATTTTTTTTTGTTAGGAAGTTATAAGTGTTAAAAGTTGACCAGCGATTTCTCATTTTTCCAACAAAATTTACAAAACCATTTTTTTTAGGGACCACCTCACATTTGAAGTGAATTTGAGGGTCAATATGACAGAAAATACCCAAAAGTGACACCATTCTAAAAACTGCACCGCTCAACGTGTTCAAAGCCACATTCAATAAGTTTATTAACCCTTTAGGTACTTCACAAGAATTGAAGCAATGTGGAAGGAAAAAATGAACATTTAACTTTTTTTCCCAAAATTTTTCTTTCGACACAATTTTTTTAAATTTTGTCAAGGGTATCAGGAGAAAATGAACCACAATATTTGTTGTACAATTTCTCCAGAGTACACCGATACCCCATGTGTGGGGGTAAACCACTATTTGGGCGCATGGCAGAGCTCGGAAGGTAAGCAGCGCCATTTGACTTTTTTGGCTGGAATTGAGATTGGACGCCATGTCGCATTTGGAGAGTCCCTGTGTGCCTAAACAGTGGAAACCCCCTACAAGTGACCCCATTTTGGAAACTGGACCCCCCAAGGAACTTATCTAAATGTGTTGTGAGAGCTTTTAACCCCCAAGGGCTTCACAGAAGGTTATAACGTAGAGCCGTAAAATTAAAAAATCATATTTTTTCCACAAAAATGATCTTTTCATCCCAATTTTTATTTTCCAAAGGATAAAAGGACCCCAAAAGTTATTGTGCAATTAGTCCTGAGTACGCTGATACCCCATATGTGAGGGTAAACCACTATTTGGGCGCATGGCAGAGCTCGGAAGGGAAGCAGCGCCATTTGACTTTTTTGGCTGGAATTGAGATTGGACGCCATGTCGCATTTGGAGAGTCCCTGTGTGCCTAAACAGTGGAAACCCCCCACAAGTGACCCCATTTTGGAAACTAGACCCCCCCAAGGAACTTATCTAGATGTGTTGTGAGAGCTTTCAACCCCCAAGCGCTTCACAGAAGGTTATAACGTAGAGCCGTAAATTAAAAAATCATATTTTTTTCCATAAAAATGATCTTTTCATCCCAATTTTTATTTTCCAAAGGATAAAAGGACCCCAAAATGTATTGTGCAATTAGTCCTGAGTACGCTGATACCCCATATGTGGGGGTAAACCACTATTTGGGCGCATGGCAGAGCTCGGAAGGGAAGCAGCGCCATTTGACTTTTTTGGCTGGAATTGAGATTGGACGCCATGTCGTATTTGGAGAGCCCCTGTGTGCCTAAACAGTGGAAACCCCCCACAAGTGACCCCATTTTGGAAACTAGACCCCCCAAGGAACTTATCTAGATGTGTGGTGAGAGCTTTGAACCCCCAAGGGCTTCACAGAAGGTTATAACGTAGAGCAGTAAAATTAAAAAATATCTTTTCCACAAAAATGATCTTTCCACCCCCAATTGTTATTTTCCAAAGGGTAACAGGACCCCAAAAGTTATTGTGCAATTTGTCCTGAGTACGCTGAAAGCCCATATGTGGGGGTAAACCACTATTTTGATGCATGGCAGAGCTCGAAAGGGAAGGAGCGCCTTTTTCAAATGCAGACTTTGATGGAATGGTCTGCGGGTGTCATGTCACGTTTGGAGAGCCCCTGATGTGCCTAAACAGTAGAAACCCCCCACAAGTGACTCCATTTTGGAAACTAGACCCCCCAAGGAACTTATCTAGATGTGTGGTGAGCACTTTGAACCCCCAAGTGCTTCACAGAAGTTTATAACGTAGAGCCGTGAAAATAAAAAAATCATATTTTTTTCCACAAAAATAATCTTTTTGCCCCCAAATTTTTATTTTTATAAGGGTAACAGGAGAAATAGGACCCCAAAAGCTATTGTGCAATTTGTCCTGAGTACGCTGATATCCCATATGTGGGGGGGAACCACTATTTTGACGCATGGCAGAGATCGAAAGGGAAGGAGCACCGTTTTTAAATGCAGACTTTGATGGAATGGTCTTCGGGTGTCATGTCGCGCTTGGAGAGCCCCTGATGTGCCTAAACAGTAGAAACCCCCCACAAATGACCCCATTTTGCAAACTAGACCCCCCAAGGAACTTATCTAGATGTGTGGTCAGCACTTTGAACCCCCAAGGGCTTCACAGAAGTTTATAACGTAGAGCCGTGAAAATAAAAAAATCATATTTTTTTCCATAAAAATAATCTTTTTGCCCCCAAATTTTTATTTTTATAAGGGTAACAGGAGAAATAGGACCCCAAAAGCTATTGTGCAATTTGTCCTGAGTACGCTGATATCCCATATGTGGGAGGGAACCACTATTTTGATGCATGGCAGAGATCGGAATGGAAGGAGCACCGTTTTTAAATGCAGACTTTGATGGAATGGTCTTCGGGTGTCATGTCGCGCTTGGAGAGCCCCTGATGTGCCTAAACAGTAGAAACCCCCCACAAATGACTCCATTTTGCAAACTAGACCCCCCAAGGAACTTATCTAGATGTGTGGTCAGCACTTTGAACCCCCAAGGGCTTCACAGAAGTTTATAACGTAGAGCCGTGAAAATAAAAAAATCATATTTTTTTCCATAAAAATAATCTTTTTGCCCCCAAATTTTATTTTATAAGGGTAACAGGAGAAATAGGACCCCAAAAGCTATTGTGCAATTTGTCCTGAGTACGCTGATATCCCATATGTGGGGGGGAACCACTATTTTGATGCATGGCAGAGATCGGAAGGGAAGGAGCACCGTTTTTAAATGCAGACTTTGATGGAATGGTCTGCGGGTGTCATGTCGCGCTTGGAGAGCCCCTGATGTGCCTAAACAGTAGAAACCCCCCACAAATGACCCCATTTTGCAAACTAGACCCCCCAAGGAACTTATCTAGATGTGTGGTCAGCACTTTGAACCCCCAAGGGCTTCACAGAAGTTTATAACGTAGAGCCGTGAAAATAAAAAAATCATATTTTTTTTCCACAAAAATGACCTTTTTGCCCCCAAATTTTTATTTTTCTAAGGGTAACAGGAGAAATAGGACCCCAAAAGCTATTGTGCATTTTGTCCTGAGTACGCTGATATCCCATATGTGGGGGGGAACCACTGTGATCGCCTTACTGCGATCTTTGGGAGGCACAATGAACAAATCTACAAAATGTGAAGAATTGGTTTTTCTTTTTTACGCTGTTCCTCGTGCGGTATTAGTGATTAGGCGACTTTATTCCTCGGATCGGTGCGATTACAGCAATACCAGATTTACATCCTTTTTTCATGTTTAGCTTCTGTCACACTCTAAAAGATGCTTTTTTTTTTAATAATTTTTTGTAAGAAATTTTTGCATCGCCGTATTTTGAGAGCTATAATTTTTCTATATTTCGGCCGACAGAGTTATCTGTGGGCTTATTTTTTGCGGGACGAGCTGACGTATTTATTGGTACCATATTCGGGCACTTAACGTTTTTTGATCGCTTCCTATTCCGATTTTTGTGGAAGCAGAATGAACAAAAACCAGCAATTCAGGAATTGTTTTTTTTTTTTTTTTTTTTCCTCCGTTCCGCGTGTGGTAAAATTGATAAAGGAGCTTTATTCTTCGGATCACTACGATTACAGTGATACCTCATTTATATATTTTTTTTATGTTTTGGCATTTTTTACACAATAAAAAATTTTATAGAAAAAATAATTATTTTTGCATCAGTTTATTCCGCGAGCTATAACTTTTTTATTTTTTCGCTGATGATGCTGTATAGCGGCTTGTTTTTTGCGGGACAAGATGACGTTTTCAGCGGTACCATGATTATTTATATCTGACTTTTTGATCGCGTGTTATTGCACTTTTTCCAAGCGGTATGATGATACCGCTTGGAAAAAGTATAATTTACTACTTTTTTGTGTTTTTTTTTTACGGCTTTCACTGAAGGGGTTAACTAGGGTTACGCTTTTATAGATGGGATTTTTACGGACGTGGCGATACCTAACATGTGTATTTTTTTGTTTTTTATTTTTTTTATTACATAAAAATGTGTATTTTTTAGGGGATTTTTTTTAAATTATTTTTTAATATTTTTTTTACAATTTTTTAAAAAAAATGATTTTTTTTAACTTGTCCCTTTATGGGACTTTCACTTTTTTTACTTTTTATTGCAGTTACAATGCATTGCAATGCTCCAGCATTGCAATGCATTGTACCTATGGGGAAAACTGCTGTGACATGATCACAGCAGCTTCCCGTAGCTAAATGACCCGGAGGTTGTCATGACAACCCCCGGGTCTTCAAGGCAGAAATCGGCCCTGCAAATACATTGCAGGGCGCCGATCTGAGGCAGAGGGAGCTCCCGACCCTCTGCCTCCCCCCCTGAGCTCTGCGATCGCTGGATCGCAGCAGTCAGGGGGTTAACAGCCAGGGGCGGTGGGGGCTCCGCTCCTGGCTGTCAGTGCAGGAAGCCTGGCCACTGCAGCGCCGGCTCCTGCACTGATCGCGCTGGAGAAGCTGAAATTTCAGCTTCTCCTGTGCGATCGCTGCTGTGTTTGGTCAGTCAGATTGACTGACCAAGCACAGCGCTGTGGGTGCGGGGACCGACGGCAAAGGTCCCCGCACCGCTTGCCGTGCCTGTCAGCTGTCTGTGACAGCTGTCGGCACTGATCTACCACTGCGTGTTTACACGCAGTGGTAGATCAAAGGCATGACGTGCACAGTCCGTCCTGGTGCCGGAACTGACACCTTGCCATGACGGACTCTGCACGTCCATGGACATTAAGGGGTTAATCCATGTTAACTGGCTGCAAGTGTGATTTAGTTATTGCCAACACCTGTTAGGTGCCACAGGTAAGTTACAGGTGCTGGTGATTACACGAATTAGAGAAGCATCACATTATTTTTCAAACAGTGCCAATACTTTTGTCCACCCCCTTTTTTAGGTTTGGTGTGGAATTATATCCAATTTGGCTTTAGGTCAATTCTTTTTGTGTTTTTTCATTGAAGACACATTAAATGAAGATAATAATACCAAAGAATTTGTGTTTGCAATCATTTCAGGAAGAAACTGAGTATTATCTGACAGAATTGCAGGGGTGCCAATACTTTTGGCCACCACTGTAGATAGTCAGAGGGTCCACATGAAAGAGGTGGATTTTATGGCCATACTTTTAATAAATGGGACAATAACCAGAACAAACATAATAAATCAAATATCTACAGTTGGTTTGTGACTGTGAGATTGGCACACGGATATGAAAAGTAAAAAAGCTTAATTCAGCAAGCAGTTCGAGAATTGTCTATTTTGAGGTCACGGGTGAGGAACTTGGATTTTTACAGAGGAAATTAACATTTTCCTTACACTCAAAGAAATGCTATGTGTGTTACAACAAATGAAAAGCTTAAATATGAATTCTCATTCCTTATCTACATGATTAATACACACAAGAGCACTGAAAACAGCATTGTGATAAAGGTCAGAGTTATAGACCTGGGCTGGTGTAATGCAAATCCAAAACTATTTCTCCTACTAAGAGTACAGCTGCCCTCTACTGGTTGTTCTGAACAATTTCATGCAAATGTCTGACTTTTTATATAGGAAAGATGTATATCTTCGTACCGTGTTAGCCAGTAGATAGAAAAAAACTGAGAACAAGGATGAATTCTCATCGCCACACAATAAGAGAAAAAAGAATGGATCTACCTGTGGTCAAACACTTTTGTATGCCCGGTCATAGCATGATAGATATGGAATTACTGGTATTAAAAGCTAACTTCAAATCTGAGAAAGATAGAAAGATTTGGGAATATAAACTTATGATGACCTTTGACACTCTTAGTGCTGGAATGAACGTGTCACATGGATTCATGTCTGTGTACATCAATTAAGGAATCTGCTTCTCTGACCTGGGGGCATCAAAACACAATACCAGACCCCAATCAGAGGGCAATAAAACTCTCACTCCTTATCTATGAACTGTTCCAATATTTATGTTCATCCTCTGCCATAATGACAGTTCTGCTTCACGTCACATGTCTTACCTATTGCATTATTCCTGTGTCCTCTTGTGTATAAATATGTGATTCTTCAGTTTTTGTATTAGTCCTAGCCTGATGAAGAGACCTGAGTAGTCTCGAAAGCTTGCAATTTGTTACCATCTTTTCAGTTAGCCATTAAAAGGTATCAACCACTGAGGACTCTCAAGTCTAAATGTCTGACTTTTTATATAAAGTTGCAGAGCTTACAGTTAGAATAATACAGTTTTATAGCAAACTGAATAAGTTTACAGTATAATGTAATCATTAAAGCAACCTTAGGTTTTTTCATTTTCATTGTAAAAATGAGGTTAAACCTCAGACATACACTCTCTGTTCTTCATACTTCTACTTATACTGTAGATTATATCAGGCATTAATAAAGATAATGAGATATGCTCACCTTTAAATATCCTGTTAATGACAATAGGCTTGTCTCCATTAATGGAGCCCTTTCCTCCTTCTAAGCTGAATCCTAAACCAGTCAAATGCTTCTCAAGTGTAACCGTCATTGCAGATCCCGTACTTTCAGAATCTGTCAGAACAAATGAGACAATCTATAATAAAAACAAAACAGTAGCACACAGGCGTATCCACCGTTACCTTAAAGCAAATTTAGTGAAGAATCCAATTCTCATAATACTATTTCAATGCATTATAGGAAGAGGACTAGAACTCTAGCGCCACATATTGGAAACAGCGATCCTAAAAATCAATATCGACCCTTCAATGAGCCTTGAATTATGACTTAGGATACATTTCCTAGAGGAGCATGCATGGCTTTTATGTCTCCTCAATCTGACATGCCAGGCTTGATATGTCACTCTCCACAAGGACAAACATTACACCTTAGACACCAGTCCAAAGCCTCTCACCTAGCTAAATCAGATCTCATGCTTTGCACTGAAGAGGGGCAACATTCTGAAGCACGTTTTTAAAAATTGAGATTCTGGTTTGGCTTTTAATCCCATGTCATATTGCAAGGCTCGTTACAGGGTCGATAATGACTTGTAGGAGTGCTGCTTCCAATAGGTGGCACTAGAGTTCCAGTTCTCTTCCTCGCTGAGGAGACAATTTACATATTTAATTTCCCAGAGGAACATGTATAGCTTTTAAGTCCCCTCACTCCAACATGCCAGGCTTGTCTTGTCACACTCCATAAGGAGAAATAAATTGTAGTAAACAGTTAGCAACCCTCAGCTGGCTATATTCTACATAACAACCACTTGGTGGCCACATATAGACACATACAGTGACAAACATCTCCCAACAGAATATAATAAATCTTTTAAGTATATGCCTCTCATCAAAGGTTATTAAAAGAAACCTAAGAGGAAATTCAACCTACATGAAACACTAGTCCAAGCCGGTCCCCGGTGACTTTTCTCCACCACGCTTCACCCAAACTGACAAGTCCATCCCTTTACCCACACATAACCTGCCGCCTAGTGGAGTGGGGAGAAGGGGCCAACCCCTGGCTCAGACTAGTCATCCAAAACACATGGTCATTGGGTGTATTTTCAATGTTTGTTTTCTTTGAAAAGCCACATTGTTTCAAAGTAAAACATACAAGGCTGCAAAAGCAAAGCTGGTCTCTCATTGATGCTGCCCTTGGTTTGGACAACATGAATCTCCTGCGCTGGGTTACTTTGAAGAAAAAATATAAATAACGACATATGTGCCATGTAAAAATCCATTTTTAAAGGCATAGGAAAGATAGTTGTATAATTATAAATATATTTGGTAGCAGTAGTAATAATATATCATTCCCACCAATGCCATAGCTAGTCTTAGGCTGGAGTCACACACAACGTCTAAAAAATCGGACCGTTTTAGTCGTTCGATCGGATTAAAATTTCATGAACATTGCTGCGACTGGCATCCGATTGTTGGTAGCTGATGCGATTTTGTAGCATGTACGCTGAAGTTTCACATCCGATTACCCAGCGACTACCTTTTTTAGTGGCATCATAGCAAAATGGACATTTAACGGTTTTGAGGCCTGCAAATCATTTGAATAATGAGCCAGAGCCATATTTAAGCGTGGTTGGACTGTTCTTACCCTCCCAAACGTTGCCGTGGAGTGTTTGGCTTCTTAGTGGTTCCTGTTGTGTTGCTGCAAAGTGAAAATTATGAGTGACAGACTAATGTTTAATAGAACTGAGCGTCTGCTGTACTATTGGCTGCTATCCAGAAGTTTTGGGGAGCCATACCCTGTAGTTGTTTCACACAGAATACGCAGAAGGATGTGGGTGCATCCCCTTGTGATGCGAAGGATCAGCAAAGGGCATTTTGAGCGCCTGTATTCCACATTGCGTAGGAATCCAGACAAGTTTTTTGCCTATTGTCGCATGAGTGTTGCCACCTTTGATATTTTGCTTGACATATTGCGCCCTGGAATCACCTTTCAGAACACCAGGATGCGTCCTTCAATTTCTGCTGAGGAAAGGCTTCTTCTAACATTAAGGTATGTGTGTCAACGATATGTTGATGATGTTTTGCCATAATGTAACAACTTTCACATTCTTCTTACTTTGTAAATCTTAACATACTGTACCCCATGCCATTATAAAATGTTTAAGTTTGCCCTATATGTTTGTGTGTAGCAGTCAGAATGGTTTATAAGTCATTACATTAAGTGAATGGGTGAGTAAACAAATGTCCACTGTTTACATTTGGTTAATGCAGTGTTTTTGTATTTTTTGTCTGATGTGTACATGTTTGTTGTTGTTTGTGTATTGCAGGTTCCTTTCCACTGGGCTCTCATACGCTGCTCTGCATTTAGAGTTTTTAATAGGGAAATCCACCATTTCCGGAATTGTCAGCTCTACTTGTGGACAAATTTGGGCCAGACTAAATAAAGAGGTGATGCCAGAGCCCAAAATGGAAGATTGGTTGAGGATTGCACGTGGATTTCAAGAAAGCACTAATTTTCCACACTGTATTGGAGCCCTGGACGGGAAGCACATACGTGTGCGTAAGCCGCCGAACTCAGGGACCCAATTCTACAATTATAAGCAATGTTTTTCTATAGTTTTGTTGGGCTTGGTCGACAGTAACTACCGCTTCATAATTGTAGACATTGGGGCGTATGGAAGGACTGGAGACTTCAGAGTCTTCAATTCTTCCATTATGGGTCGGCGGCTACGCAATAACCAATTGGACTTACCACCAGCATGTCAACTTCCACAGTCAAATGTGGATGCAGTGCCATATGTTGTAGTAGCGGATGAGGCCTTCCAATTAACTCGTCATGTTATGAGGCCATATCCTCGGCGCAATCTGAACCATCAGCGACGCATATTTAATTATCGCCTTTCTCGTGCACGACGCCTGGTGGAGTGCACATTTGGTATTCTTACAGCCAAATGGCGTGTCCTACAATCAGCCATTCAGCTAAGTGATTCAAATGTTAATCTTGTAGTGCAAGCATGTGTGGTACTACATAATTTTACCAGAATGCATGAATGCTCATCAGCTGATATGGCTGACCTTCAGTCTGATAATATGATGAGGCCTATGAGACCAGTCATCCATCCTCGTCGTCCCCCTTCTGGACTCAAAGTCCGTGACTTATTGACCAATTATTTTGTTTCTCCTGCGGGTGCTATTCCTTGGCAAGATGAGGCCATAGCTATGTAGTGTGTTTTATGTTATCTGATACCATAAACTTACTTTACATTCATCAATTAATGGAAGACTGTAATTATTTTATGTACACTTTTTCCTACTTAACACAGGTCACAACATATAAAAAGAATCACAGACAACCAATGGCACTTCACTAATTTTAATGATTAGTGTATTTAGTTTGAAAGCCTTTTAGAGGCTGATATATTTAGAAAACAGGACCAACATGTCCAAACATAAATAAAAAATATGTATAACATTCTGAATATGCAAAAATAAATATATATAACTTCCATACAACCAAAAAATACTTTCAGCTACAATTGATGGTAGCTTGGTGGTGGTGGTGATGGATGGCCAGGTTGCGTATTAGGCCTTCCACTATCTGCAACCTGTGATTGAGCCTGAGGTGCTGCAGAAACTAACGTAGCAGATGGGTTACTGGCTGCATCCTGAAGGGCTTGTGTGTAGGGGTACATAGGGAATTGATGCTCATAGTCATATTGATATGACTGAGCACTAGCAGAATGACCCCCAATATGCCCATGTCTAACATATCCATGTTGTGGCCAGCCAACAACATTGGGTAAGTTAGAGTGGGCATATTTGTGCATGGCCACTCTGTCCCATGGCTTGGAGCTGGGTAGCTCCAAAGAAAGAAGGAGCTGCAGTAGGATGAGGAGGAGGAGGAGTTGGGTTCTGTTGGACACAAGGAGGAGGAGGATGATGATGAGGAGGATCAGAGGCAGAAGCAGATTGTGATGGATTTGGTCCAAACAACCTTAACACATTTTCAGGACCAACCACCCATCTATCTAGATAATCTAGGAGGTTGCTTGGATCATTAGGCAGTGTTCCAGCATCCAAAACAATCTGCAGTCCGCTTCTGATCCGCAGTCTGTGCTGTCTTGGAATAGCCCGGAGGTAACGGGCCAGACTGCGGCAAAATCCCTCCTCACCATCATCATTAGCTACACTGGACAAATAGTCCAGAACTCCTCGGTCCACCTGCCTCCTTGTCACAGAACCCACTCCTTCTCGTCGCCGCCTACCTCGCCTTGTGCGTTGGGAATGAGGAGGAGACACATCCTGACCCCTATTAGGGCTGCTGCTCTGAGGTAGGTCCTCATGTTCCTGATGCTGGCTTTGTGAATCCTCATCTACTGCAGCTGCTGTTGGTGCTGCTTGGGTGGACCCACATGCTGCAGAGGAAGGGCCTGCCTCCTCTGCCCCATCACCAACAGGGTCGATAAGCACTTCTGAGTCAGACTCCGTCTCCCTCTCAGTTAGGTTTGACTCCGTCCTAGAAATGAAATAATTTTTGACAATTAAAACCCAGAAAATTACAAAGTTTGACATGAAAGTGTTTGAACACACATGCACTTACGGTCGCACATCCATCACTGGCGCAAGGAAGTTTAGTCTATCAAAATAGAGGTACTTCCTCTTCTTAGAGGCAGAAGCCCCACTCCGATCCCTAATCTGCCTCTCCCTCCGGTAGCAGTCCCCGACAGCTGCGCCACCGCCTTGTCACATCAGTCACTACAAATGTAAGAACACCATAACGGTTATAATGACTGATATCTATTTATTCATCAAAAAACTACATTATGCAACAATGAACATTTAAATAGTGTTCATGTGTGATGTGATTTACAATATTAAAACACAAACATACAACCAGAAGTATACATGTTATAAGCTGTAACATACATTTCAAAAAATGCTTGGCCCTTAACAAAACGCCTCAATCATTTAGCATTTTAGTACCTACAGTCATGGCCAAAAGTTTTGAGAATGACACAAATATTAATTTTTACAAAGTCTACTGCTTCACTTTTTCTAATGGCAATTTGCATATACTCCAGAATGTTATAAAGAGTGATCAGCTTAACAGCAATTACTTGCAAAGTCAATATTTGGCTAGAAAATGAACTTTATCCCCCAAAACACATTTCAACATCATTGCAGCCCTGCCTTAAAAGGACCAGCTAACCTCTTTTCAGTGATTGCTCCATTAACACAGGTGTGGGTGTTGATGAGGACATGGCTGGAGATCAATCTGTCATGATTAAGTAAGAATGACACCACTGGACACTTTAAAAGGAGGCTGGTGCTTGGCATCATTGTTTCTCTTCTGTTAACCATGGTTATCTCTAAAGAAACACGTGCAGTCATCATTGCAATGCACAAAAATGGCCTAACAGGGCAGAGTATCGCAGCTAGAAAGATTGCACCTCAGTCAACCATCTATCGCATCATCAAGAACTTCAAGGAGAGAGGTTCCATTGTTGCCAAAAAGGCTTCAGGGCGCCCAAGAAAGACCAGCAAGCGCCAGGACCGTCTCTTAAAAGTGTTTCAGCTGTGGGATCTGGCTACCAGCAGTGCAGAGCTTGCTCAGGAATGGCAGCAGGCAGGTGTGAGTGCATCTGCACGCACTGTGAGGCGGAGACTCTTGGAGCAAGGCCTGGTCTCAAGGAGGGCAGCAAAGAAGCCACTTCTCTCCAGAAAAAACATCATGGACAGACTGATATTCTGCAAAAGGTACAGGCAGTGGACTGCTGAGGACTGGGGTAAAGTTATTTTCTCTGATGAATCCCCTTTTTGCTTGTTTGGGACATCAGGAAAACGCCTCATTCGGAGAAGACAAGGTGAGCGCTACCACCAGTCTTGTCTCATGTCAACTGTTAAGCATCCTGAAACCATTCATGTGTGGGGTTGCTTCTCAGCCAAGGGTATCGGCTCTCTCACAGTCTTGCCTAAAAACACAGCCATGAATAAAGAATGGTACCAGAATGTCCTCCAAGAGCCACTTCTCCCAACCCTCCAAGAGCAGTTTGGTGATCAACAATGCCTTTTCCAGCATGATGGAGCACCTTGCCATAAAGCAAAGGTGATAACTAAATGGCTCAGGGAACAAAACATAGAGATTTTGGGTCCATGGCCTGGAAACTCCCAGATCTTAATCCCATTGAGAACTTGTGGTCAATCATCAAGAGACGGGTGGACAAACAAAAACCTAAAAATTCTGACAAAATGAAAGCATTGATTGTGCAAGAATGGACTGCTATCAGTCAGGATTTGGTCCAGAAGTTGATTGAGAGCATGCCAGGAGAATTGCAGAGGTCCTGAAGAAGAAGGGTCAACACTGCAAATATTGACTTGCTGCATTAACTCATTCTAACTGTCAATATAAGCTTTTGTTACTCATATGTTTGCAATTATTATATTTCTGTCTGTGATAAAAACATCTGTCAAACACACATAAAAACCAGAGGGCAGCAGATCATGTGAAAATATAATATTTGTGTCATTCTCAAAACTTTTGGCCATGACTGTACAAACTACATCTGAGGTCAAGGGGAGTACAAAATGTTATAGTGAATAAATGACAAAGCATCGATGATATGTTAAAAGACATGGATATTGTTGGTGAACACACACATCAATGTGTTGTTATAAATAGGCAGAGTTCGATAATGCTGCTTTTTCAATATCATTTAAACACATAAGCATACATTATTATTTTCTTAATAACATTTTTTTACAAAAAAAAAAAACGTTACATGTGGTACTTACTAAGACGCTCTTGGTCCTCCCTGGATCTCTGATGATAGTCTGGAAAAATGTGTTCACATATCGTTTGCCATGCAGTCTCTTTGCGCGTCCGATTGCTGTAATTGGGATCGCGCTGGTCCCACAATTCAGGCCTCTCCTGCACCAATACGATGAGGAGTTCCACATTGATGTGGCTAGATGCCATGTTTCTGGACTCCGTGTAGGCGTTCTTCCTGTTTTTTTCTAAGATGCGCTTAGCTAATTAGCATGTAAAGGCTTCCTGAGAATTTGAAAGGCAGTTTCCTGTCACCTGGAAAAGTGCGATTTCATCGCAACTCACACGTGCGGTCCGTTTGTAATCCCACTTTTCATCGCACCCATAGACTTGCATTGGCGATAGTCGACCCACAATCGGTGACAATCGCAGCATGCTGCGATTGCACTCGCACGTTTAAATCGGACCACAAAAAATCGGATGCTGGGAGCTACTACATTGATTAATATTGGGTCGACTGCAAAGCGATATTTCATCGCTTTCTAGTGGTACGATTTAGTCGCCAGTGTGACTCCAGCCTCACAGAGAAAAACTTGACCAGGGAATCTGCTCACATTCATTGAGTCATTCCTTTAGAATAAGGAGAGTAGTCCATTCATTTTGGTGTAAGGTCAAGGTTCGCTCTATACTCACCAGATAGCATTGAGTCATTAGAGACACCAAAGAAATCAGACGTGTCCATGGTCTGCACGCCATCATTTTCTTTCTTTATTACAATGACCGCCTGTCTGGCATGACGGGCCTGCCGCAGAATTCCAGTAGCATCATTATGGCTAACTCCTTTAAGTGATTTCCCATTAATGGACAATACTTTATCTCCTTTTTGTATTGTACCCTCTTGAGCAGTGAGTCCATCATGGAAAACTCGGTGAACCTGCAACAGGTAAATTGTTCACTTTCATGAAAGACTCGAAAATTTTGTAGGTCACATATAAGACATGTTAAAGTAAACTACATGGCTCTGGGCAAAAATATACAGTTATTCTTTCTAATTAGGCAACACGGCTGACAGAACTGGGAACCACGTGTCGAACCGCAATAGAAGCATAAGAAATGTTTATTGACACCTTCATGTATTGGGATCTGATGACAGGCCCAAGACCGATATACATAAAACCATTAGCTAGATGGTCCAATAATGACCTGTTTTAGTCATCTCAAGCAGACGCGTTGAAGCAGAAGTAGGCTGCCTTACAGCAAGTCTATAGCCTTCTGCTGATGGACATGTAAGACCAGGACTAAAAATTTAACGTCATTATTATCAACTAGATGGTGGCCCGATTCTAATGCATCTGGTATTCTAGAATATGTATTTATTTATGAATATTTAAGAATATTGCAATGAATACACAGGATTTTCCGGGTAAAATATATATGTGGAGGCTGCTACTGCTGGGGTATATGTGGAGGCTGCTGCTGGGGTGTACGTGGAGGCTGCTGCTGGGGTACATGTGGAGGCTGCTGCTGCTGAGGTATGTGTGGAGGCTGCTGCTGCTGGGGTACATGTGGAGGCTGCTGCTGCTGGGATACATGTGGAGGCTGCTGCTGCTGGGGTATATGTGGAGGCTGCTGCTGCTGGGGTACATGTGGAGGCTGCTGCTGGGTGTACGTGGAGGCTGCTGATGGGTTACATGTGGAGGCTGCTGCTGCTGGGTTATGTGTGGAGGCTGCTGCTGCTGGGGTACATGTGGAGGCTGCTGCTGCTGGGGTACATGTGGAGGCTGCTGCTGCTGGGGTATATGTGGAGCCTGCTGCTGCTGGGGTATGTGTGGAGGCTGCTGCTGCTGGGGTACATGTGGAGGCTGCTGCTGGGGTATATGTGGAGGCTGCTGCAGCTGGGTATATGTGGAGGCTTCTGCTGCTGGGGTGTATGTGGAGCGTCGCCGCTGACCTCCATGTGGCAGGAGATGACCCGCGGCTACCGTCGGTAGATCAGCGGCTATCTCCCGACGATAGCGGTGGCATGCGTGGTTCAAATCCTGCGCCAGTTTGCGGCCGGACTGCGACTGTCGCTGATTCGTTGCGACATGCCGGGCGCGACCAATCAGTGACACGTGATTTCCGTTACAGACAGACAGAATTAGACGATTATATAGTAGATGAGGCACACAGCTCCATTCAATGTGTAGTAGTCACTGACAAGAACTACACAATTGCTCAAGTTCATGAGAATAGAAACTGATCTTCAGTACCTGGCAGTGGCTGCTACACACTCAATATTAAAAAATAATGTCTGTAAAAACTCCTTTGGACATTTTTTATAATTACATACTGTGATTTCCTTATTTTCTAGATCATTTCCTCCAGCAAGACTGAAGCCTAGACCAGTGCCTTCCTCCTTGTGGAGAACCACCACATGGATGTCATCAAATTGCTATAATGGGGGAATAAACAGACAAAAGATTACACATTTAATTCTTGGGGCAGATACCATGCCAGAACACAAACATGACGTAAATTCTCAATTGGGTCACTATCCTGTTATGTCACCTCTCTTGGGCAAAAAGCCTACAATCACTATCCTGTTATGTCACCTCTCTTGGGCAAAAAGCCTACAATTTATGGGGCAGGAATAGACCAGCTAATCTGATTAAAATCACCTGTGGCTTTTGGGAGTGAGTGCACATGTCCAAAAGGCTTAATACAAATAGACAAAAAAAGGACCAGCACATCTAAGCTAGTGTGAATAGGCGCCAACCAAAGAAAGTATACAAATCAAAAATATTAAGGTTTGCACCATAACTTACCAAGAATGATTACTCTAGAGCAGGGGTCTCAAACTTGTGGCCCGCAGGCCAACTGCGGCCCTCAGGACACTAGTTTGCGGCCTTCACCTCATGGGCCCTCGGTACATACTTTGCGGCCCTCGGCTGGGATCACACATGCGAGAAACACCGCATGTGAAATCCCAGTCATTCGTAGTACCGCTCATTAAGGTCATGAATATGGACGCCACTCCTCTCATAGGCGTGGCGCCCATATTCATAAGCTTAATGAGCGGTACCACAGAAAGATGCCGGCGCCGGGCATACTCACCTCATCTCCTGCTGCCACCTCCCCCGCTTCCTGGCTCTGACACAGAGAGCAGCGCCGCTGGATGACGTCATCATTCAGCGGCCTGCTCTGTCAGAGCGAGGAAGCGCGGGCACCGGTAATGCTGCGGACAGGTGAGAGGTGTGTGTGTGTGTGTACAGGTGAGAGGTGGTGTGTGTGTGTGTGTTGTACAGGTGAGAGGTGGTGTGTGTGTGTCTGTGTGTGTGTTGTGTGTGTGTGTGCAGGAGAGTGATGGGGAAAAAGCAGTGATGGGGAAAAGCAATGTGGAAAGCAGTGATGGAGAAAAGATGTGGAAAAACAGTGATGGGAAAAGCAACGTGGGAGTAATGGAAAGCAATGATGGGAGTAATGGGGAAAAGCAATGTGGAAAAACAGTGATGGGGAAAAGCAAGGGAAAAGCAATGTTGGGAGTAATGGGAAAAGCATGTGGAAAAACAGTGATGGGAAAAGCAATGATGGGAGTATGGGGAAAAGCAATGTGGAAAACAGTGATGGGGAAAAGCAATGATGGGAGTAATGGGAAAAGCAATGTGGAAAAACAGTGATGGGGAAAAGCAATGATGGGAGTAATGGGAAAAGCAATGTGGAAAACAGTGATGGGAAAAGCAATGTGGGAGTAATGGGGAAAAGCAATGATGGGAGTAATGGGAAAAGCAATGTGGAAAAACAGTGATGGAAAAGCAATGTGGGAGTAATGGAAAAGCAAGGGAAAGCAATGATGGGAGTAATGGGGAAAAGCAATGTGGAAAAACAGTGATGGGAAAAGCAATGTGGGAGTAATGGGAAAAGCAATTGGAAAATCAATGATGGGAGTAATGGGAAAAGCAATTGGAAAAACAGTGATGGAAAAGCAATGTGGAGTATTGGGAAAGCATGGGAAAAGCAATGATGGGATAATAGGAAAAGCAATGTGGAAAACAGTGATGGGAAATAAATGAGGGAGTAAGGAAAAGCAATGTGGAAAACAGTGATGGGAAAAGCAACGTGGAGTATGGGAAAAGCAATGATGGGAGTAATGGGAAAAGCAATGTGGAAACATGATGGAAAAGCAATGGGGAAAAGCAATGTTGGAGTAATGGGGAAAGCAATGTGGAAAAACAGTGATGGGAAAAGCAATGATGGGAGTAATGGGAAAAGCAATGTGGAAAACAGTGATGGGGAAAAGCAATGATGGGAGTAATGGGGAAAAGCAATGTGGAAAACAGTGAGGGGAAAAGCAATGTGGGAGTAATGGGGAAAAGCAATGATGGAGTAATGGAAAAGCATTGGAAAAACAGTGAGGAAAAGCAATGTGGGAGTAATGGGAAAAAGCAAAGGGGAAAAGCAATGATGGGAGTAATGGGAAAAGCAATGTGGAAAAACAGTGATGGGGCAATGTGGAGTATGGAAAAGCAATTGGAAAATCAAATGGGAGTAATGGGGAAAAGCAATGTGGAAAAACAGTGATGGGAAAAGCAATGTGGAGTAATTGGAAAAGCAATGGGAAAGCATGATGGGAGTAATAGGGAAAGCAATGTGAAAAACAGTGATGGGAATAAATGATGGGAGTAATGGGGAAAGCAATGTGAAAACAGTGATGGGGAAAAGCAATGGGTAAAACAATGATGGGAGTAATGGAAGCAATGGAAAAACAATGATGGGGAAAAGCAATGATGGGAGTGTGGGGAAAACAATGATGGGGAAAAGCAATGATGGGAGTGAGGAAAAGCAATGTTGGGAGTGATGGGGAAAAGCAATGATGGGAGTGATGGGGAAAAGCAATGATGGGAGTGATGGGGGAAAAGTAATGATGGGAGTGATGGGGAAAAAGCAATGATGGGAGTGATGGGGGGAAAAGCAATGATGGGAGTGATGGGGAAAAGCAACGATGGGGTGATGGGGAAAAAGCAATGGGGGAGAATGAGCGCTGGGGGAATGACTTCTTGCTGTTAACCAGTTACTGTTTTCTTGTCCACCACACTGCAGTGTCAAAAGAGGAAGGAAGCGAGACAGGCAGCAACATCGCATCAGAGAGCTCTTGACCTCGAAACAGAAAATCCTCAGATCCTGGTATTGTAACATAATATTAAGAATAATTCATTTAGTCGTGATAGCCTGTTTCCACCTGTTTTGTAAGAGCTTTTCTTGTGGAAAACCTGATGCGGCCCAGCCTCACCCAGATTCTACCTCCAGCGGCCCCCGGGTAAATTGAGCTTGAGACCCCTGCTCTAGAGCATAGGAACTGCATTGCTGCATAGAAAAAAATTGAAAAAAGCGCTATATGATGTATATATGAAATAACTGAAATTATGTCTTATATTCTAGGTTCTTCAAAGTAGCCACCTTTTGCTTTGATGACTGCTTTGCACACTCTTGGCATTCTCTTGATGAGCTTCAAGAGGTAGGCACCGGGAATGGTTTTCACTTCACAGGTGTGCCCTGTCAGGTTTAATAAGTGGGATTTCTTGCCTTATTAATAGGGTTGGGACCATCAGTTGTGTTTTGCAGAAGTCTGGAGGATAAACAGCTGATAGTCCTACTGAATAGACTGTTAGAATTTGTATTATGGCAAGAAAAAAGCAGCTAAGTAAAGAAAAATGAGTGGCCATCATTACTTTAAAAAAAGAAGGTCAGTCATTCCGAAAAATTGGGAAAACTTTGAAAGTGTCCCCAAGTGCAGTTGCAAAAACCATCAAGCGCTACAAATAAACTGGCTCACATGAGGACTGCCCCAGGAAAGGAAGACCAAGAGTCTCCTCTGCTTCTAAAGATAAGTTTATCTGAGTCACCAGCCTCAGAAATCGCAGGTTAACAGCAGCTCAGATTAGAGACCAGGTCAATGCCACGCAGAGTTCTAGCAGCAGACACATCTCTACAACTGTTAAGAGGAGACTTTGTGCAGCAGGCCTTCATGTTAAAATAGCTGCTAGGAAACCACTGCAAAGGACAGGCAACAAGCAGAAGAGACTTGTTTGGGCTAAAGAACATATGGAATGGACATTAGACCAATGGAAATCTGTGCTTTGGTCTGATGAGTCCAAATTTGAGATCTTTGGTTCCAACCACCGTGTCTTTGTGCGACGCAGAAAAGGTGAACGGATGGACTCTACATGCCTGGTTCCCACCGTGAAGCATGGAGGAGGAGGTGTGATGGTGTGGGGGTGCTTTGCTGGTGACACTGTTGGGAATTTATTCAAAATTGAAGGCATACTAAACCAGCATGGCTACCACAGCATCTTGCAGCGGCATGCTATTGCATCCGGTTTGCGTTTAGTTGGACCATCATTTATTTTTCAACAGGACAATGACCCCAAACACACCTCCAGGCTGTGTAAGGGCTATTTGACCAAGAAGGAGAGTGATGCAGTGCTACGCCAGATGACCTGGCCTCCACAGTCACCAGACCTGAACCCAATCGAGATGGTTTGGGGTGAGCTGGACCGCAGAGTGAAGGCAAAAGGGCCAACAAGTGCTAAGCATCCCTGTGAACTCCTTAAAGACTGTTGGAAGACCATTTCCGGTGACTACCTCTTGAAGCTCATCAAGAGAATGCCAAGAGTGTGCAAAGCAGCCATCAAAGCAAAAAGTGGCTACTTTGAAGAACCTAGAATATAAGACATAATTTCAGTTGTTTCACACTTTTTTGTTAAGTATATAATTCCACATGTGCTAATTCATAGTTTTGATGCCTTCAGTGTGAATTTACAATTTTCATAGTCATGAAAATACAGAAAAATCTTTAAATGAGAAGGTGTGTCCAAACTTTTGGTCTGTACTGTATGTTTCGCCGTTTGCTTCTTCTGACGGCGTGAACACAATAATGGCTGTAATCGAGAGAGGATGCCATGTCACGTTTGGAGAGCCCCTGATGTGCCTAAGCAGTGTAAACACCCACAAGTGACCCCATTTTGGAACCTAGACCCCTCAAGGGATGTTTCTAGATGTGTGCTGAGCACCTTGAGCCCCCAGATGATTCACAGAAGTTTATAACGTTGTACTGTGAAAATAAAAATCTAACTTTTTTCCCACAAAAATGTTCTTTTAGCCTCAATTTTTTATGTTTTCAGAAGGGTAACAGGAGAAATTGCAACATACAATTTGTTGTACAATTTCTCCTGAGTATGCTGATACCCCATATGTGGGGGAAACAAATTCTGAGTATGCTGACACCCCATATGTGGGGGAAATCTACTTTTTTGGAGCATGGCAGGGCTCGGAAGGGAAGGAGTGTCATTTGACTTTTTCAACGAAAAATTGGCTGGAATTGTTAGCGGACGCTATGTCAGGTTTGGAGAGCCCTTGATGTGCCTAAACGGTGGAAACCCGACACAAGAAACAAGAAACGCCATTTAGGTAACTAAACCCCTCAAGGAATTTATCTAGACGTGTGGTGAGTACTTTGAACTCCCAGGTGCTTCACAGAAGTTTATAATGGTGCACTGGGAAAATTAAAACATACATTTTTCCAGCAAAAATGTTGGTTTTGCACCAATTTTTTTATTTTCAGAAGGGTAACAGGAGCAAATTTAACCATACAATATGTTGTACAATTTATTTTGAGTACACCGATAAGACATATGTGGTCGTAAACTACTTTTGAAGCAGAGTGCAAAGCTCAGAAGGGAAGAAGTGCCACATTGCCATAGCCCCTGAAATGCTAGAACAGCAGAACCCCCCTAGGTTATGTAATTTTACTAACTACACATCTCAATTAATTAATCTAGGGATGCAGTGAGCATGTTGACACAACTTATGCCTCACAGAAATTTATACCATTGGGGGGTGAAGAGTGAATAATTACATTTCTAACGCTAAAATGTTGTTTTAGCTTATAGGAAAAATGGACCTCTCAGTTTGGTGTGCAATTTCTCCTCAGTATGCCAATACCCTCAAAAACTACTTTTGAGGCAAATATCAGAAGGGAAGGAGTGCCATAATTTAGTGCAGATTTTACTATTGTCGTTTGCGGGTGCCATTACCCACTGGGAGTGCCCCTGAAGTGTCAGAACAGTAGAAACCCCCAAATGTGACCCCATTTTACAAACTGCACCTCTCAATAAATTCATCTAAGGGTGCAGTGAACATATTGACACCATAGGTGTGTCACATAATTTTATACCATTGGGCAGTGAAGAAAAATAATTACATTTTTACCACAAAAATGTTGTTAGCCCCAGATTTTACATTTTCAGAAGGGGTAATGGGTAAAAATGCCACCAAAATTTGTCACACAATTTCTGCTGAATGTGGAAATACCCCATAGATGGCTGTACAGTACAGTCATGGCCAAAAGTTTTGAGAATGACACAAATATTATATTTTCACATGATTTGCTGCCCTCTGGTTTTTATGTGTGTTTGACCGATGTTTTTATCACAGACAGAAATATAATTGCAAACATATGAGTAACAAAAGCTTATATTGACAGTTAGAATGAGTTAATGCAGCAAGTCAATATTTGCAGTGTTGACCCTTCTTCTTCAGGACCTCTGCAATTCTCCCTGGCATGCTCTCAATCAACTTCTGGACCAAATCCTGACTGATAGCAGTCCATTCTTGCACAATCAATGCTTTCATTTTGTCAGAATTTTTAGGTTTTTGTTTGTCCACCCGTCTCTTGATGATTGACCACAAGTTCTCAATGGGATTAAGATCTGGGGAGTTTCCAGGTCATGGACCCAAAATCTCTATGTTTTGTTCCCTGAGCCATTTAGTTATCACCTTTGCTTTATGGCAAGGTGCTCCATCATGCTGGAAAAGGCATTGTTGATCGCCAAACTGCTCTTGGAGGGTTGGGAGAAGTTGCTCTTGGAGGACATTCTGGTACCATTCTTTATTCATGGCTGTGTTTTTAGGCAAGACTGTGAGAGAGCCGATTCCCTTGGCTGAGAAGCAACCCCACACATGAATGGTTTCAGGATGCTTAACAGTTGGCATGAGACAAGACTGGTGGTAGCGCTCACCTTGTCTTCTCCGAATGAGGCGTTTTCCTGATGTCCCAAACAATCGAAAATGGGATTCATCAGAGAAAATAACTTTACCCCAGTCCTCAGCAGTCCACTGCCTGTACCTTTTGCAGAATATCAGTCTGTCCATGATGTTTTTTCTGGGAGAAGTGGCTTCTTTGCTGCCCTCCTTGAGACCAGGCCTTGCTCCAAGAGTCTCCGCCTCACAGTGCGTGCAGATGCACTCACACCTGCCTGCTGCCATTCCTGAGCAAGCTCTGCACTGCTGGTAGCCCGATCCCTCAGCTGAAACACTTTTAAGAGACAGTCCTGGCACTTGCTGGTCTTTCTTGGGTGCCCTGGAGCCTTTTTGACAACAATGGAACCTCTCTCCTTGAAGTTCTTGATGATGCGATAGATTGTTGACTGAGGTGCAATCTTTCTAGCTGTGATACTCTTTCCTGTTAGGCCATTTTTGTGCATTGCAATGATGACTGCACGTGTTTCTTTAGAGATAACAATGGTTAACAGAAGAGAAACAATAATGCCAAGCACCAGCCTCCTTTTAAAGTGTCCAGTGGTGTCATTCTTACTTAATCATGACAGATTGATCTCCAGCCATGTCCTCAACACCCACACCTGTGTTAATGGAGCAATCACTGAAAAGAGGTTAACTGGTCCTTTTAAGGCAGGGCTGCAATGATGTTGAAATGTGTTTTGGGGGATAAAGTTCATTTTCTAGCCAAATATTGACTTTGCAAAGTAATTGCTGTTAAGCTGATCACTCTTTATAACATTCTGGAGTATATGCAAATTGCCATAAGAAAAAGTGAAGCAGTAGACTTTGTAAAAATTAATATTTGTGTCATTCTCAAAACTTTTGTCCATGACTGTACTGCTTAGCCAATTTCAACACAATTTCTGCTGAAGTTTACAGAGGCCCTAAGTGCTAGAAAACAGAATTCCCTTGTCATCTGACCCCATTTTGCAAATTACACTTAGGGAATTTAACTACAGGTGTAGTGATGATTTGACTCTGGGCGTTTTTCAGAATCAAGCAGCAGTGGATGTTGCTGAGTGAAAATTGCAATTCTGTTATTGTAGTGCCTATACATTGTAGTGCCCAGTACGTTATGCCCAGCTCGTGCTTCTGGAGACACGCACCCGTAAATTAGGCGGGCTTTCATCGCTACAGAAATGCCAAACGTGGACACTGTGGTTTAGGCACACTGGGGCTCAGAAGGAAGGTAGCATTTGGATTTCGGAGCGGAGAATTTGCTGAATTTCTTTTGCGTGGTGAGTAGCCATATTGCTTTTCCAGAGCCTTTGTAATACTAGTAACGTGGAAGCCCCCTATATTTCCATTAACAGATTACAGACCTGAGTGGAGAATTGCTTTTTTTATGTGGATTGAGTTGATACTTTTATTGGGAATATTTTACATAACGTTTTGGATCACAGTTATCTGGCGTACTACGCTGACCACTTTGGGGTTTCCATCTAAATCTCTGAGTGACGTGATTCAGGTGAAACCCCCAAGGGATCCATTCACTATAAAGAGGCAGGAGAGTTACTCTGAACTCCGTCTGGCTTCTTTTCAGCGGTGTCCTTTTCAGAGGTGCACAAAACTATGGCCAACTGCACTTTTATGCAATCCTAAAAAGACAGACACCGCTGGATCCCAGGTCAGACAACTTCCAAAGTGCCTCCATCTGCCTAATTATAGGGAATCTTCCGCCGAGGGGTCCATCTGAATCACGTATTTCAGAGATTTATACAGAAACCCCGATGCAAGCGCTCAGCGCAGAGCGCCAGATTGCTCGAACACAGAGCTTGTGCACGCAGAATCACCAGGACGTATCCATATGTTCAAGGTTGGGAAGTCCTTCCCAACCAACCAGGACATATGGATATGTCTAAGGTCGAAAGGCGTTAAAGGGGACTGTTCAACCAGTTTGAGTTGGTTAAATTGGCCACATCGTGGAACAGTGGCTGCAGAGCGGAATTAAACATTTTTATTTCTTTTAATCTCCAATAATGCCCAGTTCAGCTTATCATAAATTATAACCTATCTATAATATAACGCTGTAAGCGTCACTCTGTTTGAAGCCTTTATAGACTGTGCAAGCGTGATGCGCCTGCGCAGTCTGGCTTCAGACAGAAGGCATCCAGCGGTACAGGGAGTGTGTATGGCACCGGAGATCGCAATACGCATAGACATTGCATGCATACCGCGATCTCTGGCACCATACTTACATACTTACCTGACCAGGAGAAGCGTTGTCGTGGCGCTTCTCTTCTCGCCGGAGACCGGGGCAGGAGTGCGCGTCAGAATCGCGCATGCGCATAGCGCTATCCGGCGCCATTTTACTGAAGACACATTTGCAGTGTGTCTTCAGCAATATGGCGCCGGACAGCGCGGTATGGGCATGCGCGTACTCCTGCACCACACTCCTCCCCCAGGCCTCCGGTAGAATGGGACAGCGCTGGAGCACAGGGAAGAAAGGTGAGTATAAATGGTTTTTTTTTGTATGTGTGCAGTTTAATAGGGGTGAGGGGGCCATACATATCAGGATAGAGAGGTGAGAGGTAGCATGCATATCAGGATTTGGGGGTGAGGGGACCATGCATATCAGGATTGGGGGGTGAGGGGACCATGCATTCCAGGATTGGGGGTGAGGGGACCATGCATATCAGGATTGGGGGCTGAGGGGACCATGCATATCAGGATTTGGGGTGATGGGACCATGCATACCAGGATGGGGGATAAGGGGACCATGCATATCAGGATTGGGGGGTGAGGGGACCATGCATACCAGGATTGGGGGGTGAGGGGACCATGCATACCAGGATTGGGGGTGAGGGGACCATGCATACCAGGATTGGGGGGAGGGGACCATGCATTCCAGGATTGGGGGGTGAGGGGAACATGCATTCCAGGATTGGGGGGTGAGGGGACCATGCATACCAGGATTGGGGGGTGAGGGGACCATGCATACCAGGATTGGAGGGTGAAGGACCATGCATACCAGGATTGGGGGGTGAGGGGACCATACATTCCAGGATTGGGGGGTAAGGGGACCATGCATACCAGGATTGTGGGGGGAGGGGACCATGCATTCCAGGATTGGGGGGTGAGGGGACTATGCATACCAGGATTGGGGGTGAGGGGACCATGCATATCAGGATTGGGGGGTGAGGGGACAATGCATACCATGATAGGCATCAGGGGGTACCATGCATACCAGAATTGGGGGGTGAGGAGACCATACATACCAGGATAGGGATGAGGGGGTACCATGCATACCAGGATAGGGATGAGAGGGTACCATGCATACCAGGATTGGGGGGTGAGGGGACCATGCACACCAGGATGAGGAATGGGGTGCCATGCATACCAGGATTGGGAGAGTGAGGGGACCATACATACCAGAATAGTGATGAGGGGGCCATGCATACCATTATAGGGATGATGGGTCATGCGTAGCAGGATAGGGATGAGGGTACCATACATACCATGATAAGGATGAGGGGTACCATGCATACCAGGATAGGGATGAGGGGTGCCATGCATACCAGGATAGGAGGGGGTCAGCACATACCAGGATGGGAGACCATATACCAATAAAAATGTTTTTTAGCTAGTACTTTATAAGCCAATATCTCTACAACTGCTCACCACCAGGATAGGGGGTGATGGAACCATGCATATCAGGATTGGGGGGTGAAGGGACCATGCATATCAGGATTGGGGATGAGGGGACCATACATAACAGGATTGAGGGATGAGGGGACTATGCATATAAGGATTGGAGGTGAGGGGACCATATATGGGTACCATGCATACCAGGATTGGGGATGAGGGGACCATGCATACCAGAATTGGGAGGTAAGGGGTGCCATGTATACCAGGATTGGGGATGAGGGGACCATGCATACCAGGATTGGGGGGTGAGGGGGTACCATACATCCTATGATAGGGATGAGGGGGACCATCATACCAGGATTGTGGGGGTGAGGGGACTATGCATATCAGGATTGGGGAGTGAGGGGACCATGAATTCCAGGATTGAGGGTGAGGGGACCATGCATACCAGGATTGGGGGGAGGGGACGATGCATACCAGGATTGGGGGGTGAGGGGACCATGCATTCCAGGATTGGGGGGTGAGGGAACCATGCATACCAGGATTGGGGGGTGAGGGGACCATGAATACCATAATAGGCATCAGGGGTACCATGCATACCAGAATTGGGGGTGAGGGGACCATACATACCAGGATAGGGATGATGGGGTACCATGCATACCAGGATAGGAATGAGAGGGTACCATGCATACCAGGATTGGGGGGTGAGGGGACCATGCATACCAGGATGAGGAATGGGGTCCCATGCATACCAGGAATGGGGGGGTGAGGGGACCATACATACCAGAATAAGGATGAGGGGGCCATACATAGCAGGATAGGGATGAGGGGTACCATACATACCAGGATAAAGATGAGGGGTACCATGCATACCAGGATAGGGATGAGGGGTGCCATGCATACCAGGGTAGGAGGAGGGCAGCACATACCAGGATGGGAGACCATATACCAATAAAAATGTTTGCCACCCGGGTGTAGAACGGGTTCATAGCTAGTACTTTATAAGCCAATATCTCTACAACTGAGAGGAGAGCTTAAAAAAACCCTCAAAAACTACATTTTACTCAGCTCTGCAACCACTATTCCATGATGTGGCAAGTTTAACATGCTAAACTAGTGTGATTATCAGTCACTTAAGTGACATATATTTCTCTGCCAGTTGTCATAATTTCTTGTTGCTTTCAGACTTATGGATACTTATAGTTTACATTGTATTACATATTGTGCATTTTTTACAGTTCATTGACACTTAATAAATGTCTGTTATTGCAGATTCCTTTAGGTTTATTTTTTGTTGAGACACGACGCCATAATAGGAAAATGAGAGAATAACGTAACCAAAGTTACCTTCAGTGTTTTCTCATCCAGTCCTTTAACTTCCTCTATTAGTTGTGTTAGTTCTTCAAGCGGAAGTAGAGAGATAACAGATTGGCCTGCACTCCCAGCTGTAGATGGCAGAGAAAGGGTCTGCCCACAGATCTTTTCTTCTTTTTCCTTTTCAGGCTGCCCCACTCCATACCCCTTCAGTTCAGAAAGGCTTTGAAAATAAATAATATCTTTAGCTGCATAGTTGAGTGGAACTGTTCCCCATGATGGCAGAAGCTGGTAACATAAAATAATAAATTTTCCCCAAATCACATCAGCAGGATAGGTGTTAAGTGTGTGATTGCTGGATGTCCAAATGCTGTGACCCACAGCTATTGCGAGAATGAGGGTACATACTGTGTTGCCTTTTTGAATAGAGTAGCTGTCAACCATGTAGATTGCCACTACATGTAAACCTGTCACCAAAAAAAACTATTAACTTGCAGGTATGGGGTTAATCTGCAGGTTACTAGCGCACTTACCCGAACACTGCAGGGAGAAAATGAACTATATTCTCCCCAACAGTGTTCAGGTTTCAGTCATGGAGTGGTGCCGGTGCTGGTTCAGTGACTACTCTTGAGAATACCGAGCTGTGGCAGTACCCATGCCCCAGCCCCGACTCACACTGGCTCTACATTGGGGCTGACTGTCAGTGTGATTACAGCCACGACGCTCTATACTCATAGCGGTGCCTGAATCTGCGGCGGCACCGCACCAGTGATTAAGGCCCAAACACTGCTGGGGAATAAAGTTAATTTTCTCCCTGCAGAGTTCGACTACGTGCAGGCGCCGGGCAGGTTAGTAACGCTATTAACCTGCAGATTAATCCCATATCTGCTGGTTAGTAGAGTTTTTCTGGTGACAGGTTCCCTTTAAGCTTTAGGGCACTTATGAGATAGTAGAGCTCTGTACTTAGCTATCGCTGCCAGTTCCATAGACTTTGCATTCAGCATCAGTGCAAATGTTCTACCACGACTCCATTCAAATGGAGAGCACAGTACCTGCTTAATTGTGATTGATAGAGGTCCCAGCAATCATGCACAATCAACTATCCTGTGATTTTCAGGAAACCCAGATTAAGAGCTGTTACACTTCCTGTTTTAACCTTAATTTTCTCAATGACCAGGAGTACTATAAACAGGTTGTCTGGGCGTCTGGGAATATTTGATCATAGCTCAGGAAACTTGTCTTGTTCTCAGTCATAATTTATTGCTGATTCCAGAGAGCATAGCAATGGGTGGGTAAACTGGTTTTATCTACATTTGGAGCTACAGTATATACATATCCTTATTCACATGGATGCTACCACCTGCCACTGTGTACTCAGAGATCATCAGTAGGGTAGGTTATACTAAAAAATTAAGGTATATCCAACAGAATTATTTGAGCCATACATCGGTATAATTGGAAAATCCATTTAAGATTGGACAAATTCTAGGTGCTTCAACCTAAGATATACATTTTTTTAAACAGTGAAATACCCTGATAATTTCTTTAGTTCCATTTGGCTTTAATCACACTACATTATACCAACACATTAAGTAAAAAAATAACAGATTATTTGACCAAAGTGAACAATATCTTTGTTATTCATTTTTACGGTACTGGTCAATGGATTTCAAGCAGCAGAGAAGTGTACAACCACTTGCAATCTTCTCACTGCAGCATAGGTCTCTCTCTTTCTTGTTATTATAACTGGGAAGTAGTGAATGGATCTCAGTTAAATGCAATCTGTCAGTAGGATTATCCCTCCTAATCTATATTGACATGTAGGTCATAGGAAGCTGAATACAATGACACTTTGATATCTACGATCTGAGGTCTTATTCTGGAGGAATCCACATTTTTCTTATATGTAAATGACCACTTCCAGGCTATGGGGAGGACACTGATCTGCATGAGGATCTGCCTGCAGAGATTATCTTACATGAAGGGCATTATGATGTGTAATGGCCACTTTCTGCTCTCCTGATCTCACTGCAAAGCTGTGTGTGATTATACCAGACACACATGTTTCTCTCAGCTTCTGCTTCCATCTCTCAGGCAGACAGGGTTGCAATACAGCAGAGCTCAAGAGCTGCAAAAAGTGTGTTTGTAAGGAGACAAAGTTCAGTTCTTCTGTTCTGTGTTACTTACTTGTCTCACATTGGTAACTCCCATTTTATTTATACTAATCTCTGAAAGCAGATTCTCATGCAAATCAGTGTCCACCCCATAGTCTTGAACAGCTCATTTCAGGGTGGATTGATTTAAATCACGCCGATTTAAATCAACGATTTAAATCATGATTTAAATCAAATGATTTTTTTCTATTTAAATCAGATCGATTTAAATCGTGATTTTAATCATGATTTAAATCACTGATTTAAATCAAAAGATTTTTTTAATATAAATCACGATTAAAATCTAAAACTTTCAATCATTGTTCAATTAACTCCACACTTCTAGCTTGGTTTCACTTTCTGTAGCTTGGTTTCAGTTTCTTTTTCCATTCAGTTGACATGCCCAAACTTGTTGGATAGTCAGTCAGCAGTACTTGGCTGTAGTAACAATCAAACTTCAGAAGTGATCTGCGTGAGCCATGGCAGGTCGTAAGAGAGACCCTATTTGGGTTCATTTTGTTGAGATGCCAGCAGAGCTTGGAAAGAAAGGTGGGAGAGCAAAGTGCAAATACTGTCAAAAGGATATCCAAGGACTTGTTTGCCGTTTGAAATCACATTATGAAAACTGCAACCAGAAGGGAAATGAAGATGTTGATAGTGATACAACTAATGTCAATGAACCCCCACAGCTTCTTATGCACCAGGACCCTAGCACTAGTGGTAAGTCTGGCAATTACAACCTATTTTAACAGACATTTTACTGGGATGGTTAAAGTCTATGAAAAGAAAAATTTCTAGCACTACTTCTGGAGTATAGAATTTAAATTTATGTTAAGGCAATATTTCACAGAAGATTAACGTTAAGTAAAAATAAGAGTGTGTATACGCCTATTTTTTTTTTATTGTAGGCTACAATTCACTTTTGAAGTCTGCCAAATTGACCATTTTTTTAAAAAAACATTTTTAAAACTTTTGTGACATAATTTTTTTCAGTTGCTCTGATATTACTAGTATTACAGCAACTTCACCGGAAACTTGAGTAGCATAACTTTTGAGACAGCCCTTATAGGACGAGGACCATTACATTGTTCAAAAAGTTTGTTTCAAAATATTTTCGTTATATTTCTTCAAATACGCAGTCTAATTATATTTTTAATTACTGTGCTTTCAGGGTCAAATATGGCTTGTGCTGCACGTGACAATCAATATCTGGGTACAACTTCAACAAAGCAGCCCAACAAAAAACTTTGCGTGCAAAGTGTAGAAAAATTCCTCTTAAAGACTACGACGAGCCAGAAAGAACATTTTGATGAATTAATTGCTAAATTCATATTTGCAACCAATTCTTCTTTCCGACTAGTTGAACACCCATTGTTTGTACAAATGATCGAAGGAATAAGACCAGGCTACAAACCACCAAGTAGATTTGATATCTCAGGAAAACATCTTCAGGCTGTATACGACAAAGAAAGAGCGGCTTGTACAAAATATTTGAAAGACAAAGTTGTTAACATGAGCTTGGATGGTTGGAGCAACATCCACAACGACTCCATAATTTGCACTTGTGTCACAACAGAAGATGGTGAAACTTACCTTCCAGACACAATCGACACATCTGGAAATTCACATACTGCTGAATATTTACTTGAAATTGCTAAGAACTCAATTCACCAATGCCAAGAACAGTTTGGATGTAAAGTAAGGAGCTAAGTTACTGATAACGCAAGCAATGTGGCAAAAATGCGAGCGGAACTGGCACATGAGGATGACACAAATGTCATTACATACGGTTGTTCTGCCCATTTGTTGCATCTTTTGGCAAAAGACCTGCATATTTCGGGTGTCAAGGAACATGTTGTAGAAATTGTTAAATATTTCCGCAATAATCATTTTGCACATGCAACCTACAAGGAAATGGGAGGACTGAAGTTGGTTCTACCACAAGATGTTAGATGGAATACCTTGGCTGAATGCTTGGAACTGTTTATTCTTCAAGCGGAAGTAGAGAGAGACAGATTGGCCCTGCACTCCAGCTGTAGTGGAGAGAAGGGGTTGCCACAGATTCTTTTCTTCTTTTCCTTTTCAGGTGCCCACTCATACCCTTCAGTTCATGAAAGGCTTGAAAATCATAATAACTTTAGCTGCCCTAGTTGAGTGGAACTGTTCCCATGATGGCGAGGTGGTAACATAAAATATATTTTCACCAAATCACATCAGCAGGATAGGTTGTTAAGTGTGTGATTGTGAGATGTCACATGCTGTGACCCAAGCTATTGGAGATGAGGGTACATACTGTGTAGCCTTTTTGAATAGGAGTAGCTGTCAACCTGTAGATTTGCACTCATGTAACCTGTCAACAAAAAAAATATTCTCATGCAGGTATGGGGGTTAATTGCAGGTTCTAGGCACTTACCGAAACTGCAGGGAGAAAATGAACTATATTCTCCAAAGTGATTCAGGTTTCAGTCTGGTGTGGTGCGGTGGTGGTTCAGTGACTATCTTGAGAATACCGTGCTGTGGCCAGTACCCGTGCCCAGCCGACTCACTGGCTCTACTAGGGGCTGACTGTCAGTGTGATACAGCCACGCCGCTCTACTATCATTTAGCGGTGCTGAAGACATCTGCGGCGGCACTCCGCACAGTGATTACGCACCATGCTGGGGGAATAAAGTTTAATTTTTCCTGCAGAGTACGATACGTGCAGGCTGCGGGAGGTTAGTTAAGTATTAAACCCTGCGATTAACCCCATATCTGGGGTTTGTAGGTTTTTTGGTGACAGGTTCCCTTTAAGCTTTGGGGCCTTTGGATGTAGAGCTCTGTACTTAGTTGCTGCAGTTCCTAGACTTTGCATTCGATCAGGAAATTTTTCCCCCCGACTCCATTCAAATGGAGGAAGTATGTTAATTGTGATTGATGGGGTCCAGAATCATGCAAAATCAATTTCTGTTTTTTTCAGGAAACCCCAGTTTAAGAGCTTTTTCACTTCTGTTTTAACCTTAATTTTTCAATGCCCAGGAGTACTATAAAAGGTTGTCGGGGGTTTGGGAAATTTTGTTAGCTCGGAAAATTGTCTTGTTTAGTCATAATTTATTGGATTCAGAGGATAGCAATGGGGGGAAAAACTGGTTTTATCTAATTTGGGCTACAGTTATACATTTTATTAAATGGATGCTCCCTCCCATGTGTACCAGAGTCATCAGTAGGGTGGGTTTTAAAAAAATTTTAGGTTACCCAAACAGAATATTTGACCCAACACGGTATAATTGGAAAATCATTTAAGTTGGGACAAATTTAGGTGTTAAACCCTAAGATATAATTTTTTAACGTGAAATACCCTGTAATTTTTTTTGTTCATTTGCTTTAACACACTAATTATACAAACTTTAAAGTAAAAAAAAAAGATTATTTGCCCAAAAAGTGAACAATATCTTTTTTTATTATTTTTCGGTATGGTCAGGATTTAAGCAGAGAAAAGTGTACAACCTTTGCTTTTCACTGCAGATGGCTCTCTCTTTCTTGTTATTATAAGGGAAGTAGTGAATGGATCTCATTAAATGCAATTGTCGTAGGATTATCCTTAAATTATATTGACAGTAGGTAAAGGAAGCTGAATAAAATGACACTTTGTATCTCGATCTGGGGTTTATTCTGGAGGAACCCAATTTTTCTTATATGTAAAGACCATTCCAGGCTATGGGGAGGACACTGATCTCATGAGGATCTCCCTGCAGAGATTATCTTACATAAAGGGCATTATGATGTGTAATGGCCACTTTCTGCTCTCCTGATCTCACTGCAAAGTGTGTGTGATTTACCGGGACACACATGTTTCTCTCAGCTTCTGCTTCCTTTTTCAGGCAGACAGGGTTGAAATACAGCAGAGCTAAAGAGCTGCAAAAAGGTTGTTTGTAAGGAGACAAAGTTCAGTTTTCTTTTCTGTGTTACTTACTTGTCTCACTTGGTAATCCCTTTTTTATTTATACTAATCTCGGGAAAGCAGATTCTCATGCAATCAGTGTCCACCCCATAGTCTTGAACTCATTTCAGGGTGGATTGATTTAAATCACCCCGATTTTAAATCAACGTTTTAAATCATGATTTAAATCAAATGATTTTTTTCTATTAAATCAGATCGATTTAAATCGTGATTTTAATCATGATTTAAATCTGTTTTAAAATCAAAAGATTTTTTTAATATAAATCACGATTAAAATCTAAAACTTTCAATCATTGTTCAATTTAACTCCACACTTCTGCTGGTTTCACTTTTTGTAGCTTGGTTTCAGTTTCTTTTTTCCTTCGTTGACATGCCCAAAATTGTTGGATAGTCAGTCGCAGTACTTGGCTGTAGTAACAATCAAACTTCAGAAGTGATTGCGTGAGCCATGCAGGTCGTAAGAGAGACCCTAAATTTTGGGGTTTATTTGTTGAGATGCCAGCAGAAACTTGGAAAGAAAGTGGGAGAGCAAAGTGCAAATACTGTCAAAGGATATCCAAGGACTTGTTTTCCGTTTGAAATCACATTATGAAAACTGCAACCAGAAGGGAAATGAAGATGTTGATAGTGATTCAACTAATGTCAATGAACCCCACAGCTTCTTTTGCACCAGGGCCTAGCACTAGTGGTAAGTTGGCAATTAACCTATTTTAAAAAGACATTTTACTGGGGTGGTTAAAATCTATGAAAAGAAAAATTTCTAGCACTACTTCTGGAGTATAGAATTTAAATTTTTGTTAAGGCAATATTTCACAAAAAGATTAACGTTAAGTAAAAATAAGAGTGGGGTATACGCCTATTTTTTTTTTTTTGTAGGCTACAATTCACTTTTGAAGTCTGCCAAATTGACCATTTTTTTAAAAAACATTTTTAAAACTTTTGTGAATAATTTTTTTCAGTTGCTCTGATTATTATAGTTTTTACAGCAAAATTACCGGAAATTGAGTTGCATAACTTTTTAGACAGCCCTTATAGGACGAGGACATTACTTGTTCAAAAGTTTGTTTCAAAATTTTTCGTTATATTTCTTCAAATTTCGCAGTCTAATTATATTTTTAAATTTCTGTGCTTTCAGGGTCAAATTTGGCTTGTGCTGCACGTGACAATCAATATTGGGTACAACTTCAACAAAGCAGCCCAACAAAAAACTTTGCGTGCAAGTGTAGAAAATTCTCTTAAGACTACGACGAGCCAGAAAGAACATTTGATGAATTAATTGCTAATTCATATTTGCAACCCAAATTTTTCCCTTTCGACTAGTTGAACACCCATTGTTTTTTAAATGATCGAAGGAATAAGACCAGGCTACAAACCACCAAGTAGATTTGATATCTCAGGAAACATCTTAGGCTTTATACGACAAAGAAAGAGCGGCTTTTACAAAATATTTGAAAGACAAAATTGTTAACATGAGCTTGGATGGTTGGAGCAACATCCACAACGACTCCATAATTTGCACTTGTGTCACAACAGAAGATGGTGAAACTTACCTTCCAGACACAATCGACACATCTGGAAATTCACATACTGCTGAATATTTACTTGAAATTGCTAAGAACTCAATTCACCAATGCCAAGAACAGTTTGGATGTAAAGTAAGGAGCTAAGTTACTGATAACGCAAGCAATGTGGCAAAAATGCGAGCGGAACTGGCACATGAGGATGACACAAATGTCATTACATACGGTTGTTCTGCCCATTTGTTGCATCTTTTGGCAAAAGACCTGCATATTTCGGGTGTCAAGGAACATGTTGTAGAAATTGTTAAATATTTCCGCAATAATCATTTTGCACATGCAACCTACAAGGAAATGGGAGGACTGAAGTTGGTTCTACCACAAGATGTTAGATGGAATACCTTGGCTGAATGCTTGGAACTGTTTATTAACAACTGGTCAAAATTAGTGTCCATTTGCGAAACACATCGGGATAAAATTGATGCTAATATACGAAGCAAAGTATTAAATCTTGGTGTGAAGAGAAATGCTGAGGACCTTTTGGAAAGGTTAAAGCCAATATCTATTGCGTTGGATAAAATGCAGAAAGATACTGCAACCATAGCTGATGCCACAGAAGTTTGGAAAGATTTAGAAGGTTCGCTAGATCGCTTGAACCTCTCAAACAATGTAAAGGTTGCAATACACCACCGCAAGGACCAAGCATTAAAAGAAGAACACTATTTAGCCAATATCTTGCATCCCATCTACAGAGGGAGAAAACTATCTGAGGCGGAAATCAACTCTGCAATGGAGTGGCTCGCCAGTACTAACCATGACATTGTGGCAACTGTGCTGAAGTTGAAGTGTGAATCTGCACCATTTCAAAAATACATGTTTGCAGATAACGTCGTTAATGAACTAAAACCACTGGACTGGTGGAAGTCGCAATCACTTGTTCTTCCAGCGAAGATAATAAATGTAGCTACTCAGCTACTGACTGCATCGGCTTCATCGGCAGGAGTAGAGAGATTGTTTTCTTCATTTGGTTTTGTGCACACAACAGTCCGAAACCGCTTAGGAACTGCTAAAGCAGGACAACTAGTTTTCCTATTAAAAGTCCTAAATAAACAGTAGGCTTAAAGGACTGATGTATTCACTGAAGATGTTTGCTTACTTCAAACGTTAGAGATAGGCTATTGTTAAAAAGTACTTACTCTCTGTAGTTCAATTCTGATTGTTTAATAGTGCAAATAAAAATTATTAGGTTTCATAATCATCAACTGTTTTAATATTTTTATTTGTGTAAAATAATTTGATTTGCAAAAAGACAAAGTTTTGCTTGTGTACAACCTGATTAAAAAATCTTATTTAAATCAAAAAAATCCGATTTAAATTAAAAAAATCCGATTTAAATCAAAAAAATCTGATTTTTTTGATTTTTTAAAAAAAATCATGATTTTTATCCACACTGGCTCATTTACATGTAAGAAAAACATGGATTTCTGTGAAATAAGACCGGATCACAGATATCTAGATATAATTTTATTCAGCTTCCTATGATCTACATGGCCATATAGATGGCCTAGAAGGGTTGATCCTACTGACTGATTCACTTTAAGGTCCTTGTAAAAAAAATAAATTCACAAGTAGCATTTACCTCTAGATTTCTGTTTCAGATCTCAAATGACAAAATATATAATATAAGTATGTATATACTTACATTTAAGCATGATATATCTATACATATATATATATATATATATATACGAGTATATATATATATATATATATATATATATATATATATATATATATAATATATTCAGAAGTAGAGAAGGTATTGGAGATATTCTTATAAGTTATAAACTACATGATGTAGGGAGAAGAAAATACTATATACTGTTATTGATTTGTCTTCTGCGAAAAATTTAAAAAGTCTTTATAGATTCTTGACCACCTGGTCATGCAAAACACACACAAGCTAAAAAAAAAATCCTTTTTTACTCTTGTAAGCAAATTTAGATTACAGCCAAAACAGCAAAAGCAAAAGTGATCTTGATGATTTAGGCAAATGTAGAGAACAATCATTAACTATTAGTAGCCTGCACACCAAGAAGCATGCTGTATGCCAACATACCCATAGTGTGGTCTAGTTAAGGAATGGCTGCACCAGAGCTCTATAACAGGGCTTTGTGTAGTCATTTATGCCCACTGCCAGTTATACAGTACACAATTAGTTGTACATTACATATAACCAGATTTCATATATCCAGAACACTACAAGATCTTTGTGAAAGGTATCTCATCAGTCAACCAGTACCCTCCTCTGTGATAATGAGGAGTAAGATCTCAAAAACATCACTGTCTATAGATGAATGTGTTTGGTTTGGCAAGTTATGTTTCAAGCCTCTTTTAAGGGACATTTGAATATTGTTTTTTTATTGCCCCATCTGTTAGCCATCAGTAATGTGTGTACAATGAGTGCTTTAAAACACTTACAGTACCTATCGCTGTCGTCTGCTGTTTCCAGCGTGGCTCCAGGCATCTTCTGCATCATGTGATTGCGACTGTGACCATCTGATTCACACATCTTCTATGTGGACCTGAAGTCACTTTCTCAATATAATTTTATGAGACTCAGGCTCTCATAGGCTTATATTAGAAAAGGCATTACTGGTCTGCTGTGTGAACCAACATGTCATAGCTGCGGTGACATGATACAGGAGAGCAGCAAAGTAACGCTAAAAACTGCAAATAACATCAACGGGTAAATATTGAAATGCACACACATTACTGATGGCTTTCTGGGGGTGCAATGAAAAAAATGCCAGAGTGCTACGTTATTGGGTCAGAAGCTATCCTATAGGTGGCACTACAGAGAGTTTGCATCTTTTTCCCATGGAGCAATGCTCGTAATACTTCTTACAGGAGCAGGAACTCTGAAATAAGAATTGGTATCTTCCAAGTACAAAGGATGTAATACAAGAGAAAACCTTCACTTTATAAAGTGTAATAGTATGATTCTTAATATTATCATTGGACATAGCTTTATGTAACCAAATTAGGATAATCCCAATACCTCCTCCTAAGGGCAGGGACACAATTTCATATTTTAAAACTCGAATAATGCTCGAGTTATTATTACTTTTTACATGAAAATCATAACCCAATGCCCCATTGTAGAAATAATAGGACTAATGTTGAAACATATCCACTAAAATGATACAAATAATCCATTACCAATACAATGGCATGCACACAACTGTGTAGTAGCAGTATCATTGGAGAAATGAATGCTTATATCATATTTCCAGGGGAGTCTGTGTGATAATGGACCAAATTTCACCAAATGCACCAAATTTCCCCAGCTTTGCCAAATTCCTGTGACTGTGTTTTGTGAACTGCATTAATTTTGCATGGTATGAACCAAATTTCCCCAACTTTGCCAAATTCCTGTGACTGTGTTTTGTGAGCTGCATTAATTTTGTATGGTATGCACCAAATTTCCCCAGCTTTGCCAAATTCCTGTGACTGTGTTTTGTGAGCTGCATTAATTTTGTATGGTATGCACCAAATCTCCCCAGCTTTGCCAAATTGCTGTGACTGTGTTTTGTGAACTGCATTAATTTTGCATGGTATGAACCAAATTTCCCCAACTTTGCCAAATTGCTGTGACTGTGTTTTGTGAACTGCATTAATTTTGCATGGTACGCAATCATCTATGCAGCTTTTTCTCTGTTTTTGACTGTTTAAGAAGTGCATATAGTATCCCTGGCATTTCACTTACCCATCCTCCTGTATTCACAATTGCATTCATTCCCCTTGTGTCTCCATGCATACCTGAGCTGCCAGTCCCTTCCCCCTCTTTTATTAGCTTTGCTTATCTGTGACCATGTGGTCTGGGTAATCACGCCCACATCCCCCCTCACAGCTGATCCACCTCAGTCCCAGATATATTCAGAGCCATGCGTCTGCACAGACGTAGTCTGCACAGGCTTACTATTTCAACTTCCATCTTTCAAATTACAGATTTATAATTACTATACTATGAATTAGACTAGAATTGGACTGGAATTTGACTGTAAGTTGACAGAATATATAACCACTACCATGTTTCCTTTTCTTTTCACTTTCACCCCCATCCTCCTTTCTTTCTTCCTATTCCCTGTAATCCCCCCACCTAGTAAGCAAGTAGTCATTTTCCCCTCCATTCTCCCCAGACATCTCACCTTCTCCTCAGAACTGTTCCTCCACGTACAATCCTTTTTCTCCAGAAACACACGGCCACACCATGTCTTATCCTGTTCCCACCTTTTAACGCTCTGTCTGTTACTCCTCACTGCTGGTGATATATCCCCAAATCCTGGCCCTCCTCAACACATCCCCACACTCACTTCTATCACCCTGCCACGATCCTCTACACGTCCTCGCAACCATGATAACCTCATACCCATTCACCCAGCCCCCACTCCCCCCGTCCCCCTACCTGGAGCACTATGGAACGCACGCTCTGTCTGCAATAAACTGTCATTTATCCACGACCTCTTCATCACCAATAAACTCTCCTTCCTTGGCATCACCGAAACCTGGCTCACCCCCTCGGACTCAGCCTCTCCAGCTGCACTTTCTTATGGCGGATTCCACCTATCTCACACCCCCCCCCCAGCAACAAACGTGGTGGAGGAGTTGGTTTGCTCCTATCTGATACCTGCTCCTTTGCCCAATTCCACTACCCCCCTCCGCTACTACTCCCTCATTTGAGGTGCACTCCGTCCGCATCTACTCCCCCTCCAACCTCCAGCTGGCTGTCATCTACCGCCCCCCAGAACTTGCCATCTCCACCTTTCTCGACCACTTCACCACCTGGCTGCTTCATTTCCTCTCTGCTGACATCCCCACTATCATCATGGGTGACTTCAACATCCCCATTGATGCTTCCACCCCAGCGGCCTCTAAACTTTTATCGCACACTGCCTCCTTTGGCCTCACTCAATGTTCCTCTGCGGCCACTCACAAAGATGGTCACACGCTCGACCTTATCTTCACCCGCCTCTGTTCCCTTACTAATCTCACTAACTCACCCCTTCCCCTGTCTGACCACAACCTACTGACGTTCTCTTCTCTCTCCTCTTCTAGTGCACAACCCCCACTCCACAAACTCACTCACCCTCGCAGAAATCTCAAACACCTCAATTTACCAATGCTCTCTGAGTCCCTCCTCCCTCTTACAGACATATCTTCACTTCACGACACAGATTCTGCTGCCACCTTTTATAACACTGCAATAACAGCAGCACTTGACTCGGCTGCCCCCCTCACACATAGCAAAACTTGTACAATCAACAGGCAGCCCTGGCTGACCAGCCTCACCAAAGAACTGAGACGGGCTTCCAGGGTTGCTGAGCGGAGATGGAAAAAATCCCGCTCTGCCGAGCACCTAACCGCATACAAGCAGTCCCTCACCAGCTTCAAGTCCACGCTCACTGCTGCAAAGCAAACTTACTTCTCATCTCTCATATCCTCCCTGTCTCACAACCCTAAACAGCTCTTCAACACTTTCAATTCTCTACTCTGTCCCCCAGCACCTCTCCCTTCTCCTCTCATTTCTGCTGAAGACTTTGCCTCTTTCTTTAAGCAGAAGATCGATACGATCAGAGAAAGCTTTGGCCCACAGCCCCCATTGCCCCTCTTAGCTGCTCAACCCTCTTCCTCCAAAGCCAACTTCTCCACCATGACAGAAGATCAGCTCTCCACCCTCCTATCAAGATCACACCTCACCACTTGCATGCTTGACCGCTGCCATCCCACCTCATCCCTAGCCTCGCCACCGTCTTCACCCCTACTCTAACACACCTCTTCAACCTCTCACTTACAAATGGTGTCTTCCCCTCATCCTTCAAACATGCCTCAATCACACCCATTCTCAAAAAGACCTCCCTTGACCCATCCTCTGTGTCTAACTATCGCCCGATATCTCTTCTCCCTTATGCCTCAAAACTACTGGAACAGCATGTCCATCTTGAACTGTCCTCCCACCTCTCCTCCTGCTCCCTCTTTGACCGCTTACAATCAGGCTTCCGACTGCATCACTCAACTGAAACTGCCCTAACTAAAGGCACCAACGACCTACTAACCGCCAAGAGCAAGCGTCACTACTCTGTCCTCCTTCTCCTGGACCTGTCTTCTGCCTTCGACACTGTGGACCATTCCCTCCTGTTAGAGATTCTCTCATCACTTGGCATCACAGGCTTGGCCCTATCCTGGATCTCATCATATCTAACAAACCGAACATTCAGTGTCTCCCTCTCCCACACCACCTCCTCACCTCGCCCCCTGTCTGTCGGTGTTCCCCAAGGTTCAGTTCTTGGACCCCTACTCTTCTCCATCTACACCCTCGGCCTGGGACAGCTCATAGAATCCCATGGCCTTCAGTATCATCTCTACGCCGATGACACGCAGATCTACCTATCTGGACCTGACCTCACCTCCTTACTGACCAAAATCCCACAATGTCTGTCTGCTATTTCTGCTTTCTTCTCTGCTCGCTTTCTAAAACTGAACATGGACAAAACAGAATTCATCATCTTTCCCCCATCTCACTCTACCCCCCCCACCAGACCTGTCCATTAACATCAATGGCTGCTCATTTTCCCCAGTCCCGCACGCTCGGTGCCTCGGAGTGATCCTCGACTCTGCCCTCTCTTTCAAGCCACATGTCCAAACCCTAGCCTCCTCCTGCCGTCTCAAACTCAAAAATATTTCCCGGATCCGTGCATTCCTTGACCATGAAAGTACAAAAACACTAGTGCATGCCCTCATCATCTCCCGCCTCGACTACTGCAGCCTCCTACTCTCTGGCCTTCCCTCTAGCACTCTGGCACCACTCCAATCCATCCTGCACTCTGCTGCACGACTAATACACTTGTCTCCCCGCTATTCCCCAGCCTCTCCTCTCTGCCAAGCCCTTCATTGGCTTCCCATCGTTCAGAGGCTCCAGTTCAAAACCCTAACCATGACCTACAAAGCCATCCACAATCTGTCTCCTCCATACATCTGTGACATGGTCTCCCGGTACATACCCACACGCAACCTTCGATCCTCTCAAGATCTCCTCCTCTACTCCCCTCTTATCTCTTCTTCCCACAACCGCATACAAAGCTTCTCCCGAGCCTCTCCCATACTCTGGAACTCTCTACCCCAACACATCAGACTCGCGCCTACCATGGAAACCTTCAAAAAGAACCTGAAGACCCACCTCTTCCGACAAGCCTACAACCTGCAGTGATCATCAGTCTACTGAACCACCGCACGATCAGCTCTTCCCTCTCCTAGTGTATCCTCACCCATCCCTGTAGATTGTGAGCCCTCACGGGCAGGGTCCTCTCTCCTTCTGTACTTGTGTGTGCCTTGTATTGCTCATGTTTACTGTACTTTCTATATTTGCCCCTCTTCACATGTAAAGCGCCATGGAATAAATGGCGCTATAAAAATCTATAATAATAAATAATAATAATAATAATAATAATGGGATCATTGGGATAAGCAGAATGTAGAACATTCTCTACTAGAAATAACTAAAAATCCCTTACCGTCACTCCCAACCTTCATTTATAGCCAATACTATACTGTGTGCATATGTCTAGGTATAGAAACGCCACAGTGTCGGCATATGAATCTTTTCCATATTTGTATTGTCAGTTATGAATGGTGTCCACAATACTAATGACAGGGATGTAGAGATTTCTGATGCTTTGAATACCGGAGATCATGACAAATGTATTATCACAGTTATCAGTACAGGACATTACACAATGAATGCATTATATAACTATTTAACAACTTGTCTTACTTTACAGAAAATCCTGTGTCCAAATGTTGATTCTCATTTGATGATCCTGATGAGCTTTCTCCTCCAGCAGTCGGCTCAAATTGCCATATATCGCTTCCCTGTGCACATGGCGACTGAGGGAAGGCCAGCAAGGATTTCATCAGGGCAGAAGACACCTGGTTGCTTATAGAGTAGATTTTGCTGCAGTTCTCTGATATCCCGCTGTTATCAATGGATGGTGTGGAGGTCAGAGGATAACTCCTTGATCTTTGACTTGGAGTTTTCAGTGGTAAAGGCTCAGCGAGCTCCGTATAAGAAGAATGATGATGCGATTCATTACTGGTACTGCTACTTCGTCTTGTACTCAATAACTTTGGCGGAGAGTGTGACTCGCTATTTCCATTCTTGTCTACAGGAGACACTATCAGAGGATCGCTAATCTCTTTTATTTGACTTTCTACTGAGTTAACAGTGACCTTATTGAATGAAACAGTAACACATTCTACTTCTAATTCCTTGTTAACAGCCTCTTCCTGTTGGGCTGGATATCGAGCATTCGGCTTATCGTTCACTTTCGCTGGTGGCTGTGGTGTACTAAAAGTTTCAAATGAACTTATTCTCTGTTTGATTGATGATGCCCTATTGGAAATTTGTGGTCTAAAACTGTTACTAGTTTCCCTGGGTTTAACAGTAGAAGCATTCTCTGATGTTCTGTCTACCCTCTTAGACCCTCTTAAACTCTGACGAAACCAAGCTGGCTTGGGTGCGACTGGTGGTCCTTTCTTCAAGTTCCCAACTTCTTCATTTCTGCATGTGTGGAAACCACATTCCATACCCTGAGCTTGTGGCTGCCCATGGACTTGTTGAGCAGCAGATGAACTATCCACTCCTGTGCTAGTTCGTCCATCAAGATCCATTAGATTACGGTCTTCTGATAATATGGGACTAAATAAATTTTTAATACAGTCAGATATCCTGACCCAAGGATCTTCTGGAGCTGTATCAAGGCTGTAATCAACACGGGCCTGTCGCCTTAATAATGGCTTGTGATGTGATGCACGAGGATTTCCTATAGAACATAAGTAAAATTAATTGTATAATTATGTTAAAAAGGGGCTTTGCAGCTGCAGAAAACATACTTTATTTTATGATATGCATGTACTTTATGGAATGATATGGTATGCTTGGATGGTCCTATTTTAGCCCCCTTACCTGGTCCTGTCAGGTCCAGTTTCCTATTATTTCCGACACTGACTGTAACTGTACATGAAGGTAACTGGGTTTCTGTCTCAGTTAAATAGCTAAGTCAGCCTCCTTCTCCTTAACAGATGATGCAGAGACAGAGAGACAGACCCTTTATCATGTTACCACCATAATATGGATCAAAACTAATGATCTGTAATTTTAATCAGTATCCTATTCTGCATCAAATTTGGGTTCTGCGAGTCCATCAGAGGTTTTGATGGCCCTCGTGCCATCTATGTGCTCTTACCATTGTACACATAGACTAATGTTTGTCTGCATATCTATTCACACATGCGTAAAATTAAAAAAAGGTATTGCCATGTCCTCAGCAAAAGAGGGTATATAGCTGGTGTAATGCAAACACCCAGGGAGGTAGCTATAGATGGTGCAGAGATAGCAGCCACACCTAAGGCCCAAGACAGGCATTTAAGGTTTACAGGAGCTTCTATGTTAGTATACAAGTGTTCCACAAAGATAAGTGATCACTTATTTCATAACGATTCACATTATATAGGTTCACACATGCTATGAGACCCAATCGGGGTGATATTTACATCCCTTATATTCAAAATTAGAAATGCAAAGTCCTAATATTTACAACCACAAGTTATAAGTAAAGGCGTGAGTAGCAAACATTTAGATGTGGCATCATTTAAGCTGTAGATTTCGACATGGGGGTGTCGTATTGAATGCATTGACCAATATGTTCAGCATATAACTGTGAAGGACAAAGGCGGCATTAGCCAGTGACATACCTGTATCTGGAGACCTTCGTTCACCAGTTGTTGTGTGCGAGGATTCGGTAGAATATACTGTTGTATCTAATACTCTGTGGGCTGTCATTTGCTGGTTTCCTTTTAGCAACAAGTTTCCTGCTTCCTGTGAAACAAAGCCGTCGTGTCAAAAACAGTATTATGTAAACCACAAAATCTTCTCTAAGTGCTGTGCACGGTTTCTGTGAGTGTGAGCAGGCAGGTGCTCGTCCTGATCTTTACGCAAAGATCCATAGTACTTACTGTCCACTAGTGGGAATGGGTCTTTCATTGACCAGCAGCCAAGAGCAAAGTAAGGCATCCCAATATAATCATTGCAGTGGTGGGGACTACTGCCTTGCAGGAATGGCCACTCTTTCTGTTTTGACCAAAGCATCATCTATATGTAATTGCATGTTTTTCCTATGTTCACACCTTCTCTCTATGCTTGTTCAAGGTACTTTATTTTAACTACAGTTTTAAACCCCATGAATCATGATGGATTTCCCATACAATTTTTATCACTTTTTAGAAGGACAAAGAGCTTGACATATTAGCTTTTGGCTTGGCGTATTCACACATTGAGGAGAAGCTGGAGAAGATAAATTCTCCATTTTCTCCATTGTAAGGTTCTGTGTACATGTTCCTGAAACTCAGTTTGTTCGTCAGCCATTTTACTTTCTGTCTTGCTGCAGCTATCTTGCCCTCAGTCAAAATGGAGTTTCCAGCTTGCATGTTCCCGCCCTGATTCTTTCCTTTTGCTTCTTAAGCAGCCACAGCTGAGCAATCAGTGCTTCAGAATCTAGCCTGCAGTGAACCTGTGACTTGACTCCTAAAGCCTTGGACCTTGTACTCCAGCTATTCCTACTGAGGAACTCTGAAGCACTTGTGGACTCTGAACCCTGCTCTTTGAAAGACCCACGTTTGCATGGACTTACGGTAACAGAGAAGAAGATCCTGAACCTGTTGTGGAGAGTGATTGCTGAGCTTAGATTACTCTGGCCTGCTGTGTCTCCTGCTTCTGTGTCTGCAAACTGTGTGACTATTTTTGCCAACTTGTATGAAGTAATACAAGACTTTCTATATCAAACCTGTGTCTCATGTATTTTCATCGCACCCAAGCACAAGACGCTATATGAACTGTACTACATACATTACAAGATTCTGAAGCCAAAACGTTAGTGTCTGCTGGGTCTGGAAAGGCTGTGTCTGCTGTAACTGTGGATATCGGATGTCCGGTTGTACTTTCTGTGATGACAGTGGTTGTGACTTCTCACAACCATTCCAGGTGAGCAATTCCCTTAAGTGTTTTTTTTTCTGCAGTGTTACCACAGGTAAACACTATTGTTTTTTTTTTTCTCTTTTCTCTTTTTTGTCTGCTGTAACTGTGGATATCAGATGTCCGGGTGAACTTTCTGTGATGATAGTGGTTGTGACTTCTCACAACCATTCCAGGTGAGCAGTTCCCTTAATTTTTTTTCTCTCTGCAGTGTTACCACAGGTAAACACTATTGTTTTTTTTTTTTTTCTCCTCTCCTCTTCTTCCAGTACTCCTGTCTTAAAAGATCTGGAAAATGGAGGCCCGCATAAAGGAATTTTGCGGAGTGACTGATAATATCCTTGCAGATTTGCAGAATATAAAGACCCGTTTTTCAAGCCTACAGGACCTCACTAATCACAATTTGCAAGTGTTTGGACAGACTGCCCAGGATTTGCGAGCCAGGATTGAGGTTCTAGAAGAGCGAGTCCAGGCTCCTGCTGTAGCCCCGAGTTCTGGGATTCCCAAGTTGCCCCCTTTTCGTTTTGGCGGTGAACGTGAGAAATTCAGGGGATTTATTAATCAATGCAATCTTTTTTTTTCTGCACATGCTTCACAATTTCCCACTGAACGATCTAAGGTGCTTACTATAATTATGTTGCTTACCAACAAGGCTTTGATGTGGGCAAACCCTCTGATTGAGACTGAGGATGATTGTTTGAATTACCTTGATGCTTTTATTTCAGCCATGGGGCAGGTGTTTGATGACCCCAATGGAGGTGCAACAGCTGAAGCAGCCATGTTAGCTTTGCGCCAAGGTAAGCACTCGGTAGCTGAATATGCCTTGGATTTCAGGAGATGGGCCCTTGATACCACCTGGGACAGTTCCGCCAAAAAATCTATTTTTCGAAAGGGGTTATCTCCACTGATTAAGGATGAACTTGCTCGTGCCGACCCTCCCACTGCGTTAGGTGACTTTATTAACTACTGCATCCGTATTGATACTCGTCTGACTGAACGCAGGCAAGAGAGATGGTTCGAAAGCAATCGCACTAACCTTTTCCTACCTTCCTCTCCAGCTAAGGAACCTTTGAGTAGGATTACACGGGAACCTGAACCTGAACCCATGCAGGTAGACTCTTTACAACGACGGGTTAGTGATGCACGCAAGGAACATCGTTTTAAGGAAAATCTATGTTTCTATTGTGGTAAGTCAGGGCACTTCATTATAAACTGCCCCAGCCGTTCTCGTAAGACTACTGCAGCACTCATTCATTGTGAGTGTTGCGAGAGGGGATCTGTCAGGTCCGAGCCTCAGGCTCCAGAGAGATCTGCAGCAACAGATCTTGATTTCTCGGACTTAAACTCCGTTACCTCTGAGGACGTTGACTGTGTAAACGCTGCCATTTTTCAAGTTTCCTCAGCGGTGTCCCAGCTGAGTTGTAAGAAAAACAATTCTCATTGCTTTCTTTCCATCAAACTCTGGGTTGACTCAGCTTGGGTGTCTAGCTCTGCTATGATCGACTCAGGGGCAAGTGGAAATTTTATGGATGTCTCCTTTGCTCTGAAACAGGGATACGTTCAGTGAAGAAGGCTACTCCAGTACAGATGGAAACTGTGGATGGCTCCCTGCTGACCTCTGGACCAGTGGATCAGGAAACAGAGCCTTTGAGGGTTCTTATGGGTAAAGATCATCAAGAGAAACTGTCCTTTATGCTTATCTCTTCTCCCCACTTTCCCATTATTCTAGGGCTACCATGGCTGCAGGCTCAGAATCCTACCATTAACTGGGAGACCAAGGAATTACACTTTCCAGAGAAAGAGATGAGTCCAAAAGTTTCAGCTTGCTCTGTTCCTAAAGGAACCATGTCAGTCCCTGAACTACCAGCTGTATACCAGGACTATGTGGATTTATGTGACAAGAAGAACGCTGACCAGCTTCCTCCTCACCGTCCATATGATTGTCCAATTGAATTATTGCCTGGAGCAGAGATACCTTTTGGTAAGATCTACCCCTGGCGGGGCCCAAGCTAAAGGCTTTAAAGGATTACATAGACGAAAATCTAGCCAAGGGCTTCATACGCCCCTCTTCATCTCCTGCAGGTGCACCCATCTTCTTTGTAAAGAAGAAAGATGGATCTCTGAGACCATGCGTAGACTATAGGGAACTCAATAAGGTTACTATTAGAAACCGTTATCCATTGCCTTTAATCCCTGAGTTATTGGAGAGAGTGCGACATGCCAAAATTTTCTCTAAACTAGATCTTCGTGGGCCTATAACTTAGTCCGTATTAGACCTGGGGATGAATGGAAGACTGCATTCAGGTCACGCTATGGACACTTTGAATATCTAGTTATGCCTTTTGGTCTGAGTACCGCCCCAGCCACTTTCCAACACTTGGTGAATGACATCTTCAGGGATCTCCTAGATACATTCGTGGTAATTTATTTGGATGATATTTTAATTTTTTCTAACTCCACAGAGGAACATCATGGACATGTGAGAATGGTCTTGGAACGTCTAAGACAAAATCATCTTTACATCAAACTTGAAAAGTGTGAATTCCATAGGACCGAAATTCAATTTCTGGGTATGTACTGTCTACACAAGGAATTAGTATGGATGGAAGCAAAACCCAAGCCATCAAGGATTGGTCAAGTCCTAGAAATGTGAAGGAGGTACAGCGCTTCATCGGGTTTGCCAACTTCTATAGACGTTTCATTAGAAATTTCTCTGAGGTAGTGTCACCTATCACCCAACTTACCCGGAAAGAGTCTAGGTTCTCCTGGACTCCCCAAGCCCAGGAAGCATTTTCCCGTCTAAAAGATAAATTTACCACTGCACCTATCCTAGTACATCCCAACCCCGAGCTTGCCTTCATAATAGAGGTGGATGCTTCAGACTGTGCCGTTGGAGCTATACTCTCTCAGAGAACAGGTGAGAAGAATGTCTTGCATCCCTGTGCCTTCTTTTCCCAGCAGTTGTCTTCGGCTGAGAGGAACTACGATGTGGGCAATAGAGAGTTGTTGGCCATTATTGCCGCCTTCAAAGAATGGAGACACCTTCTTCAGGGAGCTGCACAGCAAATAGTCGTCCTGACAGATCATCGTAACCTTGAGTTTATCAGGTCGGCTAAGTGCCTGACTCCTCGCCAGGCTCGCTGGAATCTTTTCTTAAACCAATTTAATTTTATCATTTCTTATAGACCAGGATCGCGCAATGGAAAGGCTGATGCACTCTCTAGGATTTACTCAGCAGAGACACGTCCAATTACTCCTCCTAAGACTATTCTTCCTGACTCTAGATTCCTAGGAGTAATTCATAATCAAGACCTACTTAAGGACATCAAGGAAGCATACCATGCGGATTCCTTTTTGGCACAACCCCCAAGGGACGTAAGTCTTGTCTTTAAGAATGGTGTGTGGATTCAGGGACAACGTCTGTATATTCCTGAAACAGTCAGATTGAGAGTATTGCAACTCATTCACGATTCCAAGATAGCTGGGCATAGAGGAAATTCTAAAGACACAGGAATTTCTCTCTCGTTTCTTTTGGTGGCCCACTTGCAGGAAGGATGTTTTAAACTATGTCACTTCATGTGAAGTCTGTGCAAGATGCAAAACACCTCGCTCCTCACCAACTGGTCTGTTACAGCCTCTTCCCACCCCGTCCCGCCCGTGGGGATCCATTTCTATGGACTTCATTGTGGAGTTACCAACCTCTCAAGGGAAGAACACCATTCTAGTGGTGGTTGACCGTCTAACAAAGGCAGCTCATTTTATCCCTTGTGTCGGCTTACCCACTGCAAAACAGACATCAGATTTGATGATTAAAGATGTGTTTCGCTTACATGGAGTACCGGATGAGGTTATTTCGGATCGAGGGGTGCAATTCACTTCTAGGTTTTGGCAAAATTTCTGTGCAGCATTGGACATTAAAGTAAACCTTTCTTCTGCTTTTCATCCCCAGACTAATGGACAGACCGAACGAACCAATCAAACCCTGGAGCAGTATCTCCGCTGCTTTATCTGCCACCTACAGGATGATTGGGTGGATCTACTTCCATTAGCTGAGTTCTCGTATAACAACTCTCAGAGTGCCTCCACTAAGCAGTCTCCTTTTTACTCTAATCTAGGTTATCATCCTAACATTCTACCACGATTTCCCATAGAAACGCCTTTACCAGCAGTGGCTGAAAGAATCACGTCTTTACAGAAGAATATGGATCTTCTAAAGGAGAATCTGGAATCGGCTCAGGAAAGGTACAGAAAGCAGCAGATAAATTTCGTAAACCTGCACCAGCTTTCAAGGTAGGAGACTTGGTCTGGCTGTCAACCAGAAATCTTAAGTTAAGGATTCCATCGTCTAAGTTGGGACATAAGTACATTGGACCCTATAAAATCAGTAAAATTATAAGTGCCGTTGCTTGTCGTCTTCAACTGCCCAGAACTATGAGAATTCACCCTGTCTTTCATGTATCCCTACTAAAGGCTGCGACACCCAATACGTTTCCTGGACGTTCTTCTCCTTGCCCTGACCCAGTGCTAGTCGATGGTCAGGAAGAATTTGTGGTGGAAAGGATTTTAGATTCCAGGTTGTATAGAAATCAGTTACAATATCTGATTAAATGGCAGGGCTACCCAGTGGAGGACAACTCATGGGAACCAGTCAATAACGTTAATGCTCCTCGCTTGCTCCGTCAGTTTCATCAGAGGTACCCACACAAGCCTGGCCTGAGGTCATCCGGAGGTTGTCCCTAAGGGGGGAGTAATGTAAGGTTCTGTGTACATGTTCCTGAAACTCAGTTTGTTCGTCAGCCATTTTACTTTCTGTCTTGCTGCAGCTATCTTGCCCTCAGTCAAAATGGAGTTTCCAGCTTGCATGTTCCCGCCCTGATTCTCTCCTTTTGCTTCTTAAGCAGCCACAGCTGAGCAATCAGTGCTTCAGAATCTAGCCTGCAGTGAACCTGTGACTTGACTCCTAAAGCCTTGGACCTTGTACTCCAGCTATTCCTACTGAGGAACTCTGAAGCACTTGTGGACTCTGAACCCTGCTCTTTGAAAGACCCACGTTTGCATGGACTTACGGTAACAGAGAAGAAGATCCTGAACCTGTTGTGGAGAGTGATTGCTGAGCTTAGATTACTCTGGCCTGCTGTGTCTCCTGCTTCTGTGTCTGCAAACTGTGTGACTATTTTTGCCAACTTGTATGAAGTAATACAAGACTTTCTATATCAAACCTGTGTCTCATGTATTTTCATCGCACCCAAGCACAAGACGCTATATGAACTGTACTACATACATTACATCCATTGTCTTAGTCCACAGATGTTGGACTGCGCTTTGACTCATTCCGCAATTTTTTTCTTATGCTGAATCACCATGAGAAAAAGAACGCTGATCATCACTGCCCCATAGGACAACATTGGCCCAAATGCTATACGATAAAACATCGGATAGCACTCGTCTGAGTTATATGATGCGCACATGGTACCAGGGTTATGGGGTACTCGGCACCGAGCCCATGGAAGTCTATGGGGGATGTCACTGGCAGCAGAACTCGGTCCGTTGCCCTGGGCGCTCATTCAAAGGGGGAAATATTTACAGGGGAATTGTAGAAGTAGTTTGTGATGCCACCTGTAGTTTCTGATCAATTTGACCAGCGCTGCAAGATGAATCTTCTGAGGGCATGTTATGGGGCAGCTGGATGTTAAGTCTCCCACAGGTGAGACTTTTCCCTCGAAGTCTATGGTGGTGCAGGGTTCAGGCAATAACGCAGTCACACACAAGTCAGTCTCTTTCCATACCTTTACTGATGTTGTTGGCAGATATATCCCGGGAAGCTGGTCAGGGTGGAGAATGCACATTCAGGTAATCGCTGAGTGAGTTTAAGGCCTCCTTTCCCTTTTTAACGTATGTGAGTCCTAACTTGCATGAAGTCAAGTTTAACTCTTGATGCAACAGCTACGCCCGGTCGACATTGTGGTAGAGCCTTCTTTTGTTCTGGTGACCAGATATTGGAAGGAACTAAGTCTTTATGGCGGTACCTGCCAGACCCCTGTTCTCCCTGACTCCTGTTACGTATCAACACTTTAGGGCTACCCTCTGCGACTTGAAGTCCAGCAGGGATTCCGGTTTTCTGTTACTAGCCGTGAAGGTTCTAGCAACGCTTCGGACCCGGTGTCCGGTTAACTAAGTGAAGGTGATCTGTCACCTAAGTCACTTTTCCTTGGGACACCACTCGCCCGTCGCCTCACTCTCACCCTTAACATAAGCACGGGTAGCAGTAGGTGTAGTTGTCAACTTTCTTTCTTTCCAGCTCACTGACTGTTCTCAGTTGGCTCATTGTTGTAACACTGTCGTTCCCTTCCTTCTCTTCCTTCACAGACTCTGTCCAGAGCAGCTTTCAGGACGTTCCGTCAGACTGAGTATAAGCCCGCTCCGGGAGTCACTTTCCACGCTCATAGGGAACCAGCAATAGCCTGTTCTGAGGTAACAGCTTCTACCTTCCTCCTTCTGTCTCTGACAGGAATAACACTCTTGCTCAGACTAAGCTGAACTCTGACAGGAACTAATCCTGACAGGAACTAATCTGAACTGCTACGTCTCACTAACCTTATATATTCTAAGGTTCCCTCTAGTGGTAATGTTGGGAAGTGTGAGCGTGAATGAATATCAGGTGTTGTGAATTACCTTTTTGTGCATACTCCTGGGAACATGTGTACCAAGCGCAGCTGGGCCACACATATACGCTCATGTGAGAGAGCCCTTACCAAGTGACTCTGGATAATGAAAATGGCTCTGCCATAAAAACGGTGCTCCAATGGGAGCTAATCTGTGATAACCCTGTACTGACTATCACTGTACAAGGCATGATCATCTGTAAGATGTCATAGCTGCAGGGCATTATGGGAAGGCCGGCGTGGCCAAATAGAAGGACATTAACCCACTCTCTGATGCTTCAGGGGTGTGGAATATTGTGTCTGGCAAGATTTTTTTTTGCAAAATGTGAATCTCAAAGTGTTTGAATTCGTATGAAGCTTAGAATTTCAGCAGACCCACCTCGAACTCGATCCTCCATGGATCCATCTGCTCATGTCTACTAAAGGTGGATTGATATTGGCCTATTGTATGTTATAAGATTCCTACAAATCCTGCAATTTCTAAATGCTTTGTGATTTGTTTCTAGGTACAATGATAGTCTATAGACAATGGGAGGCAAAGATAGATTTTATTTGACACTGCATTTCTAGACTAACCACAGGTCTTAAAAGGTTTGTCCACTGCAATACTACTGTTTTTTATTTTGTGGGTCAATTGTGGTCTTCAGAAAAACACCTCCGCTCCTACAGGATGCCCGTCATTACTTCACACCGCTGCCAATAACCCCCACAGATCTTTTTGCTTTCTTTTTCACCAGAGGATTTACTTGATCACTGCAGACAATTACCGGCGGTTGATTGTATGTGTTTTTAGGTTAAGACTACCATGGGTCTATTTGTAAGACAAAATATAACAGTGAGCAACACTTTTAATTGTTTTAAAGGCTGAGAGACTGTACATTTCCTAAGCTGTACAAATTGTGGATCTGACATAAATGCACTATTATATTTTTTTTTCACTAAAGAAAAAAAAATCTGATGAGTGTGACTACACCGACTGGGAGGACTCAGCACACATTTACAGTGTATTCATTTTGAATGGGTGCAGTGTAATACTACATCTCCACTGCAGCATGAATATGCAGCCTCTATATATGCAGTTGGTGATATCACAAGATTAGCAGAAGTTTTAACAGCCAAACCTATGGGTTGTACGTCTGTCAGTGTTTGTCTACTTGGAACAGCCCTGTAAGGTTGCATATAAAATGGAAAAGTGAAATATAATAAAAAATGAGACAGCACTTGGACCAATGTTACAAAACATTGATGACACCGGTACCATCTTTTTCACATACATGTTTAAACACGAACGTGTGAATGAGGCCTTAGGCTGTACCATTGCCAAAGCAATTATTCAGCACCCAACGAGTATCATGCACACCAAATGCAACAGTGTAGGTAAAGTGTACCAGGTAGCTCTCAATTGCTTAGACTGGATGCATAGTAGCCATTCCTCACAAGGGAGAAATTGTAGGTCAGGATGGGCTTTTAGTCTTCGGATAGGTTACAGAATGTCACTATTCACTAATAGCAAGTAGAGATCTTGAAAGTGGTAAGGAACTGTAAAACAATGTAAACTGATGTGTAAAGCTCTGACTTCCTTTGCCAAACCACATCCCGTGTTTTGTATAATTGATCTAACGTGCTATAGATATTATAACATCCAGGTGAATTTAATGGCATCTGGCTTATGTAAACCAATATGAAAGCAGGTACAGGATTTATATGAACCAACATGCTAATCCTAGCCAATGTCTACATATGAGAACACAAAAACAAACAAATTGGGGCAAATCTAATAATACTTTGACTAGACAGCCTTAAAATATAACAAATTTATCAAAGTAGGTCATACTGCTTGGTACGTTTGGTCTAGTCCAGTGACGGCAAACCTTTTAGAGACCGAGTGCCCAAACTGAAACCCAAAACCCACTTATTTGTGGCAAAGTGCCAAGACAGCAATTTAACCTGAATACTGAGGTTTTAGTTTAGAAAAAACAACGTGTTCAGAGAGCAGGCGAGGGCAACAGAGAGCAGGCAGGGGTAGCAGAGAGCAGTCACAGATAGGAGCAAGGGTACAAGACTGCAGATATAAAGGAATATGCTCCCTATCCTGGTATATGCCCCTTATCCCTTTATATGCCACACATCCTGGTATATAAACTCCCATCCTGGTGGTATATGCTCCGCCATCCATGAATATGCTCCTCCAATCATTGTATATGCCCCCCCATCCTTGTATATGCTCCCCCAATCCATGTATATGCACCCCCATCCTGGTTTATGCCCCCCATCCTGGTATATACTCTCCCATACTGCCAGCGCAGCTGTTTTTCAACGCATAAAAAACCCATAATAAACACTCCTACTCACCTTCCTTCCTCTCCCCAGGGCGCCGTGTTGTCTTCTGAAGCTGGCAGCTGAGTTCAGCTTCCAAGCGAGAGCAATAGATGAGCATAACGTCAATGTCATGCGCTCAGTCACGTATATGCCGATGTCAGCTGCTGACCTCTTATTGGCCAGCAATATGTATTGCTGCACACAGACCCGGCAAATTCGTGAGCTGTACTATACTTCAGCTAGATGTGTGTCTGAGGACACAGATCCAACCGAAGTATAAGCTGGCTTCACGTGCCCAAGAATGCCATAGGTTCACCACCAGGGCCGGACTGGCAATTCTGGCAAATGCCAGAGGGGCCGGTCTGGTCGTGGGCTGCCTTGTCTGCTATGTTGTTAACAGAATCAGTGTTCTCAAGACACCCATACTGTTAATAGTTGTGACGGAGCACAAAGTCACTGACTCCGTCACTTACCCCAGCAGGCTACGAGAATCATTAGAAATAATGATCTGGTTGTAAATACGATACGATACGATACATACACTTTATTGATCCCGGGGAGAAATTACAGTATTACAGCAGCAATACAAACAGCAGTACATAAAATATTAGGACACAAATCTTGCACAGGTATACCAACATTACATAATAAAAAAAAGTGTGTAGCTCAGGTGTATATAAGACAATGTTAATTGACATTAGTACACCAGCCATCAGTCATTATTTTCTACCACCCATAGGAAATTATTGTACATCCCCATAGCAGTAGGTACAAACGATTTACTGAATTTCTCCTTCTTGCACCTTAATAGAATCTTGCTTTCCTCCATCCAGGGAAATATTAGTAAGATATCCCATCTGGTTCTTGGGGACATGGAAAACATGGGCCTGTGTGATTTCAAATGCTAGGGCTGAATTGCAACCCCAGTCCATACCTGTTCACCACCACTGGTCTAGTCTGTTGTTAGTTACTAAATGGTACTGCCACACTAAACACATCCCGCTAGCGATCACAATACGACGCAATACTAATGCGATCGCTAGCGGTGATTGTTTCTATATCGCTAAATGTGGCCACATTATGCGATATAGTTTAACGACGCTATCGCCGTTAGCGAACTTTTAACGACTTTAGCGGTACAAAAATACCGCTAAATCGCTAAGAAAAAGGTGCCACACAGCGATTAGATACTTACCCAGCGGGAGCGCCAGCGATGAAATAGGGGCCGGAACGATTCCAGCGACGAGCGAGATCACAGCAGGAAGCTCGTCGCTGGCAGCTGCCGCACTGAACAACATCGCTATCAGGATCGCTAAATAGTGACGTTTTTTAGCGATCCCGTTAGCGATATTGTTTAGTGTGGCATACCCTTAAGTTTACACCACCTATTAATTGGCTTACTTTGTGCCAGATTTGCACTACAAAGTTGACATGCTTTTGCTCATTGTATCCCATATCAGGACAAGTCCCTTCAGCAGATGGGAAGGTGCATTTCAATGACTGGCTCCGCCGTGGAGCACATAGCGGCCGGACTTGGTTAAACAGTCATTCTGTGCTGACAGAGTCCCTTTAAAAAGTAACTGCCTCCGCATGTAGTTTCCGGCACCAACTATATTGTCTTTTTAGAATCAACACTTTCAATCAAAATAAAGAGGCTAATGTTGGGTGGGAAACAACCTGTGGGGGTGGAATGGGGGATATTACTGACAGATTTATTTTTTTATCATAATATACAAAGTTGATGAATAAAAGAGATATTAATATTTGGTATGAAAACCCTTTGTCTTCAAAATATCATCAATTCTTATAGGTATACATACACAAAGTCAGGGATTTTGTAGGAATAAAGTCAAAAGCATGAGTAACTATTTATACAAAACGTGATAATGATCATCAGTTTCATATGTAAGTTGAAACACAGATTTTAACTGAAACAGAAACCTCTGTGTAGGAGGCTTAAAACTGGGAGAGGAATAGACAAATACTGCTACAAAGGTGAGGTTGTGGAAGATCGTTTCATGTCACAGGTCATACACTATGGCAAAACTGAATAGGACACAAAGATTTTAAAGAGGTCTAGGGGTTCAATATGTGCTGTTAAAGTTCATTTGAGGACGCAATAAGAGATGGGCAACATTAAGGACCGTAGACACAGCGGTCAGCCAAGGAAACTTAGTGCAGTACATGAAAGATACATCATGCTTCCTTTCCAAATCAGAAGATGTCCAGCATTGCCACCATCTCAGAATTAGCAATGACCAATTGAACCCAGCTACACTAATCTACTGTTTAGAGAAGTCTGAGCAGAAGTGGTACCCTTAGAAGAGTTATGGCCAAAAAGTGACACCTTTAATATATCAACAAAGCTGAGGTACTCTTCAGTGCACGAAAACATACAAACTATTCACATCATCTGTTGACTTAGTTGCCCTTCTTGTGCATAGCAAATGCAATGAGTCAATAGACAATCATGGGATAACAAATCTCCCTGAAAAGCTGTGGCAAGCGCCCCGGGTTGCTTGAAGAAATCACACTCACAAAGAGACTATCACATACAAGTAGGCTTGGACTGGCCCACAGGACAATAGGAGAATGCTGCGATGGGCCCCTGTGCAGGACTAGGACACAACCCTCTCATATGAGCAGTACTTAGCACAATATACTTCAATGAATATGTACAGACAAAGGCAGCATCTTATTCATTTAACAATCTACCCCGTTCATTGTTATATAAATTTCTGATTGAGGATAATGTCACAATTGCATGTAGTTGAAAAGTGGAGCCCTGGAGGTGGTTACTGGTGGGCTCTTGGCACCCCAGTCAGACACTGCATACAAACAAACGTGCTTAATGTCCAAAAACTCACATAAAAGCACACAGTATCCTCTGTATCGCAGCCGGGGCGTCAAAACAGTCCGTATCTGAGACTTGTTGTTGTGGGCGACTGCACCACCATGTCACGCTCAGGGGTGCCAGGCATTCGCTTCTCTTGGCTCTGTGTTACCTCACACAAGCTGGCTGTTGCAGATCCACCTGCTCTGCCGCTTGCAAAACAAACACTGACACACCCAAACCCTTTACAGCAGGGTTTTTTAAATAGAATCTGTGGCCATGGCCACTTGTAAGACCTGGCTGGAGGGAGCAAACTGCACCACTAACATCCTGTAGTTTGATCCAAAAATAAAAGCCCAGGCCGGGTTTTCTTAAATCTGCCTTAGGCAAATAGCTTGTCCAAGACCAACTTACTTTTATTCTGCATTGCAACCACATCTAAATCTGTGACTGCAGTGGCCTTAATACGCTTCTGTGCGCATCTTGGGGGATACATAGCGTCCCTCGCATATAATACCCATCACTGCCTCATATATCATTTGACCCAACATCTACATCCAGTTATAGCACTATATCACCACTCTCATTCACTTCAAATCTTCTTGAATTGCACATTCACATTGATCTTTACACTCACCTCCCACTGAACACACGCTTTGACCAACTACAATAAGGGTACTTTCAGATATCCGTGATCATCAGTCAGATCTTGGATCACAATGCATCCCATATATTTCTATGGGGCTATTACACTCAGGGTCAGTGGATGCGCGGCCTGTCCGTGCATTGGAATCCAAGATAGAACTGATGATCACGGATGGACTTCCATCAGTACTAAAGTTACAACCTACTGAGTGACAAAACAGTCGATATACTGAAGTCTACCTCACTGGCCCACGTGTCACCTTTCTGCTGTCCAGAATTCCAGAGTGTCCATCAGCTATATTCTCTTTCTTAACATCTAAAATTCATTGTGGTCAAAACAGAACTCATAGGGTCTGATTCATCAAAGCTTTTAGGTCAGTATTTTGATGTAAAAAGCTTTGAAAAGTTGCATAATTGTGGTGCAACCCCCAGATGCGCTAAAATGTGGTGACTTTTGACGTTTTCATGTCATATTCACCAAGCTCTGACAAAGTTAAGGGAGCTTGGGTAGGATGGGGCATGGCGACCGCCGCTCACATTTATAACGAGCGGCGTTTGCTATGGCCTTCCCTGTTTAGCATCCTCATCTAATCGTATAAATATAACAGCATAACCTGTATCTTAATTTAATAGTGATTGCCATAAATAAGGCTCCTACATTGTATAATACAAAACTATTTTGATCAAGGAAAAAATTGCCCAATATTACTCCTGAAATTGTTATTTCATAAATACATACGAGACACTGCAGGAATGTATGTAGACTTACATCTTCCTTGGTATCCTGCTTGTAGTATTTCCTTGGTGGTGGAGCTGGTTTTGATGGTAGCTTCTTCACTATGATCTCTCCTGAGTGTCCACTAATTTTTTACATAGAACCTGAGTTGTGGCCTGAGTATCGTCATGAAGCCGTGAATGTTCATCCATGCTTACTGGTGCAGAATAATGTGACTGAGTGGGTTCTGTTCGCATGGGCACGTCCACACTATGTACTCTGCTTTTTTGGTCATAAAACTGGTAAGTGTCTGCACTGGCACATCTGGGTTATAATTGCTGTCGCTGCTTGAGCGAACCATAGGCTTCTGCTCTCTCCGGCTGTAATATAAATAGGCAGCGTACCTTTCTATACAATGGTCACATTGGTACTTTCCATGGGAGCATGAGAACATCTTTTTATCTCCTAAAATAAAAAAAATGTATATATAGTTACATATAGCAAATAAGGCACTTTTAGGGATTAAGTATGGTCATAATTACCAGCTTGCCTATTATACATCATACAATGAAAACTTTCCAAAAATATCCTTTATGGCACTTACAGTAGGTAGATAAATATACGGTAAGTAACTTGATGGAGATTGCATTGTGAAATAGATGAGCTTGTAAGTATCATAAGGTCACGGGTTTTTTGGAGGGAGAGAAATGTATATTTTTTATATTATGGCTTTATTAATTTTTTTGCATTATTTCTTAATAAAATAAAAATTGATGAAAAATAGAAAAAATAAAGATACTATTACATTGCATTTGTCGATGATCAACAATTTGGAATCCATTCCTTCAGGAATGACAGAGACGATCCTTTAGGACAAGGTGAATTAAACAACGTGACTGTCAGCAGATTGCTTGCAGTTTCAAGGGTCTTATTACTGTATTTATGCAGACATGTTGTATTTCATTGTTCTTATTTGTACTAATGTTTTAGATGCAGGCTTTATCATACCTTCCATGTTGCACAGAGGATAATCTTGTTCCACGGCCTCAGCCATAGCTTGCTGCAACTGTTGCTCAGAGATCTGGGCAAAAACAAACACCACATTAACAATAATGTATGACTTTTATCAATTAACTTATCTGATTATGTTATATTACATGTATAATATTCTCAAACTCTAATTCTTGTATCCAAATAAATTGTGCATTTATTGTGATAAATTATTTTAGGTGTAAAGCATGTACATTTAAATATTTCTGCATAGATTTGACTTAAACCTAGACGAAAATTGTACATCTAGAAATTGTTGATTTGTTCTTGGAGGAATTTGATCCCATTCCTCCCTACAAATCATCTTCAATTCTGTTATGTTGGTGGGTTTTCTCCCATGAACTGCTCACTTCAGGACAATCTTTAACATTATATGGTACTTCGATCAGGACTGTGACCTATCCATTAAAAAACTAACTTTTTCTTCTTTAGCCATTCTTCTATAAAAGGACTTGTGTGCTTTGGGTCATTGTCTTGGTGCATGTCCCATGTTCTCGTGTCATGTGTCCTGACATTTTACTTTAGAAATTGCTGTATAATTCAAAATTTATAGTGCCATCAATGATGACCCAGATGCAGGAAAACAGACACAAACCATACACAAACCATAATACTACCACCACCCTATTTCACAGATAATATGAGATTTTTATGCTGTAATTCAATGGTTTTTTTTCCTACAAACATAACACTTCTCATTTAAACCAAAATGTCTCTATTTTTGTCTCATTTGTTCCCACAATATTTTTACAATAGCCTTCAGATGTGTCCAGGTGATTTTTAGAGGAGTGCAGATAGACATCAATGTTCTTAATAGAGAGCAGTGGTTTTCTCCTCGCAATACTGCCACGCACAGCATTGTTGTTCAGTGTCCTCCTGATGGTGGACTCATGGACATTAACATTAGCTTGTGTGAAAGAGAGGCCTTTAGTTACTTAAAGGTTACCGTAGGTTCCTTTGTTACCTTGCAAGCTCTGATTTTTAGACAACGTGCAAGTTCACTTTAAACTCAACACAATGTTGGGAGATATTTACATTAACTCCATCATTATTTATTACTTAATATGACTTCTGTTACCTGAGGATCTGGATGTCTGCTAATCAGAACAACAATTGGTCCGGGCTGACAGTGGCTTAAAAATGCATATACTTCATTCAAGGATTTGTTTGTGACAACATGTTCATTAATCTCCACAATTTCATCACCTTTCCTAAAATACAAATAAATAAAAAAATGCAAAAAATTGACATTAACTTACATTTTCTATTATGTTTTTTTTTAAATCAAACATTGGATTTATTGTTGGAGTAGCTATTGACAACAGATATCTGACAGGGCTCCTAGGACTAGAGTGGTATTGTGGAAAACAGGGGTGGACACAGACAGAAAAGGGTCCCAGTGCAAGAACAGTACACACGTGGTCAAAATTGTTGGTACCCTTCATTTAATGACAGAAAACCCCACAATGGTTACAGAAATAACTTGAATCTGACAAAAGTAATAATAAATCAAAAATCTATGAAAATGAACAAATGAAAGTCAGACATTTCTTTTTTTGACCACGTGTGTAAATAAGCCCTTTACAGTCCAATGAGGTGTCTGAGAGAAAAGTTATTTTCCATTTGGAGGTGGAAGTAGGCCCCCTTACCCCTTGGGTGACTGTGTGGCTGCATGGATTGCACCAGTGGTGGCAGAGGACTCTTAGTTTTGCAGATTCTACACATTATCTGCTGATTAACCAAATTACCAAGTCTGCTGCACACTGTGTAAAACAGGAAGAATGAGAAAGTGTTTTGTAATTTAATGAAAAAATGAGAACCTCTAGCAATATTGAAAGTGAAAATTTGAGTTTCCCATTAGTGCGAACATGTTATTCAGCATGCAGAATAAATCATATAATTTACACACAATACAATATTATTGTATATTAGATTCAGACCAGCTTTCTGCCTGGGTGTAATCTAACAGAAAATACTTCTTTCATCATGAGGTTTAGCATGTCAATATAGCATTTATAAGATACTGCAACATTCACATGTTCTACATCCAATGTGGTGTGCTTAATTCTGTGGACCAAGGCCCAAATTAATCAAAAACAGAAAATTTCTCACCGGTCTTGATAAGGAGGCATGTAGGAGCCAGACGCTCCTGAGTCATTAAAAGGCTGATGAGTGGTGTGTGATGTGCCACAAGTCTTACTACGTACAGTCCTTAACTAGAGTAAGATTTCTGAAGTATGCAATGCCACATCTCGTAATGCACTAGATGAGCTGAGGCATCATGACTCCCCTCCACTTTGCTCCTGGCCTGTCCCAGCTGGGAGAAACTGGATTGAGAACATCAAATGTTGCAACATTTTTGTGCAACAATAAGTGTGCAAAAATTTGTGACGTTTCAAAGCAGTTTATGCTGGAATTCTGGCAAAATTACTTCACTGAATCATGGCCAAAGTATCTTACTCTGGACTGTGGGTCTCTATGTTAAAGAAACAGGACAGAAACTAGAAGCATGGATGAGGTCTCATCGCCACAAATCGTGTGACAACAAAAAAAACATCTACCTGTTGCTAAATATTTCTGGCAACTTCACATCAAGAAGAGACAGAAGGATCTGGAATACACATTTATTATACTCTCCACACAGGACTAAATCTGTCCCAAGGATTTATATTTCACTACAACATCTGAGGAATCTGGTCCAGTGACAGTGAAGGCATCGGATCTCTGATCTTGCATCAATGATGAGCGTTGAAGTCACTCCCCGGCGCCTGTAAATAGCGTCACTTTACTGCTATTCACAGCTGCCAGAGACAGATTTGAGGAATATGGATTACATCAGACCTGTGCGGAAACATTTTGGGTAATAAATTAGTGAAAGAAGGACAGTCTCTTGTGTTTATTTCTGTTTTTTTATGCTTTTCAGATCGCCGTTTCTGGACTACTTCAGATTCGTTAGCTTACTGCAGACATGCTTGGGACTTTTTTTCCTCAATAAATTGGTGAACGAGGGATAGTGTGGGGGGGGGGGTCTTTATTCAAATAAAGTGTCTTTTTCTGTAGCTTTTTGAGGTGTCTGACAGATATCTCTCAATTACTAACCCCAGGACTTGATTGCAGATGTGATTTTTGGCAAATCACAGCTGTCATCAACCGAAACTACCATTACCCCGATTGCCCCCCCAGAGATCTGGAGCAGAGAAAATAAGAGATTTTATAAAAAAAATAAAAATAAAACACATCCCAGTAAAAGATACATCTCCAGTAAAAGATACACGACTGGAATAAAGGTCTCTGCTTCTACATTATGCTGTTCTCAGATCAGGTAGCCAAAAATATGGTGACAGATTCCCTTTAAGAGAGCAGCATTTAACTCAGAGTTTGTGCCCCGTTGTTTTAGTGATTAGTGGGGTTTTAGTATCAAATCTTCTGCTCTTTTTTATTCTTTTCATTGCTGAACAACAGAAGAAAATCTCACAGCATATATAAATAACAGATACTGTACCTAGTAAATTAATCAGTTCATCATCACCTATTGTTTATACCACTTGTATAATTCAAAGAGATATAGCAAATTAAAGAAATATTCCCTTTTGTGTGTGAAACACATTTAGCTGTTGCACTTCATATATTTATTGACAATAATAAAGATCTACCTTAGACGTCCATCCATGTGGGCCATAGAGCCTGGAGAAAGTGTATGGATGAATATTCCAGAAATGCTGCCACAGTTTGGAACACTGCACAATCCAATGCCCAGACCAACTCCAGACTCTGGGGAAATAAAGGACATGAACATTAAAGGACAAAATGGCATGGTTCAGGTCTGGATCTTCTCTGGCTCATGCTCATAAAGGACAGGCTTTTTCAGTTTTTGTTGTGTATTTATCAGTCAAATCTATCTAAAAAAGGGTTAATAACTTTTTTCTTATGCATCTCCTCTTTTTAAAATCCAAAGTGAAAGTAGAAAATGATCCATACTGAGTCCTTGTAAACTCATCTTTGATATTAACATGGGTAACACATAATGTTGTAGATTTAGATTATGGCATTATTATGATGAAACTCCCCTCCCGATGCGCAGAATGAGATTGTACTGCATTCACAGAAGAAATGTATGGTCAAACAAGATTTATGCTACCACCAAACTTCTATATAGTTTTGTTTTTTTCTGGCGGAGTAGCAACATACATGTACACATGATGAACTAGTATACGAAGATTAAAAATGAACTACTTCACAGAACTAAAAGCAACAGGGTTTCTTAAAGTGTTACTCCAAGAGTTGCAAGTTATCTGTAATTCCTAGGGTAAGGGAAAACGTACTTATTGCTGGAAGCCTGACTGCCAGGATCCCTAGCAATTTTGACAATATTGCTCCTGATTAACAAGTAAGGGTTTCTGTAAAGCCCTTCAATAATGGAGCGCAGGTGACCCTTCTTGACCTTTCTACCACCTGAACTCTACTCCCTGGGCTACAACACGGCAGTTGCTGCTCAGAAGTGTCGTGTCCACAGACCAATACACAAGCTATAGTGTTATACTGGCGTTCAGTAATGTCAGCTGTCCCCGCTGTTTGAACGGCAAAAAGTCATGCTGCCTCCACCCTGTTTGTCTTCTCATCCTGGGCTTCAACACCGCCAGTTGTTGCTCGGAAGTGTCATTGGCACGGGTACTCACTCCTGCCCAGACTGGTTACAGCACGCCATCTGTTTCCTGTCAGTGTAAACGTCCACTTAGCCTCCAATAAGTTGTCCTGTCGTGTTGCGGTCGGGTTAGCCGACTCTATGGTGCTTGGAGTTTTAGGTGCTTCCTATGTGTGCTGCGGGATATGCAAATAAAGGCTGTTTCCGTTGTGACAATAGGACAATCACCCACTGTAGTACTGTGGGATTCGGTAACTGCGGCCGGCTCGCGCCTGTCAACTTAAATTTCCATGGGTACCTCTGCTACCCGTCCGGGTTCCAGTACCGTCACTGGTTCTCCGCAGTGCCTTTGCCCTAGGTGCCTCCATCTCGGAATCCGAGTTCCAGCAACGTCTGCTGGCCTTGGTAGTGCTTTGGAGCACAGGTACCTCCTGCTTAGTAACCGTGTCCCAGTAACGTCAGCTGGTCCTCGGTTGTGCCATTGGCTCTTTTCCTTCTGCTGCCCCTCCGGTTCCAGCACAGTCAGCTGGTCCTCGTTACTTGCATTGGCTCTTGTACCTTCTGCTACCCGTCCCGGGTTCCAGTACCGTCAACTGGTTCTCCGCATGCCTTTGGCCTAGTGCCTCCATCTCGGTATCCGAGTTCCTGCAACGTCTGCTGTCCTTGGTAGTGCTTTGGAGCACAGGTACCTCCTGCTTAGTAACCGTGTCCCAGTAACATCACTGGTACAAGGTTGTGCTACAAATACAAGATACAGAACAAGAGACACAAGAACAATAAGCAGAAGATCTAAAAATATATGCTCTAAATTCTAACAGAAGAAGACTAAGCAGTGTATGGGGGGTGAGTCCGTTCCTCCTCGTGGTGCCCCTGGAAAATGCCTGCTGCTGCTGCAGCTAAACTGAACACGGACAAATACTGTTGTAATTTAAATCTTTGTGACAGCAAGAACGGAAGAATGAAAAATTCATACTTTGACAGATTACAAGTACAGGATTCTCTGTCACAAATAAGAATATGATGAAGAAGATGAGTACAATATGAATAAGAATAATAGTTTAATAAGAAGAATATGAGTAATGTTAACAAAAAGATGAATACAAGAAGTTTAAGAAGAAGATAAAGAAGGTGAAGATGAAGAAAATTTGATGAAAAAGATGATGCTGCTGAAGATTAGAAGGAGAAAGTGTGTCAAAAGTTAAAAAGGTGAAGAGCATGGAAGTTGTGAAATATACATATTTGCCAAAATAGAAAAAACGTGAACAACAATGTCAATTTCTTCGTCAATCCGAACATCTTTAAAAAAAAAATATTTATGCTATTCCATTTGATTGGGTTAAACATCTATGCCTTTAAGTCTCCTCAACCTTCCCCAATACATTCTACATTACTCTTTGTTGTTTTCCTTCATGTACAATTAACCAACAAGGCAAGAATGGGGTTTTTTTAAATTCCGATATTTTGTTCCCATAGACTTACATTGGATTTCCGGTATCGTATCGGTATCGCCGATATTTTTTGGGTATCGGCGATACCATTTCCGATTCCGATAATTTTGGTCATCGGAAAGTATCGCTCAACTCTACTAGTGAAAAAAAATTGTCCCAGTTTTCTGGATGAAACTCTGAATGTCTTTTAGACCCTTGTCTAAACCTACCTACCAGTCACACATATACCAGGCCCCAGGAAAGATTAGACACAGCTTTGGCGAGTCCCATTCCTTCTGCCACTGGGTGATGAGAACTGGGTTCCTATTCTCTAAGTAGCTAATTTGCTAAAATTAAACTGGAAGGTAAAACCCAATGGTAGTTAAAAGGGCAGTGGGGAGTCTGGGTGAAATTCATACCAGTGGAGGGCAGGTGGATTAAAATCATTGTCGGGGGGCTGCATGTCTTCTCTACATGTTGCTTTGCAATACAATCTAGCCAGAGTACAAGCTTTATGTACGGTAATTATGAATTAATCATCTATTTAACCTATCAATGACATTGCATCTTATACATACGGTAATATCATTAGCATTTTCAGAAATCTCTAAAAATAACAAGTATTAAATAGCCGGTATGTTCCAGTGCATAATACCGAGAATTAGCTCACCTTGCCTTGGCCCTTCATTAAGATTATATTGGAAATGACAGAAGCGTGTGAGGAACTTCTCATACTCATTAACTGGGCTGAACTCAGCGACCTTGATGAGCGGGAAACACCCTGTAAGCGTGGAGGATTTAATAAGACATTATTGAGGTGATTTGTCGTCATGTTAATGTGATGTATGGTGAAAATAGATCTAACACTATAGTGCGAGTGTGAAGATCATCTGACATTAATGCCAGCATGTATGTTAGTGGGTCATTGATATGCAGTATTCAATTTACCCTTACATTTCCTAATAGAAATTATAAAAAACATAAATAGATTAGGAATAGGTTGTGTGCATAAGAAGACATGGATGAATGTGCTGTGCACGATTAGTCTCCCAGCTCTCAAATCATGACCTAGCTGTGGAACGGAGACAAAACTAAATACTGTACATCCATCAGAATCAGCCTACTTAAAGGACTTGATCTGGCGGTTTACTTATGATTTTAAAGGTTTTTCCTCTGCAGTAATATTAACCCCTTCCCAAAGCAGACAATTTTTCATTTCTGCTTTTTCATTTTTTTCCTCCTTTTCTAAAGAGAGACAAAACCTGTTCAATTTTCCTTCCATATAGCCACATGGGGGCTTGATTTTTTGAGGAAAGAGTTGTTCTTTTTAATGAGATCATTGATTTTACCATAGAATGTACTGGTATATGGCAACAAAAATTACAAATGCGGTGAGATTTCAAAATAACACACACAGTTATAATATTGTTGTTTGGGCTTTAATTTTAGGGTGTTCGTTGTGTGATATAATTGACCTGGTAGCACTATTCACCACATCAGTATGATACCAAACTCGTCCAGTTTAGTTATTATTTCACTTTTTTAGTTTTCCATAGATGGAGCAATTAGGGCAAAATTACATGTTTATTGATAATTTGGTAGTACAGTCATGCCAAAAGTTTTGAGAATGACACAAATATATTATTTTCACATGATCTGCTGCCCTCTGGTTTTTATGTGTGTTTGACAGATGTTTTTATCACAGACAGAAATATAATTGCAAACATATGAGTAACAAAAGCTTATATTGACAGTTAGAATGAGTTAATGCAACAAGTCAATATTTGCAGTGTTGACCCTTCTTCTTCAGGACCTCTGCAATTCTCCCTGGCATGCTCTCAATCAACTTCTGGACCAAATCCTGACTGATAGCAGTCCATTCTTGCACAATCAATGCTTTCATTTTGTCAGAATTTTTAGGTTTTTGTTTGTCCACCCGTCTCTTGATGATTGACCACAAGTTCTCATGGGATTAAGATCTGGGGCGTTTCCAGGCCATGGACCCAAAATCTCTATGTTTCATTCCCTGAGCCATTTAGTTATCACCTTTGCTTTATGGCAAGGTGCTCCATCATGCTGGAAAAGGCATTGTTGATCGCCAAACTGCTCTTGGAGGGTTGGGAGAAGTTGCTCTTGGAGGACATTCTGGTACCATTTTTTATTCATGGCTGTGTTTTTAGGCAAAACTGTGAGAGAGCCGATTCCCTTGGCTGAGAAGCAACCCCACACATGAATGGTTTCAGGATGCTTAACAGTTGGCATGAGACAAGACTGGTGGTAGCGCTCACCTTGTCTTCTCCGAATGAGGCGTTTTCCTGATGTCCCAAACAATCGAAAGGGGATTCATCAGAGAAAATAACTTTAACCCCAGTCCTCAGCAGTCCACTGCCTGTACCTTTTGCAGAATATCAGTCTGTCCATGATGTTTTTTCTGGAGAGAAGTGGCTCCTTTGCTGCCCTCCTTGAGATCAGGCCTTGCTTCAAGAGTCACCGCCTCACAGTGCTTGCAGATGCACTCACACCTGCCTGCTGCCATTCCTGAGCAAGCTCTGCACTGCTGGTAGCCCGATCCTGCAGCTGAAACACTTTTAAGAGACGGTCCTGGCGCTTGCTGGTCTTTCTTGGGCGCCCTGGAGCCTTTTTGGCAACAATGGAACCTCTCTCCTTGAAGTTCTTGATGATGCGATAGATTGTTGACTGAGGTGCAATCTTTCTAGCTGCGATACTCTTCCCTGTTAGGCCATTTTTGTGCATTGCAATGATGACTGCACGTGTTTCTTTAGAGATAACCATGGTTAACAGAAGAGAAACAATGATGCCAAGCACCAGCCTCCTTTTAAAGTGTCCAGTGGTGTCATTCTTACTTAATCATGACAGATTGATCTCCAGCCATGTCCTTATCAACACCCACACCTGTGTTAATGGAGCAATCACTGAAAAGAGGTTAGCTGGTCCTTTTAAAGGCAGGGCTGCAATGATGTTGAAAATGTGTTTTGGGTGATAAAGTTCATTTTCTAGCCAAATATTGACTTTGCAAGTAATTGCTGTTAAGCTGATCACTCTTTATAACATTCTGGAGTATATGCAAATTGCCATTAAAAAAGTGAAGCAGTAGACATTTGTAAAAATTAATATTTGTGTCATTCTCAAAACTTTTGGCCATGACTGTAGATACCTTTTGATCGCTTATCTTATTGCATTTTGTTTGGTAGCATTTGGTATTTTTATTTCTTTCATGGTGTTTACAGTTCAGGTTAAATACATTTTATATTTTGACAGTCAGTCTTATATAGATTTAGCGATACCACACAAGCGTGTATCAATATATGTAGCAGATAAAAAATATTTTAAACATTAAAAAAAACATACAAATTTATAATTTTTTAAAAAAAAACTTTATTTGTTAGTTTTCTTTGGCATTTAAACCTGCAACTGTCTGATCGCTTACACTATACACAGCTACATTTTAGAATTTCTGTGTATAACAAAAATTAAAGTCTCTTATGAACGCCAGCCACAGACTGATCTTCAAAGTAGCACCATAACGGTACGTGTGAGGGTCTTCAGCAAACTCCCTGCTGCCACAGCAACCCATCAGCACTCCTCGATCATTTCATGGGAAGGCAAATGAGCCCACTGATCTGTGCTCTAAATGCCATTATACAGATTGAAAGTAGCTTTTAAGTGAGTAACAGCAAGGGAGAGCTCGGTTCCACCTGTTGCGTTAGAGGCAATCCTGGTTGAGCATCAAAGCCATTATTTGCTGGGAATGTGGTGGGCTCAGCATCTGAACTTGCTCTATTCACCTTGTCTCGACTTGCACTGTACATGTATGGTACAATTGGGAAGGGGTTAAAGAGAAATATACCAAGATTAGGACCTACTGCCTATCCATAGGATACGGGATAACTTTCTAATCGTGGGGGAAACAATGGCTTGGATCCCCCCAATATCTCAAAAAGGCAGCTCTGAATGGGTCAGAGGCCAAGCATGTGCTGTGTATACTCCATTCATTCTTAATGGTAGTGCAGGAGACAGCTGAGCATATCTCCAATCGTCCCATTAAGAATGATTGGACTGGGCATTTCCACTCGGGTTATTCAGATCTTCTTTTTTGGGATTTTAAGCATTCCAGCAGTTGGACCTCCAGAGATCAGAAAGTTATACCTATCCTATGGTAATATTGGTATGCAAGTAAAGTTTCTACTGAACAGCCGCTGTAGGACAGTCGAATTGCTGAGATAAAGACTTCCGGTTGCTGCATAAGTTGGCCGATTGTCTCTCTCTATATAATGAGGGTTTCTTAATTGCAGAAGGGTCAATTTCACCAATCCAATAAGGGTTCACACCTAATACAGAAATGATAAAATGGTCACAAATAGCATATGGCAGAATAGTAATAATACTGGATAATGTATAATAATGTATAATGATAGACTATTACTGTACATGCTGAATACACACTGAGGGCTCCTTTCCACTTGCGAGAAATACGTCAGATTCTCGCATGTGAAATCCCAGCTCTGGGGCCGACACTCGGGAGTGGAGTGCGCGGCTGTATGTAGTTCTATGTAGCCACTCGCTCCACTCCCGAATGCCGGCCCCAGAGCTGGGATTTCACATGCGAGAATCGGATGTATTTCTCGCAAGTGGAAAGGAGCCCTAAGCATGTAAATCGCCAGTTGAAACCAAAGTTTACCATTGCAGTTAATCACTAAAGAGGACCTGTCACATGTCCCCAAAAATGAGTGCGCTACCTTACCAAAAATCCTTGTGCTGCCTGGAATCTGCTGCTATGTTCCATTTTAATTTTGCACCTTCGTTGTGTAGATATGCTTTATTCATTTTGGTGCCAAAAAGGCTGGTGTGCCAAGAGGGCATTTGAGAAAGTTTTTCTCTGGGTGTGTGTAACTCTTCCCCTCTATGATGCTGCTCAATCATTGCTTGGCAACATCTGAAACTGGTCGAACAGAGATCTCAGTGTGACTTGTCTGTGTGGTGCGCTTAGATTAGTCTTCTTACATTGTGGTCTCACAAGAAACAGGAAAATTACAATGTTCAACTACTTTCAGATGTTGCTGAGCAGTGATTGGGCAGCATCATTGTGGGGGAAGGACTACAAGACTCCAGAGATATCTCTTCTGAAACGACCTCTTGGACTACAAGCATTTTTGGTGCCAAAACAGAAAAAAGGGTTCCCACAATGGAGGCACCAAATGTACAACAGAAAGCAGCGGCAGATTCAGGGCAGCACAAGGATTTTGGCAAGTTACATTTTTTTTTTACACACATCAGATCCTCTTTAAAGGAAATTTTTTTTTTTTTTTTTTAAGAAAATAACTAAAATTACATGGATACAATTATTGTCCTGTTTGGAGGATACAGAATGGTGAGCTGTATCCAAAGAACACCATACCTACTGTGAAGCATGGGGGGTGGCAACATCATGCTTTGGGCTGTTTCTCTGCAAAGGGACCAGGACAACTGATCTGTGTACATGAAAGAATTAATGGGGCCATGTATCATGAGATTTTGAGTGCAAACCTCCTTCCATCAGCAATTGAAGATGAAACGTGGATGGGTGTTGTGAATGTGCTAGAAATGAATTCTGAGCAGAAGCTCCCTCTGGTGGTTACAAACAGTACTGAACTATTCAATGAAGATTGTGAAGATTGGCGATCAGGTGTTACTGACTGGTCTTATATAAGGGAGGTTCCCTCCCATCAGGTTTGCCGGGGATCAATTGTTCTGGTCTCATCTTTGATTCCTGTTCACTTTGAAGCTTGCTGTTTCGTGCCTGCATCTTCTGCTAACAGATAAGACATTTTCTTCTTTTAGTTTTTTGGTGCTTGCTTTTTGCATTTTGTCCTGCACTTCTGTGGGGGTCTGCCGGGTCCCCTCCGGGGGCTTGTGCTCCTCTCAGTTTGGTTCAGCCACTGTTGTTTGTTCATTTGCCTTTTCCAGTTTTTTCTTGGCTGCTGTTTAGTTTTGTTACACCAGAGAAGTAATTTAGGTGGTAGAGGCCGTGTGATCTCGGGTTTGTTTTTGTAATTAGTAGAGTTGGTACTTTTTAGGGTTTTTGGGATTGCAGTAAGTGTCCTTCCTATCCTTTTCTATCTAGGAAGTTTGGGCCCCAACGTTTGCTCATACTATTTTCTGTCTGTTCTGTATTTCCTCTTGTCTAACCGCCATTACATGTTTGGGGGCTTTCTATGTTCTTTGGGGATCTGCTCCGGGGCAGATAGTTTTCCTCTTTCTGTCTTTAGGTGTAGTTTAGCTTCTCAGCTGTGACGAGGCATCTAGGACCAACGTAGGTCGCTCCACGGCTGCCTTTAGTTGTGGTGGTTAGTCAGGGTACTGCAATCCAATAGATTCCAACCTCTCTGGTGTATTTCCTTTTTTGCCTGCTCTCCTCAGTACCAAATCATAACAGTATCACCGGCCAAAAACGGATATTTATATAATACTCACAGAAGGGAAAAATAGTGTTAAAGAAAGAAGATTGTCAGAGTTGTCAGAGATTTTTTTTTTCCCTCTGTATCTCTGGGTGCTGAGGAGGATTTTTTTTTCTCTCAAGGGAGTTTGCACAGTTGTCTGGCCATGTGGATCAACTTGCCACTGAAGTTCGATATTGCTACCTATCTTGCAGGGTTGCCTGTTGTGGAACCTAGGATTCCCATGCCAGATTTGTTTTTAGGGGATCGAGCTAAATTTCTGAATTTCAAAAATAACTGTAAGTTTGTTTTTTGCCTTAAAATCTAAGACCTCAGGGAACGCAGCACAGCAGTTCAAATTGTCATCTCTCTCCTTGCGTGGCGATCCTCAGGATTGGGCTTTTTCCCTGACCCTGGGACCTTTTTTTGAGTAATGTTGATGCATTTTTTCAGGCTCGGGGGTTATTGTACGATGAGCCTAATGTCACTGATCAAGCTAAAAAAAGCCTTGTTGGCATTAAATCAGGGGCTTGAGGACGCTGATTATACTGTCAGAGATTCCGAAGGTGGGCAGTCCTGACCAAATGGAATGACGATGCTTTGGCAGCCCTTTTTTGGAAGGATCTGTCAGAGAATGTAAAGGAAGTTATGTGGGATTCCCTGTCCCCTCTGGTCTCAATGATTCAATGTCATTAACGATTCAAATTGACAGACGTTTTGCGTGAGCGTAGAGGTATGCGTGGAATAGTGTTGCCTTGTGAACCAGCTTCTGAACCCATGCAGTGTGATAGAGTGGCTTCTGGGCACAGCGTCATGAGTTTCGAAAACGCAATGGGTTATGTTTCTACTGTATGATGCCTCTCATGCTATTTCAGTCTGCCCTAAGCGGGGAAGACGTTTGCACGCTCAGTTGTCTTGGGTAGTGTTCAGACTAAATTTTGTTGACTGTTACCCTGATTTGCTCCCTGCCCCACATTTTCTGCTCAGGCTTTTGTTGATTCGGGAGCAGCTATTAACCTGATGGATTTTGATTTTGCTAACGTTGTGGGTTTCCCTTGATACCCCTACGGAAGTCTATTCCCCTACTGGGGATCGATTCTACCCCTTTGGCTGAGAATAAACCTCAGTTCCTACTCAGGTGATAATGAGGGTTGAACCTGATCATCAGGAGAGCTGCAAATTTTGGTGCTGTATAATCTGCATGACATTATCGTACTGGGTTTCCCTTGGTTACAGTCTCATAATCCTGTTTTGGATTGGAAATCTGGTCTGTAACCAGTTGGGGCTGCCAATGTGTTAATGCCAACACTCCTGTTTTTTCTGCCTCCCCCAGGCTCAGGATGTTCCTGACTTTTTGACTGATTTTTTCTGATGTGTTTAGCGAAAGTAAATCTGCATCCTTGCCCCCCCATAGGAGCTATGACTGCGCTATTGAATTAGTGCCTGGTAGTAAATTCCCTAAAGGTCGCCTTTTTAACTTGTCTGTACCTGAACATGACGCTATGCGGTCTTATATCAAGGAGTCATTGGAGAAGGGTCATATCAGACCATCCTCTTCACCCTTGGGGGCCGGTTTTTTCTTTTTGGCCAAAAAGGATGGTTCATTAAGGCCGTGTATTGATTATCGTCTCTTGAACAATATCACTGTGAAATATTTAATATCCGTTACCCTTGATTTCTGACCTGTTTTCCAGGGGTGAAAAGTGCTACTTGGTTTACCAAGCTTGACCTCAGGGGGGCATATAACCTTATTCGCATTAAGCACGGGATGAATGGAAGACGGCATTTAATACCCCAGAGGGGCATTTTGAGTACCTAGTGATGCCCTTTGGGCTCACTAAATGCTCCTTCTGTCTTCCAGTCCTTCATGAATGACATTTTCAGGGATTTTGTGGATACATTTCTGATTGTTTATTTGGATGATATCTTGATTTTTTTCCAATGACTGGGACTCTCATGTGAAACATGTTCGGACTGTTTCCAGATTTGAGAGAGAATGCTCTGTATGTGAAGGGATCAAAATGTCTTTTTGCGTACAGAGGATCTCATTTCTGGGATTCATTTTGTCCCCATCTGTTATTGAAATGGACCCGGTCAAGGTTCAGGCCATCTTGATTGGGTCCAACCTACTTCATTAAAGGCTCTTCAGAGATTCTTGGGTTTTGCCAATTTTTTATCGTAAATTTATTGCTAATTTCTCTGTTATTGTTAAACCATTGACTGATTTGACCAAAAAGGGTTCTGATGTGGTGAATTGGGCCCCCTGAGGCAGTCCCTCTGCGTTTCAGGAACTTAAGCAGAGATTCACTTCTGCTCCTGTTCTACGGCAGCCTGATGTTTCTCTGCCATTTCAGGTGGCGGTTGATGCCTCTGAAATTGGGGCAGGTGCCTTTTGTCCCAAAGAGATCCTGAGACCTCTAAAAGTAACCCTTGTGCCTTTTTCTCTCGAAAATTTTCTCCAACTGAACGTAATAATGACGTTGGTAATCGGGAGTTATTGGCCATAAAGTGGGCTTTTGAAGAGTGAGACATTGGCTGAGGGAGCCAAACACAGGTGGTGGTCCTCACGGACCATAAGAATCTGGTTTATCTGGAATCAGCCAAGCGACTAATCCTAGACAGGCCAGGTGGGCCTTGTTTTTCACACGTTTTAATTTTGTGGTTTCCTTTCTTCCTGGCACTAAAAGTTAAGCGGA